>BSBN01000244.1:0-657500 GCA_027924645.1 Cunninghamia lanceolata
CAGTTCGGGAGAAGAGAAAACAGTCTAGACATGGGGAGATGATTTGTGTTGGGTTTGGGCATGATGTGGAGGTAATCACTCATGTTCTTGCATAGTTCCTACATTCCCACATGTATATCTAATTAGTCTTGCATAGTTCCTGCATTCCCACATGTATATCTAATTAGTTGGGTGTACCGCACTTAATGACAAAAAGCAAAAATTTCACTAAGGCATTCACAGTGCAAGGTAGAGTCATTTTGAGTTGGTTTGCATTTCTCCGCAGAGCAATATTTTATCCTGTGATTCTGAAGACAACATTACTAAGGTATTGAAATGATAAATCCAAGTTTTCAAGTCCTCATCTCATTTGTATGAAAAGTTACAAAGGACATAGTATCGATCATCCCTTAGACAGAAGCAATGCAAACTATTCCAGAGCCCATTTGCAAAAGGTTAAGTTTTACAGAGGATGAAACATGTATATATTAGTCATTAGAGGGTGTGCAGATACACTACATGTTCCAAGGGATATCAGGTATGATCCGCATGTAGACAAATTTCATTTTTCAGTACCGCATCAAGTTATTATGCCTGCAAGAAAAGTGTTGAGCATAACTGTCAGGTCCAGACTCTTGGTTATCCATGTCAAACCCTTAAATTCCTCTGGAATCATCAGATAAAGGTGTGTGGATCTAACAAGAAGCATATAATGATGTTTAAGCTCATTCCCAAAAGGTATTCGGTCTTTCATTTCACTGCAACATCATATTTTGAGATGTGAAGTATCACATGTGATTTGGGATGCTCTATTTTCTACAAATAGTCATGTTTCATGTCTTGCGGATGCATAGATTGAGTTGATACTTCAGCAGTAAGGAGTATGAAGGTTGTTGAGTTCATGTGTGATTGAATTCTTGGTCTGCATAGAGTTTTTGGCTTCTCTCTAGCTACATGAAGATGAACAGTTAGTACTGTTGAATAGTTTGAGCCGACTGGTTAAGTATCTAACATGTGCGGAGGATCCTGATTAGTTTCCTTATCTTTTAATGTATGGAGAAACATGCATTGAACCCCTTAATGAATCCTCGAGGTCTGCAACAAGTTTTTCTTATCATATTGTATGTTTTGAGGCTGACTTGTGAAGAGGTACATGTTTCATCTAATGATGTTTTGATGTCAACCTAATCAGTCTTTTAAAGTGATGCGGAGGATATTTATTGAAGATAAATTTCATTTGTAAAGTAACAAGGTGAATGTGAACAGAGATGAGAAGAGGGCAAGATATGAAGTGTGTGAAATTAGTTTGAGGATATGTATTGAGCAGAAGAAGTAGACTGCATTATCGGCATAAGTCAAATGTGTTCTTTATAGCAGTCCATACATTTGTACTACCTTTGTAAAACCTATTGCAGTGAGTAGGTACTTAGGGAGTAGTAGCTTCCTTGGGTGTTAGCCCTAAATCAAAGTTGCAATACAAGGAGTAGTAACTTCCTTGGTTTGAAGCCCTAAAACAAAGTTGTAACATTTTTATAGTGAGCATATTATATTGTGAGCTAACACTCATCGTGGTTTTTCCCTGTCTTAGGGTTTTCCACATAAAAATATTGATGTCATGTGTTGATTCTTGTGCTGCATGATTTCCTTTTTGTTCTATATGTTATTCAGTTTTATTTGTTGATATCTGGTTAAATTTTAGTATGTGTTGATTCACCCCCTCCCTCTCAGCACCTCATTGTGTTCAACAGGGGGCAACTTTTCCTTTTCTAATATTCATCATTAATTCCAACTCCCCTACCTTGGTTCGATGGGTTAGTGCTTTGAAGGATCTTAAAGGTAGATATAAGGTTAGCATGATAAACAACTCTTATCACCTCATATTAAACATTATCCCAGACTTTGGGATCTTCATCAAAAGGAACCATATCCAAAGGGTTAGTTTCCTTTTATCTTAATATAGAATCAACCTTATTAGCACCATGTCTCTAAGATTTACTATATTTTTTTGTTATTTTGTAGATTAGGGTAGATAATTCTAATGTGACCATATTTATTGGATAAAAAATATGGGCCAAGACCTCCAAGACCACTTATTTTGCAACTAACTAGTTATTATTCAATGGAATCCAAACATCCTTTAGAGAGATCTAATGAGATTAGCACTCTAGCATTCATATAAAGATTTTGTATCCTCAACCTTATGACTTCCCAGAAGGTCTGAGTAATTGGGGTAACAAAAACCACACATGTGGAACAATATTACTAATCTCAATCCATCTAAGAGAGGAATAAAAAACCACTTATAGTTGGACAATGGGGTCCTAAGGTAAAGCTCTAAAAATAGACTTCCCCACATTCCATAAATTATTAGTCACAACCCTTTTCTGCATATTGTTACTCTTAAAAAAATGAAAAAAATCCTTTTTGAATCATTATGTACATGCTAACATATAATACTAATTTCATCCCCCAAATAGACATCATCCATCCATCAAAATATTATGGGAAGGAAGAAAGTCATTACCTAGGTAAGTAAAAAAGATACTAACATTTTTAAACCTTTGTTGTTTAGTCTCTATTTTTTTACATTGTGTCATTTGGACTGAGTTTTGGTGCAATAGGGACCTTACCTTTTCTAGAGTCTTCTTGTTGGATCCCTCCATGTTCAACAAATGTTGCACATTTTGGAATAGACGCCTTCTCATCATGAACTAATACATTTTTATATAATTTACCTCTAACCTTACCATTCTCACCTACAACACCATCCTCCTCTTTACTAGGATGGTACATCCCTCCATACCAATATACCACTACCACTACCACCCCTCTCTCTATGGAATAACATGTGCAAGCCTATGGACCAAACCAAACCCTAACCAACAACCCACTAACTAGAAGGAAAAAAATACCAATACATACCAGAAAAAAGTTAAAAAATAGGGACAAACCAAACTAATGACTAAAACATAACATGATAAAATAAAATCATAATTAAAAATAAGGAAAATACTCCAATAACACTAAAGAAGCCAAGGAGGAATTTAGTAGGACTTGAAGAAGGTACATGCTATGGAGGGTGACTTTACATCTCCCTTGGTAGTAGCTCTCTCCTTAGTTTTTTCCACTAATGCTAGATTAAACATAAAAACTTCACCATCGATGCTTTGTTAATAAGCATACAGGGTCACCTTATGAACATCATGATACACTCTTTGGGATCTAGAAATGCTTTGAAGAGCAATAATATCATTACTATAATAGTGACCCCTCTATTGCTAATTGCCCCAAAGAGTCACTTGTTATACAAACCCGCATGGTTTACACTCTAAACTATCATGGTCCTACTACTCTATTTTTTATATCTAAGTGTGGCCCAACCCCTCCTTCTCCTCCATATAAATCCAATTCTTCTACATCTTCCTCCACACACACACCCAATATTCATCCTTCCCCACCCAAACATAAATTTTCCTATCAATCCACTTGTATAAAAGTAGATCCCACCTATAGTCCTTCCATCTCTACACAAAATGCCTTCTAATCCACCCCACCGTTACCTCCTAAAACTACTTCTAAGCATAATCCCACACCCACTCTTCCTCTTTCAATCATCTCTACTCCTCTCAAAATCCCCATCGTCCCCTATATACTATGCCTACTTCTACACACCCTATTATAATTGCCCCAAAGAGTCACTTGTTATACAAACCCGCATGGTTTACACTCCAAACTATTATGGTCCTACTACTCTATTTTTTAAATCCAAGTGTGGCCCAACCCCTCCTTCTCCTCCATATAAATCCAATTCTTCTGCATCTTCCTCCACACACGCACCCAATATTCATCCTTCTCCACCCAAACATAAATCTTCCTATCAATCCACTTGTATAAAAGTAGATCCCACCTATAGTCCTTCCATCTCTACACAAAATGCCTTCCAATCCACCCCATCGTTACCTCCTAAAACTACTTCTAAGCATAATCCCACACCCACTCTTCCTCTTGCAATCATCTCTACTCCTCTCAAAATCCCCATCATCCCCCATATACTATTCCTACTTCTACACACCCTATTACTATTTTTTCCACCCTTATAGTTGATGAGAATTCCAAACTAACATAATTTTAGGTTCCTCAATCAAAATCTAATATCCCTCAACTATCAACCACCTTTATAACAAGCCCTATAATTGCTGATGTTCCTATTCCTTCTATTAACCACTCCATCTTAGCTTATCTTGCTAACTTTTCCTTGGAGGTCTCAAGGATGATAATCACCTTGATGTTGTGACCTACATTGACCATATCGACTGCTATTTAGGTCTACTCTTTTTCGTAAATTGCATGTTAACACATAAGATGAGGAACACCATATATTTATTTGTCTCCACTTCCCCTCGTAGCATTCTTCCACATTTATGTATCCTCCTTTACTCACGTGCATTCATCTACCTATTGTTCATCCTCCATTGTGTTTTTTGTTCCTATGAATTTGGGGATGATGCAAAGCAAGGTGCTTCATCTTCATCGTGTTGACCCAAAATCATAGCTTCCTTTATTTTGCCTCTATCTCCACTTTATGTTGCTCTATGACATTTGAGATGATGCAAAACATCAAGGAGTTTAACCTTCCTCATCTTGACATAAATAATAATTCCCTTTGTGTTGTTTCCCTCTCTCTTTTCTTCTTTATATTCTTATTCTACATTTGTTCTATGTGATTGTGTGGATTTATCATTTAGGGATGATAAAAGGCACTAGGACACTTCAAATACACTCTCTTCATCTAGACTCAAATACATGTCCCCCTTTGTTGTTAGTCTTTCGCTTTTAGCCTTGTACTTTATCCATGATTTTTATACCTTGTCTTACTCTCTCTTTTTCTTTTCATATCGCTTATTTTCCATTTTATCATTGTGTATGTGTTCTCCTCCACCCTTTCTAAATTCACAACTTTTATGACTATTAATCACATTGTTCCTCTTTCAACAATTACTTCTTCGTGTGCTGACTTGTCTTGAACACCCTCTTGCATCACACTTCACACATTTAAACTCTTTCTCAAACTTTTTTCATTGCTTATATTATTTTTTTCCATCACAATTATGTTATGACCCTATCTCTCCTACTCTCATATCATACCTTCACCACACTAAATTCTCTTTCTCATTGCTTATATCTCTTCTCACTTTTGATACCATTTATATGATATTGTCAACTACTATCTCAAATCCTATGGCCCTGCCATGGGGGAGCCCTTCAAGGAATCATCCTCTTGCTATCTCCCATTACAGATTTGATTATTACTTCCAAATGATCACATAAACCCCTATATATGTCTCTACATTGCCATTTTTCCATTCCTATAAATCATCTTTGTGTGGTTCCTCATTGCAAATATTGTTATTCACCACACTTCCCACACTTCTATTCCTGCTCCACACTTCTACCTCCCATGGCATGGTTATCTAAATTATGATTCTTCTATAGCATGCTAGCATGACATGTCATCCTTCTATATTGTATCCTTCAATGCTTCCTTTGACACTTTCTTACTTTATAGACCATCCCTATAGTACTACAAATTTTCCTCCACATCTTCTACACCACTTGCCCTTCCTATGGGGGTAATTGTGATGCAACTCTCTATTGTCCCCCATTCCATATGCAATTGCATCTTCTCTCCAAATAAATCTATGCACTTTCCACCCTCTTTTCCTTCTACTTTAATTCATTGCATTTTCTCGCATTCAATTAATTCAAGGGGCCATATATCCTCCACACATTACAAATAATAAATATATGGGAAATTGGTTAAAGTGGTCATTCATGGATCCTACATCACACACCCTAGTGAAAGTGTCTCTTCATGAGCTCGACGCCACTTTTCTTTAGGTAAAGTGACTCCATGGCTCGAGTCTTACAATGTGCAATGGTTAAACAATACCTTCATGGGTGCTACATTGTGCATGTGGTTAAAATCATTTATCCATAAGTCCTACAACACCCCATGTTAAAGTGAACCTTCATAGATCCTACACCACCCATTAATAATGGATTGTATTGTTCATGGAGGCTAACTTAGTAACAACTTTGTGATTGTTGCATACATCATGATACCGTCACACATCTCTTGCTTGCTCCATGCTCCTTAGTATCATGGAGGTCAACTTGAAAATAACTCCATGACTATTGCATACAACATGATTCCCTCACACCTCTCTAGTTCATTCCCTACTCATTAGTGTCATGGAGGCCATAATGGTTCCAACTTTATGATAGGCCCTCCCTACTAGATTCAACATACTTAAAATTAAATTAATTTTTAGAATAAGATGCATTTAATCTTTTGGATATTTCATGATGAACATTGATTTCTCCTCTTGTGTGTGTATTATATTTGAAGATGATGCTCAAACAAAAGATAGATAAATGGCACCAAATGAAGCTCTCTAATATCCTTTATATGTATCCTATTTATCAAGTATTATAATAACCTTTTTGTCTTTACCATACTTGATTTGTTGTAGCTCACATTGAAACTAAAGTGGGGGCAAAATGTAAGGTCACAAAGTGCATATTTGACACTTTTCCAATTTATATCATACTCATTTTAGTGCCCACTTTTAATAAGAACAATTTCAACCAATTTAATCCCTTGGAACATGAATTATCCCAAAAATTCCCCATTCCACATGGTCATGACCCTTCACACAACAAAACTCGTGCTTTATCTATCTTCTCCACCTTTATGTCACCTGGGACACTAGCACACTTTTCTCCTATCCTGTAGACAAGAATGTGAGCACTCATGCCCTATAGATGGGAACACATGCACTCATATCCTCTATATAGGAACACACATGGCCATCTCCAAAAAAAAAACCTTCATTTTCCTGCCCAAACACTTGGCTTTTCATAAATCATAATCCCTAATTCACCTCTAGTAGACAATTGGGGCTAAATGATGCCTATTTAAGTGGTCCCAACCTAAAATAGAAGCTATATAACACTCATATCAATTTACCTAACACCTCTAGCACACACTTACTATTTCAACCACCTGGGTCTTCCTCCGTTGTTGCACACACCACCTATCTCTATAGTTATAATCACCTACACTTGGATCTAAGGCCATCGACTCCAAATCTTATTCATAATACTTTTTTCTTAATCAAGCCTATGGGTCTAACTAATATAGGGCCCTAAATGTGCCATAGGCACCAAATTTTTCCTTTTCAAGCACTAGTAAGTATTGTAGTAGGATTTAAAGATGCTAACAAGCACAAAAAATTATGTTAGCATGTATAGAGGATGCAACCATGCTAATATGAGACAGTAGCACTCTAAATCAAACTTTAGTGCACTAGAAGGACATTAGTGTAAGAATTTGAATATAAATGTGTGTGAATTACTTTCTAAAAAAATACTAAAAGAATGCATTTAATCCTGATCTTAGTCCAACATTATAGTTTTCTTCCACCTTCTTCCATCAAATCACACAACAATAGAAAAAAACACATGCCTCTTATCCCCTCTTCTTTCACTTGAAATTCCTATATCTTTTATTAGTTCAATCTCAACTCTTATGTTTCATTTATTTAAGTTAAATCTAAAATGTACTTAATACTTTATTTGTTATTATGAATCATATTCTTAGATAAATGAGAATATTTAGTATTTAAAGGCTAAATAACTTCATTGAATGTTTTGTTTTTAGTTACAATAGGTCACACACACAAATATCCTTTGACCCGATTGTCATGTTCAAATGAAGTAAAATAGTATTTGAAGAAACATTCCTAATGGTAAAAATAAATTATATGAATTATTTAGGGTAAATAAATTAAAGCGATCACGAACAATTAGATTGCCTTAAATATTAGAACCAAGTAAAAAACACTACACATATATACAAAATTAACAAAGAGGATTGGGGCTTTCCATGATGTTTGTTCATGACTTGGCATTCTCCACCTCTCATGGAGTATTGTTTTATGGTTTTTAGTCTTTTGGGGATTTCCATGATGTTTGGATGCCCATTATAAAAGGGTTTTGGCCCTTGCAAAACCCCACCTTTACAAATAATATAAAAAAAATAACAAAGAGGACTGGAGTACTTAGCTTCATTTTTGATAGGGAAATATCAAGTTGTAACTTACACTCAATGATCCAACTTTGGTTTTTACTATCATATCTGAGACATTAAATCTCTAATTGATTAAGAGATGACTTGCACTCTATCTGAGTTCAATCTGACACATATAAAAGTGACCCCCACATCTATAGTTCTAATATGATATCTACTCTTCTAAACCTTTGTTATGAGCTTGATCCTCATACTTCTAATCTTCATAAATATGTTCATCTTTTATTTCTAAGAATTATGGTGCTTGTAAGCACCATTAGAGTTTGTTATGTTGGGAGAGGAAGATGACTTGCTTCCCACCTTTTGCTTTAGTCAAACACATAGATTAAATTAATAATTTCAAACAATTTGGAAGAAATCTTAGATGTTGATGCAATGCTCTTAGATGACACTCGAGTTTCATGTGAATGCTCTTCATGTATATCAAATCTGGTTAATGGATATCTAAAATGAATTAAGGATTTTCCCTTTTATACAACACCCTAAAAACATAATTTGAATATTTCATGCTTAAGCCTACATGGAAAGACTAATTGGTAGTAAGTTAATTTGGGATCATACATAAATTTGAATTTGGAGATTTGGGGGCTAGAATTGCATGAGAGTTATAAATTGGGTCCAAAACTATAGTTGTGGTTTTGAACCATGATGAGAAATAATAGATGTGAAGGTTAGATCTTAACCACTTAGAGATAAGGACTCAGAATTAGATAAGGCACATAATGTATGTTGACTCTCACACATAGATATGGCAATTTGACACTAGTTTATTGCATTCAAGACAAAGGCTCAAAGTGAGTCCAAAATGAATGGGGAAACTTCTAAGGATGTGCCTTTCACCCTTATAATGGTCTTATGTACACAAGATAACTAAATTTTTATGAAATTTATCTCATATTTATATTAGATAATTTATAGACTATTCACAAAAAAGGTGGATGGAATGACATCATGTCCCAAATCCATGCAAACCAAGCCAAGCCTAGGAAAATGAAAGCATCAAAATATCATTTGGTCCCAAAAGGAAACAATTGCAACATTAACAAATCACTCTGAAAAGGAAACAACCAATTAAAGTGTCAAGTTTTAAACACAAACAAATAATAAGAAAGGAGATCTAATAAACAAGATCTCTAAAGATAGTGGTTACAAGAGAGTCCTAATCATCAGGATTGGAGTCTTATCCTTCATCGACTCCCTACCAACAAGAAGATTGTTATTATTGTTTTGTTCCTCCTAATCAAGATACTAATTATCCATAATATCCCATTGAGATCAAATGGCCAAAGGCAATCACAACATTTTATCCTTCCTAATAGAAGAGGCTCAATAATGTTGTTTGTAATATGCTAAAGAAGAGCTATGACTTCTCTATGGGGGAGACCACACAGTGTAATACCTATTTTATAGAGGAGGTGACCAATGACCTTGGCTCTAAGAACATTACAAAAAAGTTTCACTATGACCATGTCTTTGGCTTCAACATGGGGATTGGTTACAGTGTGGCAAGGAAGTAGGAACTCACACCACCATGTAAGGAGCATTAACCCAATGATTTAGTAGGATCAAAGGTAGGCCATCTTTAGAGCCACTTTTTTTTCTTGCACGTGAATTTTCAAAAACACATTAGATATTACCAAATATTTGAAGTAGAAAAATCTATGTCAACTAATTATTAGCAAAATTATTTTTTCTATCTTTTCAAAACACAAACATAATCTCCATTATGAAAGTATGCCAAAGTTGTGCAAAATTAGTAGTAATTCTAGATACATCACCCTAAATATTATTGAATTAGGAAAAGGCACCTAGATGAAAAGGCTTGCAAAAGTCATGAATCCATGACCAAGAAAATAGAGCTTTAGATCAAAACAAAAATAGATTCTTAACAAACTCAAAATGTCCACAAAATGAGCATCATGGGTATGAAACTCCCAAATGAATCAACCATTTTCCAATAGACAGGCCTTGACACAACAAACAAGAAGCAAAATGTGTAATTTTAGTCTCCATTATAGATTTCCAAATAGTTTGAAATCTCTTACTCCAAATGTGAGAATGAGAGCAAAGAGACCATCTCCCATTCAATTTTTAAATCATAAATAAGTGAGGGGAAATCCAACTATAAACTCTTCTAGGATAGTATTTATAGAAAGGTGTATTCACAAACCATTTCCAATCTTTCCACCATGGCTAATTTGAATGAACAACAATATTATGTTGAGATTAGAAATTAATAAAATAAATCCTTGTCATGAAAAAGTGTCAAGAAATATCAAGACTTGATTAATATTATCTTCTTCCTCAAACAAGGTAAGGAAGGGGTCATCAACAAAATTCCCATTGACAAGCTACTACAAGTTAGCACCTAAGAGGGAGATACCACAAACCAACATCTGCAAAATGTCATTGGCAAGAAGATAACTAAATGCTTTAACAACTAAGACATAAAGTGATGGTGCTAAAGGACATCCTTTCTTGGTTGATTGAAATAACCCAAACGGATTAGATTAGGTGCCATTAGCAAGACAAGCAAAAGAATCTTCAAGAAACATTCTCACATACTAGAGAAAATTATTTTTCAAGTTAAGAACTCAGAGCATGGCAGGAATTAGAGGTAATTCAATCCTACCATAGGTTTTCCTAAAGTCAATTTTAAGAAAAAAAGCACGTTGGTTTGATTCCCTAGCCCATTCTATATACCTTCCCACACAACAATTATGTTATCTAAAATAAATCTACTTTTGATCAAACATGTTTATTTAGGGAAAACCACCATTGGAAGTAGGTGACAAATATGAAGTGCAAGCCCTTTGGCAATAATCCTATAAGATACATTAAGCAAAGTGATGGGTCTCCAATTGTAGATCAACTCTAGGTCACCAACCTTAGGTATGAATTTAATATTTCCTTTATTTATATTTTTCCCTAAATAATTGGAGTGAAAGGTTTCTAGATAAACTTTGAATATATAAGTACCAATTCTATATCCCAAAGTGATTTGTAAAATTCACACGAGAAACTCTCATAACCTGGTGCTTTATCATTGGTCTTACTAAGAACAACTTCATGGCGATCTTCTAAATTTGGAATCTCATCAACACCAATCATTGGGAGGTAGAAATGCCATAGGGAACCATGTCATGGCATTGCTTAAGGGCCTCTTCACAAACATGTGAGGTTGGATAGGATTTGAAATTATTTTTCTAATGTTAAACAAAGGCATTAAGAGCTTTGGGAAGCTCTAACAAATGATTATCTACTTCTCTCATGGATTTGATTTTTTTAACAAGACTACCATCCTAAAAAGATTAAAATAATTCTATGGAGACTCTATCAAAAAATTTCAACTAGTAAAGTATGGATTTGATATGGTTCCCTCTAACATTATACACATCAATAATTTGTAGTTGATGGCAAAGCTTTGCCACTTGCATTTACAAAGGCTTGTGAAATGACAAATCTTTGAGTTGAGTAGTAGCACAACCAAGCTCTAAAGACACAACCACAAGACTTTTGGTGGATGTAAACTAAGTAGTGGTCATAGAAATTTGTAAAAATCAAGCAATGCAAGTAGTGACATCAAACCACTAATTAATCCAACTGGTGTCCCTTAGTAGAAGTGGCACAAATTTTAGACACATAATATATGGGCAACGGTGGATCCATGCCAAAGAGAAACATGTTTAAGTAGAACAATATTTTTTCAAGTATGTATTTCTTGAGACCCAAGTCTAAATACATCACAAAATGATGAGAAAGAATAATGTCTAGCAAGGGCTCCATTGGAAGAGAATATAAATTGACCACAAAAATATGGTTGGGCATAAATCATTTCATGATCAAGCCTTTTGATGACCCATTTTGATCCACTATGAAGGTTAGACCATGTCCACACAATGAAGTCTTTTTATGGGCTATATTGGAGTTATAAATGCCAAATTTATTGTGTGTGTAGAACCACACCTCACACTCTCTATCCATCCATCTCATTGGGAGGTGGCCTTTCTTGTTAGATGCTACAGCAATCATAGTATATTCTCCATTAAAAATCCTCTATGCATATGGTAACTCATCAACAAGTCATTGCCAAAAATGAGTCCTTTCAACTACTTTATTTGAGGCACAAATATCCACACAACCCAAGGCCTAGTTTTCAACATTAAAGGGGACCCACTAGGCCCTATTGAAAGGGTCACAACCATGGGTAATATAGTGATTATTTCCACTTGGAATAAATAAAAGTTATAACTCCTCTATGCGTTCGCTCATGATTACTATTGAAAAGTAAACTATCTATCCATATGACAAGACATTGTAGAAAGAAAAAAGCCAATGATCTTGATTTCTTACATATTCGAAATGTTGATATCTATGAATCTCTATCAAACATCCCACACAATATACTTGTGGTATATGGATCTATAATACTACTAACATTCCATGAGAAACAATTCATGGGAAATGAGGATCTAAAGACATATCCTTAGATTCCATCCCTTGAAGAGTAGACTAACTATTTTACAAGAACTTACTTTTCTTATCAAGGGAGTGAACTTTCCAATTTCATATACCTCTTGTTTAGAATGTATTTCCCTTCTTCCACCAGGGACCCTCAGGTGGAGATGAGGTATGGCTAGGAAACTGAGGCATGACACTTAAATCTTGTGAACAAAAAATGTGAGAAACTAGTGATTTCCTTGAATAGTGGGACTTACCAACCTCCTTAGAAGTTTCTTCTATAGCATGACAAACCTTTAGTTGAGTCACTACAATATTTTGTCTTCACATTATCTTGAGTACCAAAGTTCCTTATGGGAATTAAAGTTTTGGTCAGTGCTACATTGGCGCCATTGACATTAGACCTTTTATTGGTCATATTGTGACCATTTTTATGGGTGCTAATAATGGTCCACCCTTCCTCACTCTTCTCTTGAGGCAACTCATTTGCTACTTTAGAGGTTAGTTTGACTTTGGGGACAACCAAAAGACAATCTTTGATTTTGTATTCATGAGATTGACACGAGAAACAAAAAATTGGTAGGTTGATGTAAAGAGCATGTTGGGCACGTTGTATATCACCAATCTAGATTTAGATGGATTCTTTGAGATCCTTGGAGAGATTTATTTCAA
The DNA here is from genome assembly GCA_027924645.1 of Cunninghamia lanceolata. Classification (NCBI taxonomy): domain Eukaryota; kingdom Viridiplantae; phylum Streptophyta; class Pinopsida; order Cupressales; family Cupressaceae; genus Cunninghamia; species Cunninghamia lanceolata. Next base: position 13,265 of record BSBN01000244.1, read on the forward strand.
CATAGGCTCTTTTGGGTGGATTAAATAAAACTTATTTGACTCGATGCATGCTACCCTCCCTAAAGAGGATGCTATATGATTTAAGAAAGGCCAACATGGCAAAAGTAAACTAAGGAACTCAATCCAAAGTAACACCTTAAGAGTCTATTGGTCAAATAGAATAAAATGACTGGTGCACGGGGAACTATTACTAACTAGTTTATTTTTTAAGTGAAATATAAAAGAAAATACTCCAACAGATAATTGTATAATAAAAGTAGGTTAATAAAAAACAATATTCAAGTGGACGGATGGGTGGATGTCACCTCACACACAAGTGAGGTTACCAACTCGGCAAGGGGACATGGGTAGGCAACCCGATCAACAAGTGATGTCAGCAATTTCAATAACCATGAGAAAGGTTTACCAAATAATCATTTGTTTGCACAATAGGGGCGGCCTGTGGTAGAAGGACAAGAAAGCCTGCACGTCGGAAGGGTATCAGCTCTTGGGTAAGTAGGATAGTTTTAATCATGATTTGATAGTCGGTAGATGGCCTCACTCCTCGGGGCAGTCAAGTAGTTATGTTATGAGCTGGCGGAGGCAGAGCATTGCATAGAGCATGTTCTTCAGCATCATCAAAAGGTGACTTTCCTCTTTTTTTTTCAAGGTTCATTAGCAAGTTTCTGCAGTCTGGTTAATGGCTAATGATCCTCCCTTTATTTTCATTTTTCATCTCCCAGTCGATCATCTGAAGTGTGGAGGCATGGAGTCGCCTATTTGCCTAACCAGTAGGGTTCGACAGATGGCGTTCAAAGGCAAGATTATAGTCCAAAGGTTGTGGAGGGTGCTATGCCCAAATGATGCCTTCGCCATTGGAGAAACGAAACTTATTCTGGGAAAAGCTTTTGTCAGTGATGGAGAGAGATGTCAGGTGGATTCTGATATACCCTCGCAGGTGGTGGTGTCACTGCTTGATGTGTTGACAACCAAGGAAGAAGTCAGGGCGTTGGTGACATAGATGTTTAAACAGAACCTGTTGGAGGGGCTCAATGGGGTGTTGGATGTTGCTGAAAGAGGCGTAGGGCTCCCTAGGCCGAAGGACCTAGCCAAGGTCAACCAGCCAGGTGAAGTGATGAAGTATTTTCCTTTCATTTAGACATCAGAGGTGAAGATTTGATTGCCCATAGGGCTAGGGTTTGCAGAGGCAGGGACTTCCTCAAGAAAATGCTCAACCTTTCTCCGGCTAAAGGATTCACGTGGTTTGGCGAATTTAGAGACTACCTCTTCGTGGAAGGGGAGATATGATGGGTTTTGGGTAGATATTCTGCTGTCGTGGGGTCTATTATTTTGTCTATTTATAGTCTATTTCTAGTCTATTCAAAGTCTTTGGTTTTAATGCTAGTTTGTATGGGCTCAAGGTATTCTTAGTATGGTGTTATGTTAGCTGCAGCTCAGCTTAGCTACCTATTTTTTGCCCCAGGGTGGTCATTTTGGGGGTAATTTTTGTAAAGATCAGAAGGGATGGCTTATCAGTTTACAGCTCATGGAGCTCAAACAATGTACTCAGTTCTTTTTGTTATCTTAATATAAACTAAATCTTACCTAGCAAAACAAATAAAAAATAATATTCAAACACTAGTTTAATGAAAAGTTGTACAAGAAAAATTGATTCCATAGAGTTGTTTAATTTTATCTAGCAAATTATTACAAATTTTAACTCTCTTGACCTAAATAATTCCCAGCTCAACAAAAATTAAAAATTAATTCTTTTAAAAAATATTATTGAAAAAACTAACTACAAATTTGTAATGGTGAAATTTGCATACCCATGCCAATTCCCATTAAGTTTTGTGCCCATATTGAGAGAATGTCTTAGTGGAATTACATATCAACAAATGACATAGTCTTGTGCATAATTATGCTCATTCTCGTAGCCTTCACCTATCCCTAATCACCCACATTCCTATACATTTATCCACATCTTATCCTTTTCTGCATATTTTTCAATATAACCCACATTTATTACACCTTCCAAGATTACACAATTATTCTTTATACAAACTTCACTATTTTGATGCCCTAGGTCATCTCCATGGATATAGAATTGATCTCATGTTTACAGATCTGATCCTGAATTATCCAAAATTTAAATTTAAAAATTTAGTTGACTCGTGCCCATTTCACTAGTCATTATGAGTTGTCTAAACACATATTTGTGTGATTTATTGCTATGTTTGTATACTTTTTATTTCACATCCTATCACATACTCTCCCATCATGGATCATTTGAGCATTTAAGGAGCAATTATTAGTAAAAAAATTGATTGGTACACTTTAAAAAATAACATTTACCTCAACATCATCTTCTAGGTTTGCACAATTACTTATCGCTTGTTGGTCCTTTACACAACCATAAATTCACTTTTATAGGGATTGACCTAAGGGAACATGTACCCTAGTGATTCAGCATCCCTCTAAAGTTAGTTTTAAATATCATTGGTCCTTAGAGCATAGTAGACATCAACAAATTAAATAAACCAAAGAGTAGAAGCAATAAATTAACAAGATTAGATCCACAAAACATAGGATATATCTATGGACACATAAATGATCTATAAGCATGGACTTGACCTAAATAGAGACACAAATCTTGTTTAGACTTTGAGGTGAAACATAAATGGAGACATTCTATTTGTAGCCCTAAGACAATCCATATTCCACACTAGTAGAGTTATTCTCCATAAAGCCTAGAGTTAAGTATATTTTATCCATCACATTTACTTTCCTAAAATAGCATTTAATTCTATATTATCATACTCACAATTGCCATTTATTAATATAGGTTAATTTATGCTTATGTGTATGCATTCTTATTGGATTGGCCTAGATTAAACTTGGGGAAAGTTTATTTTCCTTTACATTTTGGTGAACTCCTATGATCTTACACCACCCCAAGTTTTAATTCAAGGTTTTTACCTTCACTATTTTAGGATTTTAGATTTAAATTTTCTAATTACATTATTTATTTGATCTTCCTAGGGTCTATGTATCGTTCATTGTTAATTCATTGATATAAAAGCTTTATTGTTTTGTTGTCTATTTTTCCTACCCTACCCACCCCTGGCTATACCATTAGGGCTGTAATTTTAGATTTGATATAAAATTAATATTTCTATGTTTGATCTATAAGCTCATTTTAAGCTTTGTTTTCCTATCTTTTGTTTATGCCATGAGCTACTCATGATCCTAATCTTCCATTGAGTAGGAAAACTCATTTAAAACCGAATATGGCTACCTAATCTAATGAGACTGAGATTCATTTTAATGCTTGCATCAAGGAAAACTAAGAGGATAATCAATACCATGACCATGATGCTTGCCTAGCTAACCAATTTTTTGTATTTAATGAGATTTCTAGTTTAGTGAATGTTGAAAATCCAACACAACTAGCTAATATGATTCACAAGGTGTTCATCAATAGGTTATTTTCATTAGAGATCTTACAAGTTGTTAGTGCTAAGGTTTCTTCATATATCATGGCTAGTCCATATACTTCCTCCTCTTCTTCTAGCATTGATTTCTCTTCTATCATTTCCTCTTCCACTACCACTACTCATTTGTATAGTGTCGCCTTACCTCCACTAGTGTCACACCACATAATGTCTTTCCTTTTTTCCACATTCTAAATTCTATATGGCCTTTATCCTAACTAAACTCACCATGAGATAATCACCTCTCATATGATGTATTACACTTCCATCCCTATTTCATCTACCAATACCCAACCTATTACCACCCCTCTTAGCCAAGCCACTCCTACAGATCTACGACTCCATCTCATGCTATGTCCATCCCCCATACCTACTCTCTATCCACACCCTTGTATACCCTCCATTGTCTTTCATCCTTTATATCCCTTTCCCAACCTATCACCTCTTCCATCCCTCTTATCTCTCACACCCATTCCTATACACATCATAGTAGCCCCCAACCTTCACTAGTTACCCTCCTATCTTCCACCCTAGAGGCACTAATTCACAAGATAGATCAAGTAGAAAAGAGAGTGCATGCTAAACTAAATGGATAAGATAGTGAGGAATTCAAGGACACTAGACATGCACCATTATAGTATGATATTGTAATGCACCGTCTACCCATGGGCTTTGTGGCATCATGATTTTCAATGTATTGTGGCAAAGGTGACCTAAGCACACATTTTAAATCTTTTACAATTGCATGTGTAGACTTTCTATATGAGGATGATAAGTTATTAACTAATTTGTTTACATGAACCCTGAAAGATTATGCTATTGAGTGGTTCTTTTCAAGTTTCCTCAAGGGTCTATCCACATATTTGATGATTTGACAAAGGTGTTCCTAAATCAATTCAAAGTTAACACAAGCCTCAAAGTTACATTTTTTGATCTATCTAAATGTGCCCATGAGGTTAATTTACACATTAGTGACTATGTTACAAGATTTCAATCCTTATGCTCCAAGATGATTACTCCCTTACATGATTTTGAATTGTAAAATATATGTATGAACGGATTGCTTAAACTAATTCAAGACTGCATATCTAAATAGTTTTACATCTTTCATGGACTTGTTTGCACATGTAAAAATAATTGAGTCAAAATTACGAGCAATAAATGTTTTTAAGTAAGGGTCATCACATTAAAATGGATCATCATACCCTTCAAAGTATTAAAAGTTAAAGAAAATTTCAAAGGGTAATGACATGAAAGAAAATGTTCATCAAGTTGTTGCTACTTCTATATTTCCTTTGAATCTAGACCTAAATGTAAGATTTGGATGTGAAGCCGCCTAGAATGCAAATGACTAAAGGAAAGCATAAACATGAAATTAGAATAGAAAGAATAAATTGCATTCTATTCAATTAGTAATGCAAAGAATACAAGCTTGAGTGATTACAATGTGAGCTATAGGTGAGTATATATGGGATATACCACCTATGAGACTAAAAACACAACCAATGTGGGATAATGTGTAAAAAGTCTCTAAGTAAACTTAACCTAGTGTGGAAAGAAACCCGAGTGGAGAACTAGCTAGGAAATATACCCCGTTCATACTAACACTAATGAACCTAGGAAGCTAGTTAAGATTCAAGAATCCATGGATGATGTTCTTCAAAGCTTGTTGAGTGATAAATTGACTACTCCCTCTGATTCATGCATTGGATACTAACAAACCTCTTCCTATGACATATAATAACTAGGCGTATTGCAACTTCTATAGAGTTAAGGGTCACTATACTTAGTCATGCATGGGTCTTAAAAACAAGGGCACAAGAATTTGTTGATAACAACATGATCAAAGTTGAAGGTATCAATGATAATGGAAATCCTTATGTGGCACCTACAAATAGTTGATCAAAAATATACATGAATCCTTTTCCATGTCACACAAATAATGTCCAAGTGCATGATGATACACATAAGGATGCCATTGAACATGGGGATATACTAGATAAACATGCTTTTGTGGGAGATATTGAACTAAAGATACATCTTCTCTCCTCCTACTTTTCCATTTGTTATATTTTATGATGTGGAGGTCTCACAAAACAATTATTATAGTCCATTGTACATATTAGTCACTTTTAGATGTGCATCACATATTGAGTTTCTTATTGATCCAACATGACAATATAATATTTGCACTGAAGGGATGTTATTCAATTACCATATTAAACACCAACAATATGCACATTTTGGGATTTCATTAAAGATGAATGATGGAATGTTGATAAAAATGTTGGGATGCATTATTTTATAGTTGAGAGTTGGACCCAAAGAACTACCAATTTTATGTCATGTTATACTATCATCCAATAGAGTTAACTTGTCTTACTTGGGAAACCTTGGATTGAATAATTTACATCAATACCTTTCATTCTACATCAATGTGTCAAAATTGTACATGAAGGAAAAGTGGTGAAAGTTGAAAGGGCTTGTTACAAGACAATATCTGATGATAGTTACTTTATATTAGATACATTTATGAAGAGACCAAATGATGTTCCTTATGAGAGGAAGGATTTCATACATGATTTATATGAGATACATTTGGATGATATATAAAGAATTCAAAATAGATTAACATGACAAACTTATCCTCCAAAAATAGAAGAGCCTAAAATCAAAAATCATGTGCCAAAATAGAAAAAATATGATATAAAGAAAGATACAAATGCAAAATGTCACAAATACCAAAATTTTATTTTCAAAGGACCACTTAGAAACTAAAGAAAGAAGTTATGGTGCATCAAAGCCCTATCATTCCACCACAACCACAATTCAAGAAACAAGAAATGTGGGTAAGAAAAGAAGTACATAACATGATACTAGTGGATCATGTGTTTGTGCTTAACACAAAGGGATACAAACAAGAAACACATGTTATAGAAAAATCAAGTAAAGAGGAAGAATATTAATGAATGAATGAAGACAAGTTTGATGATTTTTGTGGTATGATGGTGATTTTCTAAATGACAAGCCTTTAGAGGAAAAGGTTGAGCCTCCAAAGTTTGTTCAACTATTCACAAGAATCACCTTAGCATATATAGCTTAGATTTACTTTTTATCTTTTGCCTTCCTTTTTGCTTTCACATTTTGGCCTTGTTGACTATGCTTTGTTTGTTGTGTATCACATGCTCATTTCACTTTCTATATTTGTTTACATGATTAATTTCCCCTACTTGGGGGGCATTTGATTATTTCCATTTTTCTTTGCTTCAGACCTTTGCACCTCTGCTTGTTTACATTTTTCTCTTTTTATTCTTTTCTCACCCATGCCTTTGCTTACGGTTTTCACTTTTACCTACTTTGGTTTCTCATATTGCTTTGTTATCCCTTAATTACATTTATATGCTTACTATGATGTTTCACTTATGATCCCCATGCTCGTGACATTTACCATGCCCAAAACGTGTAGCTATGATGCTTGTGTTTTATCTTATGACTGTTGAATACTTGCTTTGATCCTATATTATCAAACCTTACTTTTGGAGCCTACATATCAAGCTTACATTGCCATATCATTATTTTAGAGTCATATTCTTTCATCGAGGGGGCATCATGCCTTCCTTCTCATATCCTATGCTTACACTACCTTATCACACCCTTAGAGTTACATTTACATCGGGGATATTATGTCTTCCCCATCCCCCACCCCACTTTTTACATGTTGAGCTTCCATTTCTATATACTTACATTGGGGAGCACCATGACTCCCCCATTTACATCTCATGCTTTTATTACCACATCCTTACATGGGGGCACCATGCCTTCCCCATTTTGAGTTCCTACTGCTACATCATTACATCAAGGGTATCATGCCTTCCCCATATAATTTGTATCAACATTGTCATATCTTGGTTCTAGAGTTACCACTTCTTAAGTGGCAACATCTTGCTCTTCCCACTCCCTTTCCTATGACATCATTGATTTATCCCTTTTCATCGAGGGCATCACACCTTCCTCACCTTGATATTTAGATCACATTCTTAGACTATTATTACCACTAGGGACATATTACCTTACATCTATCATTGTGTGTTCATGCTCTTGGATGCCACATAGAGGGCATATGCCCATCGTAGTGCCTTATGTACCTACATAGGTAGTTATTCCCATTGAGGGCTACATCACCATTGTCCACTTGCCCATGTTGGAGGCAAACTTATACCTTAAGATTAATCTCCACCCCACATGATTTCCATGCTTTATCATTCTACATGCTTTACATATTACATGATGTCACATTTACTTTACATGATTCATATGCTTACATGCTTCTCTTTAGATTATATTTACATTTCATGTACTTATTTTCTCTCTCCTCCTAATCCTAGTCAAGCCTAGGAGATACTTGAAGGACAATCCATAACCTACCTAAGTGATGAGAATCACATAAATAGTATTCTGAATTATAGAATGTGCAATAGAACTTGTAAGACAAGATACAAAAACCACAACACATCTAGAGAGCACAAAATTAGTAGAAACATTACTTCTATTCAATGGTAGAATAAGGATAAACATATAAGTGTTTGAATTAGAAAAAAGGTTGAGAATGAGAATCCCTATGAACAAAAAAGGGTGACAAATCTTTCCTAATTTTCCTAGACTACCTGGAAGGTGATATAAAATATGTAGGACATACTAGTATGTTGATGCCTACCTTGAGTGGTTGACTTGTTAGGCTGGAGTGTTGGATAGCCAAGTCTACTTTCTTTATAAGGTGTATATTGCCAATAGTTATGGGTGAAGGTTGATAGTAGAGAGCCATGTATATGACGACATTTGTCTAACATGTATGGTTGCATTGCATATGTGGATAGGATGCTACCAAGTGTTAAGCTTATATGATGTGAATACATGTGACATGAGACCTTGTCACATGTTGGATGCATCTAGTGCTAAGTGCCAAATTGTATGGAACTATTCCCTGTAACATTAAACCTGTCAAGTGATGCACATGTATGGTAGCATCTCTTATGGAGGAGTTGATGTGACATATTGCACATGCATGGTCTAATACTAAGTTTCAAAAGACATGTGCAAAGTATGTGATGTAGTGCATAATGCAAGTCTATAACTTGGATATGAAAGGTATGATGCTAGAGAAGCTTTGTGAAGTTGTTGAAGCTTGCACACAAAGAACTTTTGAGGTTGTGCAATTGTGTGTAGAACTATTGAAATTAGTGCTTGTGTAGCTATAAATTAAGTTGTATTGTTGAATGTTCATCTATGTGCAAGATACCTTGGTGTTGTGCTAGCATGCAAGGGAATGCACAAGGGACATAATTGCATGCAATATTGTTTATGAAGTAATGTGCAAGGTTGTTCTTAGATCATATGCAATTTCTTGAGGAGAAATATTCCCCATCGTGTTCCAGTGTGCACTAACAGATCTATCTAAAGTTGGCGACTTGACACATGGGGTTGTGCTTAGATCATAGACACTTTCTTGAAGAATGATGTGTTAGAAATGAAGGTGATCAACTATAAAATGGAAAACTGAATTCAACTATAAATATAATTTTAATTAGTACGTAACCAAATGGAGATTACATGAAAGTAAATTGGTAACACAGAGAAATATATTGGAACAAAAGAACAAACACATAACATGGTGTTTACGTAGAAAAACCTTTTCAGGAAAAAAACTCCACCAAGAAGAGAGGCTCAATTTTGTATTATCTTTAGAAATAGAGATTACATACAATCCTTCCTTCTTCTCTTCAGTCTTCAATCCTTCAACACTTGTGTAAATAGAAGTTTCTTACTTACTACTTACATTCACATACTAGACCACCTTAAACATATCTTATATAGCATTCTAACACCCAAATGGGGCATTCAAAATGGTTACATATCTCAACCCCCACCTTGGAAGTATCCCAACTTAACCCATGACAAGTTGTAACCAATTTACTAACTTCTCAAAATGGACACCTAGTTTGTCCTTCTTCTCAAGGTGGTTACCGTCTTCATGTGTAAGGTGTTATGGGCTTATAATAGCCATGTAAAATTACTTTACAAGTGTCCAAACAACCTCATAGGAAGTTGGGTGCCCAAAACCTCCATAACCTTCAAGATATTCTTTTGGTAAATAGTAACTCCCTGTCGGTAAATAACTAATTACTGACCCCCAGTAAAAATAAATTATTGTACCAGTAAAACCCTGGTGGTAAAAAAAAATATAGCTGATGGTGAATCCCTCATCCCTTATGAATGATTTACAAACAATATTATGAGGAATTAGATAGATATGATTTACAAGGTTGATGGCACCTTAATCCTAGCATTCTCCCACTTGACATCATATAGTGTAAATACATCCATAGGAAAACATAAATTAACTAAGTACTAGGAACAAGGCCCATGGCTTCTTTGCACCATGTAATTTTTTCTATGCTCATAGGTTTAGTAAGTGAATCCGCAACATTATCCTGGGTGTCAATCTTCTTTAGCTCTATTTGTTCATTAGAAATAATGAACAAAATGGTATTGTACATCCACATGCTTAGTCTACACATGATACATATGATTCTTGGCCAAACAAATTACACTGGTTATCACAGCCAATCTGGATAGCCTTGCAATCAAAACTAATACCTGTACACAACCTTTGTAACCAAACCACCTATTTGGAGATATGGAAAATAGCCATATACTCTACTTCAATGGTGGATAAAGTAATTTTAGGCTACCTCTTACTCATCCAACTCATTGCTCCTCCAAACAAAGTAAACACATACCCACTAGTGGATTTTCAATTATCCAAGTCCCCAATCTGCATCAATAAAACCCTATATGCTGAATGTTTTATCCACACTATTAGTATTAGAATAAAGAAAATAATAATCAAAAGTACCATGCAAATATCTTAACACCCTTTTCACATAGTTCCAATGTTCTCTACTAGGGTTAGACATAAACCTGCTCAATACTCTCGCTGCTCGGGCAATATATGGCCTAGTACAAACCATTGAATACATCAAACTTCCTACTACACTAGCATAAGGCACATTAGCCATATCCTCAAAATAATATTCACTCTTGGGACACATATATAATGAAATCTTAGTGCCAACTAGTAAAGGAATACTAATCGATTTATAATGTTGCATACTAAATCTGTTCAAAATAGTATCAACATACTTACTCTGTGATAACCAAAGTTTTTTGTTTACCCAATCTATTTTTATTTCCATTCCCAATATGTACCTTGCTACCCCCAAATCCTTCATCTCAAATGCACTTGAATGTTGAGCTTTCAGCTCACTAATCATACCCTCGGTGTTACTGAAAAACAACATATCATCCTTATACAAGGCAACAATTAGTATATGATCATCAATACATGTAATGTAAACATAGTGACCTTCACTTCTTACAAAACCCAACTTCATTTGGGGTGATTTTTTTAAACCATAAAGAGACCATTTTAACATGCAAACCAAGTATTCTTTCCCTTTGATCTCAAAACCTTTAGGCTATTGCATATAAATTTCCTCTTCCAAATCCCCATGCAAAAATGCAGTTTTAACATCTATTTTTTCAATTTCAAAATCATTAACAACAACTATGGATAAAAGAAATCTAATCAAGGATAATTTAGCAACAAGAGAGAATATTTCACCAAAATCAACTCCCTCTCTAGGAGTAGCCTTTGGCCACCGGTTTGGCCTTGTACTTCTCTAATGAATTGTCTACTTCAAACTTCTTGTAGACCCACTTACATCTAATGGCCTTCCTTCTTTTGGGCAAACATACAAGATCATAAGTGTCACATGAGTCTAAAGCCATTGTATACTCCAACATGACTTGTTGCCAAGACTCACTATCATCCACAAGGATAGATTCCTTATAGGATTTAGGTTCATCACTAGTACTTAATAAAATAAATATACAATAGAAGTATAGGGGCCGTACCTATCAACTAGATTTTGTTGTCTTGTGGTTCTCCTAAGAATAGGAGTATGAGGACATTCTTGTTCTTGAGCTCACTCAACTTCTTCTTGGTTATCTTCCCTAACCTCTCTAGTCTGCTTAGAAACCTCACCTGAACCCTCTTCTTCTTCTTCTTCCTCCTCATCCCCAAATCCATCTCTTTGTTCTTTCTGTGGTGCATCTTCCTACTTAATCTCAAAGTGCACTCTCCTTTCCTTTCCTTTGTCTTTTGTCTATTCAGAGTTAGCAATAGCTCTAAGTTCCTTGAAAATCACATTTGTAGAATAGATAACTTTCTTAGTTAGTGGATTCCAAAGATTATAACATTTAACATTCTCACCATATCCAATAGAAATACACCTTTCTACTTTTGGATCCATCTTAGATCATTTTTCTTTAGGCACATGAACACATGCCTCACAGCAAAAAACCCTTAAGTGTGAAATAAAATGTTTCTTACCTATCCACACTTCATAAGGTGTCAAATCAAGAGCCTTACAAGGAGATCTATTTAACAAGTAACAAACAATACTCACAACTTTTGCCCAAAAGCATGATATCAACTATGAACCACTTAACATACTTTTGTCTCTTTCCATAATTGTTTGATCCATCCTTTTTGCCACCCCATTCTATTAAGGAGCATACGAAGTAGTATTTTGTCTAACAATACTTGCATGCTTACAAAACTCATCAAGTTCCTTAGAACAATATTCCCCTCCATTGTCAAATCTCAAAACCTTTATGTTGCAATTTGATTTCTTTTCAACTAAGGCTTTAAATTCCTTAAACTTGGTGAAAACTTCATATTTATGTCTCATAAAATAAATCTAGGTAAATCTTGAAACATCATCAATGAAGGACATAAAATATCAAGATTATCCAATATAATCAATATCCATAATACCATATACATCTAAATGAATAATTTCTAATTTACTCTTAGCTTTATTATTTCCTAAAGGAAAAGATACCTTGTTTTGTTTACTAAATACAAAATGTTCATAGAAATCAAAATTCTCATCAGGATAAGAAAAACTATCTAACAACTTCTTATTTAATATGGTTTTTAAGCCAGTCTCACTTATGTGGCCCAATCTATAGTGCCACAATATACATGTATTTTTAGTTTTCTCAGTTACATTGGTAAAGTTAAAAACAATGGTGGAATCTAGCTTAAACAACGTTCACATCCTTGTCCCTCTCACTATCATCAAACTCCCTCTCACCAATCTACAACTATGCTTATTAAATGTTACGTGTATTATTGAATCATTTAACTTAGATATTGAAATTAAATTTCTAACTAATCCAATAATATGTAAAACACCAGGGAGAGTTTTTAACATCCCATCACTGAAACACAACCATATCTTTCCCCATCCAAAAATGGGATATGAACTATTGTCCCCAAGATACACTTCTCCTCCATCATATTCTTCATATGTGGTAAATCAATCCTTATGAGGAGTCATGATAGGAGCATCTTGAATCAATCGACCAACATTCGTTAGATATAACATTCCACGAAGAAAGTAAAGCTTCATCACTTGAATCAAAGGAATTCTCTATGGTGAAATCCCGCTATTTCCTTTTTTTTTTCTGTATTTCTTCTTCACATGTCCCCTTTTTACCACAGTTCTGGCAATTCACTCTATTCTTCTTATCCGGAGTCTTAGATCTGCCCTTGGACTTGTTCTCAGGCCCCTTCTGATCTCCCTTAGATCCTCTTTCCTTGGACATTCCCCTGGCATAGAGAGCATCCTTTGAACCCTCTATAGTGGCTTTCTTCCTCATTTCCTTTGACAAAAAAGTTGAACAACATTGTCCGTCTTCAAAGTATTTGAAAGGTTAGCACTGAAGGCAAGAATCATGTTCTCCCATACTTAGCCAAAGAACATAGAAGCATAATACACTTATATCTTAACATCAACATAAGCTAGCTGACTCAAAATCAAATTAAATGCATTCAAATGCTTTGCTAGCGAAACACCCTCTTTCATTTTAAGAGAATAATTTTCTTTTCAAATATAACTTATTTACTAGACTCTTTGCTTGGTAGATCTCACCTAACCATTTTCATAATGAGTATGTCATAGTTTCATCAGCTACGCTCAATAAAATAGAGTCTATAAGATAAAGTTGGATGGTCCCCCAAGCTTTCTTATCCAACTTTTCTGAAATGTCCTGACTAGTACTTGGTGGACAACTTTACTTTGATACAACATGCCACTAATTTATCTCCTCTAGAAGATCCTCCATTTTTAGCTTCCACAACTCAACCAATTCCATTAAACTTCTCAATGTCCAAACAAGATGAGGATGCAACCATGACGTATACACACAAATCTACAAAATAAATTCAACCGAAATTCCCACTATAGCTCTTAAAACCTTCATACTTCAACCTAAGAAGCAAAGCTGGCAAGGAGTTGATACCTAATATTAGAAATGAAGGTGATAAACTATAAAATGGAAATCCAAATTCAACTATAAATCTAATTTTAACTAGTGCATAACCAAATGGAGATTGCAAGAAAATAAATCAACAACATAGGGAAATATGGAACAAAAGAACAAACACGTAACACAATGTTTACACGGAGAAACCCTTTTGGAAAAAAAATTCCACCAAGAAGAGACGCCCAAGTCTATATTATCTTAAGAAACATATATATAATCCTTCCTTTCTCCTCTTCAGTCTTCAATCCTTTAGCACCTGTGTAAATAGAAGTTTCTTACTTACTAATTGCATTCACATACTACCACCTTAAGCATCTCTTATATAGAAATCTAACACCCAAATGGGGCATCCAAAATGGTTACATATCTCAACCCCTACCTTGGAAGTATTCCAACTTAACCCATGACACATTGTAACCAATTTGATAACTTCACAAAATGGGCGCCTAGTTTGTCCTTATTCCCAAGGTGGTTACCGTCTTCATGTGCAAGGTGTTATGGGCTTATAATAGCCATGCCAAATTAGTTTACATGTGTCAAAACAACCTCATAGGAAGTTGTGTGCCCAAAACCTCCATAACCTCTAAGATGCTTTTCCAATAAATAGTAACTCCCTGTCGGTAAATAATTAATTACTAACCTCTAGTAAAAATTAATTACTGTACAAGTAAAATCTTGAAGTAAAAAACAATTACAGCTAATGGTGAATCCCTCATCCCTTATGAATGATTTACAAACAACAATATGAATAATTAAATACATAGGATTTACAAGGTTGATGGCACTTTAATCCTAACACAATGGTCCCAATTACATTGTGATGTGCCTAGAGATAATGATGTAGAAATGGGGTGAGCTAATTAGAGATACTTTGAGGACAATCCATAACCCACCCAAGTGATGAGATTTGACCAAATAGTATTATGAATTATAAAATGTGTAGTAGAACTTGTAAGACAAGATGTAGATAACCATAACGCGTTGAGAGAGCATGAGATTATCATAAATGCTACTTTTATTCAATGGTAGAATATGGATAAATACATAAATGTGTGAATTACATAAAAGGTTGAGAACGAGAATTCCCATGATTAGAAAAGAGATGACATATATTCCTTGATTTGCTCAAACTACGTGGAAGGTGATATCAAATAAGAAAAGCATGTTGAGTGTCGATGTCTACCTTGAGTGCTTGATCACTAGACTAGAGTGTTGGATAGTCAAGGATGCTTGCTAGGTCCACCTATTGTACACTGTGTACAATGCTAATATTTATAGGTGAAGGTTTAAATATGAAAGCCACATCTATATTGACATATGTCTAATGTGTATGGTTGTGTGGTATATGTGGATAGGATGCTGCCAAGTGTCAAGTTTGTATGGTGTGAATTCACATGGCTTGGGATGCTACCATGTGCTAGATGTGTATGGAGTCATTCTCTGTAGCATTGAGTGTGCTAGGTATTACACGCATATGGAAGCATTTCTTATGGAGGAGATGATGCCATGCATTGCACTCATATGGTCCAATGCTAAGTTGTAAAGGGCAAAACATGTGTTGTAGCACAAAATATGGAAGTGTATAAAGGTAAGAAAATCATGATGCTGAAGAAGCTTTGTGGAGTTGTTGAAGCTCATGTACAAAGAACTTTGTAGGTTGTGCAACTGTGCATAGAACTATTAAGGTTGGTGCTTGCATGACTCTACATGATTGTGCTTTGATCACCTCCATAAATGTGACCAATTATAGGGGCATATATTGTCACTAACATTCCTATGATTGAGCTTTTAGGTAGTGATAAATGCTACACAAAGACTCATTACCATGGATGGATTAAGTTTACCACATAGTGTGGCATTATCCAATATTCCACATGATAGTGAGCTACATCCTTTCTTCTACAAGCAAAATTTCCTAACCCTACTCATTCCCCATTCTTCAATTTCCTAGATAGTTAAGTAAGCATAAATTTTGTGCCTAATTTTCACTTATTTGATAGAAGCTATGCATTACATATTTTTCCTTTGTCTTGTAGGTTTCCACAGAGTGTGCATGCTAAGGGACGAACACACATGATGACATTCAACAAGGTTCATTACTTTACATGGACTCAAGTATTCTCATTTCTGAATATTTATTTTACATGCATGCCTATGAGTGCTACATACTTTGAGATACATGATCACTCTAGGATTCACACGCGCTCAAAGTGGGGGCAAAATGTAATAGAAAAATTTGTGTACCCATGCCAATTCCTATTTGGTTTTGTGCCCATTTTGAGAGAATATCTTAATGCAATTATACATCAACAAATGATACAATTTTGTGTGAAGTTGGGCTCATTACCTTAGCTTTCACCTAGCTCCATTCATACACATTCCCATATATTTATCTACATCTTATCCATTTTTGCACACTTTTTCATATAGCCCACATTTATTACACCCTCCATGATTAGACAACAATTCCATACATAGACTTCATTGTTCCATTACCCCACGTCATCCCCACGAGCGTGGGATCAATCTTGTGCCTGTGCATCTTACCCCTAAACTTCTAAAATTCAAATTTAAATTTAGCCAACTCTTGTCCATTTCACTAGTTGTTATGAGTTGACTAAACACATGTTTTTGTGTTTTATATGTATGTATTTATATTGAAAGGCACTCAATTGCATTCAATTCACATCCTCTCTCATCCTATATCATTTGAGCATTCAAGGAACAATTATTCCAGAACATTTTAATTGGTTCAGTAAAAAAGAACAACATTTATCTTAGCAACATCATCTTAGACATTTGCACAATTGCTTGCTAACTATTGATCCTTTGCATGATTGCAAAGTTGATCATTTCTAGGGGTTGACCTAAGAGAATGTTTACCCTAGCAATTCAACAATCCTCTAAAGGTATTTTTAAATACTTATAGTCCTTAGAGTAGAGTAGACATTAGCAAATTAGGTGAACCAAAAAGTAGAAGTGAAAAATTAGTAGGATTAGATCCATAAGGTAGAGGTAAAATTAATAGATGTGGAAACGATCTTCAAGTACAGACTCGACCCAGACATAAACACAAATCTTGCACAAAGTCCAAGGTAAAACACATACAAAGAGATTCTATTTCGATTCTTGAGACAATCTAAATTCCAAAATTACAACAAAATTATTCTTTATAAAACCTAAAATTAGTTGCACTTTATTTATTACATTTACTTTCCTAAAATAACATTTAATTATAAACTATCACACCTATAATTGTCATTCATAAATTAATTTATGGTTATGTCTATGCATTTTTATTGGATTAAGCCAAGGAAAGTTTACTTTACTTAAACCTAAAATTAGATACACTTTATTGATCACATTTACTTTCCTAAAATAACATCTAATTATAAACTACCACACCAACACTTTGTCATTCATAAATTAATTAGCCGATAGGCTTTTAGTTGTGAACATTATAGTGCTCAGAATTGTCTCACGCCGTAAAAAAAAAATTCACGGCGGAAAAATCTCTGAACTCGTCAATGCCGTGAGCATTATAGTGCTCAGAATTGTCTCACGCCGTCAAAAATATTTATGCCGTTGTTTTTGCTCGCTGGTGCTCTAAAAATTGTACAACGCCATTGTTTTTCTCGCCGGTGCTTGAAAACTGTCAGTGCACTAAATGCATAAAATCAAATCTGGCTCGATCTGATTCAATTGCCGTGGTAGATGGGATAATTTTCTTTGCAGTAAATGCATTTAAAAATCTAGGTCGATCTGATTCAATTGCAGTGGTAGATAGGATAGTTTTCTTTGCAGTAAATGCATTTCAAAATAAAATCTAAATTCTTTGTAGTAAATGCATATGCTGGCGGCAATTTACTATACTGCCTTTGATCACCGCCAAGGTTGTGTATAAATAGACAGACGATTAGTAAGATGAATTTAAATGGATTTTTAGGGATTGTAATGGTATTCGCACCCTGTGACATAGTCTATGGGTTGTGGAATCAAGGTCTGACTCTGAAATCCAACGGGACCGGTTAATAGTCTATGGCTTAAAGGGTGCAGGCCATGGATCGGGGAAGCGCAGCTCGTCTTCTGGCTCCGGCTCGAGCCTGTTCTCTAAGCACTACGGTCCAAAACTTCTTCTGCCATTCCTTGTTGGTCTTTAGATACACTCCGTCTATAAATTCCTCTGAATCTAATCTTTGTTTATTTCGTACAATATTTTGGTTGATTTTCAGCTTCATCTAATCTACTCGCCCACGGTTTTCTAATATTTATTCGATGCCGAATTGAAGGCTTTTTCTGCGGGAAGGGTCTTTCACAGGTAAGAAATGATTTGCACAAAACATTTCACCTTTTCTCTTTCAAAGAATGAGGAGCATAATCTTTTTAATCGCACCAAGGTCATGAATTGATAGTAAATCGCGTTAAACATATTTGTTTTAGTGAAATTATTGGGTATGCCATTGTATTAATGAAAATTATGACGCGGGGTTTCGAATTTGTTGTTTTGTCGGCACTGGTTAGGGTTTCAGTGCTTACGCCTATTTGTTTTTTTTAAATTTTAAAGTAACACCATGGACAAAATCCGTAACATCGGAATTTCGGCTCCCATAGATTCTGGGAAAACAACATTGACAGAAAGAATACTTTTCTACACGAGAAGGATTCACGAGATCCATGAGGTCAGTGGAAAAGATGGTGTGGGCGCTAAGATGGACTCCATTGATTTGTAGCGCGAATTTGAACTTTTTCAAATCCATGAGAATTTTCAAGTGATATCTTCGACCTGTAAATTAAATAGTAAGAAAAATGTCAAAAATGAGTGACGTTTTGATAATTAAACTACAAAGCTCTCTGTTTTTACCCGCTTTTTCAATAATATATTGCTTCTGAACTGAATACCATTTATCTCATATGGTAATTTATGCTAAATGGGACTCAAGGGTGAGTGAACTATAATTTGATAGATAGATATAGATTTTAATAATGCCCCCCAGACCAGAACTGTCTATGGGACCCACAGAGCTAAACCAAAGGAGCGAAATGCTGCCAAAAGGCACCGTACAACAGTAAAATCCTAGCTTCAAGCTCTGTTATCTTTCTACTTTTGAAGTTTATTTCTTCTGCTATGAATTTTGATTAACAATTCTCTGCTTTTTTCAACATTTCCCTCTTTAATCATGGTAGCCAACAACCTCCCCTGCAAGCCTGCACGCTGTCCCAAGAAATGACGTTTATTGTGGAGGATTAATATTGGTTAATTGACACTCAAAGTGAGTGTGAACTAGAAATGAGGCTCAAATTTGATTCTTTGATAAACCCTGACAATTGTATGGAATAAGCTATACTGGGTGTCCATTTGACTTTACTAAAATAGCCACCAATTTCAGTTTGTCCTTTTGATTTTTTTTTGCTTGTTGCAACTTCACCGGTTTGCCGATAAATGAGCAGGTTGATTTGTGCCGATAAACTGCATTCATGAGATCATGGGATGGGGGAAGGGTTTCAATAGGATAATAGGCCGGAATACTTAGTAGATAATAGAATTAGTTATATGTCAATGGTTCATTTCCATTGTCAAGACCATTAGGTTCAAGAGTCTTGACATTTATAAATGGAAGTTCAGGTGATTAAATAGTGTAGTCTGAAACCGCGGAGTGCGATCCAGCATTGGAACCTATCAATTACTTTATAGTTCTTTATAACATATCTTTGCAACTTTAGGGCTGTAAGGATTCGCCGATAAGAAGTTTAAAAGAATGTTAAGGAGATTGGGATCAATCATTGGATCCTTCATGCTAATTTTTAAAATGATTAAGAGTAGAACAATGCTACTATGAAAAACTTGTGGTCAATGATTGAACATAACATAGAAATCATTCAAAAGGGCACAACTTTCAATAGGTAAGGTAAATGTAACCATTAACTTCTAAGTACCAAGATATGGCCTTTTGGCATATTATCTACTATCTCTTGGCGTACTTTAGATATATTTTTTAAATATAGGTTAGATATATGGCCTTTTGGCATATTATCTATAATGTTTTATTACTATTTTATATAGTTTGCACTTACAAAATATTTAAACTACTAATATACATAATAATTAATTGATAGAATAATCACTCAAATTTTTAATAGAAATACAATTTCTTTTAGTTTTTACTCAAGTTCTCCAAGCCCCATATTACTTAATTCTAGTCTAAGTTTTTCAAATCTCAATGTTCCAAATGTTTTCCATTTAAACTAGTACCACTTGAGGGTTTGGTTTTGACAAAACATTTAATTTTCTACTATTAGAATGATGCATCTTTAAATTTGCTTCCAGGACTAAAAAATCTTTTCAATTGTTCACAAGTAAAATTATAAATAATGTATAACCATTTAGCTTATAGATTAAAAATATAAATAAAATATTAAAAAGTGTTTAGTAGTGACAGTGACTTATAAACAACATTTAATTCTCTATTTACATCAACTGATCAAATATATACATCTATTCTTATTTTGTGACATCTATAAGTATTCTTGATTATTTATATAGACCATGGAATATTATGTCATAACTATTGTATCTTCCTTGTGCTATGATAATAAACTATAAAAAATGTTTATAATTTTAATGGTTAAATTTGCCCATCTTACCTCAAATTTCCTATCGGCATATCCCTTGAACCTCCAAAGGGTGCAAGTGCTAGTTAGTTGATAGACTTTATATGTGAGCATTATAGTGCTCAGAATTGTCTCACACCGTAAAAATATTTCACATCGGCAAAATTGTCGATCATATGTGAGCATTATAGTTCTCAGAAAATTGTTTGACACCGTTTTTCCTTACCAAATAAAAAAAATACCCATAAAGTTTATAAGCTTGTTTTCACATCCGAAAAAATTTGCCATGTAGTTTAAATGCCCCGCCTGATTTTTGTTGTTTTTCAAAGGAAAAGTAAAGGGAAAACGATTGAAAGCAAATAACTCAGGCGATTTTTTTTATTTTCTGTTCGCGCTCCCCTTCAGCTCACCTCAAATCTTGTAAGACCGGGAAATGCAACCCTTCAACCATTATTTATCTACCTGAATGAAATTCTCAGTTCAACATAAACTATTTAAAGCTGACGAGATTTGTGGATTACAAAAGATTTTTAGGTGACAGGATTCCGGTGGTTGTATTTATTAGCTCATGAAAATTTTATTGTTCATAAATACAGATTTAGGTCAAATCTTAGTTTAGATGTGTAGAGGTGGATAACACTGCACTTCCACCATCCAAATTTCCACTACACATTTTGTCTTTAAATACAAAGCAATACAGGCATCTCAAAGAATCGAGGCAACAACAAGACTTAAAATCGAAAGTGCACTTGTATTTTTGAACAACAAAACTTAAAATCGAAAGTGCAGTTGTATTTCTGAACATTTCATTTGATGATTGCAATAGTGGGATCAACTATTCTGACACTGCCTTATGCCTTCCACTGTATGGGATGGCTATTCTTAAACATCATCCACTTCAATAATCTAATGTCAATTTTGGCCAATAAAAATAGGACAAATAATTACCACTTTTTTGTATGGATGAGGTGTAAATTCACTCTTGATTGTTTGACCATTGAAGTGGATGATGTTTAAGTAGAGTGGTATGGGATGGGCTCTTTTCCCTTTCCACCACTGCAACTTTCTACAACTATTTCCTCATGTCCAAAGTATTTGATAACTACCAACACATTCACTTCAGAGAGCTCATAAAATTGAGCTGCCTTCTGTTTTGGTCATTATGGTCATTTCTAAATCTCTAGCCTTGTGGAAACTATTATCTTTCAATTAAAGAATGTTATGGCACTAAATACCTTACATGCATCGATACGTGTTGTCTGTGCATTGAAAATTGGTAACAGAATTTGTAATTAAGAAAATTTGTCATGCAACACAAGGGTGTAACGGAACTATTGGAGGAGGGAAAATTAAGATCTCCATTTTGTAAGTCTTTTTATTTTTATGTTTAATATGGCAGACAATATGCAAAATTCAAATTGTGAGAAGACTTGCAATGCCATCTACCATGCCCATTGTGAAGGATGACCAAATTGGGGCCGTTGGAATTATTACACAACTGACCTAATTGACAAAGGTTGTTTTACAATAAAATTACACTGTGATCAAAAGCTTTTGTCTTGCAGACAATTTTTGTATTTAATATTTTAATTTTGTATTTAATATTTATAAACATTCTGTGCTTCTGTTGAGTTACATGTAATGTCTTCAGTACACATCGCTGCCCTTTGTGGCTGTCCCAAATATTTAATATTTCTAAACTAAAATGAAATGGCAGCAAATAGGTTTTAGTTTTAGTGCTAAAAAAACAAAGAAATGCAACCCCATTATTGCCTTTTTAAATGTTCTAGTATATCATAGGAGGGATGGGAGCTGGAAAAAAGTCTTTTTTTCCACTTTTTATCGTAGGGTTGGGAGCTGAAGAAAGGAAGTCTTTTTTTATTATTATTATTCTTGTTATTTTTGGGAAAGAATAGAACTCTTTCAAGTTGACAATTCATTAACTTTAGAAGACTTGCTTATATGGGTGGCCTCAAATTTTAGATTTGTGACATAGAAAATTTGCATCAAGAAAGAGAACAAAAATAGACAATAGACTGGGCATTTCCAAATTACATAATACCATTCAATAATGCATCTTTACTAGGGAATCCATCTAGCATTAAACAATGAGCATTTAATAATAACTTAAAAATTGCAAATTGCAAAATCAATTTGTCTCAATTGAAGGTCACGAAGGAGAAAATGTAATGGATTGGAATTTTCTAGATTGCTTTATGAACCTTTTTTCTCTTACATTTCTTATCAATAGGGTAATATTGGCTTTATTACATACATGGGATTATATATATCTATCGACACTCAAAGGAATTTCTACATATATTCCCATAAGGCTTGGATGCCATAGATATTTATCGTCAAAATTAAAGTCTTGTAATTTTCTCACAAACATAGTAGCGGCAAGAACATCATGGCTCCATTAATTCACATCACAAGATAACAATCCAATTTCAAATTGTAGTTAATTTTGCCTTATAAAAGACTTACAAATAGTGTATGTTCACACATAGCCATGATAATGAATTAGTTACTATAAAAGACTTGCAAATAGTGTATGCTCACACATGGTCTTGTAACAAGTGTTAAACTGATAACAGACAAGTAAAATTTACTAGTTTCTATTGCAAATTCTTGAGTTTCAAAACTTTGTAGTGGAATTTAATTACTTAAATGAAAGGGCATGATAGTAAAATTGAGCATTTTACTTCTTCTAAGTGTTAGTGTTAAAAAGAGAATCATTATTTTTAGATGCTTTTCAGGTAGTTTCCACTACCTACCATAACAATTTATTACAGCTAAGAATATTAGCCTTTCTTGAAGTTTCCAGTGTAAAGGGAAGAGAGAAGTGGAAATTTGCCACATAATCAAACTATCATGACCTAAAAAGTATATAAATGGAGATTTTGATGCATATAAATGAGAGTATGCTTGACATTTATAATAGTTTAGATGCACATTTGAGACACCTCATATGACAATGAAATTTGAAAGACCTTTAGGAGTTTTCTATTGAAACTGCAAATAATAGCTTGTTTGGGGCATGCTAGCCAATTTTAAACCCTCAGAAGAAAGAATAAGAGTAAAATATTCCTGAGAAAACATCTTGAAGGATTAGTCTGTAAGTAACTTGCATCATATAAAATTATTATTGAAGTTAATAAAAGTGGAAAATATAAGTTAATTAAAGTTAGAAAGAGAGTGTACCAACTTTAATCTTCCTTATTCTAATTGTTATTTTAAATTTAATTTGTTTGAAAATTTTGAAAAATACTTTTTAACACTTTTGCGCTATGACATTTGGGAGAGTAAAAAATCAAGTAAAAATAATCTATAATAAACCTAGTCAAATTAATAATCCCTTTAAAAGTAGAGTCTTTGATAATATCATGTGAAACTAATAATATCTCACAACTACTTAAAAAAGGAAAAATATTCAATTGACATTGTAATTTAAATGAGTAGCATACAATTGTTAATAGTCCATCTTTTAAGAGTTTGAGTGGGGAATTTGGGGATCTTAGTTCAAAATTTGTTTAGAGTTTGAGAGCTTTGTGGTAGTTGGGGTGTTTTTAGAGGGAGGGATGATCTTGCCTTTTAGGTCTGTGGGTTAGCTAATATGCTAAAGCCTAAATGGAAGGAGAAGCTTACTCCATCTATGCAACTCATAGATTTTCATCAAACAAATGTTCAGGTGGTGGCCTTGGAGCCAAAGAGCTCTAAAACTGATATATGGTTTCAATCAATAAGAAAAACATGTCAGGGTTTATTTTAAGTATCTGGCTGCTGGAAGAGACCATCAGTTACTTTTAGAAACTAGATTTTAGGGCAAGGAGCATAATACTCTTACTCTCTAGTCATATTCAAGGGGAGGAGAATAGTTGGGATGCCAAAAATATTGTGGGGATGATAAGAATAACATGTTTTTGAGGAGATTGGTAAAAATAGGTCGGTATTCCAAATAGAGTTTTGGGATGAATTTTAGTGTTTAAGCTAATACATGTCTTGTAAATGAGTGATTTAGGATTATACTATGTGTAAGTTTTTCTCTCAACCTTTCGGATCACACTCCATGATCCATCATCAAGAGAAAAGAGAAGAAAGCGAGAGAGGAGAATTAGCACTCGTTTACAATATTATGGACTATGGAAATATGATGTCTATTATTAATACATGTCTTTCATTCAACATATAAAGAATCCAGACATGGTTACTATTGTTGGCATTGTTATATGATTGGGCAGGAGAATGTTGGATGGTCAATCTGCCCGTTGTAGTTCAATCTAATTGAAATCATAAATATTTTAATTTGTATCTCTTAAACCTATGCTTATTATTAGGCATACCCAGATACAATTCTAAGCCACTTTTTATTTAAATTAGATGTTAGACCCTTAAGCTATCCAAATTGTAGTCTCAGTGGTAAGTGAAGTGAAGTGGTAAATTTGGACTTCTTTGGTTGCCATGTCCATAACATAAGACCATAGCTATTGTTCAAGCCCACTTATTTGCAATAAGTGGAACTCTACAACTCTATAAATTAAATCTTCAGCAAATCTGAGCACATGATAACATGGATGAATCACCTCTACAATGGAATTGCCTTGGGAAAATATTTTGGGACTCTCTAAGGATGTGGGAAAATGGATCACCTTACTTGACATGTCAAGTCTTGGGAGGGTTGAATAAATAGATGCCATCACTTATCAAAATACAAATTTGTAGTCAAAGCATGTATTGATTAATTGCTATATAATTAATTATGTAATATGAAAACATTAATTCTTAACATTTATAAACTGACTTAAAAAATATATTTAAATATTAACTTAAAAAATATATTTAAATGTTACCTTCAATTTCTTATCGGTGTATCCCTTGAACCTCCTATGAGTGCAAGTGCTAGTTTATGGTTATACCTATGCATTGTTATTTGATTAAGCCTAGGAAAAGTTTACTTTACTTTAGCGTATCCCTTGAACCTCCTATGGGTGCAAGTGCTAGTTTATGGTTATGCCTATGCATTGTTATTTGATTAAGCCTAGGGAAAGTTTAGTTTAGTTTACTTTACTCAATTATTAAAGGGAAAAAAATTATTTACCACTTATTATTGTCCCAAGTAGAAATCCCCATACCAACAACAATTATTATTAAAAAAATACCGATCTACCACTTATTAAAAAAATAAAAAAAAGTGAGACCCAGTTGACGTTACGCAAAGCAGGATTCTTTCACTTTTCGCCTGTTTCTTTTCTTTTTTTAAATTTTATTTCTATCTTTTCGCATTCTTTCGTAAATATATAAACCACCGCACATTTTAATGTCCCAAAATCTTCAACGAAGCTTCAGGTTTCAGTCCTCCACCTCCGCAAATTCGAACCCGCGACGTTTCCTTACGATCCCGGCGGCGACTCTGCAAATTTTCTGTGAAATACCTTCTTTGGGCGTCTTTTTATTGTCCGAAAGATTCATTCAACACTCTGTGGGCTTTGCTTTTCTTTCCTGTGAAGTCAGCCTGCAAAATTTAGGAAGCAATTTTGTTTTTTTTTAAGAGCCTTGTAAGAGCCCTTATTTTTTTTGTTGTGCTTTTGGCTCAAACATTTTGTGAAACGGATGCCGTGCATCCATGCTGTAAAACCCTTTCTTTAAGTTAGCTTAGACATTTTTCCAAACAGTTGTCTTGGATCGATGCTGTAAAAACCCTTTTTTAAGTTTTGGCTTAGACATTTTTTCTAACAGTTGTCGCACATCCTTGTTATAAAGCCCTATTTACGTCTTTTTATTTTGGATTTAGATATTTTGTTAAACAGCTGTGATACATCCATGCTGCTACCATTTTGATGGGTTCTGCGGCAAATAACAACAATCCAGGAGGCTATGATATGCAAAACTTTTTCAAGCCAGAAAACCCCGTCAATTTAGCCCCTCCTGCACAAATTCAGTACCCTTTTCTTCCCGCTTTCAGTAACCCTAGTAATTTTCCCTACCAAACTCCAGCACCTTCCAGTAACCCGTTCCCTTTTCCTCCCATGTATCAAAACAATAATAATCCTTCTTACATGAATTATTCCCAGGCTCCCTCTCAATTCAGGTTAAACCATCCAATTCCCAATCCTTCCGACGCTGCAAGACTAATGTCTTTGATCAGTAATAACCACTCTTCGCCAAGCTCCACGGAATTGTCTACTCCGCCGCTCACACCATCGACATCGGCCTCTTCTTCCTCATCGGAGCCGCCATTTCCCCAGGCTTTTGCACCAACAGCCCCTCCTGTCAATCTGGCTTCTCCTCAGCGTACTCCAAGCAGGCTATTGAGTACTAAGCTGCCCAGAGGGAGGCATCTTCATGGAGACCATGTTGTGTATGATATTGATCTTCGCTTGCCTGGTGAAGCACAACCTCAGCTTGAAGTTTCACCCATTACAGTTTACAGTTCAGACCCTGATCTGGTGGGAGGGCGTCAGATTGCCGTAAACAGGAACTACATTTGCTATGGCCTACGTACTGGCACCATTCGGGTTCTTAACATTAACACTGCACTCAGGGCATTACTTCGAGGGCACTCACCGGTATGCTGCTCTTGGATTGACTGCTGAATGATAATTGTGCTATTTTAATTTTTTAGCCCGGAGAAAGGGTTTATTAAAAAATTGATTATGTATACAACTTAACCTCTGCTATGATAAACTCAAATGAAAATAAGTGCCGCACATAAAAAGGCTCACATAATTTGGTTTGGTCTTTTAGTGTGGATTTACATTTTCATTTAGTAATTAGCTAAATGTATTGATAAAAGTTTGCAAGGTTTTTAGAAAATGTATGGTTATTTTTGAAATTTACAAATATCATTAGTGAGTTTAATGTTTTTCTTCAAATATTAGTCTATAACACTAATAAATCTTATTTTTTTGATGGGACAGCTAGTCTACATTAGTAAAATAATTTCCAAACCTTGAAAATCCTCCTGATCTAAAGGGGCATTAAGTGTATATGGCTGAATTTGATCTCTTTGTTTTCCTTTTTCTCTTCTTTTATATAGAAGAAAAGAAAGTCCTCCTTATTTTAATTATAAAAAAAAAAATTTAGAATCCAACTACAACAAAAAGGAGGTTTTGTCAAATGAATCAAAAGAAATGACACTGTATAGTTTCAGCAGTGTAAATGTTTGCCTACGTCTGCAACTGAAGAAGAAATGTAGCTGCAGAGGGTGATGTAAGATGATTTTTCCACTATCAGTTGAGTCAAAGGAATGCAACGGCGTACTTTCAATACTATAATTGTTCGTTTCCATTTGCAATTGAAAAAGAAAATTTAGTTGCAGTAGGTTGATGGAAGCACACTTTTCGTTTAGAAGTATAACACAACTTCATGGTCTTTCAGGTGATCACTTGTTTTGTTATTGGCAGTTTGGGAACTGCTCTAACAAACCAATTCTAAACTAATAAATTTGTATTATTGAGCATGTGAACTTATAGGAGTTTTTTTATGTTAATTCCTGCAGCATCAATACTTAATCAAAATCAGGAAGAAAATTAGAAACACAAATTGAAAGAATGGTTTTTTAAGGGCAAAGCATGATATGCCAGAGCATGTACTGCAGATTGAATGTATATTGCAGGGCAAAGTATAATTGGAGTTTTGTAGCGGGTGACAATGTAATAGAAATTGTTAGCTGCAGATGATGAGCTCAACATTTGTCATCTAGACAGGATATTTTAATTTAAATCGACCCATATTATCTACCCTGAGTCCACCCTGTAATATTACTATTGTCAGTCTTCGTTTGAATGCAAGATTTTGCCTTTGTGCATTCTACATTGGATATGGGATCCATAATACACAAGTTTCTCTAATTGACTTTTCTGTTCTCTGTGATACCTAACCCACATGATTGTGCATTTTTTCCATCCAAGATAAAATGGCAAAATTGAATAAAGTGTAATGGGAACATTCCAGTTAAAAAGCACCAGAAGCAATATTTTAGTCCTAGAATAACAGAAATTAGGATATTTTAATTTAAATCAACCCATATTATCTACCCTGAGTCCACCCTGTAATATTACTATTGTCAGTCTTTGTTTGAATGCAAGATTGTGCCTTTGTGCATTCTACATTGGATATGTGATCCATAATACACAAAGTTCTCTAATTGACTTTTCTGTTCTCTGTAATACCTAACCCACATGATTGTGCATTGTTTCCATCCAAGATAAAATGGCAAAATTGAATAAAGTGTAATGGGAACATTCCAGTTAAAAAGCACCAGAAGCAATATTTTAGTCCTAGAATAACAGAAATTAGGATATTTGTGTAAATTTATCTACCCTTCGTCTAACAATCAATGGTGAATGGAGATGGGAAAATGCATTGGTGTACGAAATGAAATTGGTGAATCTTTTCATGTGTGTAGTTTCTAAAAGTTCAGCCCTTGGTCAAGTGCATCTTTGTTACGAACCTGCATAAATTAATAGTAGCATTAACAATCCCTATATTCAACCTTTGTAGATGACAAAACAATACCCTGTTGCTTCTTGCTAGACCTATTGGTGCCCGAAAAATCCAATGCCCAAACTTGCATTATTTTGCCCCAAATCCATAAAAAATCCCAGTTTTTGCCTTTGCAGTTTAAACCCACAATTTATACCCGATCTGAGATAATTCCCATGGGTTCCCTTTATAAAAATTCTAAGTAAAATTCCTCCGGCCTTTGTGTTTTCCTTTGGAAATTTTCTAAAAAAGTTGAAGTTTGTGGCCTTTGTTGGTGAATCGGTTGGTTCGCAAACTGCTGATTTTGCTGACCAAGTTTGTGAGTTTGTGTTTTCGTCAATTTGCCGACAAGACGACAAGGAAAAGGAAAGGGCGGATTTTTCTCGAAGGCATAAAGAAAGTAGGGCCGAGTGTTGGACGACGAAGTTGGAGTTTCGCGAACCCCCAGGTTCACCAACGGGGGTTTTCGTCAACATGTTGCCGATAGCCCAAGTCAACGACAGACAAGTAAGATTTTCAAAGGAAACAAGGAAGAGGAAAGAAAAAGGAAAGCGTGGTTGGTGGAACCTTTGGTTCGCGAACCACAAGGTTCGTCAACAAGGATGTTTGCTGACGGCCAAAATTGCCGACAAAGGCGGCAAAGGAAGAATGAAGACCAAGGTAGCGGCGAGGGAAGAAAATGAAGGTAAAGTCCTTGGTTCGAGAAAAGAAAAAGTTGCCAACAAAAGAAAGAAAAAGGGGCTAAGGCATGGTTCGCGAAGGGAGAATTTCGCCAACAAAGGAAGGTTAATGAAGATAAGCGGTTCGCGATTTCTCAAGTTCGCCGATAAGGCAATGTGCCGATGAAGGTCCCAAAAGTGTAAGAGAGCTTCAGAAATGGCGCGATTTCTTGGGTGCATGAGAGCACGCATCCACATGTGATGCCATTGTTGCAGGATGATGCCACGCAGGTGGTTGGAAGTTGGAACAGTGCGTGCCTACAATACACAAGTACTCAGATTTAATGAGGAGGATGAAGTGTTTCAGTGGCCCATCCTTCTACAGGTCCTTCCAAGATCAAAATCAACGCACAGGGCATGGGTATCCTAAAAATTCGTAGATTTTTTGACAGGGCCATGGGTCAGATTTATTGCAACATGGGCTTGGCGTGTTGACTTGGTTTCAATGCCCTGGGCTGCACAGTGAATGAAGATTGTTATACATGCATGAGAAAAAGATGTTTTTAGGGTTGGTCATTGAACCAATTGTCTGGCCAGGAAGCCTAAGGGAGATTTTAGGGCATCAAGTAGAGGATAATGTCTGGGCAGTGAACGGAGGAATGCATTTGATACAACGTAGGAAAGGATTGTAACACACATCTTCATGCAGTGGTATGTCTCCATGGCTATTTGTAGTGATTCAGGGGAATGCATGGTTGCAGCTTTGTATTTCACCTTCACCACAGTTGCTGGTGCGATTGTAATAGGGATTTGATAATGTATGATAGCATTTAAATCAATACAAGCTTTGTGTTGGGTCATTTCTTTGTTGCAAATGGATCATTGTAGTTTTGCTCTGGATAAATAAGTATGTCTAGTGTATGAAGTGTAATCTAAGAAATGTATGTAAATACATTTGAGTTTTCTGTTGATGCTGGTTCAATCCATCTCCTTCCTCTTTATTGCTTATGACTCATTTGCCCAATGGAGTAGGCACCAGTCCATATTGGGGATGGATCAATCACTATTCTAATTAAATCCTCGTCTTGTTAGTTGTAGTAGTAGATTTAGTTTAGGGTTCTACATGCTGTCTATGATTCAACGTAATAACCAGGGATAAATCTGAAGTGTTGCAGAACTGTTTTAATAATTGGTGAATCATGTACATGTATGCATGCACTATGTATCTTGTGTATGAAAAGTTAAGTGGATTAATCTCAAGGAGTATAAGGAATGTGATGTAGTTATATTTGGGTGCAAATGCATAGTGCAGTAATCAGCTTAATCAGAGGCCTGTGGAGCATGTTTGTCTTGATCTAGTGACAGCTTTAGAGGTCAAGTGTACATTGGGTATGGCTGTGTTTGTTTGTGTTCTATTTCACGCCTCCAGGAATATCCCTCCTAGGTATAGCTGAGCTTGAAGTGTAGAGGAGCATACCCACTCCTGTCAGTTGGCCAAAATTGCCCTTGACCTATTGATATACCTCTTTCAATCACCTTGACAACACCCCTAGCCTTGGTGATTGTGAAATGTTTTAGGGTTTTGGTTGCAGTCATTTTGGGAACCAACAAGACCAACATATAGTATAGGAACTAAGATGAACGTTGTAGCTAAAAGTGGGCTTGCAATCCTCATAATCACTAGCACAATCAAAATCTGCATACTGTATCAAATCCATAATGCCTCCTATTGAATTATGAATCCCATATTTGTATATACCCCTGACATGGTGCAATATTTGTTTGGCAGCTTTCCAATGAAGTTCACGGGGTTCTTGCATAAGTTGAGAGATGGTGCCAATGACATAGAAGAGGTCAGGTTGTGTGTGGGTTAGATAGATGAGGCCACCAACAAGTTGTTGTTAGAGTGTAGCATCAACCAAATGAGTGGAACTCTTGGCCTCAATTTTGACAAAAAAGGGAGTGGCAGCAGGTTGACAATCAGCCACGTGAAATTGAGCCAAGAGATTTAGAACATACTTGGGTTGTGTAATACTTATCTTGGAATTAGATTGAAGGACCAAAATCCTAAGGAAGTAGTTCAAGAGTCCTAAGTTAGTCATATCAAACTTGTCATGTAGAGATTACTTCACTATACCAATGATGGATGAAGAACTCTTGTGATGATGAGTTGATCAACATATAGAACTATGATCATAAGTGCATCATCTAGACA
This sequence comes from Cunninghamia lanceolata, assembly GCA_027924645.1. Taxonomy (NCBI): domain Eukaryota; kingdom Viridiplantae; phylum Streptophyta; class Pinopsida; order Cupressales; family Cupressaceae; genus Cunninghamia; species Cunninghamia lanceolata. Next base: position 45,160 of record BSBN01000244.1, read on the forward strand.
ATATAGTCATTCAGATTTGAGTGAGACCAAGATAACCCTATTGAAAGAAGGAAGGATTCCATCTCATGCCAAGCCTAAGGGCCATGTTTGTGACTGTAGAGAGATTTTTGAAGTCGGCATACCAAAGAAGAACCTTGAATGAACCCTTATGGTTGCTTCATTTAGATCTCCTCTCGAAGATCTCCATGGAGAAAGGCTCTCTTCACGTCCATTTGATGTATTGCCCAATGATTAGCATTGACAATGGCAAGAGTCAAGCAGATGGAGTTCATTTTTGCAATGGGAGCCAATGTCTTAGTGTAATTAGTGCATAGAAGCTAAGAGAAACTTTTTGTCTCAAGTCAAACTTTGAACTTTTCAATGTTGCCATTTGTGACATACTTGGTTCAATAGATACACGTGCATTGAACCAGTTTTCTTCCCTTGGGAAGTGGGAATAAATCCCAAGTGTTATTTCGAAGTAAGGATTGTATTCTTCCTCCATTGTTGAATCCAATTGAACAATACCAAATGCTTCTTGCAAATATTGTGGATTTGAAGTAGTGGTAATGTATGCATGAGGAATATCCTAATGTTGTGACCATGTCCATCGAGTTTCAAACTATAGAACTTGCATCTTGTAGAGTCTTGTGGACCCAAAGTGGAAGAGAAGTAGGCTCATGAGTTGGAGGAGGAGGAAGATAGTCCTTTAACTCAAAGTGATGAGTTGGAGGAGAGTCCTCTATCGTAGACTTATGAGTCAGAAAAAGGGGAGAGTCCGTTGAATCACAACCAACAAGCAAGAAATCCAAAGCGAGGGAAGAAGGAGAAGAAATAATTTCTAAGCTTGGAGAGCGCTTTTTTGAATCTTACACTCCTTGCAATGATTGATTTGTGAGTATTGGGAGGTAGCAATCAATGCCCTTCTACACCACCTAGATTGCCCACAAAGATGCAAGGCTTGCTTTGTGGTTCCAAGGACTTGCATTTGTTTGTAGGAATGTGGACTCATGTAAGGGGTTTAGTTACTCTGAAGTGCTTAACTGAAGGTTTACTAGAACTCCAAGCTTCTTAAGGAGTGATGCCTTTCAAAGCTATGGTGACTATGCTTTTGGACAATTGATCCATAAAGGATCCGGTTTGTGTACTTCATGGCATGTTTTTGGAACAAGGACAATCTCTTGAATGCTAGAAAATGTATTAGATGGTATGGGACATCAAAATGCAAGTTTTGGAAGGAAGAGAGAGGACCAAAAAATAAGTATTTTGCCCACTTTGGCGAAATCATTGGTGGACCCATGCAAGGGGTTTAGTAACTCTGATGGTGCTTAATTGAAGGTTTCCTACAACTCCAAGCTTCTTAAGAAGTGATGCCTTTTAAAGCATGGTGAATATGCTCTTAGACATTTGATTCATAAAGGATTCGGTTTTTGTACTTCATGCCATGTTTTTGGAACAAGGACAATCTCTTGAATGTTAGAAAATGTATTTGATGGTATGGGACATCAAAATGCAGGTTTTGGAAGAATAGAGAGGATCAAAAAATAAGTATTTTGCCCACTTTGGTGAAATCACCAGTTGCAGATGTGACAAAAGTGTAAATGTTGAGACAAATTTGTCTCTATTGCAGTGAATTTGTCTTTATCGCGACGAAAACAAAATTGTCTCTCTATTGAAAGTGGCAACTTTGTCATGATAGTCTATGTGTGTCCAATGACATTCTAGTTTTTAATTTTTCGTCTTCTTGGCATGCTTTCTCGGTCTATTGGCTCCTACATGTATTGTAAGCCTATTTAGAACCCTTATGGGATGTGTGTAATGTTAGAATTTGTTATGATCAACAAACCTACCCAAGACCAAATGCCTAGCAGCTAATCTCAAATCCAAATGAACAAAATAATTGCTATTCTATATTCAATATTATGAGACAAATTACGAGTAACATACATACATGATTCAAGGAGATGACATGCCCAAGAGGTATGAGTTAACTCTCAATTACTCTCAATCAAGAGGTGAGTTAACTCAGCCTAACAGAGAAGTCAAGAGTTGAACTGCCAATTAGTGGATCAATTCACTCAACTTGACTAAGACAGAGGTGGCCTTGATTGAATAGAGGTGGCACCTAACTACCATCAATCAAGAGTTGATGAGGTAGTGGTGGCACTTGTGTACCTTAAGTCAAGGTGTACACATGCCATCATTAGCTACTTAGGTGAGAATAATTAAATGCTCATATTATCCTAACTAAACTTATTAAATAGGTGCAATATCACACTTAGGATACTTAGGATGTAATTCTTTCTTAGTGGATTATATGCATGCTTGAATGTAGTAGTAAGAGATTTACATCATAGTTTCCCTAAGTTTGGAGACTGTTTAAAGAATAAAGGCAAGAGAAGTGAATTGGGAGAGTTTGTTCCCCGCTTTGCAACCTTGTTCTGCAATGGATTGTACAAAATTGTGTGTTGAAGATCAATACCCTCTTTAGCACATGATTCTTCTAAGCAGTGATTCACATATTCCTTACCATTATCTGTTCAAAGGATCTTGATGTAATGTCCCCTTTTAGGATTCTTTCAGAATTTGCAATTTTTGTATTTTCAGATTTGCATATAAAGATATAATGATAGTTTAACTGCTGAGATAATACAATGGAGGGCTGTAAACTAAATATTAATTAAATATTGATGCAACACATTTAAACCACCAAAACTGATTATTGTAGAAATAACTGAAAATCCACTCACTAAGGCCGTTGCATCTGTACAGCTGCAGTGAATAAGACAAGATAATTACAATCCAAAAGCATTGTACGACACCCCATATTGTATGGCTATGTTTGGATAATGATTCAATTGTCCTAGGTAAAGTACGGCTGCTTCAAAAACTTACTTCAGCCCTTGACTAAGTGTGACAGATATTGTCAGGGCTTGTCCCCTTGGTGATCAGCAATTTTGTAATTAATAAAGCTGACTGGGCTGTTTAAATATGTTGCTAAAATGCAATTCCCAGCAGAAACCTCAAATTGTATGGAGGACTTCAATAAAGCTGATTAGATACACTTAATATGATCCCTTCAAAGAGTTTGGATAAAGTAACAATTCAAATATGATATGGTGCAGCCTCCAAATAATCACCTATGCAATAAAAATGGTACGACAGATATGATCAAGTTTTTACCATCAACTAAATAAACAGAAATAGTATGGCCAGTAAATACGAAAGATAAGGTTTGCTAAGGCAAATAAATAATTGATATTCCTTTCAGATCTGGAATCTGCACTGCTTACATCCAAATCCGGAAACCTATGAAAATATTCAATAATTGTGAAATTTTTCTATACCTCCAAAATCTTCAATAATTTGCTTGCAAATATGAATAGGAATCACCGCAACAATAGCACAACTACGATCCCTGAGTAGAATCACCTCCAATGAGTGAGAAGGTTTTCGTCCTCCGGCCATCCTTGCACCAAAGGTTTTCGTCCTTGAATGCTTCAAACTCCAAATTGGAAGGAATAGCAAAAATGACGTAACTCGATGATTTGCTTTATGCCTTTGACCTTTCTTTTATAGTTGCCTTTTTTCGGGCCCCCCATTTTTTTTTTAATTTTAATTTTACTTTCCCTCCAAGTATTTAGAAATTGAAATACCTTTTAAATTACACCTTTATTAAACATTACATTGGACCTATAATAATATTTAAGTTGCCTCTTCTTGAAAATAAAGTGATTAGGCCCACTTAAAATATTATTAATTTTTTAGTTCTAAAAAGAAGGTACATGACACTTGATGACTTGTTTGGATTATTTCTCAGCGAGGGCCTTGAAGTTAAGAAAGTGCTTAAACCATAGATCCGAAACTCGCCAAAACTCAGCGAGTCGCGAGCCGAGCATGCCATGGTGAGTCCTGGGGACTCGGACTCGGACCCGGCCAGAAACTCGCCAAAACTCACCCGTTTTCGAAAACTCGCCAAACTCGCGAGTCTCGAGCATGAAACTTGGCCAGAAAAAAGTGAAAAAATCAGGAAAACAGCGACAGTATATTTCAAAATATATTTAAGTATAAGTTTGTATATTGAATTTCTTATACTTTAAATATTTTAAAATATACTGTCAGAATGTTTGAGATAGGTTTTGGATCCATGGGATTTAACATGCAGATTCTAGATTTTGGAGGACACATTAGATTTCAGACTTAACCAATTTTTCAGGGTTACAGGGTTTTAGACTTACTCAAATTCAGGGTTTCAGTTTCTAACAAAAAGAGTAGAGGACAAATCATTGGATCCTATTGACTTGGATGAGATAGATCCTATTGATTTGTTGAGTGTTTGCCGAGTTTTCTTTGAGTTTTTGTTGACTCGTCAATTTTGGCATGATTGAAGACCTACCATATATGCCTTCGTAGGAAGGCGAAGGATGCAGGGTCCTCTGAGCCATAGACTTCTAGTTATTGTTTTGATATTTCATATTTGTTTGGAACATTTGATGTCATGGATTTCATATTCCATGAGTTTTGTATACATTTGACTATATTTATATATCTAAGTGTGCTATTTCCTTCAGCAGCTTAGCTACAATTTGCGTTTATACTTATCTGATCGACGTATACTTGAGTATGTGATCAAATTAGCTTCTATTTGATGATGTTATTGTGTCTTTAATGTTTATTTTATAAAGGGTGCATGAAACAAGTTTTAAATCCTTAAAAATATCTAAATTTCTTGGGTTTTTCACTTTGCCGAGTTTGGGTGCCGAGTCCCGAGTCCTGAGCCGAGTGACCCTCGCCGAGTCTGCGCCGAGTCCGAGTCTCGGAACTATGGCTTAAACACTTCAGTCTTTGCTGAAGACAGTAGACCTAGGTAAATCTAGATAAATGTAATGTCCCCTTTTTGGCGCATAGACCTTTTGTGCATGTTATGCTTATTCCTAGTCTTTCGGAGGCTATTTGTCATGTTTGGAAGAACTCCAACGTTCTTGGAGTGGCCATGGCTCAGTCTTACAGAGCAATTGTTCATGTTTTTAAGTCCGGCTAGTCATTTGGAGTTCATAGATGCTTTCGGAATTTAGTTCCGACCTCTCAAGTGCTCTCCAACTTTCTTGGAGAAATATGCTATTTTTAGACAATCACCCGACGACCTCGGATTTTCATTCCAAGTCTTAAGTATTCTGTTGGTATGATCAGAATTGCAAAATTATATCATTTGGATTCTTTCTGCAACTTGGGTATATTATTGAGTTATTTAATTATTTATTCACTCAAGTTGTCTAAGGATGGGAAATATTTAAAGATAACTTAAGTGTAATAGCTCTTTGGAAAGGTGTTGAAAAGTATTATTTGATGCTCACATAAAAGGAATGTTAGGCAAGGGAGACATAAAGTGAGCAATTAAAAAGGTTATTTTTATGTGAGGAGGAAATTAAAAGAAAAGTGAAATTATTATTTTTATTTTCTCTTGTTGCCCTAAAAGTGTTTTCATAAAGGGGTTTTGGGCTCATTTGGAGGTTTATGCTGTTGAATATATTTTCATTTCTTTTGAAAACATGTGCTGTTGAGTAGAGTTTCGTCTTGGGGTTGTTTAGCCTCAACTTCTCATCTGGGTTTGGTTGTGGAAGATTAACCCTAGCCGGATATCTGGTGATTTTATTCAGAAATCACAAGGAGCTTCAATGGAGTCATCATGCAGAGATTTTGGGTTGAATAGTTTTGATGTATTTTGATGTGTGAGGGTTTGAGATGTTTTTCAGTGATATTTTTGGAGTATTTTGTGCTAAGTTTTGAGGTGAGTTGTGGTGTGTAAAGTGTTTTGAGGTTGTGAGTAGTATTTCTGTGTATTTCTAGTTTGTTGGGTTTTGTATCAGACTTGAGTATTTTGCTGTTAGAGTGCTTTCAGAGGTGTATTTTTAGTGTTTGAGCTTCATTACATCCATAATCAGCAACAGAGCTTCATTGGTATGCTCCAGGGTGATGTTTGGTGATTTCTCAACTCCTCATATTCTGATTTTTAATGCTACAGCAGTTTATTTCAGTTCTGATCAGAATTAATAAAATATTGCAGCGTGCACTAACTCTTTTGTTTCCTTTATATGTTGCAATGAATCTGTGAATGTAACCCTTGATGGTATAACCGCCAGTGGAGTAATTGTTTTCTGCTCATTTCTCACCCCACTGAATAAGTGGTTTAATTGTTAATGGCTTCTCGCTGAATAAGTGGATGTGCCTAACTTTACTTTTAGTTTTCCTCCACTGAATAAGTGGTGATTCCCATGATTAAGTGGATACCCGTTGCATAAGCAGATGCTCACTGAATGAGTGGAAGTTGTTATTATTGCATATTGGTTTGAAATGCTAACTCGAAAGCACTTGTATGCTCTCACCTTGCCCGCATAGGGATCTGGGTGATCAAAAGAGTGTGGAAGAACTTAACCATTGCATCTTTCTCTCTGTGTGTGGAATTTCAAAAAAAAACTGGGGTGCTCATTACAATAAATCATCAATGAAGGTAGGTGCATATTAGGTTTTGCTAAAAGACAAGGTTGGGAAGGGGCCTAATAGATCATTGTGAACCAACTCTAAAATATGTGAAGTTGACCAAAATTTTCCTTTGTCAAACTTCCTCCCAGGATGCTTTCCCATGATGCATTCTTGGCGCACCCCATCGGAAGCCATGTGACTATATCTTGTTGAGTTATTAGCTAAAGATAGTGGTATTTTAGATGGTTGAATCAATCATGCAAGAGTTTGTTCACATTATTAGGATTGGCAAGAAGTGTAGTGGAAGGTGATTTTGGTATAGAGTGAGAAAATTGTGATCAACTTTTCCAAATGCAGCTGGAGTATCATCTATTATTTCCTAAATCACAACAAAATCTAGAGTGAATTGAACCCTCTTGCTTGCATCTATGCGCATGATTTGATAGATAGAAAGAATTGTTGATAGAGAGGGTACACAAAGAACTATATTGAATGTTCTATCATGCATATCAACATATCCATACCCACAAACATCTTTCGAAGAATCATCGCCCCTAAGAATTTGTGGCATAGAACATGGCTTGAATGAGGAGAACGATCTCTAGAAGAGGCCATGTGATGTGAAGCACCAGAGTCAAGAATCCATGTCTTAGAAGGAGAGGAAGATGTAGTGGTGACTAGTGTCATGTCTTATCCTTTATCAAATTTGGATGGAAAGGAGGAAAAACCCTTAGAAAGACAATTAGGAAAACTAATGTTATTCTTCTTGATAATATTAATCAACTAGTTTGTCTGTTTCTTTAGATTCATCGTGCTCTTCTTCTTATAGTATCCACATTTGACCTTCCATGTTTTCTGTGATTGCCTTTGAAGCAGAAGAGGTTTATGATTGTGGCTTTGAAGTAGAGGAGGAAAGGTGGGTTTTTCTTTTTCTTCTTATTTGAACTACTTGGGGCGTTTTGAATCTTTGTAGATTGGTTTGCAACCAATGCATGTAATTTAGAAGACTTGGAATAAGTGTGTCTTTCAACAAACTCATCAAAGGAAGGCATAATAAATGTAGTACCCAAAGCATCCTTAGTAGAAGAGAAGGTAGAAACAAAGACATAATAGTAGGATCGGTTTTTGAAAGTACATAGATATAATAATTGAGCATCATCTTGTGTAATCTTATAGTTCTCTAGTCATACCAATATCAATTTGAGTTGTGAAATGAAGTCCTAAATATGCTCAAAATTGCTTGTACTAAGACTAACAAGGTCATTTTTTAGTTGATGACTCATATTTCATCTATTTTTGCGAAATAAAGATTCTATCTTAATCCATATCTCATTAGATGTATCTAAACTATCAATGCAAAAGAGAAGATCTAGAGATACAACTAGGCATAAGAACCCATATCCTTCATCACATTTGTTAAACCATTTGACTCTGTGTAAATTGTGAAAGGTTATCTTTTTGTTACTTGAGTTATTCTAAACAACACCTTGACCTGCAAGAGTATAGTTATTTTATTTTTCCATGTAAAAAAATATTGGCACTTATAATTTAGTATGTTTATAGAATGTTCTAATTATGTGCTTATAGCTCTGCATGATTTTACACATGTTGAGAAGCAAGGTAGAGAATAACTTAGAATCTGATGCAAGATTTGGATTCTATGCAAAAATTTAGCTAGGGTGAAAATGGCTTCAAAATTTGACTTATGGTTCAAAAGTTATGCTTTGTTGAAGTTTCCTATCTCCTCATGGGCAAAAACATGAGCTTGAACACTATTGGGACCATGCTTGGGTGGAAGTGGTGCAGTTGTAACTATTGAGCAGAGGTGGCACTCGAGTAGTCATTGGGTGGTGGTTGAGGGATGGTGGTGCTCAAGTAGCACACAAACTAAGAGTTAGCAGTGGATTGGCGACTCTTGGAATTCGGTCAACATCGTGAATATTTTACAAAATCTCATTGGTGGATGGGAAAGCGATTGAGGACTAATTGTTGAAGCGTGTAGGCAGCTGTTTGGTGTTGGTGCAGGGGGCACTGAAATATTCTCTAGGTGTTAGGAATCTTTGCAAGCAACTGCAATGCTGACATTGTGTGCAATTTTTTTTTTTAAAATTCTTCTTTGATTCTGTGCCATCCATATAGGTAGAAGCAAAAAAAATTGGATGATTTAATAGGTGATCCATAGGTTTTTTGACCTCTCCGGATCGATGGTGATCTCAGATTTTCTACAAGATGCTTTTAGAAAATATTACTTGCAAAAATATCAAATAACCAACAACCTTCAAAGTTTGTTAGTTTGGCATCTTAGTGTTTGATTTGGAGGAAACAAAAGGCTAAACCAACTTTCTCTGATACTTTGGACACAATGACGAGCTTAGGTTTGCTCCAACATTTGACCATTAAAACGTGCTAAAGTTCATTTTCAAACACCTAAAAAACAAGACTTATAGAATGGAAATGAAATCAGCCTAAGCTTAAACTTGCTCTAATACCGTGTAAGATTTCAGATAATTGCATGAATGCTTTACTAAAAAAGAAATGACTTGAAGCTACTCGCAATAACCTTGCTGCTCAAAGAACTAACATAGACTCAATATGCAATACTTTAATTGTAATAGAAAATATAGTAGAGGACATAAATGTGCAAAGAAGAAACTATCTTGTATTGAGAGAGCACTGGTAGAGTGGGAAATGGATTTTTAGTAGAGTTTCTGCGAATTCCCAAGACAAGGGGATGAGTTTTTGGCGACAATAAACATTTTCCTAGAGTTTCGAGATGGTGTGGGGACAATTATTAAAATAATATGTAAAATAATATTAGAATTTTTAAAATACAATTAAGTTAAAAAAATGTAAAAATAACCTAAACAAATTAAATTAGATTTTTATGGATTTAAAAGTAAAAGTAGATTTATAGGCATTTTTAGTAATTGTTAAAAGATTGTTTTAATTTTTATATAGGGATGCCTTGATATAAAAAATAGGGGATGACCCTTTTTTCCATGGATGTTTTGGGGATGCCCCATATATTTTGAAAGGGGATGTGGGTGAGACTTCTTGTCCATGTCTTGGTTCTTGAGACATTTTAGATGTCACTTGGACCCCTAGGAATGTGTCTCCAGTTCCACAAAATATTGATTTTGGGCTTGAAGATTTACCAAAGGAATTATTGGTTGATCCATAGCCAAACATTTCATGCCATGTATTATTGGGCGTTAGCTCTCTCCAAATCCTCAAGGTTACACAATTTTTGAAGAAGCAAAATGTAGTAGTGGTAATTGATTTTAGTAGCACTCAACTTCAACTACTAGTTAGTAGAACGTCTAGATTGATGTGTACTTGATCCCAAAATGTCAACTAATGATAGCAAATGGAAAATTAGTTTATTGTTTGGGAAAATTCCATGGAATTAAAATCAAAATGGGCGAGTGTTCATTGGATAGCCCTCTCTTTTCCATTCCTATGGGTGGAGTAGATGTGGCATTGGGAGTTATAAGTGCATAGTCCAAGAAATTGGAAATGGTATTATTCATCCTAGTCAAAATGTGTCTAGAGTATAGGGAGCTATTTAAGTCAAAAGGTAAGTTTTGTAATACTTGTTAACGGCTACTCATAGCCAAACTAAGACAATACAAGTTAAGCTATCGGCCTTATACCAATCCTTGTGTAATATCAAGCTTTTGGCCTTATAAAGCTGCCATTGCATTGTTTCATTCTAAAACAAATATTGTATACAAATTACAAGGTTGTTGGACTATACAGGCATAAGCAAGTATACCAGATATGAACTTTTTGTTTTAGGTGGCTCGACCTTTACATAACTATCGGCCTTTATCACAGGCGCATGAGCAAATGCTTAGTGCTCGACCTTCTACAGACATAAACTTAGCACATTTTCACCATTCTTTACAATCATATGTAAGGAATAAACACATGATCATTGGCCCTCAAAGGCGCATGCAAGGTTACTTGATTAACAATCTTCTAACAACCTTCTAACGGCCTTCTAACGACCTTCTAATGCAGAGCTGCATACACACTTATCGACCTTATAGAGGCATACAGATAACACATAGAGTTAATTGTTTAAAAAGAAAGACTATTAGTCGGATATAAAGTCATTGTAATTTCATCTACATTCCTATGTTTATAATATCGCTATGATCATAGTAATAGTAAGCTATCTTGTCAAACAAAGAAGAATGGAAACCTGATTTGAGTTCTTGCTTCTTTTGCTTTCCTCGAAAGAGAGTTTCGGCAATATCCTCTGATGCAGAGCAGCCTCTGCCCTCCTTTCTTTACCGAAGCTTCCTGTTCTTCTCCTCTTTGAAGACTAACAATATAAGTTAAAACGATGGTTCACTATTTTGCTCGGTTATGATTGTAATTGATCAAAAGAGATTTTTTTTCTTCATTTTAATTGAGCTTTTACTCCATAACCACTCGCGGCCTACTTCTTGGCATGCCTCAATTTGGGCATGATGGAGCTTGCCGCTCCCCTCCTCCACTGTCCTTAGAATCTAGGGAGGCACGATGGAGGATAAGATTTCTTGAGTTATTAAAATCTTCTCTCAAAAGAACGAGGAGTTAACAATTAACTCAAAACAATGGTTTATCCTCCCATATACTTGGGGATAAACATAAATAGATTTGGAGCATAATAAAAATAAAAATATCTTTAAATAGTTATATCTTATGTCCAAGGGTCTTCGAAACAAGAGACATAAACATTATACCTGAGCTCAAAAGACGCTTGCCAAATGATAAGGCATTGGCATTGATACGCATATTGACAACTCTCGCATGACATATGTGACAAGAATAGTTGTCAAACGACAAAAGAAAAGAATATGAAAATCAAAAGGCATACCGACACAATATGACTATTAGGTGTGTGTGTGTGTGGTTCTCAGATGGCATAATGATCATTGTATTCCCGCAATCTATCACCCTCTTGTTGATGTGTTTTTTATGCACATGAAAACTTAGAATAAAATACCAAGGTATTCTATCCTCTCTTGAACAAAGTCTCTCAAAGGCTGAACTATGTGATCCAATGAGACAACTCCAAGGTTCTAGACATCAGGTCTTGACAATACGTTGTATATAGACTCAGTATAGGTATATGATGTGATTTGCTGTAAACACAAAGGGACTTACGTTGGATTTACTTCTTCACTCTCTTGACTTATTGCTCCTTTTTGTGGATGGAAACCTCCTAATTCCACAATTACAAAGAAAATGCAAAAGGGTCAAGGGTTTCGAGAGAATCTGCTTTACTTCTAAGGACAATGAGACAATGAACAATGCCAAGATAGACAAATTCCTTCATAACAAGCTCCACTTTGCCATGATGAATTCAACAGCTATGTAGAATAAGTGCAATCTGCCAAGGATGACTAAGAATTTTCATATTGTAGACACATTTGAGTACCCACAGCTGGCGCAACTCAGACAAGCATCAACAATCTAACTATTGCAATAAGTTGAGGTTCAGGCTAACTTTGCACGATGACTTGCCAGCGACAAACCATCAAAAGTATGAACCTAGGAATTCATCAAATATCTTTACAATGCATTCACTATATCAATGAACTTTCTAATTTTATTTTACTTCTACTTGGAAACACATCTAGATTATCTTCGAGAAATAAGAAACCATGCTATGTTCCAAAACAACACAATTGTCACCAAGCTTCAATGAGAAATGTATTAATCTTGGAAGTGTTTACAACAATTTCAAGTTCTCTCCAACAACTTTCGAAGAGCTTCCTCTACTCTACTCCTACAGCAACTATAATCTAATGTATCTTCTAATAATCCCTCTTTACAAATGAGAAGAATGAGCTTTATATAAAGCTCAAGAATTACAATGGAGGGCCCCGATTGATTTTGGAATCAACGGCCAAGATTTGGACAACACAAGGTAGTTACAACTACTTTTGCTTTCGACCAATGAGATGTTTACAACATGATATTCTAGAAAGTTCCATCCTTATCCTCATCTTGGATGCTCAAGTTCAATGTATCTAGACATGATGATGTGGTGCACTTGGATTGGATGATGATGACTTGGCGCCAACTCAACATGCTTATCCTTTGAATGTTCCTTGAACTTGGAAACTTTGTTTTGTGTTTTATTTCCTTTTGGATTAGCTTGGATTGGTGTGGGTTCTTGGATGTAATCCTTGTCCTTGTGATGCTATGCTCGTTCCTCTTCTTACTCTTGGATTTCCATGGATTGATTCCGCTTCCTTGGGATGATGGAGTTCTTTGACGCTGGACTTCTTGAATTGACTTGAAAGATGGAGTTTCCTTGCCAATGATACTAAATCCTTGAGACTGGCCTTCTTCTTTGATGGATGATCTCAATACTTGATATGACCTCCTTGTCTTGGATGGATTCACCTTCCTCTGATGTTTGCAAAACAAAAGAAACATCGAATAGTCACTGCTCAAAACACTTCCAATGTAATGCAATATTAAGATAGGACATGAATAATCTTGCATCATCTATCAATTTCATTCGTGAATTCAAAGGATTTTATCCATCAACTGTTCATTTTCACACATTCAACTGTTCATTTTGCACGTCTTTAAGTGCACGGGAGGAATCAGAAGTGTCCAGGGCGGATTTTCTTGAGTTTTAGGGTGAATGCAGAGGATGGCGCAAATTCCCTTTGTGGTTGGAATTTGTGCCATTTTTGGGCGCATTTTCCTCATGCAAGGGGAATTTGTGACTTTTTTGCCTTAACATTTTTTTTCTTTCAAACTTCTTCTCCATTGGCATGAGTTTTCAGTGATTTGTAATGGATTTTCAAATGATTTTGAAAGGATTTGACTGGTATTTTTGTTTTGAATCGAAATCATGCACACTGGAGTTTTGGTGCATTTTCCATGGACTCATGGAATTTCCCTCATTTTGGCGCATATTCCATGCGTAGGAGGAATTTGCGATTTTTACTTAGCTTGGATTTTTCCTTAAAACCTTTTCTTACTCCTTGGCGAGGATTTTTCAATGATTTTCAATAGCTTTTCAAGGGATTTGTCATGAATTTCAAGTAAGAGATGGAATTTTTCATATTTTTCCGGCCAAAAGCATAAACCCTCAATTTGTGCAAATTCCCTCTGTTGGTGGAATTTCTCCTCATGGTGGTGTTGATGTGTTTTCCTTGCATAGATAACGCAGCATAAAATACTCGCGTATTTTATCCTCTTGAAAATTCACTTCAAGATGATCAACTTGAGTCAACTCCAAGGTTCCAAATATCTTCTTTTACTTGACAAATGAGGATAAGTTGTGGCAAAGATGTGTTTTGCTGTTTCAACAAAGGGACTTACACTCATTGTTCAACGGCAGGAAAATACCGTTTACACTCGCATAGGTGATAACAATTGCTTCAAGGCTACACGCTATGATAAACTTATGATATGACAATACAACGCTTGATCCTACTTCTAACAATGTGTTTTAAAAAAAAGTGCAAAAGATGTGGCTTTAGAGAGAATATCTAATCTAGGTGTAAGCTATCATCATCAATTCATGGAAGTCTTGTTGATGATTGTTTTTAGACAAGTCAACAATAGAGTAAAAACACTAAGTTTCCCACTCTCTCTTGAATAAAGCTCTTCAAAGGCTAAACTGTGCGATCCAGTGAAGTAACTCCAAGGTTCCTTTTTATGATTTATGATGGGTTAACTCAGTGATTACATGTGATCTTGCTGATAATCACAAAGGGACTTACATTAGACTTCTTCATACTTTATTTAGCTTATTTCTCCCTTTAGTGTGGATGATGTATCAATAATAAAGAAAAGACAAAAGATAAAGGTTTAAGGAATCTAATCTAGGATCAATGAGGTAATAACGATGCATGAATAGACAAACTCCTAAATTAACCTAACTCCACTTCGCCAAGGATGCCTACAACTACATGAAGTTGGTGCAATTTCCTAAGGTACACGAATGGTTTTCAAATCATGAAAGCTTATACAAGCACCCATTGAACGACACAGCTTAAACAAGCATCCACAATCGAACTCATGCAAATGATAAGGCTCAGACTAGCTTTACACAACACTTCACCAGTGATGAATGTTAAAAGCATGAGCTAGGAGTTGATCAAATATTCAATACATACATGCATTACATCAATGAGCTCTAATCTACTTCTAATCTACTTGAAACATCTCTCCACTTCATTAAGATACAAGAAACCATGTTATTTGACAAGACAACACTTAACACCAAATAAGCTCCAATGTCTTTGCATTAATCTTGAAAAATATTTACAACAACTCCAAGTCCTCTCAGAGAATTTCTCGAGTCGCTCCTATTCTACGCCTACAAAACTAATGATCTATCTATCTATTACAAATGAGGCAACAAGGCCTTTATATAGAGGTCCAGAGTTACAATGAAAGGCTAGGATCAATCGAGATAGCCAAGGGCTCAGATCATGCCACCTCAGTAGGTAGTTACAACAACTTGCTATTTTTAGCACATGTGAGAGGCAATGAAGGCACACTTTTCAAGAAGATAAGGATAAGATGAAATGTTTGGAGTATCTTCCACATGGACGTCTTCTTTGTCTTCTTGCTTGTCGAATGATGTGGCGGACTGTGATTGGCTTGATGATGAGTATCTGCCACATAGGTGCCAGCTTAACTTATTCCCAAATTGCATCATCTTGTGTGATGTCTTCAAACATGATTGCTTTTGATGATGAACACTAGTGATGTATCTTGTTGATCTTGCCTTGTTCATCTTCTTGTAAATTGGATGTATGATAGATGTTGCTCATTTGGTTTAACTTTTGTAATGCTTCTTCTCCTCTTGCAGGTAAGACACATGATGATCTTCTTTGGATGCATCTTCTTGAAGAGTGTAGTAGGAGATGATGATGATGCTTCCTTCATGCAAGAGACTTCTTTTGGAGACTTGAAGATTGAAGGGTCTTGAAGCTTGATGGATAGATGCCTTCTTTGATGATGTTTACTTGAACTTGATATAGATGATGGAATGCTTCCTCGTTGATGATCTTGAAGTGGTCCTTATAAATTGATGACATCTTCCTTATATATGGAGTAGCTGACTTCCCAAGGAGGCTTGAATGAACTGGAGGTTCTTGAAATGCTTAATGAGGATGAGAAGTCCCTTTGGAGCAGCTACATGATAATCTTGAAGGTTGAAAGATCTTGAAGTAAAGTAGATGAAAGCCTTGGAATGTTTGATGTTGAAGTGTTTCAACATGATGATCTTAACATGATGCCACTTGATGAAGAGTTCCAACACAATGATGATGAAAGGTTCCAATTTGATGATCCTGAAGGGGGTCCTTTGGAGCAGCTACTTGCTGATCTTGAAGTTATGATTGACGAGGAAGCTAGTTGATACTTAAAGTGATTACTTGGAACAACAGATATCGTTGAAGTGACTTCTTAGAGCAGCTACATGATGCCTTCTCCTTTTCTCATTCCTTGCTTATCGAAGGTTCCAATCACTTGTTCCTTAGACGATTCCTTAGCTCCATCCTTATTGCTGCAACACAAAGAAAGAAACAACCTCAATCCCTTTTGATAACACATAAGAATCAGTTCATGCATTTTTAAGCTAAGTGCATTGGTTGCCAAACTAGATGATTTCTTAAAAGCAATCACAAAATTTCAAACTAAGCATCACACTAGAGTAGCACATTAGATATGGAACTTCATCTCACTTGAAAGGTGCTCATGACACCTTGATACTTAGATTAACCCCTCCATATTGGCGCATTGGATGGAGTTTTTAAATCTTCTTGATTAAAAGCTGTCTTTTGAAATGCCTCTTAACCTTTTTATTTGGGTGGCACATCACTTGATGTGTTTAGGATCTTCATCTCACTTGAAGGATTGATTTGTGACATCAGCGCAGCAGTTGGGATTTTGGATACTTCTTATTACTAAATCTCTCCTTTACCCTTGGCGCATTAGATGATCATGTTAAGATCTCCTTGATAAGAACATTTGGATTTGAAGTCATGTACTTGTAAGAATGAAATACAATATGGGTGCATTGGATTAGACTTTTGAGTTCTTCTTGAAATGAGCGCATTGGATCAGACTTTTGAACTCCGGTTGATATCCTTCTACAAGGGCCGTCGTGGTTGAAGATTTTGAATCCTCATCCCATCCACCTTAAACTTAACTTTCAAATCATCTTTGGCGCAGCAGACTAATATCTTGATCTTCCTTCTTGAAAAGGCTTTAAAACTTGATTTTATGCAACATCTATGCCATCCTTGAAGGGGCGCAGTAGTTAACAATTTTGAATCCTCTTGCTTTGGGCGCATTGGTTCAAGATCTTGAGCTTCGGATAAAAGCATGTCTTAAACTCAAGCCTAACTCCCTTCACAAGGTGGTGGATTGGTTCATGATATTGAGTTCTAATTAGAAAGATAACAGATAAAGCGTAGCAGTTCACGAGTTTTGATCCTTCATACCTCACAACATTTTCACTCTAGAAAGGCGCAGCAGTTAAGAGTTTTGGATCTTCATTCAAAATTGCCTAAAACTTCAATCAACACCTCTTCCATCAACTTCCAAAGTGGCGCAGCAGATCACTGTTTTAGTCTCTCCTTGAAATGTTCTAAAATTTGCATTCTTCACTACCCCTTCAAGCGCATTGGATAAGAAATTTAATCCTCCTTGGCATCACTTCTTCAAAACTTACTTTGCCTTGCCTTCTAAAGTGGTGCTTTGGATCAGGTGCATTGGATTCACGTTCTAAATACCTTTTGCCTCTCAATTTCAAGACAAATCTCTTTCTTTCTTTGAGCGCATTGGTTGGGGTTTTTAGATCTTCCTTTCATCACTTACAAACCTGAATTCTTCTCCTTATATTAGATCTCCTTCTAGGCGCAATGGATGAAGGTTTGAGTTTCTTCTTAACACTTGTTGAAATACTCATTTCTCCCTTATAAACATGGCGCATTAGATGTGGCGCAATGGTTCAAGATTTTGTTGTTCGGTTGGAAGATTCTCATCTCATCAAGATTTTGCACCATATCCAAGCCTTGTCGCACTGGTTGAAGATTTCGTGCTCTCTTCAATTCTTAGCCGTTTTTAGGGTCTCTCAGGGCAAGGTCTATTGAAAAATATATTTAAGTATAAGATGAATTTCTTATACTTTAAATATTTTTCAATATACCTTTCAGGATGTTTGAGATAGGTCTCGAATCCACCGGATTTAACATGCAAAATCTAGAATTTGGAGGATCTACCAGATTTCAGACTTAGTCAATTTTTTAGGATTTCAGGATTTCAGGCTACCAGACTTAGTCATTTTTAGGATCTCAAACATACATCAGGATTGATCTTAGTGTTCATTATTTGGATGGAATTTGATCAAGACTCTTCATTATTGCAAGTTCAAGTTCCAGATGAGACCTCTAGTTATAAAACAAAACCTTCTAGGAGAGAGACTTATTGTTGGAATGGCAGAGGAAACGAACCTAAGACATCATCCGAAACTAATGCAAAGCATCAAAGCTCAAAAAAAGAGGGTTCCCATTTGCAATGGAGCGATGTGTGATTTGGTCACAACAAGTCTCAACCACACTTTGCTTCGCCATGAGACAACTCCACAAAGGTGATGCAATCTTCTAAGGATAAGCTAAAGGTTTTCAAATTGCTTTATGGGCAATCGAAGTGAGGCTTGTAGATGAGTTCAGTCTAACCTTACACTATAACTTGCCAGCGACAAATCATAAAAGGTATGAACATATAGAGATTTCACAAATAAATTGAAAGACAATGACTTCCACGAACTAAAACTAACAAACTTTGAAAGAAATATACTAAGTTAAAACATCTAATGTGAGTGAGTACTTAGCAACCATGCAACTTGCAAAGAAAACACAATATCACCATGAATAGCTCAACAATGAACTTGTATTAATCTCAACAATGTGTTAGCAACAACTCTAATTTGCTCAAAAAACTCTCATACAAAATGAGGAGGAATGAGGTTTATATAGACCTCAAAATGCAATGAATGGCCAAGATCAATTTGGATTCAATGGCCGAGATCACGCCACATCAAAGGTGGTTACAACAACTTTCTATTTTTAGCATATGGAAGAGGGAACAAAGGCATGTTTCCCAAGAAGATGACACATTATAGCTTATGAAGAATCTTCATGTGAGGCGCCCTAGTGCTACTGTGAAGTTCAATGAATCTAGACACCACTTGAGCAACATCTCCCATAGGTACACTTGTTGTAGCATTAATGGATCCTTTTGTGATCGTCACATCTGACTCATAGATGCCAAGTGTCTTCTCCTAGTCAGACATCCAAGACTTGTTTGCTCCAAGATTGAAGGCAAGTGTGAATATGCTATCAAGCTGTTCTTCATCAACACTATCCTTCTGAAAGTAGAATGCCTTGACTTGCTGTTTCATGTTCTCAATAGTGATTTCTCCGTATGGATTGCATATTGTTGTCAATGAAGTATGCACATGATTTTGTGTCCTTAGAAGAACACTTCTTACTTTAGACATATCCACTTCAATCTTCTCAAGTAGCTGTCCCTTGTTGTGAAAGGAGAAGTACCAAGTAGTGAAGTCAGGTGAAGTACCTTGATCAGTCACTTTGTTCCGAATTAGATCTTCTACTGAGGCTTCCATCAAGTTCTTAAGGTGTTGCATGTACTGTTCCTTGATAGACTTGAACTCAACACATATCTTCAATATTGATTGAACTTTATCCTTGAGGCTAATGATTCTGTCATAAACTTGTATGATTTTCTCAAGATAGACATGTTTTCTCCTGTCTTTTCTATCCAACCCTTCACTAGATGAGATGATGCTCTCATATCCTCAACTTGTGCTATTGTCGCTTGTGGAAGAATAGATGGAGGTACTGAAGCTGCTTCCTTTTGTCGGATGGGTTGTATGACTTGTTGAATGTATTGCCTTAGGGTATTGAAGTCTTGCTCCATCTTTTGCTTAGCTTCTCTTTCCTGTCTCAACATCACTCTAGCATTATTGATTGATTCTTGAAGCTCATCTTCTACTTGTTCTCCTGTAATTGGCCCCATATCAATAGTAGTCATATTATAATCCTCAGGTGCCATATCTTCCAAATTCTTTTCAACTCTAGGAACAACTACATGCACTTTCCTATTTCTAGAAGTATCCTGAGTGATTTTTGAGAAGGTAGTTGCTTTCTTCTTTTGATCACCCTTCTGTGCATTCATGAACAACTCTTCTACCGGAGCAGGTTGATATGCTTCTATGACTGTGCTCTCTGTAATTCTCTCTCTCAACTAGGGTGGAAATGAAGAAAGATCCTGTTGCCTCTGTACTTGCTTATACTGTATAGGTACTGCATCCTCATCAAGTTCTCCTTGTCCTTCTATTTCTTGATCACTAGCATCATTATCTTCTATCTCAACAATTGGGCTTGAGTGAACTTCGGATGGAGCCGCTATATTCTCTTCTACTTCTACTTCCTGTATTGGAACGTTAGTATTTGAAGTACCTTCTTGCAAGCTAGATGAAGTAGTTCGACTGTTCTTCTTCTTCGCTCTTTGACTTGACTCTCCTTGCGAATGACTCGGTCTTTTTCTTTTCTTAGCTTGATTATAACTCCTATCATTCACATTATGCTTAAGTCCACTATGTGAGCCCACATCATGTGCACTAGGATGTCCTAGTTCTTGTTCATCCATCTTCTTGTATGTAAGAATCTGTCCTTCATCATTCATTTCTTGTAGCAATTGATTTGCACATGCTTCTGTCATATTTAAGATCGGCTCAATCAATTCTTCTTTAGATATGTCTCTCTTTGACCAATCAACCGTATATGGCAAATTTTTAATTTTCTCCAACTCATCTATTAGTAGAGTGTCATCTTCTATGAACTGATCTGGAATCCGGAGTACCTTTGATGCTCTTACCAATTCCCATGTGAGTGTCAAACACTTGAATGTCCTAAGATCATCTTCATCTTTTGCATTTGCCCAGTGATCTTCCAGTTGCATGACATGTTTGTATTCTCGATTGTATTTCCAACAAACTTTAAAGGATCAAAATTAAGCCTTCTAACACCATGGGTTTGTAGATGATATGCTAGAAGCTTTGTCTCGGAATACTCAGCTGCTGCTAATGATGGACACTCAAGACCTTCTCCAAGGACTAGTGGAAACTGGATTCCTCCCTTCTTTAACTTTTGCATCCTGATGAGTTCTAGGAGTTGCCTTGAAACCTCTAACATCACCATCCTATTAGTTGGATATCTTGGTAACCTGTATGGATAGGATGTGCAACCTTGGATCCTTATGTATGTATATCTCTCATGCTGTGTATACCAATGTCCATATGTCCCAATGAATTCCCTTGCCACATTTGACAATCTCTTGTTGACTTCTCGCAACCTTTTCGGTATGAACATGGCAAATGCATCATTGAATCTCATATATTGATTGATGTTCTTGAGATGCAACTGAGGGTAACATTGATGTGACAAGTACTTATCCGGTCCAGTTCCAACCTCTCCTTTCTTAGTCAGACCTGGATAAACTTCATTCCTTGCTAGAAGATATACTATGTAAGAGCTCATGTGGAATGATTTAGTACTTGAGAAATTATTGAGTTGCTCATGCAGACTTTGACTAATGAGTCTAGCTCAATCAATCATCTTGCCTTTGAGAACTAATTTGATGAAGGAATACATCCATGGCTGAAATGTTGCTGATTGAGGTATACCTGTTATCCTATTAAGGAACATGATCAAGTATCCAATCTCTGGATGAAAATCTGATTTATAGAACTATGGAGGATTGTTAGTATTGATTTTCATTGATGGATTCAACATCCATGCCTTCTTCATCTCTTGCAATCTCTTCTTAGAATCAACATCATACTCTTGTTGACCCTTGCGTAAGGAGATGTCAATCATCTTGCCCTTGGTTGGGATGTTGAATGTATCTTCAACGACTTCCCTTTGTAAGTATGCTAATACAGTTCCATCCTTAGCCGCTATCTGTCTATTGTTCTTATCATATTTCTTAACACATTCTATAATCAACTCTTGACATGGTAGAACTGGTGGAAAGCAAGCAGCTTTAATGACTCCACTCTTCGCGATGACTCTTGCAAGATTACTCCCTGTAGGCTCTTGAAGTACACTCTTGATGTCGTCCAAACTGCTGTTGCCCATGTTTGTGTCACCAACATTTGTCCATCGTGAAACAAGCTTGGTCTCCGGAACTCTTCCTTCGGCATCCATGTGAATCCTTGTTTGTCTTTCCTTAGATGTCATTGCCATGATCCTACAAAACATAGACATGAATAGGTAACTTCGAATAACAAATGATCAAACAAATCCTTTCAGCCTTTTACATCTATCAAAATATGATTTTTCAAGAACTTAAAATGGAATCCTATAAGGAAATTATGGCTTTTATCATTATAATTTTACTATCTTCCTTGCAAAAGTTCATCCATATTTGCACAATTTCTTCTTTAAATCAATAAGTTTGCTGAAAATGAAAACAAAATCAGAACATTACTTTCAGATCAGACGTTAAAATTGATTGCTTTTGATGAAGACCTTTCAACACTTAGTCAAAATCAGAATCAACTTGATAAAAATCAGACTGTACCTTACTTCAAAATCTATTTCTGCTCTTTGAGGTGCACTTTAGAAGACTAATTCGCTGCTTGGTGAATGATGAAATGAATTTCAAAAGCTGATTTATATACAAATTTGCCTAAAATCTGGAAATTTCCCTCTAGGCCGACCTGATTTTATCCAATAAAAACATTTAATCTATTAATTTTGCCAAGAATGGCATGAAATTCGATGTGAATTGGGCCTGGTCTAGAATTTAAATGAGGCACATTGATTCCAATTAGGCGCATTGGATGGGGATTTTATCCTTTGGTTAAAAGATATCATGAAACTTTGAAAGGAACCATCACACAAATGTGGCGCTGAAACTTTGAAAGGAACCATCACACAAATGTGGTGCGCTAGATGGCAAATCTCATCCTTCGTTTGAATTTCTTGATTTAGCTTGAATCAAACCACATATCAATGATGGCGCACTAGATAGCAATTTTGATCCTTATTTGAATGCTCTCATAAAACCTCACCAATAATGGCGCATTGGGTAGAAATTTCATCCCTCTTTAAAATTTCACAGAATTTACACTTTAATCATCAAAACAAACTTCCTCTGTCTTGGGCGCACTAGACGAGGATTTCATTCTTCTCTTAAAAGACTTCATAAATCTTGAATTGAGCATTACACCAAGGTGGCGCATTGGTTCATGTTTTAGGTCTTCGGTTAAAACTCAAATCCAACCACCCAAATAGTGGCGCATTACATAAGAAATTCATCCTTCGCTTGAGTGACATCCTAAAACTTGAGTTATCACACTCCAAGTGGTGGCGCATTACATCCATATTTTGATCTTCGCTTGAAATTGCATTTAAACAACCAAAATAAACCTCTTCAACTTGAGCGCATTAGATCATGAGCTTGGTGTTTGCTTGAAATATGTTCTAAAAATCATCATTGTCTTTCCTTGATAAGAGCGCGTTAGATCATGATCTTATCCTCCGCTTGAATGATCTCTTGAAAATGGCAAGGCTTGGCGCATTGGATCATGATCTTGATCTCCACTTGAAATGTTGCATTTGAACATCCAAAATAAACCTCTCCAACTTGAGCGCACTGGATCATCATTTCATCCTTCGGTTAAAACTTAGCCATTTTTTATATCTCAATCACTTGATTCTAATGCAGCGCATTAGTTCACAATTTTGATCCTCTCTTAAATGTCCTCATGCAAATTGAGATGGGATTACTTCATGTCTTGGCGCACTGAATGGCAAATTTGACCTTCGCTTGAAATTGGCGCATTAGATCAAGGTTTTTGCCCTTCGGTTGAATGATCTCTTTGAAGCGCATTAGATGATGATCTTGATCTCATTTTGAAATATGTTCTAAAAATCATCATTGTCTCTCCTTGATAAGGGCGCATTGGATGGAGATTTTGAACTTTGGGTGAAAAATGCCAAAAGCTCAATTTTGAATCATACTCCAATAGTGGCGCATCAGATGGTAATTTCATCCTCCTTTTAAAGTCTCATAAAATTTGCACTCAATCCAAAACAAACCTCCCCATCTTGGTGCACTGGATCATCATTTCATCCTCCGGTCGAAAAAAGGTCCAAAAACTTAAGTTAAACCACCTTCAATGATGGCGCATTGGATGAGGATTTTGGATGCTTGTCTGAGAAGTGTCATAAGACTTGAATTAGACCTCTTGAACAAGTGGCGCATTGGATGGGGATTTTGGATCCTTGTCTGAATACTTAGCGACTTTTCATTTGACATTGCCCCGCAACTTCATGGTTTTAAACACAATAATTTTCAGAACAATCACCCTTAGTGCTTGAGGAAAAGTCCAATTCTCCCTCACTTTAATCATGCCATGATTCAATCCAAATGATGTTACCATGCTGGAACCTAATTGCAAGTGATAGCTATGACAAATGTTGATACAATCTCCTCTTGGCTCAAAACAAAGTTGAAGCAAAGCTTTGAAAAAATACAACTTAACCTAAGGCAAGAAATTAGAGTGGGTCCCCATTTGCAATGGGGCGATGTGTGATTAGGTCACAACATGTGGCATTTGTTCTAAGGATTTTCAATGATTTTCCATTGCTTTTCAAAGGTAATTTCAATGTTTTCCTGTCAACTTTTGGATTTTTATAAGGCAAAATTGAATCTCAAGTTGGGCGCAAATGAGGAATTTCCACTTAGGGCGCATTTTCCTTTTGAGAGTGGAATTTCCACTATTTCCACTTGATGCTCAAATTTGCACCATTTTCATCATGATTTCTTAGTGAACTTTCTAAGATTCCCTTGATGACTTTCATGATTTTGCTAAGGTTTTGAAGAATTTCAAAATTTTCATGGATTAAGTATCCAATCTACTTAGGCGGGATTTCCATACCCCTTGGAATTTGCGAATTTGGTCTATGATGTTCCTTCTACCTTCAAACATTTTGTCGTAAATTTGACAACCTTTGGTAATCCCTCATGTCGCACTTTCACTCTCTTGAGGAATTTCACATGTTTGGAGGGATCAAGGAATTTCGCATTTTTTAGAAAGTTGAGGATAAATTCCTTAGGTGCAAATTCCTTATACCACTGGAAATTCCGATTTTTCAATACTTAGTCATTTTTTCAGTCCCTGGAATCACGTATATTTCAAAATATATTTAAGTATATGTCTATACTTTAAATATTTTGAAATATACTTTCATGATGTTTGAGATAGGTCTCGGATCCATGAGATGTAACATGCAGATTATAGATTTCTTAGGATCCACCAGATTTCAGACTTAGTTTTTCAGGTTTTCAGGATATCGGACTTAGTCGATTTCAGGATTCTCGGATTGATCTCAGTGTTCTCAATTGCATTTTGTTTGATGGAAAACCTACCAATTTCTCATTTGAATGAAGATTGATCAAGACTCAGGAGTAGGACTCTCTAATCTACTGACAAAACAAAAGCGAAAATTGGGGGTCCCCATTTGCAATGGGGCGATGTGTGAAAACGTCACAACACCTCTTCCTGGTGATGTTCTCCCTCCTCTTCTGGGAGGGGGAAGCACTGTCCCTGCGTCCACCTTAGTTGCACAACAGTAGTTAGTCCATTACATCATTAAACCACATACACAATAATAATGCCAAATACAATATTCATTGCATATAGAATAATATAAATCAATGCATTTTCTAATCTAGGACAACATTACTTTAATCATAATAATTTCACTGGCTAACTATCTGTCTGCTTGAAATAAAATGATAAGTATGTTTGCTTTAGAACGGGGTGTGATAGTTGGACATCTGTAAACCAATCAATTGCCATTACCCTAAGGGCAGTTGGAAAATGTTAGTCTACTCATTTGTTGTGCAAATAGTTTCTTGGGTTTTACAATGATGAATTATATCTTCAGATCCATCACCAGTGAATCTGGACTACTTTGCCTTTCTGATCTTGGGCTGGTTGGTGGAGTAATCATTGTTGGTTGTTCTTGATGCAAACGTTCCTTCGCTCCCTTAGCACTATTGGACATGTCTGAATCCTTGACCCTTCCTGAAACCATGGTGATCCATGCACTACTGTGGTTGCCCTCAAGTTCCCTTCCTTCCAATCTAGTCCTTTGTATTGGTGTCTTTGGCTTGTTCTGCTGAAGTAGCAATTCTTTTATGCCTCAAATATTGCTCCCATATTCCTTTCTCTCTTCTTCTGCAGAGAAATCATCCGACTTTGTCACAGAATGAAGACTTCCCTTGATCGGAGGAGCTTGGTTGGCCTAAATGGTTCATTGACTTTTGTAGTGGGGCTTGTTGTGACGTTTTCACACATCGCCCCATTGCAAATGGGGACCCCCTCTTTTGCTCGCTTTCGCCGTCGTCTTTGCTTTGATCTTGCAATTTCTTACCCTAATCCATGAAGCTAGGAAAGATTGTCCAAGCAGTTAGCTCACAGGGAACATTAGGAGTGTTTGAAGTAGTGAAGAAAAGGGCGACTCTCCTGAGGATGAATAATGCCCTACCTATAATTCCTCGATTAAATTTGGCCAGTCCATGGAAGGAGTCCATCATTCCATGGAAAAGGGTCCAAATCATTCGCCCTTAGCATAAAACTCCTTGATGAACAAGGAATCTTATTCGAAAGTTCCTACCCAGGAATCCTATTCCAAAGTTCCTATCCAGAACCCTGTTCTAAGGTCTATCCAGATTCTTGTTCCATAGTTCCAATCCATGGTTCAAACTTCAGAATCTGGAGGTCCTTGTTCGCAATTCCATTGTGGTGGTCTTTGTCCTAAGTTCTTGTCTAGGGTCCTACTCCAAAACCCACCATGATTTTTGTTCCAGAGCTCTTAATCCAGAGTTTAAAGTGCACCGAGGGCTTGTCATTCCTTGCCAAAACTCATCGATCCCTGACTTGAAGTAATGGAAGATTCCAAAGATAACTTCAGGGATTCCATGGTGAATGAGGCAGTTCCTCATTCCAAGGTATAAATCCTTGTTCAAATGTCAAGAGGCTTCATCAGGAGCGAATAGAAATTCCACAGTTTAAGGCAGGAAGACCCAGGACCTAGTCCAACTTGATACTTGGAAGATCCTCGGGAAGGAATTCCTGAACTGGATATTCCTTGACAGGAACAGTACTGAACTAGATATTCCTTGACAAGAACATCCCTGAACTGGATTTTCCTTGACCCACTCCAAAATGCACCTCTAGCTAAGGATGATTTTCGGACAGGAAAATTCCTTCACTTAGTGAAATTTGCAAACAAGGAGTTCAAGGATCATTCCTTCCAAGATCCACCCTGAAAACTGTGACTTTTTCCTTGAAGGAATTCCAAACAAAAGAAGAATCCCTGAAACCTAGATGAACTTTGTCCTTGAGCGTAGATTCCTAATACAGCTGGATTTTGCGCTCCAGGAACAAAACTGTCCAGGTCGCATATTCCATGACCTCCTGGAATTTGCGCTCCTGGAGGAAATTTGTCCAGGTCGCACATTCCTGACTCTCCTGAAATTTGCGCTCCTGGACAGCAGGATTCTAGTGCATTCCTGATCCAGTCTGTAGGTACCGCCATGAAGAATCTTGTTTGGCTGGCAAATTTCACCATGAAAATGGGAGATTCCTTGAGGAGGATGGAAGAAACGAAAACTCCGTATTTCACCATGAAAATGGGAGATTCCTTGAGGAGGATGGAAGAAACGAAAACTCCGTATTTCCCCATGAAAATGAGAGATTCCTTGAGAGGGATGGAAGAAACGAAAACTCTGTATTTCACCATGAAAATGGGAGATTCCTTGAGGAGGATGGAAGAAAGGACAACTCCGTATTTCCCCATGAAAATGGGAGATTCCTTGAGAGGGATGGAAGAAACGAAAATTCTGTATTTCACCATGAAAATGGGAGATTCCTTGAAGGGATGGAAGAAACGAAAACTCCTCAAAGAAAAAGATCTCCAAAAACTTAGCAAAGAAGGACAGGAGAATTTGGAAGGAATCCCTTACTGGAAGAAATCTAGGACATCAAGAAATCCCTGACATTGGAAAATCCCCGACATTAAGAAATCCCCGACATTAAGAAATCTAGGACATCAAGAAATCCCCGACAGTGGAATTCCAGGACTCCTTGGAATCCCTGACTGACTAAAATCCCTGACTTGGGCAGCAGGAAATTCCTGTTGATAGTGAAAAATGCGACCTGGACAGGAAGGACTCCTGAACCAACTGGAAGTTGCTCCCTGACCTAGAAATTCCTCCTGTGCATGCTTAGTAATCCTGGAATGAAAAGAAAAGTTAGTCCAAGTATGAAGGATACCAGAAGGTGATGAAAATCCTCTATTTTGTTCAGGAGTTCATAAGTCAATTTGATCAATTATGCAAGTTTAGTTCCTGTTTTATCTTTTGTTTGCATTACATTTAAGGATCTTGTTCATCATGACTATTTGAGGTTCCCCTTGTTTTGTAGGAATTGAAGACGAGGATAAGTTCCATGGGGAGGACGAACAAGGATGATCCAGGACAATCAGGATGAATGCGGAGAGTTCAGGTGTCGAAGGATGGCCATTTCAGGTTCCAAGAGCTCCAATAACTAGAAGACTACACATGCATACCAAGGGAAGATGAAGGCATTGCTCCATTCAAAGGCATTGATTTCATCAGCACGCCCCTCTCTTCCAACGCTCAACATGACTGGCACAAGGAAGGCAACGTCAAAGGATTCCGGTTCCGCACAAGAGGATCAGTCCTTAGACAACCCGGAGGATGCACTTCAAGTTCACCATCCATCGAGAAGAATGAGAATCCACGCCAAGAGCAAGGATCCGTGTTGGTGCGAAGGAAAATACAACAAGGATGGAATTTCAATTCCAAAGTAAACAACACCAAGACAAAAGTCCAAGGATCACTCGAAGAATTCCCTCAGGATTGACTTGATTTCCATCCTGGAAGGAATTCCACAGGAAAAGTTCCTTGACCCCCTGGAATATGCGCCCAGGAAGAAAATCATTCCTGGTCACAAAATCCTGTTCCAAGTGGAATTTGTGACCAGGACAAGTGGATTCCAGGGCACCATGGAATTTGCGACTAAGCAGCAGGACAAACAGACAGTTGACTGGTCTCACCTACCAACCAAGCAGCTTAGTCAGTCTGGCGTCCAGGACAGGGGGCAGCATCCCATGGAGCCTATGACATATTCATCCCTATCTCTTTAGGGTTTGCATAGATTTCGAGGAAATCTGATCTTTTTCACCTCCCTGTTTGCTAGCTAGCCTATAAATAGGTTGAGGATGCCTAATTATATAGCTCCCTCTCTCTCTTTTCCATCAGTTTGATGCTCCTAGAGCACCCTAGTAGTTAGCTTTCATTTCTGCATTGTATTTCTGAGCTGAATCTCCAAGGATCAGTTGGATTGTTGTAATACAGACTTTTGAAGCAATAATATATGCATTGAAGAATGGTGTTCATATATTTCTTTGGATTTTGGGCATGGACGTATTGATTTCTTGGAGCAAATCTGAAAGATAATTAAGTTCTTTCTTGTATTTTCATGCTTTCGTTAGATAGATGTGATGGAAATGTTCTTGTTGAATGATTGAAGTTGATTTGTTCATACCATTTGTGATCTGTGGCTTGCAAATCACTTTGTATGGATAGTCTGAACGTAATCCATGCTTAACTTCGACTGTTTTTGTATGATCAGTTCCATGTTCCATGACAGGACAGTGTGAAAATCTCTACCTCTACCCCAGAAGATTGCACCATCCCTGCCTCGCTGTTGTCTCATGACGAAGCAGAGGACTGGTTCCAGTTTCCATCTTCAACAGCCGTCATTTCCATTGATTAGATTCCTGAACCCTTACCTCATCTTTTGCATTTTCCTTTAGATCTTCATTAGGAATAGTCCGTAAGGAACCTTACTGAGAAATCATTCCCTATTCGGAAGTGGAACTAAGAGCCTACGCCTTGTTTTCCTTGGAAGAGATAGTGAAATCCAGGCCTGTCCATGGAAGAAACAGTGAAATCCCAGTCTCTCTGTTGGAGGAAGCAGTAGGTTCCAGGTTGTCCATTCACGAAGGAGTTTCATTCAACCACCAATCCGAGTCCCAGGAGTGAATTCCATTGCCACGAAGGAGTAATCCCACGTAAGTCCCCCTCGTGATTACCAGCAAATCACATCATTCCACTAAGTTTATCCCTGTGCACGTCAAGCCCTGACACAAAAGGAACCTTCGAGCAGTCTCATTCGATCACGTAGTTCAGCGTCTGAGAAGCTTTATTCAAGAGAGGATAGAATACTCTGTGTTTTATTCTAATGTTGTTGCAGTCACAAAAACCTCATCAACAGGGCTCTTGACTTGACTTCGTTGGTAAGATGAGCAGTTCCTTTTTCAGGAAGGGGATCTTGCTTGGCAAGCTCAACCTACTATTCTTCTGTTGGTGGTGGATTATTCTTCAAGGTCGGTTGGATGTTTGGATTTCTTTGTTGACAATGCAACAATATACAAATAAAGAAACAGTTCAGACTAGATTTACTTGTGTGACAATAACACAATTGATGCTTTATTGAGGGCAGTGCTTGATTACAATGTGTGCAGTTCATGGAGAACTGCTCACAAATCAGCACTGTTCTCTGAGGGTAACAATTCTAATTAAAGGGGCCAACAATTGTTGGTTAGACCACAACTGTTGGGTAACTGCTTTTATGTGAAAATTAACAAACTATTAGAAAACACAAGTTGGCCGAACAAGTATTAACAAACTACAACAAAATATGCTGGTTACGTGTAGTGGCTGACTTATGGTGTGCATAACCTTTGACTTGATCATTTAATAGTCTCTAAATTGGACATTACACAATATGTGAAAATTATGCATTTGTTATAGTTAAGACACATCGACAAAGATGAAAAACATCATTTGGGTAAAACTTCAGTTTGTATATTAGAAGTGCTAACATGGGAGTTAGAAGCGCATTTGGAAACATTATGGTAGTCTGAGAATAAAATAACTTAGGATATAATTAAACGCTAATATAATAAAGTTACTCTGCATAGTTATCGACCTCACATTTGAAAAGGATTATGGAATATAGACAGGAACTGCCAATAAAAGGGGCTTTATGACTAAGAGAAGAATATACTTTTGATGAACATTATATGTGTGGGTAGCTTGTGGAAACTAGTCCTTGGCCAAATGCAATACTTGGACTGCTCTTGGAGTATTTCATGCCTGAGTTGAAATCCAAACGTACTCAGGAAAGTTCTTTCTTATTCTTTTTATTTTCTGAAATGCTACTGCAATAAGCTTTCGGCAATCTCTGTTTTTTTTGATGTCTAAGAAGTTTAGTTATCTTTTATAAAGCTCTGATTTTTTCAATCTTCCAGAATAGAGAATATGAATGAAACCTTTTAGTAATAGTCTCATCTTTTTCTGTTTTTCTAGAGTTCAGCTGTAGGTTTTCAAAGTTCAATTATTAGATTTCAGCCTTTTTATATTGTTCCTGTCCATGGGTCCTTTTTTATTTTTTCTCTCTTTCACTACATGTAAATCTAATATTCAAGATCAAAATGAGAAGACTAAATAAAGATTACCCTTATCCACTTTGCATGGATATGTTTAAGCTGGGGCTTTGCTTTTCACTACCTGTCCAACTTTCACTTAAAGTGGATGGTGCATGGTTTCTGTTCATCATTTTGTTTCAGTGTAGATATTTTAGATAAGATTATACAACGGTTAACTGACAAGGCTATGGTAAAATTGTTTAGATTTGTCTTTGGAAAAGACAATTGGATACTTGGTGTTGGTGCTTTCTGTTCCTATTTTGGGCTTTTTGCACTGTATTTTTTTGAGTTTTTTTAGAAAGTTTTCATATAAAATTTCTATAAATTTTGTAATTTTTGGAGTTATATTGTGGCAGAGGGTGATTGATATGGCCTTCTTTTCCAGTGATGTGCATCTCTTAGTCAGGTATTAATGAAATTAATGCTATTACTTGCAAAGTATTTTTCAATTCTGTGCGATACATTTTTGAATTCCTTATGCTTTACAGTTCAAGTTCAGATGGAAGAATTTTCATACGGAAAATTGAGGAAGGCCGAGGAGATGATGATAAACCCCAAATAACAGAAAAAATTGTTTTGGGCATCCAGATCTTTGGGGAATGGGAGTCTGTTTATCCTCGTGTCTGTTGGCATCCTCAGCAGCAGGTAATTCTCTAGTAATGGTTGGATCTATATTTCAATGGTTATAATATTAGATTATTATACCAAAAGGAAGACTTGAGTACATTCATAGATTCTTTTAAACAAGTTTTGGTCCTTGCTTTTTTTTATAATGATTATTGTTCATGTTGGGAAATAAGTTTATTAATTGATGCATCCAGGATATTTTGTTTGTGGGAGTCAGCAATTATGTGCTGAAAATTGATGTTGCAAAAACAAGATCTGCTGCACCCGGTGGTGTCTTTTCAACTGAGGATCCTCTTAAATTCCATATAGAAAGTCTAATTGAAGGTGTTTATTGCATTGGAAAACACGAGGATGATGTTACTGATTTGTCCATATGTCACTGGAGTGTGACTTGTTTAGCCTCAGCATCTAAGGATGGAATGGTATGGAATGTTATTTTATGTTTATCAGCAGTTTTCATTTTTTGTGTTTGAGGTTTGTAAATGGATTCAAGTTTTTGTCTAATCGCTAACCTTAGCCCTGTTGGCATTGGGATAAGTAACATTTGGATTGTATCCAAACATGAGTTTTAATGCTCAAAATTATTTAATGCCTAAAACAACTGAATTTTTATGTTAAATAGATAACACTATGCAGCTGATCAATCACCTGACATGTAACAGTTGGATTTACTCCCACATATTTGGATTAACGGTTACTGCCATCCATGGATGGCGATTGGTTCCTCAGTTATTTTGCTGCATTTTTTATTTGCTTACTTGTTATCTTTGTACAATATAAACTAATAAGATGCACTCTGGATGCTGACATTGATCCTTCATACCTCGAACATAACATACAAAGAACTCAATACTTGTTTTTTTAGCAACTTAATCATCTGCAATGCTATATTTCATGTTTGAGCTAGTGTCACTATGAAATTGGATTTCATAAAGTAATGTACATTCATCCAGAAGAGTTTTCATGCTGTAAAATCTATTTAGGCATTAATGGACACCTTGTAGAGATGCGTCCCTACCAAACATTTCTTGTACCTTATACTATATTCACACAGCTTATTTCTTATTCTAACCTATCCATATATTTTAATCCTTTTCCATCTAAATACGTAAATACCTACATTGGCTTTATAACTATGTGGTATGTGACAAGTGCCAGAGCCTGCAGTTTATCTCTGCCCTTGAATTCCAAGAGTCCGAACCACACAGTTTGAATTCTGGCCTGTGACAAGAAATATTTAAGGCTTCAAACCTATATCCTTGCCTTGTGCCCAGAAGAATTTAAAAAAATCAATCTGGCGAGAACAAGAAAACATTACCAAATTATTGAAAAACAAAAAATACTTCTCAGCTTTGTTTGAATATTTTTGGCTTGCGGCCGGGGGAAAAAAGAATTACCATGATTGAACTCGAAAGAAAAAAAATTTTCTGATCACATAGGGCATTCTTCGTTTTTTACACTCATTGAATTAAACGATTTAAAATAGCAAAAAAAAGAATATTAAAATATATAAAAATAATTAATAAATAAAATTTAGTGAAGGCGGGAAGCCACATTTCACTTCTTGCATCGTTTGGTAGTTCTGATTTCTGTTTCTTTACCTGACACCACGACAAACACAGGTTTGTGGACTCTGCGTGGTCTTGTTTGCTGACTGACTGCTTCAACACTACCCTATTTTAAATCCACACATCACCTTGCCCTTCACATTTTCACACTTTGTTGCCATTCAGATTTAAAAACATAAAGGTAGATCTCATGCACCGCTAGGTCCCTTGGAGAAGGAAACAGGTCACTTAGGCTGCTGCTCTGTGCAAATCCTTGACCTTTGGCATCTAAAGGATCTAGAGTAGCTTGAACCTGATTAATCATTCTCTTTACATGCCTTTTCATAAGGCTTTCATCAATCAAGCTTTGGGTACATACCACCATATCCAGATAGGATTCAAGTGTCTGGTCTAGAGGCACTAGTTAAAGTGTAAAAAAATAAACAAATGTACAAAAGTTCTCTATATATTTGGTATCCTTTTGATTGGAATTCTATGGATCATTCTTTAACTCAAATGCAATATTTACTATCCTATAAATGAAGCTTGTTTTATGAGATTTGTCTTATCTATTAAATTCAGACAATACTTTAATGCAGAACATTCCAATGTAGAAATACAACAGATGTAGATTCATAGTGTGAACAAAGGCTGAATAGACTACTAGCCATTGCAAAAACTAGAAGTAAAGGAGCAACAATCTCCCATCTGAGTAGAATGAAGCAGCTGACAAATTCATTAATCATGCAATCAGACTATTCCACAGTTCTTACAATCCTTTTAACTGATCAAGCTTCATTAGGCTCAAATGACCCCAACTATGGTTTAATACTCTTACTTTCTATTGTTATCCTAACCAACATTTTAAAGTTTATATCATTACTCTTACATTCTTATTGGGCAATTCTTTTTGAAGTTCCTTTTTGCA
The DNA here is from genome assembly GCA_027924645.1 of Cunninghamia lanceolata. Lineage (NCBI taxonomy): Eukaryota > Viridiplantae > Streptophyta > Pinopsida > Cupressales > Cupressaceae > Cunninghamia > Cunninghamia lanceolata. The sequence continues at coordinate 79,380 of BSBN01000244.1, forward strand.
ACTACTTATTTCTAAAATTTATAGTTTTTGCTTTCCAAAAATTATTAGAACTTTTCAAAATACAATGTGAGGTTGAGTGTCAACACTTGACTACGCCTAAGCCTTTTTGGACCTTTCTTGTCGCAAAATTGAAAACTTATTTGAACCATAGCAGCAAAAATCTTTTGGGGAAAAGACGGCAAATCAAAAGTACAAGATTTTTTTAAAAAATGGTGAAAAAATAAGAAAAAATTGGATTGCCAAAAAACGTAGAAAAATGCAAAAAAGAGAGGAAAACCTGTTGTTTTTAAAATTTTTTGGGGTTGGGTTCGTTATATATATATAATAGATTAATGATATAAATAATAGTGTAGATGCTCTGAAAATTAGGCAAGTCGTGCACTCATTGTGATGAAGGGAGGCTTGAAGGGTTCATAGATGATAGAGCATAGAGGAATTCATTGAGGAGAAGATGATTGCTATATTATTCATTATGGATGGTTCACATGTCTCAGTAACATATAGTGTGATTTTTGATGTTAAAACTGCAGTTCGGATTTTATTAGAGCTGATTTTGATTTATTTTAAGTGCCATATGTTTCCATTTCTAAATTTCTATAACAGGAGAAAATTTGGGCTATGGGCAGTTTCTATTTAGATGCTGAAAGTTACTTTATATACGTTTTATATTGACAAGTAATTACAACTTAGACTTTGATGATATAGAATGTTTAACTTGTATTTCAACTAATTTAGAATGTAGTTTTTACTTTCTGCTATTTTTCTTGTATGAAATTTGGTTAAAATTAAGTGACACGATTTTTCTGCAGCTATAGACTATCAGAATTTGTACTGCAGATGCTGGAAGCTAGTTTCTTATGCAGTTGTTTTACCTGGGATTTCTGAGTCATCATTATAACTGGATTATTTTGATATCCTTTGTTAGGTGAAAATATGGGGAGATAAGAAGATGGTTCCACTTGCAGCACTAAAGCCTAACAATGGGCGACCTGTTGGCGCTGTTGGATTTCTTGATATACCAAATTCTCCAGATAATATAGTCCTTTTCACTGCGGTATGAACCTGGAATGTGCTGTTTGATTGAAGTTTGAGAGTCTTCATGGCTGTGTAGATTAATTTAGGCAATTCGTGATGTGGTCAACTGCAGGATGAGATTTGTTTGAATTCATCAGTCTTGACTTTTTGTTGTCTCAAGTTATGTGTCATGTTATATACCAGCTAAAATCTTTTCATTATACAGGGCCCTCTGAATCAAGAATTGAAGCTGTGGGTTTCTGCGAACCCGGAAGGTCGGTTTTCTCCCAGTTCTGGAAAGTGGCATTGTATTCAGACCCTTGAACTCAAGAGCTCATCGGAGTCGAGGAATGAAGATGCATTTTTTAATCAAGTCTTAGTTGTGGCCCGCGCCAGTGTGATTTTATTGGCAAACGCAAAAAGGAATGCAATTTATGCTGTACATGTTGAATTTAATTCCAAGCCTGTGGCCACCCACATGGACTACCTGGCAGAATTTTCTGTAGCAATGCCAATTTTGAGCTTTACAGCCACAGTTGAGAATGTCACTGACGGTGAAGGGACTGTTCAGATATATTGTGTTCAAACACAGGCCATTCAACAGTATGCCCTTGAAATGTCGCAATGCTTTCCACCTCCGGTTGAGCTTGCATCTTTAGAAGAGGACGCTGTATCACGTGCTTTTGAGAGATCAACCTTGTCTACTTTTGTGCTATCAGATTCTTCTCATGGTAATGATAGAGGAGAAATAATAGGCAGTTCTGGAATGAAGTCACCAAGGCCTATCAATATCCCTGAGGCTTCTACAAGCAAGAGCCCTGTTTACCCCTCAACTCCTCATGCTCATGGCCATCTTGCAGTGTCATGTGGGGATACTACATTTGGCCTTTCGATGCCTACAAATGTTCCTACTGATAATGCACCTTTGTCTTCTCAAGTTCCTGTTCCTTTGAGTCCAAGATTGTCCAGAAGATTATCTGGAACAAAGAGTCCAGTGCATATTTTTAAACATGACGTCTCTCTAATAAGTTCTGGAGATTCTTCTGATAGCCAAACAGCTCAAGAGCATTCCATTGAAAGGAAAGCTGATGCTGTTATGACTACTATTTCTGATATGGGTTCTGTGGAGGTTATTAGTACATGTAAAGGAGATGACAGGTTTGGTGCCAAGGAAAGAGAAGTGCAAGGTAGTCAGTGTTCAAGTTCCACTATTGAAGATGATTGTCAAGCTGGCTCCAGTCAATCATACTTGATAACTCCTTCACAACTCATGTCTATGGTTCTGCCTTCTGACTCTGATAAAGGATTGAATATAAATAATGAAATTGAAGAAACTGGTGCTAAAATGGAGAATGAAAATTCAAAGGTTGTGAAAAAAAAGGCAGATAAATGTAGTTCGGGTCATGTAGAGGGAGCTCATTCAGAGAAGGGAGCAGGAAATGTATCCATTCACATAGATTCTCAAGCTTCAGAGCCAAGCAATAAAACATCCAGAGAGATCAGTCCTTTGCCTAACAATGAAGTGACTGTGGAGGAAGTCCAACCTGAAGGTGACAGTGAAGTATTTGAGGACAGGGAGCACTCTCCAAATGTGAGCATAGAAGAAGGTCAAGAAAACATAAAGGAGATAACTTCTAAGATGCCCATAGTTGCCTCAACATCCACAATGTCTCAGACTTCATCAGGGAACAGGCGGAGAAAAAACAAAAACAAAAATATGTCAGCATTATTACCTTCGTCACCTTCTGGAACTCCGTTTACTTCTGTAGGTTCTTCGGATGGTGAACCAAGCAACAGTATGATTATTCCATCCCCAGAAAACTTAGCCGCACAAGTTGTTGCTATGCAAGAGACACTAAGTCAGGTACTCAAAGCACAGTACTTGTTTGATTTCGTCAAGAAATCATTGATCTTTGTTTCTTCCATGCAAGAAAGTAAATACTAATAGCATGCTATTTCAGTGCCATATTTATTTCTATGGGTCCATGCTATTTAATTTGCCTAGCTTTCTCTTGTAGTTTATTTGTATTAGTCTTAAGACCTACAAGGTCAGATGTAAAGGGCTCTAAAAACACTCTTGCAATTAGCTGAAAACTTCATGCTACTGCTAGTAGGTTTAAGGAGTCTGATTTAAACAATTACTGCAGGACATACAATCGAAGAGAATATTTTCTGTCAAATAGTATTGTATATTTTGTTTATGCTGAAACTTGAAACAAGAGAAGAGCATAACCTTAAAAATATACACAAACACCCTGGTTGGACTACATGCTACTGGAAGAGAGTCCTAAATTTTTTTCAGGATTATAACTGATGGGACCCATTCTTTAACTAAAACTGACTGGAGATGAAAAATGATATTCAGTGAACGTTTATCTACCAATCTACCCATAACTTGGAGGCATTCTGACTGTACTATTTTCTTCCAAGTATTCTCTTGGGGTTCTATCTCAGCCACAATAACTCTGGTAGAGGACTCATTGGCCCTGATGTGCAGAAATGCTTGATCTTTAACGACATCATCCATCTAATCTCTTTTGAGAACAGAAGATGAATTACTATTCTTTTGTTAGTTCTTGTGTCTGTTGACAAAATCATCTTTCTGAACCTTTCTGGATCTTGAAATTGATTCATAAACAAACATTCTAATATGGACAGGATGATGAACGGACATATAGCTTTAGCAATCTAATGCAAAATCCGATCTTGAAAAAGTTCTCTGAAATCTGAGATATTAGTCTTCAGTTCCACCTTGATGGAGGTCACTCCCTTACATGGCAGAAATCAAACAAAAACCATAATCCGCCTCTACCTTACAAACTTGTTTATAAGATGGTGTGGAATGAAACCACAGACGTTTAAGTGAGAGCGACATCAATTGACAGGGCATTGACTAGCTCAATTGATAAACAATCACAATAAGAAAATTCTAGTTCTGCACTCAAACCTAGAATGGTTCTCAGCCCTATGTTATAGAAGAAAGATCAGGTTACAACAAAGATCCCTCGAACATCCATTGAAAGTCAATGGTGTGTGTGTGTGTGTGTCCAGATTGGACTTGATTTGGTAATTGTGCTAAATTCTTCTTACTATTGCTACATTAACTCACTGGGTTCACATTTTAAATCTGCCTAATCTTACTGGTTAGCAATTTCATTGATTCATTTTGCAATTTGTGTGAGCTTACAAAGTTGTGAATTTCTTATGTATATTCTCTGAAACAGAGATGGCTGATTTTTTTAACTGTTGCCCATTCACAGTGATTGCTTAGTTGAATTATGCTTTCCAGTCAAATCAGCTTCCATGCATCTCCTATTTAGCTCAATTTGGCGTTGCAGTCTGCATATATTGTCATTGAATCTCATGGTCCAGCATCTGAGACTGCAATGTATTTCTCTTTCAATTTTTTTAATGTGTCAAAGCAACTATGGTGGATCCATTGTCTCAAAGTGTTTCTCTCTTGCTCTCATAATCAAGTCTTTAAGAAGTATAGCCACACAAAAAACAATCGCCACTAACAACCTCAAAGTTAGATCTCCTCCAATTAATTTCATGTGTTACTGGCATTTCTGTACATACTTTGTTTTTTAAAGTGTTTTAGGGAATAACATTTCAGTTCGGCAATTTAAGATTTCATTGCTTTTGTGCTTCACATTAAACATTTTAATGTTTGGCTTTTTTGCATTGCTGGCTCATAATTTTTTTTTTGCTGAATTCATGTTAGCCTTTGTATTTATCAGTTAGTATTTGTGCCTCTGTGTCTGTTTTGCTACAGTTGGTGACAATGCAGAAGGAGCTGCCAAAACAGATGGCAAGTGCAATTTCTACTCCTGTTTCAAAAGAGGGAAAAAGAGTGGAGGCAGCACTTGGCCAACGTATGGAAAAGTTTATAAAAGCTCAAATGGATGCTCTATGGGCGAGAATTCAAGAGGAAAATGCAAAACGGGAGAGGTCTGAACGCCAATTGACAGTTCTGTTGACTAACATTTTAAATAAAGAACTGCCTGCTACAATAGAACGCATTTTGAAAAAGGAGGTTAGCAGTCTAGGTACCTCTATAGCACGATTGGTTACACCAAATTTGGAGAAAGCTATTTCAACTTCAATTAGTGACTCATTCCAGGTTTTTCCCATATCTCATATATATCTATTTTGATTTTTTAGATTTTGTTTCATGCTGCGCTTTCTAAGTTTTCATAGCACGTCTGTTTGAAGCATGTTGGAAGTTTCATCTATTGTTATTGTTGATATTGTTCTTAGACGAATGGTTATTTTATATTCTGCTGTTATCTCTAATAGCTTCAGTTATATTGTGCTGTTATCTCTAACTGCTTCGTATTTAGGGTTTTTTTGGTTTACTTTTATTTTTAAAAGTGTGCTTATTTTCTCTCGCTTCTATAAATGATAGGTGTCTTTTTCTTAGACTACCCACTTGCAGGTGGTATCTTAACTGGTTGTACTTAGCATTTCCACCAGTCATTTGTCGACATTAATATAATGTCATTCTTTCTTTCTTTCAGATACTTGGTAGGATTGTTATATGTAATTGCCTATACAAAATCAACATATTTTTGTTCCTGTCATACCTTCTGTAGGACAACAATGTAATCACTGTTTGAGCAACTAAAAGACTGGAAAGCAAGTCTGATATATTTTTTATATTTAGTTTCTAAGGTTGTTCTCTTGTAATGTGGTATTGTTAGTCTTTTGAAATGGTAGCTCTATCTTGATTTGGTTTGTAAGTAATATCTCACATTAGTATTCTTCTTTAATTTAACACTAATGTTCTGAGAATGGATAATTGGCAGAAAGGGGTAAGTGACAAGGCATTATCAATGTTGGAAAAGTCGCTTGGTACAAAACTTGAGTCAGCTGTATTGCGGCAGATCCAAACTCAGTTCCAATCCTCTGGGAAGCAAATAATGCAGGTAATAATCTAGATTGGTTTGAAAGCTTTCTATTTCTTGTATGATTCTTACAAGTTGTAATTTTATATGTTGTGACAATGACCATGAATTGGGAGCCAATTTTTACTTGCAGGATGCCTTGCGGATTTGCTTTGAGGGTTCGGTGATTCCAGCATTTGAACATTCTTGTAAAGCCATGTTTGAGCAAGTAGACACTGCATTTAGGAAAGGAATGTCTGAGCATACAACTGCTGCACAGCAGCAGTTGTCTGCCTCACATTCTGCACTTGCATCTACTCTCCAGGTATGGCACCTAGTTTATTCTTGGTAGGTGAAACATGTGTCTTCCATTTGAATTTTGAACTATAATAGGAACAAATAATAACTAAGCTTACATATTACAGATGCAAGTTTGACAAGCAGCCAGAGGTTGGCAGGCTAAAGGTCAAATACGAAACTATTTTTTCCAAATCTATCCGTGATCTGGGACTGGCTTCATTGTCCAGCACATAATTAAACATATCCATAGAATGTATCCACCTTTGGTCTCCTTTTTGTTTTGTAGATGGTTCTTGAACTGGAATCTGTTTGATTACCAAGGGTTCTTCTCTATTTACTTTTTGTTCAGAGGAATTCTGGCTTCTCTTGTTCTGCCTCACTATGGTCCTAGTTTGTCCAGGCCAAGTTAAGTATCTTAAATTTGGATACATCTTTCTTGTGCTTGGGTTTTGATGATAAGAGCACCTCCTTGATTCCACTACCCCTGAAGGTCTTTTGTCTGGTTTTTTGGTGATGACTGCTCATTTGAGACAACATCTTAGCTTACCTTGTGAATTGAGAGCTTGGAGGAACTTTGAAGTAAAAGTTCACATTATGTGTTTGGTCGTTTTGCAGGTTTAGAGGCATTTCGAATATGTTTTGTAGTTCCTTTTCCTGTTGACTGTTTCGATTCTTGCTCATTAACAGGGGCAAATCTTTTCTGCTTCCTACCTTTTATTTTTTGAATAATTATTCTCAGATTTTGGTTCTCAAAACAGGATCTTCTTAGGGATTTTTTGAATAATAATGCCCCAGATCTTGGTTCTCAAAACAGGATCTGCATATGAAAGGCAGGCCTTGTAATCTACTTGTTGCTTCTAGATACAGTCTCTCAACTGCAACTTGATTGTTGCAGGAAAAGGACTTCTCAAATCAATGTTTATGCAGATTGTTATGTAGTTGAGGTTAAGAATCCATCTAGAGGGTGGAAGGATGTGAACAGATAAATTCTTTTAGAATTCCTGGTTTTTTCTAGTACCTACTTATACTAGAGTTTATCAGGTTGTCTGGGAAGCCTTATTAAGCTGTTGCTTTAGGGGTTTCTCTAGTGGATTGCACCTTACAATTCATAGTTAACAAGTAGAACAGCCATTCCCATCATCCACAGGTTATTTTCAAATACTCAGTCTTTATCCAGCAAGCTGGAGAACATGACCAACGAGATACCATTATGGAAGCATAACTGCAAGTGCTCCATCCATATTCTTCTTGTATTTTGCCATCATTTTCTTGATGACTTCTGCTAGTGGTCCTATCACCACCGAGAGCCCACTAATTGAGAGTTTAATTACGGTTGCAAAGTGGTTTGGGCTTCACAGTTCAGCGCAAGTGCTTCTCCTTTCTGAATATTCTATCATCCACAGGCTATTTTTGAAAACCCAGTCTCTATCCAGCAAACTAGAGAACATGACCAGGAGATAGCATTATGAAAGTATACTTCGATATTCTACGTGTGTTTTCCCATCTGTTTCTTAATGATTTCTGCCAGTTGTCCTATCAGCAGTAACTGAGAGCCTGCTAATTGAGAGTTTAATTATCACCGGTGCTACTCCTTTCTGAATATTTTGTTGCTATTCCAAAAAAGTGCCACCATTATTAGTGATTTTTTAGTTTTATAGTTGGCTGATAAGGATGATGAGTATGAATTGTGGATCACTTTAGTACATCAAATTTATCACTGAACAGAAGTTAGAACAAATACCTGGAAGTTAGAACACATATCTGACACAGCATACTTGCAATGGTTATTTTAAATATTTATTATTCAAATGATAGAAATACATGATACAGGGATCATTAGGTATGATTGTTCAAAATACATTGGATGAGCATATCACAATTCTTTTTGTAATATCCATCAATCTGACCATAATGACAAAAAGGAATTGTGGGCTCATTTAGACAAAAAAGGCTGCCCTTCATTATGGCTTGGATAACATCCATTTGCTATGAACCTGAGGTTTTCACGGTCCATGTGAGTAAGAAAAGCTTCTGGAAAAAACTGTGTCCTGTTTACATCAATGTTTTTTTGTGTGTGGTTTGTTGTCATTGTGTTTTACTTTCTCATCCTGATGATGGATCATGGAGTGTGATCCAAAATGTTGATGCGAACAAAACATAATTTTTTCCAGAAGCTTTTCTTACTCATTTATTTGCCATCTGATCACATCTCTGATGAAGATTCTAATACAATTATTCATTACAATACTTTTCTTGCATGAGGTTACACAATTCATTTCTGTTGGATTTCCAACGAACCTCTGGCGAACCCTTTAGGAGATGCAGAGTGAACCTTCCTGAATCCTGAGTTGAACTCTCTGGTAAACTCTTGGGAGTTCTGTCAGTGGACACTATCTTAGACACAATGAAAAATATTTATGTACATATTTATCCCAGTATGAGTCTTCAACTCTACATTAATGTGGTTACCTAGAGTTTTGACATTAGTCAAGCTAGTCTGCAGTTGCATGTTCTCTTCAGATATGGCCTCCAAGCCACTAAACGCCCCCCTAAACACTGCACAGAATACTTTTTTGGCTGAAGTATTTTGGCATTGAGTGCAGCTTGGAAGCACACAGGTTGATTTGTAGGAATAACAGTTTATTGTAAAAGCAAAGAACATTATGATCTTGTGTTAAAACCCTTGTTATGAGGGTCACCCCTCTACCAATCAGTGAAACCTTTGCCTAATATGATGCAAATCAAAGAGCATAGATTCAAATTGAGGTTGTAGGGAGAAAATGTGATGGAGGAGGTCCACCTTAGTGAGAATGGAAGAGAAGAAAGCTATACAAGGCATGATGTGGGTTGGTCTATTCAACACATGTTGCCTGTACTTGAGTAAAAAAATCAATCATTAGGATGCATTAATTCACCTTGATTCTTTATATTGACAAAATATGGAGAACTTGGAAACTGAGCACTATATAGTAATCCAAGTGTTCCCAAAATCATTTTAATGAGAACATAAGATGGCAGTCCTACTAAAATATACTTGTTACTACTATCTTGGCAAAAATATAGAGAATATAGTTTTTAAACCATCCACGCCATATTCAAGTACCTCTGTACAAATTGTTGCATATCAACATTTCTCATTTGAGACAGTAGCTGTGAATAATTAAGACCATCAAATTCACATTTCCTTGCTTTCGTGCAACTAAAATGGCAAGCTTTTAATGGAACTATGAATGATTTTATAGGTATTCTTGTGCTATATATTTTTAGAAGCGACATCCATGAAGCTTAAATGTTCAAACTTTGCATGTTCTGAATCAAGGCTTTTATTTCCTTGGATCCTAGTTAGCCACATTTCTATCCATGTTACCTTTGAATGGGTACTCATATTCACTGATACAACATTATGACACTTGTTCTTTATATTTGGACTTTTGGAATTGGGTCTACTGATTGGCCTCTTGCTTGATATCACAGGACACTGTAGCATCTGCATCATCTCTTGCTCAGTCTCTTAAAGCTGAGTTAGCAGATGGGCAACGCAAACTTCTAGCTCTAGCAGAAAGTGCAGGAGCAAGTTCTTCTCGTGTGGGTGCTTTAATTACAGCCAAAAGCAATGGCAGTCTTGGGTTGCCTGAGAAGGTATGAATTATTCTGATCAACAACTGCAGTCTTGAGTTCATTGGGTCCTATGGTATAGCATGGGTTCTAGAATTCTGGTTATTTATGACTTTATCTAATTTGCAGGCAATTTCTCTTGAGCATCTAGAAGAATCACTTGACCCAACTAAGGAACTTTCAAGATTGGTTTCTGAGTGCAAGTTTGAGGAGGCATTTAACAAAGCACTTAATATGAATGATGTCTCCATAGTTTCTTGGCTATGCTCTCAGGTATGCATCTCTAAGCAGGGTTGTTTTGGGTTGTTTATGTTTGTTTTTGATAAATTGTGCTGCTCTGGGATGCTTTATGAACAAATAAATGAAGCTTTTTTTTTGGTAATTCGCAAGTGCTATGTTCTGTTTGGAAATGGTGGTAATGAACAGCTTGTAATTGTCTTTAAGCAGGTTGATTCTCATTCCCTGTTCACAATGGTCCCTTTGCCCTTGAGCCAAGGTGTGCTCTTGGCACTTGTTCAACAACTTGGCTATGACCTTGAAAATGATTTTGGGCGCAAGCTTGTGTGGATAAGGGAGGCATGCACTGTATTGAACCCAAGTGATCCAGTACTAGCTCCACATATGCGGCCAATCCTTGCCCAGGTTTATCCAAACTTGCATCAGAAGATGCTTAATAGTTCAGGAGCAGAAGTGAACTCTCTGCGTCTAGTGCTTCATGTTTTTAACTCTTTGTTGTCAACATGCAAGTGATGCAAGAGCTGCATTTAATGTAAATTGAATTAGTGGTAGAAGGCATAATCTAGGTGATCATATGTCATGAATTCTTCTTGACAAATGCAAAACGCTTTCATTGCTGGAGTTGCCGGAGAAAGAAAGGTTCAAAAAAATTACTTCCGGGAACATATGTTAAAGCACACGTTGATTACCAAGCTATTTTTCTTGGAGGATATAATGAAGGTTCAAAGCTTCTTTTTTCAGCTCATGATGGAGAACCTTCTTAATCTTTTTATGTCAGGCCTCAGAGTTCATATTTGATGCAAGCAAAAAACAGTATTTGTATATGTAGTCCTGCAAATAGATGTTTATTTGTATAACATATCAAGGAAAAACACAAAAAATATGAAGTCACCCCTATGAGCAGCTGATTATAATGCTGTATTTGGTAAGCACTTTGTTTAACTGGCGGTTTGTCTTATGGGGCTTGGTTCTTATCATGTAAATGGAACCTGTTAATTCAATTAAAAAGCAGAATTTTGAGCTAGCCTTCCTTGCTTTTAATATAACTTTCTAAGTAATTTTTCTCCTTCAGTTATACCTTTGTTGGTACCAACAGTTTAAATTGTTGTTAATAGACTGAATAAAATTTGGTGCAAAGAATTCATATTGAAAACTTATTTTAGCAAGATGGTTGTGTAACACCGATATTAATTTAGGATATATTTATTCCTTTCTTTTTAATGATAGATTAGTTCTTGCTCTTCTTGGGAAGATAGTTTGTGCCCTTTTTGTTTACATTTTAGAACATTGGACATGTCTCTGTATGTGAGTAAGTATTAATGAAGATCTCTATGTTGAGTTCTGGTGATATGGTTAAATTCTTGCCACCAGTGGACCATATTTTAGAGAAAGCAAGTAGCAAATCTACTCAAATATGTAGAGTTGAATCTTGCTTCTTTGAATGTCTACCATTTGTATTTTGCTAAAGTTGATAGCATCCTGTTTTTGCCAAGCATGTTTCCTTATTCGATTGCGAATCTAGTATCAAGTTTATGTTGTTCATCATTTTAATGGATTCTTTGTGCACTAGCCCCTCTATTTGTTAGGTAGAGGGGCGATGGTCTTTTAATTCAAAATGCCAGTGAAATGGCTCCTTATTGGGTGCTGGCACACAGCACTGTATAAAAAAGTACACTGAGCTCTGCTAAAACTAACTACACCCACAAAGAAAACACAAAAGGTCAGAGGCAACCTACATTACAAAGGATTGATATGTACATAGAATCATGATATTTATATCAAGATTCAACTACGTAGTTTTTAAGTCAAATTCATTAACCCATATTTCATGAGTGGTGGTTCAAACAAACCCATCTCTCATGAGAATGAATGGTCCACTCAGCACTCATTGCATCTAAGTGATGCTCACTGGAGTGAAGCATTGGGACTTCTCAGGAGGTCACCCATCCCAATACTACTCCAATTCAAACATGCTTTACCATGGAGTCTACCCTAGATTAAGCCAGCTTAGCTTGCTACCCCATTTGCTTCCAACCAAAGCATAGAGACACCAACGATACTTCGAAAAACCAAAATGCTCATGGGCTGGTTTAGAGCATTCCTGTGGGCTTTACTCTGTGTTTCCTAAGTAATCACCAAATCAGGAGTTTTTGTCACTAAAGTGATGCAGAACGTTTATTTTCTATTGCTTCATAATCTGTGATAATATTGGACAATGGTTATGCTATAATTTGTGAGAAGGTATATAAATGATTTTTGATAATAGTTAGCCATAGTTAATGCCAAAGTGCTTGCTTGAGACATGCATCTCAGAATGACCTGAATTAAGAAGTCAAATGGAGTAATTGGTGGTATTAAATTATGCTCATTGGTAGTAACAAATAGAGACCTGAAAAGGCCATGGATGTCTGAAACACGAATGTTTTTGGTGAAGATACCCACAAGTTCTAAGCTTCCTTTGGATCCTAATCACAATGAGACTCTATGAAGCTCAAACCATCCATGTCTTTAAAGCAATAAAAGTATTAATAGGTTTTCAAATATCTCGCAATAAAGAGCAATGCATAGGACGTTTAATACGTAACATTGGAAATTAGAATCACACGACCATTGTGAGAAGCAACCTATTGAGACAGAAATGTCTAGAAAACCTTGTACATTAGATAGCAGATGTCTGTTGTAACATCGCCAATGCTTAGAATAGAACAGAAGAAGCTCAATAGATAGAAATATACACATGGGAGCTCGCTGTCCCATGATAGCGGCCACTTCTTTGAAGAATAAAGTGACATCTTTGTTTAAGACTAATCTGTAAGGTTAAGTTTCTAGAAATGAGTAATACTACGTAATTGAAACTAAGCTTGTAGAAGTTTGTAGATTTCCTTGTTACAACTAGGGAATGGTTATTTTCAAACCTTTGTTGATAAAAACAGATTTGTTGGAAGGAAATTGACAACCAAATTTCATACAAATTTCCTTCCAACAAAGATGGGTCCAACCCTAAAATTGGAACTAATTCCTAATCAAAGCTTTTGTAAGGGTGCATTATTTCCCTCTATTAGCTGTACTACATTATAAATATGTTATAATTCCACTATATCATTATACATGTGTTGCAAGTATGGGTTTAATCGATGTTGTCATTGATGTCAACATACTCATGTTGCATTGATGAGAAGGATTGGTTGAGCAGAGAGGAGCAATGGAGACAGTGAAGTGGAGATCCCAGCTAAGATGCAGATCAGAGGTTGCGGTTCAAAGGGTTTGTAGATATGAGTTTTGAGATGATCCAGTAAAGTTTTCAGAGGTCCACATGAAGATCTGAAGAAGTTATCGCTGTTCAAGTAGAACCGGTTCCGACAGGTGTTCAGAGGTGACAGAGTGACATAGATAGGTCCGGTGAGATCCGGAAATGCATTATCCCATTCTGCGGATTTGAAGGAGTGTTGAGGATGTCCTTGTGAAGTGTTAACTCTATTGGTTCGGGGTTTGAAGGTCCAGAAGTGCCTATTCCTTTGTGACAGTAATGACAGACTGTGTTCTTAAAGCTCTGGATGAAGGAGAGAAGAATTCCAACAAGCAGATGAAGTATGGATGCTCTTGGTGATTCGGGAAAGGTTGTGGTGATCTTTGGATCGTGTCCAATTTATGTTGGTGGTCCGCATTGAAGTTAGAGTGCGCATTTGAAGAATAACCACCGGATGATGGTGTTCTTCTTGAGACTGGCCGACCGGATGTATTACACGTCTTGCGGATGTTCTAGTAGATGTTTGCCGACTTAGATGATTATTCCTAAGTCGATGCTTTGCATAAATAAGGGATTGTGAAGTCTTTCCAAAGTGTGTCTTGTGGTGAGGAGAGTGTTGTAGCGAGAAGTGATGCAGAGGTTTAGGTAATGTTGTAGTAGGAGTTCACTCTTAGATCACTTCCCTAAAGAGGTTAACAACGGTGTATGGGAAGACAAAGCCTACACAAGGCTATTACAGAGATTGACCAAGCCTAGGATCACTATCTAGTGTCCTCCTCTCAGGCTGTCCACTTCTCAATTTGGAGAGTCATTGCTTCCTCCCACCTACTTACACAATACACCCTTTCAAGGACTCACAACCTGTTACCACACCTCTACCAATAGTAATCACACATACTTGTCTTGACCATAATGAGACCACTGACATAAAGATCACTTCATGCATCTCCTAGACAATAATAGTGGCAGCAATAAGACTGTTTTAGACAGTGTTTGGAAATAGGTTTAACCCTTCAAAACTTCAAAGGACCATTAATATTATATGCACACTAAACACTAGATATGAAAGAACATTCACCAACTCACATGTAGGCCCACACTATGACTAAAGGGGCAGTGGACAGCAAAACAACAGGTGGCTGTCTTAGGACAGCGTTTGGAGAAAGTTGAAGTCTTAAAGAATTTGTTAAATGACCCCTCAAGGTTTCAAAAAAACTTCAATGCTTGATGCATACTGACCATTTCAAGGTGAAATATCTACTATTTGCATACATACAATCCACACTGTATTTATGGAGGACAGTGGACAACAATAGCATACTGACTGTCCTATGACAGTACTGTGGTAACAACTTGTAACTTGTAGCTATTATGAACCATCAATTGGTATTGTACTCCCTTATCAATATGGTTCTCCTCATCATTCTCCCTTATACCTTCAGTAGACAGGAACAACATTAAACTATTAACCAGATGATCAAACTTCTGTCCTAAATAAGATTGTGGACAGCGACTATCTTTGACTGTCACAAAAACAGTGTTACAAAGAAATCTACCTCTTTAAGGTTTCTTCACACAATCTCAATTCAACATTCTTTCCACAGACCATGCAGGATTACTACACACTCCAACATCCATGAAAACTTTACTATCTTTCCACAAAAAGTACAGGGTCGTACTTTGTCAACATGAATTAGTAAATAGACTTTTTTTATAACAGCAAACTGTCTTTTCTCCTAGAACTCTTTCTAGTTGAGAAATAGAGAAGATATGTTTCAAACAAACACCTTGACTGGACCAGGAGGATGATGTGCAGACTTATATCCCTCTTAAAACAAAAAAAACAACTCCATCTTACCAATACTATGACTGTTTTCTTTTACATTTGCTGTCCCAAAATCTCTTCTCCACTAACTAGTCACTGTTTGACTAGATAGAGACATGCCAACCACTAGGAAAGAAGGAGAACAACTTATCTAACAACAAGAACATGCAAACTAATCTAAATTCCTCCATCTCATCAAAAGATGACTGTTCACCTTCAGAAGATAGAGGAATAAAACTCCATTTTACCTCAAAACCCTCGGTAAGGAGGGTTTGATCCAATATTTACAAACAGGAGAAGATCTAACACCTCCAGCTGTTTCAAAAACTCAATTCACCTGCAAATGGAAGCCACGACCCAGAACTAAAGCATTGAAAAAAAATTACTTCACAAGCAGCTCGTACTTGGCTGTACCAAGGCTATTTTAATAGCAAAAAACAGAAAAACACTCTTTTTCCTTAAAAAACTCCTTGCTTTCTTATTATTGGCATGTTTTTTAACAACTGAAATATATAGGAAGTTCTAAAAACTCTTCCTCTTCCCCTTTGTCCGTACAACTACCTAGGAAGGCAGAAAATCAAATGTAAAAGGCAGTTTTAAATAAAACAAAAAGTTTCTAAAATAGAAAAACCTATAAAATAGGTCTTTCAAACCTTCTAGTGGACTAGTCAAATCAAGTGGACTAAGTCCTTTTTACAACACATCAAAAATGGCTTCTAAGCCCTTAGATAAAACCAAAAATTAACAAGGTCATTAAAATATTATATTTGAAAACTAATTGTAAATTGAAGCTCCTGCACCATACTCCCCCTGTGGGAAAAACTCAAGTCCCTTGTTGCCAATTGTTGAAGTGTCATGCCATGCTTCAAAATATCTGCTTCAGTCATCTAGGTGGCCTCTGAATCAAGAAGATCCTTCCATTTCACCAAGTAGTCCTTATAGACACCTCTTCGAGTCTTCTTAATAACCTTGGAATCCAGAATGCACTCCAACTGTAAAGGTTTGCTTGGAGGCAAATCCTTGATCCAATCAGCATCTTCAAGCACCACATCTGATCCACTTTCATCCGGCAATGGAGGTCTGAAAGGAAAAAGATCACAAACATTGAAAATAGGAGAGATACCCATGCCATCTGGTAGCTCAATCTCATAGGCATTTGGACCGAATTTGTGCACTATCCTGCAAGGTCCAATCTTCTTCATCAGGAGTTTAGTTGGTTGACCCTTTGGCAACCTCTCTTTCCTCAGATATGCCATGACTAAGTCACCAACTTTGAACTGTACTTCTCTTTTCTTCAAATCTGCCTTTTCTTTGTACTTTGTGACTGATTTTTCTAGTTGCAACTTGACTTGATCATGAACTGTTTTCATGGAGGCAGCAAACTCTTCACCAAGTGCACTCCTTCTGTCCCAACCTTGGAGATCCTTCAGCTCAAGTGGCCCTCTTGGATGAAAGCCATAAACTATCTCAAAAGGACTTTTACTAGTGGTCCTATTCCTTGAATCATTGTAGGCATATTCAGCTTGACTGATAACCAAGTCCCATGCCAAACCATGCTGCTTTGTAAGGCACCTTAGAAGGTTTCCAAGAGACCTGTTAACCACCTCAGTCTGACCATCAGTTTGTGGATGGTAGGCTGATGAAAAAGACAACTGTGTGCCCAGTTTCTTCCACAAGGTCCTTCAGAAGTGACCTACAAACTTAGAATCTCTGTCAGTTACAATGGACAATGGTAAACCGTGTATCCTTACTACCTCTCTGAAAAACAGACCTGCAACATGAGATGCATCATTTGTGCATTTACATGGCACAAAATGAGCCATCTTGCTGAACCTATCAACAATGACAAACACACTATCCACCCCTCTGGCTGTCCTGGGTAACCCAAGCACAAAATCCATGCTGATACTTTCCCAAGGTCTGTTGGGAATGGGCAGGGGCTGGTATAGACCTGCATTTGAAGACACACCTTTGGCTCTTTGACAGATTGCACAGCTAGCTACATATTTTCTCACATCTGATTGCACCTTTGGCCAAAAATAGAACCTTGTGACTTGTTCTAGTGTCTTGTCCAAGCCAAAATGTCCTCCTAAAGAACCATTATGCTTCTCCTTGATGATGTTGTCCCGCATAGAGCACTTAGGGACACATAGCAAATTGCCCTTAAACAAGAGGCCTTCCTGCAAAACAAAATCTGCATACGCTCCATGGAATGTGTTAGCCAAGTTCACACAAACATCATAAGCCTCTTTGAAATCAGAATCTTCTTTATACAGCTCTTTTAAACAGTCAATACCCATGCTTTCTAACTGAATTTCCTGAACAAGAAGCAACCTCCTACTTAATGCATCAGCTACCTTATTAGAGACACCTCTTTTGTGTTTAATTGTGAAAGTATAAACTTGTAGCTGTTCCATCCACTTAACATGTCTATGGTTCAATTTTTCTTGACTGTTAAGAAAACTTAAAGCATGATTGTCAGTAAACACAATAAATTCCTTGGGCAACAAATAATGTCGCCACTTCTTAAGAGCTTGCACCATTGCATAGAGTTCTAAGTCATAGGTAGAATACCTTTGCTTGGCTTCATTCAACTTTTCTGAAAAGAATGCCACTGGATGTCCTTCTTGGCTAAGAACAGCACCAATAGCTTGCTGACTTGCATCACACTCAACAACAAATACCCTATCAAAATCAGGGAGTACTAAGGTAGGTAACTCAGCCACCTTTGTTTTCAACAACTCAAAACTATCATCAGCTTCCTGTGTCCACTGGAATCTACATTTGACTCCACCCTTGATGGTGTTGAGGATGGGAGCACTAATGTGACTAAAACCTCTGATAAACTTCCTATAGAAAGTCGCCAATCCATGGAAACTTCTTACATCTCCCACTGTTTTTGGGGTAGGCCAACTGAGAATAGCCTCAACCTTAGAGGGATCCATCTTCAAACAACCATTAGAAATGACAAATCCCAAGTATACAAGTTCAGTTTTCATGAACTCACATTTGTCTAAGTTGATCATCAACTTGTGCTCATGCAGTTTCTCCAACACTTGACCAACATGCTTGACATGGTCTTCCCTTGTCCTGTTGAAGATTAGTGTGTCATCAAGATAAACAATAACAAATTTACCAATGAATTCAACTAATACCTCATTCATCAGGCACATAAATGTACTTGGCGCATTGCTAAGACCAAATGGCATAACAAGCCATTCGTAAAGACCTTCATTGGTCTTGAAAGCAGTCTCCCATTCATCTCCCTGTCTGATCCGGATTTGATGATATCCAGATTTCAAATCAATCTTTGAGTAATAGCATGATCCTCCCAGGTAATCCAAGAGATCTTCAATCCTCGGCATTGGGAATCTGTATCTTATGGTGATCTTGTTTATGGCCCTGGAATCTGTGCATAGCCTCCACTTTCCATCCTTCTTAGGAGCCAGTACACTAGGAACTGCATAGGGACTTAGACTCTTCCTAATCAGCCCTTTCTCCAGGAGATCTTGAATTTGCCTTGCCACCTCTTCATTTTGCTGTGGAGTCAGCTTGTATGCAGCCTTGTTAGGCAATGTAGCACCAGGTATTAAGTCAATTTGATGACTAATATCCCTCATGGGTGGTAAGGAGTGGGGAACTTCCTCTACCACAAGGTCTTGATACTTATCCAGAAGTTGCTGTACTTCCAAAGGAATCTCCTTCTGTTTTTGTTCTTGCTGATCTGATCCACTCTTGGGCTTCATGACCAAGGCATACCCCTGATTGTCATTCTCCTTCAAGATATTTAGGAATTCATTTCCATTCACCAACATGACACTGCTGTTATTCTCCTTTCCCCTGGGCTGCTCCAACAAAGGATCCATTTTGAATGGCCTTCCATTCTTGGTGATGACATAAGTGTTCTTCTCACCATCATGCTGAGCTTTAACATCATACTGCCAGGGACGACCAAGAAGCAGGTGACATGCATCCATGGGAATGATTTCACATAGTACTTTATCCTTGTAGTCACCAATTGCAAATTCAACCCAAGCTTGTTCCTCCACCATGAAACTTTGGTTCTTGTTCAACCAAGAGATCTTGTGAGGACTGATATGAGGCAGCCTCTTCAACTTGTACTTCTCAACCATCTCAGTGGATACCACATTCTCAGTAGACCCTGAATCCACTATGATTTTACAGAGTTTCCCATAGGCTAAACCTTGGGTTCTGAAAAGATTCTTTCTCTGAGGAGGCTCTTGCTTCAATGGCATCTTCAGCATAGACCTTTTTATCATCATACTCTCTCCATCTAGAACAGGTGCAGCACTTCCCATCGGTGGATTCACACTTTCACAGTCATCATCTTTCACCAACTGATTTCTCTTCCCACTGTCATGAGAGCTGCTGGCTTTCCCTGGACATTTGTTCATTGTATGGCCAACTTGGTTGCATCCATAACATCTTCTAGTGAAGACTCTTGGTCCTCTACCACCTCCACCATTTCTGCCTCTACCATTATGATTTCTATCACCTCTGAAACCTCCTCTATGCTCTGTTGCTGATTGTGTTTCTTGCTGGCTGTTATTTTCAGTTTTGTTGAACTGTCCACGGCCAAAATTGACTCTACCTCTTTGATTTCTACCACCTCTACCTCTGGCACTTTGGTCACCCTTCCTTCTCAGCTTTTCCTCAGCTCTGGAGGCCAACAAGAAACATTCATCCACTGTCTTTGGTAACACCAAACTTATCTCATCTTGCAGATTATATTTCAGTCCATTTAGGTACCTAGCCACCATTCCTTTTTCATCCTCATTATGATTGACCCTCATACTGAGTCTATGAAATTCTTTTGTGTAGGCAGCCACATCCATGTCTTTTTGTCTCAAATTCTGAAATCTCCTTATGATTTGAATCTCATAGTCAGGTGGCATAAACTTGCTTCTGAGCATAGCCACCATTCTGCTCCATTTAGTGATGGGACTCTTCCCAACCTTCTCCCTCTCACTCTGCATATAGTTCCACCATACCAGTGCAGAACCTCTTAGCCTTGTCTTGGCAAATTTGACCTTTTTGCTGTCATTGAACTCCTTGTAATCAAAGAAGTTGCACATAGCTTCTATCCAGTCCGTGAGAACATCTCCATCCAACTTGCCATGGAAGGTAGGTACCTCCATCTTAGGATCACCACTGTCACCATGAGCACCCTTAAGTGCATTCAAGAAGGCTTTCTGATCTGCAGACATATCCTGCTCCTGAGGATCCTCTTCTGCCTCTATTTCTTCATTTGTGTCTAAAGAACTTCCCTCTTCTTTGGTCTTGCCCTTAGACTTTTTCTCTTCCTGCAATTTTGCTTCTTGCAGTCTTGCTTCAACCATCTCTTCCACCAACTTCTTGATGGCATCTTGACTCATTGTCTTGGGAGGCATTGTACTAGCCTCTGTTTCAATTTCCTCTTCTGACATACACTTTCTTCCAATCAGAATATTGGCTCTGATACCAATATGATGCAGAGGTTCAGGTAATGTTGTAGTAGTTCACTCGTAGATCACTTCCCTCAAGAGGTTAACAACGGTGTATGTGAAGACAAAGCCTACACAAGGCTATTACAGAGATTGACCAAGCCTAGGATCACTATCTAGTGTCCTCCTCTCATGCTGTCCACTTCTCAATTTGGAGAGTCATTGCTCCCTCCCACCTACTTACACAATACACCCTTTCAAGGACTCACAACCTGTTACCACACCTCTACCAATAGTAATCACACATACTTGTCTTGACCATAATGAGACCACTGACATAAAGATCACTTCATGCATCCCCTAGACAATAACAGTGGCAGCAATAAGACTGTTTTAGACAGTGTTTGGAAATAGGTTTAACCCTTCAAAACTTCAAAGGACCATTAATATTATATGCACACTAAACACTAGATATGAAAGAACATTCACCAACTCACATGTAGGCCCACACTATGACTAAAGGGACAGTGGACAGCAAAACAACAGGTGGCTGTCTTAGGACAGCGTTTGGAGAAAGTTGAAGTCTTAAAGAATTTGTTAAATGACCCCTCAAGGTTTCAAAAGAACTTCAATGCTTGATGCATACTGACCATTTCAAGGTGAAATAACTACTATTTGCATACATACAATCCACACTGTATTTATGGAGGACAGTGGACAGCAATAGCATACTAACTGTCCTATGACAGTACTGTGGTAACAACTTGTAACTTGTAGCTATTATGAACCATCAATTGGTATTGTACTCCCTTATCAATATGGTTCTCCTCATCATTCTCCCTTATACCTTCAGTAGACAGGAACAACATTAAACTATTAACCAGATGATCAAACTTCTGTCCTAAATAGGACTGTGGACAGCAACTATCCTTGACTGTCACAAAAACAGTGTTACAAAGAAATCTACCTCTTTAAGGTTTCTTCACACAATCTCAATTCAACATTCCTTCCACAGACCATGCAGGATTACTACACACTCCAACATCCATGAAAACTTTACTATCTTTCCACAAAAAGTACAGGGCCGTACTTTGTCAACATGAATTAGTAAATAGACTGTTTTTTTATAACAGCAAACTGTCTTTTCTCCTAGAACTCTTTCTAGTTGAGAAATAGAGAAGATATGTTTCAAACAAACACCTTGACTGGACCAGGATGATGATGTGCAGACTTATATCCCTCTTAAAACAAAAAAAAAACAACTCCATCTTACCAATACTATGACTGTTTTCTTTTACATTTGCTGTCCCAAAATCTCTTCTCCACTAACTAGTCACTGTTTGACTAGATAGAGACATGCCAACCACTAGGAAAGAAGGAGAACAACTTATCTAACAACAAGAACATGCAAACTAATCTAAATTCCTCCATCTCATCAAAAGATCACTGTTCACCTTCAGAAGATAGAGGAATAAAACTCCATTTTACCTCAAAACCCTCGGTAAGGAGGGTTTGATCCAATATTTACAAACAAGAGAAGATCTAACACCTCCAGCTGTTTCAAAAACTCAATTCACCTGCAAATGGAAGCCACGACCCAGAACTAAAGCATTGAAAAAAATTTACTTCACAAGCAGCCCGTACTTGGCCGTACCAAGGTTGTTTTAACAGCAAAAAATAGAAAAACACTCTTTTTCCTTAAAAAACTCCTTCTTGCTTTCTTATTATTGGCATGTTTTTTAACAACTGAAATATATAGGAAGTTCTAAAAACTCTTCCTCTTCCCCTTTGTCCGTGCAACTGCCTAGGAAGGCAGAAAATCAAATGTAAAAGGCAGTTTTAAATAAAACAAAAAGTTTCTAAAATAGAAAAACCTATAAAATAGGTCTTTCAAACCTTCTAGTGGACTAGTCAAATCAAGTGGACTAAGTCCTTATTACAACACATCAAAAATGGCTTCTAAGCCCTTAGATAAAACCAAAAATTAACAAGGTCATTAAAATATTATATTTGAAAAATAATTGTAAATTGAAGCTCCTGCACCAAGAAGGAGAGCGAAAGGCAGAGTAGAAGTATTGGGCTTAAATGGAACTGAGTCAAGCATGGTGAAGATGCGATTCTCTAGTTCATGTATGTGCTATTTATTTCTTTATAGATAGTGTGTCTCTTGTAGGCAGTGAGCCTCTTGTGAGTAGTGTGCTCGGGCAGTGAGCCCTAATTGGCATGTGCCATTTGTTCTTTCTATTCTTCTAACAGAGAATACAATCTTGGGTTATCACCTCGTGGTTTTTCCCTTAACCGGGTTTTCTACGTCAAAATCTTGGTGTCTTATGTGTTGATGTGTTTCTACTCTTGATTTGAATGCATTATGGTTCATTATTAATATACTGCCAATCACTAAGAAGATTTAAGTGTTTTATTGGAGAAAGTTTTGCACAACTGATTCACCCCCCCTCTCAGTTGTGTGCCCTACGTCTAACAACATCAACATGTACTCACAGGTATAGATACCATATAAGATAGAGATACCATAGAACATCAATGATTATTTCATAATATTATTTGCAAATCTTATACATAGTTTTCTCTCATTGCACAACATTTAAAAATCATTATCATCTATCTTCTCTTATGATTTGGTTTATCTTGTCATTTATGACATTAATTACATTTGATATATATCAAAAGATATATCTTTGTTAAAAGATCTTTTGGTGTCATCACGTTATATACTATTTGATAATTGTATAACATGATTTTATACATATCCAACACAAATCAAACAATATCGTGTCCTCATTACTTGAAAACAATTTTCATTTATCTTCTCTCATGATTTGGTTTATCTTGTCATTTATGATATTAATTACATTAGATATAACCATTTATATATCATAAGGTATATCTTTATAAAAAGCATCTTTTGGATCATCATGTTACATTGTTTGATTATTGTTAAGGTGTCACTAATTTTATACATGTCCAATATTAGCCCCAAAAAATTTACACCAATACAACTTCATTTATGCAACAATAAATCATCATGTAAACATTACCCTAAGTCTTAATAATTGCCTTGTTTCCATGACAAATCGAACAACATTGTGTCCTTATCACTTGGAAACATTATTCATTATAACTTGCATGTCAAGCGAAATTTGAGAATTATTATAGAAGAATGACGTCTTGGGGTGATGACCATGTTTCTTCCCTACATTAACATCTCTCCAATATGTTCTCCCATTAGGGCTTAAAATGATAGGCACCTTTAAAATATTTTTATTGAATTCTTAATTCTGACACCTACACTCCAACCAACTAGAGCTCTTAGAAGGCCGTGAATCATCATATGTAACAACTAGAACTCTTAAGAGGAAGAAAGAGATGAAGGTTTGGGTGGTACTAAGCCCATAGTAAGTGAGCTAGTGTAGGTTCTTGAGGTTGGACCCTCAAGACCAGTAGCTCCTATAACATCAATAGCTCAGGGAGCATCACAATTGGGGATTCCTCGTGTAGTGCCAAGGGATACTGTTGCCTTGATAGATGACCCAATGACTGAAATGATCGAGGAGAGCACGGGCTTGTAGGAGCAAGAACAAGTTCCCATTCAATCTCCCTAGCTCCCTATTGAGCAAGAGGGCATTCCTCCTGAAATGGAATTGGCATTAATGAACTCTAGGAGAATATCTTGAAGAGAGGGCTTGCCATGAATTTCTAGTAGATGATCAATTTGTTAAGACTAGTGAACTAAAAGGTTTTCTTGCCCATACAAAAGTATAAGGAGAAAAAATCTCAGATGACACTCAAGGAAAAAACTATTGATTCATTAGAAGAAGAGGACACAATTGAGAGCAAATTAGCTTCCCTTATTGAAGAGATCAATGTTGAAAACATAACCTTGAAAGAAGGTAGAGCAAGGTTAGAGCTAGCTGTTGTTTGTTGCTTCTTGGATGGGACATTGCTCAAGCTATGGTACTTGATGCTATGATGAGAAAAGAGGGCACTGAAGAATATTTTAAAGATCAAATGGAAGTAACTAGGTGCATTTTAAGATCTGCATTAGATCTAGATATGCAGACCCTAGCAATGTGGGTAGTTACCCCATCTCATAGTAAACCACTAATAGAAAACATTACCAAAGATTTGCAAGGAAAATTATGGTTAGAAGAGTAGGGGATATACCAACTATGGAAGTGGCATAAATAGCAATTCACACTGCCCAATTCAACGAAGCAACTATGCAAAAGTTGGTTGATGACAATCAGAAACTACAAAAAGAAAACATGAAGTTAAATGATGAGCGACACAATCTGAGAGTAGCACACGAGACATTGATTATACACTGTTTCACACGTCTCTTGACTATACATTATATTTCACATGTGTCTTGGACATACACTAATCACATCCTACTCTTGGTTATACACTAATCACATCCTAATTAACTAAAGGTGGTTAAGTGGTTGCCTTGGTGGTTGCTCCACGTTGTGCTATATATGTACATTGGCATATTTGATTGATTATTGGAGAAAAGAGCTTGCCGTGATATTTTGTGTATTATTTCCTACTCTCTTATCCTTTCTCGCCATTTGATCCTATATTGTGTTTTATTACTCAGTAAGATCTCTAGCCATTTTAGCAGTTAAGAGTAATTCGGGCAAATCTAGAGCCAAGCTTACACATATTACTCTCAAGATTGGTCTCAACCTTCTCTGCTAGTTGCTCTACAACTGATCCTACCAACATGTACATGCTTTATGGAAATATTGTGCCAAAAGTGTAAAAACTAAGAGACTAGCTGACTACAGAAGAATGGATAGTGAGTGTTTCATTGATGGATTTTAAAAGAACTACATCGCAAGCCAACATTCAGTACCATGAGCAAGCCAGTAAAATGATTTACACAAAACCAAATTTTGCAACCTAGGAGATGAAACATCAGACTCAAAAGGTAGAGCAACTTCAGAAACACCTTGTTGATGAACATGTCAAACCAAAAGTGCTTCAAACGTAATGAAAAACACCACAATAGGAATTCATGTAATTAAAGGAGTTACGAAGAAGCCATCTCGAGCAACAAATCCAGTGCATCACAGTAGAGAGTATACAAGAAAACGTGGAACAACTGATCCAAAAAATAGCTAGTTGGAGACTCGCTTGAAGGAAGCTAAGCTGAAGGCTAAACAAATCAAGGCATTTGGAAATGCAAATGTACTAGTAAGGATCCTATACGATTCATACTAGAAAAGGATTGTGATGGCACCTCATTTGAACGAAGTTTTCCATCTCATAAAAAAATTCAAAATGATGATATAGGATACCAATGTTGCTATCCGGACTACCTAAATGATATTAAAAAATAAATTGGTAGATGTTGAGAAGTTGTCTAATGTCATGTACATATGCTTAGTGATTTATGCTGAGCGAGACGATGCATGAACACTATACTTAAACATCATCCATTTCAATGGTCAAAAAGTCAGTAGTAATTTTACACCTCATCCACCACAAAAAGTGGTAAATAAGTATCCTATTTTATTGGCCAAAATTGACTTTTGACTGTTGAAGTGGATGATGTTTAAGAATATCCATGCATAAAGGACAATCTACAACTTATCTAAGTGGTGGAACTCATTTAAAAAATATTGCAAATTGTAGAACATGCAATAGAACCTTACAGACAAGATGCAAACATTCAAAATGACAAGAGGTTAGCAAATAAAGCTACTTCTATTAAATGAAAGAATAGGGTAAAGTATATTTGAGTACAAAGTTCAACAAGGTTGAGAATGAAAATTCTCATGACCAAAAGGGGGTAACACATGCTATCTATTTGCCTAGATTGTAATGGATTTGATGCCATATACTTCGAGCATGTTGAAAACCACCACTTGTCGATTGGTTCTCTTAAGGGTTTTTTTATAGAAGCACAACTAGGAATGAAGATTCCTATGACCAAAAGGGTGTAACACATATGATTAGTTTGCACATGATTATACAATATTCATCTCCCCTTTTAATGTGAGAGATTTATGTGAATTTATAGAATGCCTTACATTACAATTACAAAATCAGAATCAAAAGTGTATTGGCTAATCCTAAATTGTTGACCTTCCATTTGCTTGTCGGTTGAATTTATTGATGGTTGGCATTTTGTTACATAGCCAGTCATTCAGGTGTAGATTTGTTGAAGTTGTTAGGTGTCTATGCGAACTTATGCAGTCATCTATGGTAGTTCACGATGAGCAATGCATTGAGTCATGTGCAGGGGCACATGATTATAAAGACTTGCACAAGGTCATGTGTAGTGCCACATGATGAAATAATGCCATGAAGCATTACATATGCTTGTGTAGGAGTACGAGGGGTTACTGAGGTTTGCATGGTAGTTCATCAAATAATGCAGGTTCTTACACAAGGTGCGAAAGGTTGTTGAAGATTTTGTAGGGATCCAAAGTGTTGCAAGTACTTTAATGTTCATCTTGGTGTTGTGTTTGCATGCAAGGGGTTCAACTTGGTGCTACGCTAGTGCACAAGTGTTTGCATTCTATAAAAGATAATCCTTAGCTCCTTCAATTGAGTTGTAACTTGCCTTCTTATATTACTTGCATTAACTCATAAATTTACAAGAAGTAAATAAACTTGGTAAACATGAGAGAGATTTTTTTTTATAAATCATTTACATATAATCAGAACAAATAAAATACAGCTTTCAACATAATTTCAACCTTGAAAACGTAACATAATCAAAGATAGAATAATAGTGAAATCATTTCTCTTTTCATTTATAATACATAAATTGCACTTGGCATAAAGAATAGTTTTACCTCATAAATTTGACTGTTATAAGTCATAACATGAAATACACTGCATCTGGAATGTTGATATCTATCTTCACAAGTCTCAGCGAGTCATCTGCTACAGAGGGAGAGCATCATCTGAGTGCTTTACCTCCAACCATAGATCGATGGTCCCCCGCACACCTTCCTTCCTAGAAGTGGCCCTACCCTTCACAAAGAGTATAGATATAAGGAACCAACAAGTTTGCCATCTAAGCTCTAGTGTTGTGTCCTACATAACTCAATCGACCATACGTCTCTAGACCCTTCTAGCTAAGTACGATCATTCTGATTTGTTATGCTATCTGGACATTGTGAACCGACTAATGCATGCAGAGACAGATGCATTACTTTGGCCAAAGATTCAATATAAATAGACATTCGCAATGAATGTAGTCGTGTGTCCACACACCTCTAGCTCGACTTGGAGAGTATCTCATCCTACAGTTTGACTTTCATCACTTAGAATCTCTAGACATAAACTTGTCTTTACTGTAAATCCATTCTAGTCAATTTGACTAAGAACTAATCCTTAACCTAGGATATATATGTAAGATATATATAAGTTTAGGTAATTCTAACCTTTCAGAGATTCCCTCTTTGCATACTTGCAATTTCTAGGGTCTATGACCTTCTATCACTCTACTCTCTGACTCAAATATCAAACATCTTACCAATGCATTATAACAAGTTTTGACTCTATCACATAATCACTTAAATTTGATAAAGTACTACTAAGACTCTTCATGTCCTGCTCTATGGTTTTCTTGACCTTCCACTATCAACCAATACATATATACATATAAACAATGTCTTATCTGACATAAGAGTTATAGGTTTCCTAAATCCTCCTTGTTTTAATGCTAGGGTTTAACTTCTCTATCCCAATACATGGAAATATCAAACATCCTTGTTTTCTAATGATATTAACATAATTATAACAAAAGAAAAGAATAAACACCTCTAGTCTTCCCTAGACCTCTTGGCATTGTTCGTCCACACATTTCACTTAGCATGTATATACATAGTATGCGAGGTATAACCTCATCCATACAACACCTTAATGAATACTTACACTTTTTGCAACTAGTCTTTTGACTAAGTTCATTATATCAACCCAAATAGGTTTGAGTCATAAAAATAACAAAATACTTTCAATCTTCTGGTTTACTTAAGTCTACTGACTTTCCATTATGATAGGTTACGGATTCGTATGTATATTCATCCTTCAAATACATGTCAATAAACCTTATGGAATGACTATCTACTCATAGGAACCTCTCGGCATCCTTGCAAAATCTAAGGTCTATGACTTATCGACACTTATAACTTAAGTCGACTTGTAATCAATCAAATAGGTTTTTATACTAAGGATAAACATTATCGTTTAGGAAATATCTCCTTTGACAAGTAAAATATAAACATTAATAATTAGGGTACTTGACCCTTCATTGTCGATCCTTATAGAAATAGCTAAGACAAGATGTAACCATAAAAGTACATTAAATAACTTTACCCTACTAGGTTAAATCTAGGGATTTGTCTTCCCTATTCCATCACAATGGAATAACACATTGACTTGGTTTTTGAAAAGAATAATTGTAATATTATAAAAGGAAGACTGACCTCGAGTCTTCTTCCAACTACGTGGTCGTATAAATTTCTCCAAACAAGACTATTTTCATATACGAGTATACCTTAGTTATATCTTAACTAAAGGTTCCAAACATAATTATACTTCGACTAATTTGGTTTGATTCCAAAAAAAGTAAATAGACTATATCAATATGCTATCCTTTAATATTCAATGTCCAAGGTTTCTCTCTCTTTTACACATGCAATATCGGCTCATTAATGAACGGGTGTTTTCATCTGAGTTTGATGTAGGGTTTAACTTACCCTAAACATCCTTGGAAGCAAATGTTTTCTTAATGATAAATAATAATATTTTAAACTAAAAGTTCTGAAGAGCTTATGAACACTATTTTCCTAGTATCCTAAGACTTGTAAAACTACATTGTCTTGAATGAACTGTTTCAAACTGAAACCCATGACATAAAAGCTCTGTCTAAATTCAACATATGACCAAACATATGGATGACTACGTTATCTACCAAAAGATATTCAGAAGTGACGAAATCTTTCGATCAAATCTTCATTTAAAAGTAGCAAGGATTTACAACTATAAATGATAAAGGAATAACCTAAGTTATATCTGCCTTATTACCAAGTAATAAACTTAACATGAAGGCTCTCTTTCATAAAAGTATCGGCTCTGCATCATTCTATGATAGCGGCCTTAAAAAGAACAAACATCGACTCAACAATTTAAACAGAGGTAGGAATCTATACATGCATTTCATATAAATAGTAGAAGACTACAAATTAAAGGAAGAACCTAATTAGAATTCTTGGACAGTCTTGATCTTCTACAAAGAGCTCTTTCTCTTCACTCACTACTGTTCCTTTTACCAAATAGATCTCCCAAAAATTGTCGTAGCTATGCTATCCTCTCTCCCCAAAAAGGAGTCCACTCAAAAGTTGTTAAAACCCCAAACTGTCCACAAGCCGTGGATCTCTTTACTCAAAATCGTTAGGCTAACTACCCATGACTCACCATCATGAAAAGACTTTTCTTCTAAAGCCGTTTATTCAATTTGAACTTCTAGTCATAAAAGAATCCACTCACAAGTTTGTTAAAACAAACTACCCATAAGTCATGGACTTCTCCACTAGATTAGCCTACGAAGGCTCTTAGTTGTGCATGCATAGGTTTGAGGAAAACGTGGGTAGTAATTACCTCTGCTCACTAATAAAGACTCCCACTCTAAAGCATCCCATGCTAAATCGGTTAAGAACTAAAGCTTCATTAAAAGAGAAGGTGGTTTACATTATTCCTATAACAACCTCACACTATCCACTAAAAGTTTTACGTAAAATAATACACTAAAACAAACATAAATATATTAATAACAATAAGGTTTATAATAATGTGACGTAAACTTATGCACAATATGTGATTGGGTTGAGTACAACTCCCCTTCACAAATAAAAGAAAATCACGTCGATTTTATTTAGACGAAATACGAAATTTGACATTAAAACTATTAATAAGAATTACACTCACAATTCCCTCCATCTACATCATTGAAGATGCAAATGTAATCTCATTTACGATGTAAAGAATGACGTGTTCGATAGAAAGTTGCGTTAGTCGAAAACGACTATCATTCGACCTCAACATGTCGATTTCACAAAATGACAAGATTGACATGACAAGACATCCAAAGGATTCTAAATGACATCGGCAACTTATCAAGTCGATCAACAAACTTAAACCACTTGAATAAACACGACATACCTCAATCGACAAGGGTTTACTAATTTGCACCAACACAAGACTTAAGATGACAACAAACTGTTCTTTTCCTTATATCTATTCCCTTCTCTTCGATGATGCTCTCCCTCCTTTTCTCAGAGGGGCGGAAACATATTTCGTCAATACAACTTGCATTCACGAACCCGTGATTAGTGTATCAATAATCATTTCATAATCCTTATGAAATCATAACATCTTAACAACATATAAACACATGTTAGTTCTCATAATATAAACATAATTTCATGAAGTCATTGATTTCTCCTGACATTTCCACTAAACGCCAAATCATTAAATCATACATAATCATCTACAAATTACTTAAAAGTAAAAAGTATAGTCAAAATTTGGGGTGTGACACGAGTCAAGTGATAGGATGGGGACATTTAACTATGCAGGCACCAATCTAGGGCAATCAATTAAAATGGTGTGTCATTATGATATGGCACAATGATCTTCATGTGATGTGTCTAACACCGATGTTGTGTTACACTTATTTGTCGATCCAAGGAATGCTTATTAGATTGCTTAGATGTATTTGATCGTAACCAAGAATCATTGAGTTCCACAATTAGATGGAAGTTCTTGAGGAACCCCCTTGTACTTGGATCATGCATCACCAGTTGATGAGCAAATGGTCTCCATTGAGGTTAGTTTTGAGTTCCTCCATGATGGTGTTGAATCAATACTCTTGATGTGAATACTTGTGATTGTTGAGGGATGCATTATGATATATTTCTACTTTGACTTTGAGAAGAAGGGTGTATGCATACCCTTGTTGCCTCCTCAATAGATGTGTGAAGACTCCTTATATGTGAGAGCGAACTGCATGAATAGTTGACAGTAATGTTGTAGTTGCACTGATTTTGGGGTAATCCAATTAGAATAGCACAAAATTGATGTGGTGGTGCACACTATGGGGTATACTAAATTAGAGATGTGTGAATCTAACCCCAAGGTCATACAATCAGAGTAGTGCTTGATGGTAATGTTGTTTGGTGCATTGCAAGTTAGCTACCTATTAACCAGAATTGATACATGAATGAGGTTGAGAAATCTCATTTCTTTACATTTAAGAACTCTGAAGCTTCCTATTGGTACTCTATATTGATAGCAAAGTATGCATAAATGTGTAATAAGATGTGACGATATCTGGTGCATTATTGATGTAGGAATCTTTGCAATTATAACCAAGTTGTAGGGAGGAAGTGGTCTTTATCCAATTATCTTGGTCTATCCACCCATAATGTTGTTTCAATCATTGTGCAATCCTTTGCATAAGAATGTTTGAGAACCAACTTGAGTGGATTGTGAATGGTTGCTCTTTCCATAACGGCCTCAAGGATCCATGCATATCATAAAATTCTCTATCTATATGCCCCTTGTGCAAGTGGTGGTAGCATGTAATTGAGGTGCATGTTGTGGGCCTTCATCAAGGATTCCTTCGTGTGTTGTGCATTTGAATAGTGGATTGTTCTTGCACAAGATGATGTGCAAACCATGGTTTGAGTCATTGCGTATGAGGTGACTGAGAAGTGTATATACTTGCATGAGGTTCCTTTTGTGTGGAGCACTAAGAAGTGTGAAACTATTGATGTGATACACATTGTTGACGTGTGTGCAAAGTCCTTACCAATTTGGAGTTGCTTGTTGTACAAGTGGAGACACTTGAATTGTTGGATGCATGGAATGATGCAAATGTTTTTTTGACATTAGACTATGGTGAGGATAATAGAAGTTTCTTTGCTTACATGGAGACTAGTGTAACCCAAACTAGTATGCACAATCTCATCTTCATTTGAAGCGAATTGACGATGCCTTGCCAATCTATAATGAAATTACTTTCATAAGAGAAGAATATAATAGGAAATGAGCTACAAATACTTCATAATATCTATGCGATGGATGCCATCCAGGCTAACCTAACTACCTGTATAAGACTATATAGATGATCATATAAGTTAATTAATGGTTTTGGTAGCCACAAGTTGACCACATATAACCCAATACAATCAATGGGTTAAGGGTGTAAAATGCCCCCTCTTCAAAGAAGCACTATCCTCAATGCAGATTAATTATGGATGTTTTTGCATGAAGTCTTTATTTTCCCACATAACATCTTTGATTGGAAAATTATTCCACTTGATTAAATAATCTATAGTCACCCTCAACGACAACATCTTAGAGTGTGTTTGAAGGATTCCCACATGTTCCAAAATTATTTTTCCCTCATCATCAAACTCTAGTAATTTTATCTAGGTTGAAACCCTTTGTCCAATAACCTTCCTCACGAAGAAAACATGGAAGACAAGATGCATTTTTGTTTAGTTAACCCCAACTTGTATGCTACATTACCAATATTCTTCAAAACCTTATAAGGGACATAATAATTGGGTGCAATCTTGTTATCCTTCTTCTATTGTTTCAGTGACAACTGTTTATATGGCTACAATCACACAAAGACCCAATCTTTGACTTTATTTTTTCTCACTGTGGTGTTGATCGACTTGTTGCTTCATTATGTTATGTGCCATTGTCAAGTTCTCTTTGAGACTAGAGAGTAACTATCTAACAACACCCAAGGTTTTTATTGTTATATTTTATTGCATTTTTCTTTTTCTTTTTCTTTTCTTTTTGGAAGAGCATTTAGAGAATAGGGAGAACACCCTTGGAGGTGACAAGAACTCTATCTAAAACATGGATCTCTTTTTACAACTCTGAAATGAAACTAACTTTTATAGGTAGTTTCTTTTAAATCTTGAGGTGATGACCATTAACAATTAGAGCCATGTGATTAGAATCCACGGTACATAATTTGACTGCACTATTGCCATAGATAAATTCAATCTCATATGGCCCTAATTATCATGTACAAAATTTCCCTTGAAGTCTTGAAATCTGGAATAATATAATAGTGCCTAATCTCCTGGTTGGAATGACCTCTTGTGAATGAAATGATCATGCCATAGGGCATGTTGTTTCTAAACTACTTCTATGTGAAAGAGATCCTTTTGATGCATTTCATCTAAAGAATGAAGTTATTCAATTCTTTCTTTTGGGACAACAATAAGATTCAAACTCAATTCCAAAGTAGTACATAATGTTTTAATTTCAAATTTGATAGGTAATACTACCCTCTTACCATAGACAAGTTTGTAATGTGTAATACTAGTGGTTGTCTTCCATGTTGTCTAGTAAGCCCATACTACTTTAGGAAATCAAGTGGCCAAATCCTTGTGATGAAGTGTAATTGTCTTTATCAGAATATTCTTAATTTCTCAATTTGTAACTTCAACATGACCATTATCTTATGGATGGTATGGTGATGACTTGTGATTCTAAATCACATATTCCTGTACCAAGGTAGCAATAATATCAGAAGTCAATTATGTTCCCTAATCTATTACAATCTCTTTCAGAACACCAAATCGTGTGAAATTTTTTATGTATAGGAATTCAATTGCTTTTGTATCATAAGCATGCTTCAATGTTGCAACCTCAACCCAATTGGTAACATAATCCATACAAACCAAAATGTATTCCTTATTCTTTGATGGAGATTGGTAGGTCCTACAAAATCTAATCCCTATTTTTCAAAAGGCTCAATGGATAGTTGTGGTTGAAGTGGCATTTCATTAGAATGAATGGGTTGGCTTATGCATTGGAATTTTTCATAGTGTTGAACAAACTTCTTACAATATTTATGAAGAGTAGGCTAGCAATACCTAGTAGTGAGGATCTTAGTTGTGGTGTGTTGTGCTGCAAAGTGTCCTCTACATGGCTCTATATAACATGCTTGAAGTAAGATGAAGACATCATCCTTGACCACACATCAACGCATGACATTATCAATGCTAGTGCAAAAGAGAAGTTTGTCAATCTATGAATACTAATTACTAAGCCCCAAATGTTTCATGTGATCTCAAGGAGATAAATGTGGGGGAAACTTGCATGTGACCAAGTAATTGACAATATCTGCAAACCAAGGGCTTTTAGTAGAGATTGCAAATAGGTGTTCATCTAGAAAGGTATCATCAACTAGAACTTCATCAATATTTGTCAACTTGGATAGTTCAAATCTACAACATTCTCATGACTAGGTTTGTCAAGTATGGTGATATCAAAATCTTGTAATAGCAACATCCACCTAATCACTCTCTCAGTCACAACAAGTTTATTCATTAAAAATGAATAATAGAATGATAAGTATGAACAAATACCTTGTACCTAGTGATATAATGATGACAATTATTAATAACATACATGATGGCTAGGAATTTTTTTTCTGTAACTGTATAATTCACTTCTACACTAATAATTTTTTTGCATATATAATACATAAAATAGAAAAGTGTACCTTCCTTTTGACCTAGCACAATGCCCATGGATGTATTTGAGGTATTTGTACAAATATGAAAAGGTAACTCCCAATTTGGACCTTGTTGAACTAATGTAGTTATGAGTTTTTGCTTAATGACATCAAAAGCATGTTGACACTCACTAGTCTAAGAAAAGTTAATGTCCTTACCTAACAAAACAAAAAGTGGTGAAGTAATTTTACTAAAATTTTGAATGAATCTTCAATAATATTCTGCATGTCCTAGAAAACTGCGGACATCTTTTTGGCATGATAGAACATAAAGTTCTTTAATGATTTGTACATTCTTTGGATCAATGTCAATACCTTTGGAAGAGATGTAATGATCCAATACTATACCTTTAGTCGTTAAAATATGACATTGTTCATGGTTGAGAGAAAGGTTGGTATCTTTACATCATTGAAAGACTTTTTCAAGATTATCCTTTGCTTCCTCATAGTATTACCATAAATTGTGAAATCATTCATATATACTTCAACATAATTATAATCAAATCAGCAAAAATGCTAAGGACAACTCTTTGAAAGGTCGAAAGAGCATTGCATAATCCCAAAGGAAGAACAATATAAGCAAATGTTCCCCAAGGACATGTGAAAGTTGTTTTGTCTTGATCTTTGAGTGTGGTCCTAATTTAATTATACCCATTGAATCCATCAAAAAAGGAAAAGAACTTCTTACCTGCAAGAGTGTCAAGAACTTGATCAATAAAAGGTAATGGAAAATGATCTTTTCTAGTTTCTTTTTTAAGAGCTCTATAATCAATAGAAATATGTCATTTACCTTCTTTCTTTGGTACAACCACCAATGGTGAAATCCACTAGCTATCTAAAATGGGATAAATGAAGCCCACATTGAGCAGCTTTTGTAATTCATCCTTAACTATTTCTCATAGAATGGGATTCAACCTACATTATGGTTGTCTCATTGGACAACTTCCCTCTTCCATTTATATGTGATGAGTATAAGTGTCAGGATGTATGCCACACACATCTTGATATTCCCATGCAAAAGCTACTCTATGAGTTCGTAACATGGACAATAAATCTTCTATTTGGGTTGGAGTCAAGTGTGGATTTATATTGTCTTTCCTAGTAGGATTTCCATTGCTTACCATTTAGTTCATGTAGGTAATTCTATGGATTTTAATTGTGAGGAAGATGGTATAAATGAATCAATCATCATTTGTGAATTCATTGTGATGGATGGTTCATTAGACAAGAATGAACTATATAAAGAATCATGTGGTGATAATTGATGAAATGTTATTAAAATTTAGAAATATCCTGAATCGCCAACTAGAGGAAAATTCCCAAATGGATAGTTATGATCAATACAAGAATGGAAAATAAATCTATCTAGAACATCATTAAATAAATTTACATTTTGAAGAAAAATAGAGATTATGATATCTTTTGATTAATTCTTGTAAGACTAGGCTCTAATCAGTAGTAACAATAGGTAATTGTTCTTATATGTCACTATCTACCCATAGTAGATTCTCCATTTCTAACAAGGGTTGAGATGGTGGGTATAATGTTAGTTGTTTCTTTTTCTCTCCATTAGAAATGAGTGTGTTAACCAAATGATAATTAATAAAAGAATCCACAGTGGCTACCCAAGATCATCCTAGGATAAAGGAGCACCCTCCCAACTTTACTTGGGATATAAGATCATAAAATTAGTAGGGTATTCCCAAGAATCAATAGAAATAGTAACATATTCAACAATACCTTTAGCTTTAACTAGGGAACAATCAACTATTTGAAGAACTATAGGTGTAGGTCTTAAGCCTTATAGACATAATTTCTCCTTGGTCTCACTAGTCATTACATTGATGACAACACCTAAATCAATAAGGGTATTAGGAATAAAAACTTCACCGATAAGTACTTAGTGTTGATTCCCAAAATAGATAATCCAAAACCCTAGAGTATTTCCTATTCTCCTAGGCCAGGGGTGTCATCAAGGAGATAGAAAATGGACTCATCAACAGGTTGAGGATGATTAATGGCCAATTGATAGGAGTGGGTAATCTCCTCTTCACTTTGAGTTCAACTAAACTCAGGAGGGTGTTCCTAGAGGTATCCATTAGTAGGGTCTTAGGGTAATCATAATGAATTTAAATTATAATGGGGGTAGGTGTATCCAATGAATTCTTGACTCCTATGGTTGTCATTAATCCAAGACAAACCAAATACATATGAAACCTCTAACTGAGATGATAGAGAGCATCCTTGCATATAGGCAAGATGCAGGCTTGCACTTGGGATTCACTAGGATGAAATACTTGGAAGGATTACTAATGATAATCCCACGTTAGAATGTAGAATCACAACAATGCATATAGGTTGGAACCTATTCCTAGAGTATCGATGAAAGATTTGTTTGTTTAGAGAGTGTGTTTGATCACTACTTCCAAGATTGGTGGCTATTCAGTGGGTGACAGAGTCTAGTTTATCAAAGGAAAACAATGAAGTAGAATAAATGAGAACACACTCGAGAGCATAAATGCATTAACCATGAAATACTAGATATATAAACATGCTTAATAATCCATCATCTGGCTATATAAATCCATATGTAATCCAAAAAGAACCATTACAAGGATAGTAAACATTTTAAAATGTTGTCACATTTAACAAATCCAATATTACAATCATACCATTAAATTTGGCAAGATGAAACCCTAGCTGCGACATATGATTTCCTTGAAAATACACCCACAATCATGGAGATGTCCATATAATGATATTCTTTACAATGTATCAATCTTCATATATGTTGAAAGCTCATTGTAGTCCTAAAGAACTGGATCTACAACCTTTCAAACCCTAGAAAAATCTTCCTTTTTTGCACCTACAGGTGTCTGGGAAGCAAGAATGACCAACCTGTACAATGAGAAGAGAATTTGTATTTATATCTGCTAGTCATGTGCCCTAATTTGTGGGTGACAAACTCTTGAGCGTCGGGAACCTCAAAACACCCACCACCATAAATGCAAAGAGGAATAAATCTCATGAAATCCATGAGAAAACTATCACAAGCCATTTACAGCTCAACCAAGGAGGTTGAAAGATGTTTTTGTGCTCAAAATGGGTTGTTGCATGAGTTGAAATGAGTATTAATGGCAGACTTGGAGGTCTTTGGCACATCCCATCATGTTTTGGTGTGTTCCTAAACTTTCTCATGGTTTTCAGGGTTTTGAGGAACCTTGGAACAATTGAGCAAGTTCCAACATGCAGAAGAAGTTCGAAGTTTCGCAAAGGAGGAAAAAGTGCCTTAGAAGAATCGACATGGTCTAGGGTCTGAGAGGGACAAAGTACTGGGGAAGAAGGGATGTGAAAATATTGGAGCTAGGAGGACATAGGGATTGGGAACTAGAGTGGCTGGGGGGATGGGACCAAGTTAGGTTTGGGAATTGGGGTTCAGGAGGGACATGGAACAAAAGAGTAAAAGGGACAGAAACTAGGGTTTTAGAGGAACTTAGAACCTCAAGATAGGAATGAGAACTAGGGTTTGGGAAGGATTGGGGACTAAGGACTAGGGATCCTTGGAACCTCAAGACTAAGGAGTGAAGGGAGCGGGAAGTCAAGGTTTTAGGGAACCAAGGAACATGAGGACATTAGAACTAGGTGCAAAGTTTCCAGGGACCTAGGCCTGAAAACCCAAAAAGGTAAAGGAGAAAATGGAGAACTCAGACTTTTAAGGTTTCAGGGAACTAGGGAACCTGAGGACTTTAGAACTAGGTTCCAAGGTTTTGGGAAAATCTAAAAACTTGAAAGGCAAAGAGGAAGGTAGGGGACATGAGGTTTGAGGGAAACTTGGAACTCCAGGACCAAAAGTAAAGTGCATGGTGTAGTCATGGTAGGAGGGTTCATAGAATGAATTGTCCAGGCCATGTAGAAAGAGTAAACACAACGGAAACAACTCAAAGATATGAAACAAATGCAAATTTAGTCATTCAATATATCATAGAATTCAATTACAGATCAATTGGCATCATGCGGGCTTACAATTAGGGCTCACAGGCCTGAGTACAAAATATCAGAATATGTACAAGATATAGCTTTGAAGCTCCTTCGCTCAAAATCTAAACTATCAGTTATCTCTATGTGAATCACTGCTTTCCTAAGGATCTATTACATCCTTATATATTATATCCGAGACATAAGATTCCTCTGCGTTGGCCAAGGAAGATCACAAACTTCAATGAAGAGCTGTAACGTGTGTACACGGATAGGTCAGACCTAAATAAGAAGAATTCCTCCATAAATGAATGGAATGATGTGTGAATCTTGGGGAAGGTTGGCCATGAACCAAAGATCATTGAATGATGTGTTGTTGGGCTCCATGAGTTGGGAAATGCTCCGCAGGTCTTCTCCTTTAGTTGATTGTCTTAGATTGTCAGGATGCTCTATTCTGAGAAAATAGTTGATCTTTTGGTGGCGATATCTTTCCAGTACTTGATCCAAATGCTCTGAGAATTGGATATGATTTAGATGAATGAATCTAGATGCTAAGTCAAACTCTGCAAGGTCTGAAATGCAACTACGGTAGAATGAGGACCAAAATACGAAAACTGCCACTAACTGAACTGCTTGAATTGAACTGAAAAATAAAAGGAAACAAACTGATCTGCAAACAAACTGAAATGCAAATGTTTTTTCTTGATGCAAAATTGCTCTTGAACTAGGGATGCTCTTGCATTAGCGCAGGGTTTCGAGGAAATGGGGAACTTTGGAACCTGCAGACAAGGTTCCAAGGACCCCTAAAAACTCAGGAAAGGGCAGAAAAGCATGAAAAGGGCTCAACACAGAAAATTTTTTGATCTTCATGTTGATGTCATCACTACCATAGGAACTTTTGAAAGAGCATGTCACAGGGGTCTAGGGTTTAGGAGGAACCACCAAATTACCAACAAGTTGGGGTGGGGAAAAATCCTAAGCTCAAAACATTTGAATGTTTTGACAAAACTTGAAAACTTGAAAGGCTCAAAAATGGCCAAGGAAGAGCCAGGATTAGATTTTCTTTGGGGTTTCTTGTATTTTAGCACATGGCTAAGGCAAGGGAAAGGCCAAGACAACAAAATAACACATGACTTATTTTTATTTTTTTCAAATTATTTAAGATGGGTGCCAACACCTAGATCACTAGACTCCTTGGATTTGAATACTTAGGAACTAAGAGGTTGCCTAACATAAGATCAATGAGTTATCCAATGACTTGAATAATTTTTGGTTCTTATTTCTTCTTATTCTCCTTCGTACACAAGTCGTGAACTATTTTTGTGTAAATGGGAATATCTTTGATTACTTATAAAAGAGGAATCGTAACACACATTTCTTAATTCACTAAAATAATCAAATTATGGATTAGGTGCTTCTTTTTGAGTGTGGGATCATTCTAGATATGGGGGCATTGATGATTGTGCAAGTGTTTTTGTAGGGTTAAGTTGGAGTTCTTCAAATTCTTCATTTGGTTCTTCCAATTCAATAATTGTAGGAGGGCTAGGTCCTTGAAGTGTTTTACTAGACCTAAGTTGCAATTCATTTATACCAAGTGTGTTAATAGAATTTGTTAGAAATTTGGTAACCTCATTATTGTAAACTAGTTGAGCCATCTTATTATTTAAATTGGGTGTTGGCTGTGTAGGCATTGTAGTATCCCTTGGTGGCTTAGATGACGTGGATGGTTGATTAGTCGATGTGGATGGTATATGTGGTAGAAGATGTTGTTGTGGTTGTTGGTATGAAGTAATAGTGAGTTGTGTGGGATAAGATGTATAAGATGGATAAGGAGGTGGTGTTGTTCGCTATGATCCTATTGCCATGGTTGAAATGAGGGTTGATGTTGGGGGTATTAATTTAGCCATTATTGGTAATATGGTAGTTGTTTCCAACCTCCATACCATCTAGGTGGAGAGGGATACTAAAAATGAGTTGATTGTCCACTAGGTCCCATGGAATTGTAAGATGCATTAAAATCACTAAACATACCTAGGGCCATAGCTCGTGGTTGCAAAGGCTTTCTTTGAGCCATGTAGTAAACAAGTTCCTCAGTATATTCTATTTTTGTTGTATCTACAAACAATGGTCACAAAGTGGTACTTCTGTTGATATCTTCCAAAGATGAAATCTTTGTTTTATTAATGGATATTCTTGACTAGGATGTCTCTTACGACAAGCATGACAAAATATATCAAGTGCCTTTTCAACTTCTTCATGTTTCTTGCATGTATATAAAGTGTATATCTATTTACCCATATGACTCAAAAGATTAGTTTTTAAATCATCAAGCAAAGTACCTACCTCACACTTGGTAATGCATGTAGCACCACCACGAGAAGTTTGTCGTCCACAATATGTTCTTGCAGATTGGTGAGATCTTGAATAGTTCTTGAATATTTCACAAATATTATTAAATGGAAGTTTAGAAATTTCACTAGCACTTAATGTTCAATACATTCATCATGAATTCCTGGCTTTAGGTTTCAATCTAGTTTTTCATGATCTTTGAAGATTGAATAAAAATCTCTCTAAAAAATCTTCAATTGTTTCTTCACGTTGTGACATCTAAAAATTCTCATCTCAAACTTCTTGTGATTTACAGTAGTCTTGATATTTTTCCAAGCATCATTCTTTCACGTTATCCCATGTGTGTATAGTGTGTCATCCAAGTCCCATGAACCATCACAATGCTACATCTTTAAGTGTGGCTGGAAATGATTTTAGCTTTTGAGCACTTTGATAATCATATTTGTGACACAACACATCAAACTCAAACAAAAAAATATCAGAATCCTCAATAGAAAGAACATGAAAATTTGGCAAAGCAGAATGAGGTGCATTTTTTTATAGGAGCTTCATCATCAAGAAGATCAATATGAAACTCAAATGTTACTAGCTTATTATTAGCCAAAACACAGTTGGCTTCATTTTTATCTCCTTGTGCTTTTGCCATGTTGTTTCAAATGCCCAAGGTGTCCAATGAACAATAAAAGAAGAAGAAGAACGTGGCCTATATTGTCTCTGTATTGTTCTTTGGTCACTACCACTTCATAATGCATATGGTGCCTTAAATTTTTAGAAATTAGAAGCGACAAGACTAAGTGGTTTCCTTGTTGCTACAAGTGATGCTTTAGGTTCATTTAGTTTACTTTCAAATGGATGAGTGATGTTTGGTGGTGATCTAAAATAATCTGATTTTGGTTCATACTTAGTTGTTTGTTAGATCTTGTTAACTCTAATGACACTTCATCTAACTTGATAACACATTTTTCTAAATCAAGTTCAATTGACTTCTTTTCCACCTATTTGTTTATAGGTCATGGCTTTATTACTCATGTGGGATTTACTCATTTTAATGTACTTGCACTACTCACATCATGTTTAACAAATCTACCCTTTTCATTATGAGTATTACTCACACATCTATATGATTTAAACAACACAAATAAGGGGTAATTGCCTAGACAAGGTCAATAATTGCATGGATGTTCTCCTTGATGCACTAGTCCTATCTTAAGTTACTAGACTAGCAGGCCTTTAACGCCTTTCCTTTGCAACGATGCCAAAGTGTTTGGATAAATTGAGGCTAGTTTGGTGGTCAATTTATAACTTTATACATAGTAACAATTTGTTTTTGAGGCTTAAACTCAACTTAATCCTTTTGTTAATCCGGGGCATAAACTTATGAAAGGCAAAGTGGCTATTTACACAAGGGTTGTAGGTAACAAATTGAGGGGGGATGAAATGCAACTGTTTCAATAAATAAAGAAACA
This sequence comes from Cunninghamia lanceolata, assembly GCA_027924645.1. Classification (NCBI taxonomy): domain Eukaryota; kingdom Viridiplantae; phylum Streptophyta; class Pinopsida; order Cupressales; family Cupressaceae; genus Cunninghamia; species Cunninghamia lanceolata. Next base: position 122,325 of record BSBN01000244.1, read on the forward strand.
AAAACTAGCTACAAGAACATTAAAATTGGCTTCAGGAACTTTAAAACTAGCTATAATAATTGTAGCAGCTACAATAACTATATACCAATAACAAGAATTATAACTAAAATATAAAAACAAGATTTTCTAAATTCAAACTTAAAGCACATAGATATACACATTATGAATGGGTTGCTAAATAATTATTAAAGACAATTTGATTTTGATTTTACCTTATGTATTGCTTTGTTCATACTTCCAAACCACATAGTCAATTGGCTTAAGTAAATATTCTATTCAAACCAATTTATATATAGAGTAAGTCATATGAATTTTATCAATCACACAAACTAGAAAATAATACACAATAGATTGCAAAATAACATCATCAACACCTCTTAAGAGGGGCCCCTCCTCTCAATCCACACGATCAGTAAATAAAGTTATTGAATGTGTCCCAAGATGCAAGTTATTTGTATTATGATTTTCTTGATTTAAAAACTAGATTACTCTCCTGCCCATATATTGTGTCTTATATAGAGTCTTATACATAACAACTTATTTAACAAAAAATCAAGCATATCGTCGTGGTTAGCCCATGCCACCTCTTATCAACAAACTATAACAGTTTAACAATATGATTGATATTCTAGGATAGAACTAAATACAAATTGTCCATTGATATTTTAAAATAGTTATATTGAACTATATGTTGCTTTTAGCTTGTAGAATGATTCATGCCTTTGATGTTGGTATCCATGGCTAAAGGGGTCTTTCTCCATCTTGTTATTATTGCACACAAAACCTAGTTAATTAGTACCACTTAAATTGATATATCTTAGTCTACTTTATCCTATTAACATATTAAACATCTTCTATGTCCAAATTAATTAGTTGTGGCAAGGATAAGAAATGAGGGACATTATGTTACAAAATAGGGAAACAACTAAGGTTCAGTTTGGGAAAAAAAGGATTTAAACTTAGGCAAATGTAGCATAGGTTTTTTAAGTCATCAGTAACCATTCCTCCATGTCAATTCATGTATGATAAATTTTTTAATGATTGATTATTATATCAATGCATTCTACCCTTCACCATTCATATGGAACACCCCTAATCTCAAACCTTTACCTTGATTAATTTATCCCCTAATCCCTAATCCTTTGATATAAAATGATATAACACCTTAGATTTTAGGTGATTATTAAATCCAATTTATGAATGGATTTGGTAATATACTCATCATGTAGTGAATCCCATGTGAAGATAATATACACTAGCTAATAATCTCCCTAGAATTACATCATAAATACACTAATGTAATTATTGCTTAAACTAATAGCATTTTTGATGTATTTACTTATTCTTAACTTTGATCAAATTGGTTATTGAGTAGTCAAATTATAATTGGTGTGCCTAGTGCTATGCCTCAATAAAATAAATAATAATTATCTTTACATACTTAAAAGAACTAAGAAAAATCCATTTAGAAAGAACACAAATCCATCTTTAATAATGATCTAATATGCATCAAGTGAAATTCAACATATCCAATGTCACATTTCCACAACATAAATGTAAGAGGATATTGATTCTCACTTAAAATCTTTAATCCCCCAATGCATATTACATCTATTTTAAGATGGATCAATATTAATTATTTTGAAAATATATCTATAAAAACAACACAATATGACATGGACACAAATTAATGATTGAAGTTGAGTTTGGGCCCAACTTTATATATATGAACAAATATCCAATATCTAATATCATGAATGGTAAACTTTAATATAGTTATATAACTATTAAATTTAAGTCCTAGTTAAAATATAATAACATTAGGTTTATTTGACAAGTGGGTTTCATGTGCACTCCATAATTTAAGGAGAGGCCACTCTTGGAGCATTTAAAGACCATTTTCTTTAATGACCATAGCATAAATGGTGGTGACTTTAAGCTATTAATTATGACTAATAATAAAGTGAAATGATCTCTCTATATATGTCTATATGAACACACACACGTCACATGGTGTACCAAAAGACATGATTTATTGCATAAATATTGGATTACCTTTCTTTTTCTTTGTATTTTTAACAAAAAGATATTAATACGACATCATATTTGATGATGTAGACCTCAAACCTTAAATTGAATCATTTTTTTTTTAAACAAAGGGGTAAAAACTTTATTAGAAATCAGAAAAGAGCATTACAATAATAACCAAGGGACCTAGCCCCAGAAAACAAGGCAAAAACCCCACAGCATAAAACAACATCAACTATCCCCATGTATCCTCCTATCCTCCTCCAAGAACCAGTCTAAATCCAGATGCAGTTCAGGGTTAACCTGATCCCAATCCTCAACCGTCCAACCACTATCATGCTCAGAGGCCCATTTGGCCAAGCAGTCGGCAGCTCGATTCCACTCCCTCGGGATGTGAACAAAGGATGCTTCCTCCATCCGAGAACTAACCTGAAGAATCCGCTGAACCACCGAAGCCAACTGCCAATTAATATTAGATATCTTTCGCTCATTCAAGAGATTAATCAAAATCTGTGAACTAGCTTCACATATAACTTTTCTCCATTCCAAGCCTGCACCACCGACTTGAGAAGCTGAACCCGCCCCGCAAAAGACAACCATCTGTGGGTCCAATGATTAACTTTTGCATGGAGCCTATCAATAATATTCTGCCAAGAACCCTTGGGAAGATGGTGAACAGAAATTGGGAAACCCAGATACGTTAAAGGGAGAACCCCTATCTAAAACCTCAAGATATTAGCAATTCTTCTCTGAATGGGGGTCGGCGTATTGAAGAAGAATATGGATGACTTCTCCTCATTAATCAATTGTCCTGAAGCAACAAGATATATGTCCAACACCTGCCTCAAGTTAGTAGCTTCCCTAACAGTAGCCATCCCCATCAAGGCAGTATCATCAACAAACTATAAATGAGATTGTGGAGGCAAGTCTCCACCCCATCGCCAACCCTGAATGGTGCCAAGCTCCACCCTTCTTTTCAACAAACATCCAAGGCCTTCCACAAGAAGCAGAAAAAGATACGGAGAAAGAGGATCCCCTTAGCGCAAGCCCCTTGAGGCACCAAAAAGTTCAGAATGATCTCCATTTATCAAAACTGAGAAGGAAACAGATGTGACACAGCTCATGACCCATTGGATCCACTCCTCACCAAAACCAAAAGAAATAAGGATCTTCTGCAAAAAAGACCATCTAATCCTGTCATAAGCCTTAGCCATATCCAGCTTAATGAACATAGCCTTCTCGTGGGAGTTGTCCATGGTGTGGATGGTCTCCGTAGTAATGACAACCCCATCAAGAATCTGTCGACCCACCACAAATCCACTTTGTTCCTTTGAAATCAGCACTTTAAGCCACTTCTTCAATCTCTCAGCTAATAACTTAGAAATGATTTTGTAAGCCACCTTGCAAAGAGAGATAGGCCAGAACTAAGATAACCTATCAGCCCCTTCACACTTGGGTATGAGAGCAAGGAAGGTGGAATTCAGAGCATGAAGCATCTGCTTATTCCTCTAGGACTCAAGGACAACCGCCAGAAGATCCAACTTTATGATATCCCAGAATTCTTGAAAAAATTCAACTGAGAAACCATCGGGACTAGGAGCTTTACCCTTCATCTGAAACACAATCCCCTCCAGCTCATCAAGAGAGATATCTTTCATCAGATACTCATTCGCCTCCCTGGAGACCAACTGAGGAATACAAGAAAGAACCTGTGCTTCCTCAACAGAGCCCCCTCGTGAATCCTCCCTAAATAAAGTAGCAAAATACTGAGATGCCTCAGCAGAGATTTCCTGAAACGAGGCAAGACGTTCACCCCTATCATTCACCAGAAAAGGAATGGAATTACCATGCCTCCTGTCCTTCATAGAATTGAAGAAGAAGGCGGTGTTTTTATCACTTTCCTGTAACCATTCAACCCGGGCCTTTTGCTTCCAATAGATTTCTTCCCGCAATTCAAATTCCTCAACCACTTTCAAAGTCTTAGCCTCCTCCCTTAGAAGATCCTCAGAGGCCCCATTCTCACGAATCAACTGCGTAATATTATTCAACTCCTCCTGGGTAGCAACCTTAGCATGAAAGATATTACCAAAACATCGCCGATTCCACCTTTTAAGCTGATATTTGACAAACTGAAGAAGCTTGGAGAATGTGTACATTGCCATACCAAAAGTTGGTCTACCAATCCGCCACCACTCAGCCACATGTTCATGAAGAGTGGGATCCCGTAACCACATAATCTGGAACTTGAATGAGGGAGAACGAGGCCCCCGAGCAGAGTAAATTGAATCATTGAACTTGCCATGTAAAATGATATAAAAATTTGAGTCATTCCAATTGCCACTTAAAACACTTGAGAGGTGCAAAGTTAGGGTACACAACTACTTGCTCCTTTCCCTATGTATAGTCCAATATACCATAATCTATGTACCAATGGAGTGATGTTACAATAGAAATGACCCTTCTATTAAAATAATAATTAATTAGTTGAGATGAAAATGTTTATGGTTGATCCTTCCCTCTCTTCTTTTAATTCAAAAATCTTAAAAACATCCCCTATCTATTAACTTTAAATTTAATCTATTTTTTTCCGAGGTGAAATACATTTTAAGTCTTAAAATTAAGTCTAAGGCTGAAAAATCCTATCTATAACTACTTAAAAAAAAAAAAAAAGGGTTACCAAGGCTCAGTTAGTCTCTTTCTTTAATTTCGGTGAAGTTCAGTGGAGTGTAGGATTTCTTTTTTAGCTTCCATAGCATTTAAAGCATGTGGTTTTTCATTAGCATTGTTCTTCCATTTCTCATTGACGATCGACTGGAAAGAAGGGAGCAATACTTATTTTCGCCTACAAAATCATGCCTATAAATCACTGTTTATCACAGTTTCCATGGCCACAAGATTTATGTGCAAGAGAAAACTCTGGAACACCCACCTCAAACCATTTCACTCATATTCACTTAACATCAATAGCCCTAACACCCAACAAGCCCCGCAAATCAACAAAGCATCCCATTATTTTCACAGAGCAAAACGCATAGACAGGCTTCGGGTTTTACTCCACAACAAACCTTGGACACCCTCATTACCAAAAGCTCTGGAGAGAATCGAACTTGACACCTTCGTTGTATCACAGGCCCTCCGCTCCAGTAGACTATTGCCACTCACAGCTCTTAGCTTTACTGAATGGTTAAAATCCAAGCCGGAGTTGTACAACAATCAGCACACACACCACGCAATTATAAAAGTGCTCAGCGATGCTGGAAAAGTGGAACAAATGCAGAGCATGGTTGAAGAAATTAAGTCTGGTAAGTACAAAAAGGTTTCTGTCAGTTTTATGGATTTATTGCGGTGGAATGTCAGAGCTAAAAATTTTGAAGGGGTAGAAAATATTTGGATTGAAATGAAAAAGAAAATGAACGAAGAAGAAGAAGAACCTCTAAAACCCAATGCAGAGTTTTATAATATTTACATTGATATGATTGCTGAGAGGAGGAGGTATAGTGAAGTGGGTAGTCTTTTCTTGGAGATGATTGAGGTGGGTGTTCTTCCTAATGCTAGGACTTACACTGTTCTTATTAAGCACCTTGTGAAAGTGCGTAAGTTGAATGAGGCATTTGAGGTGTTTAAGAGATTGCCCATATTGAGGGTTAAACATACTGCCAAACAGTACACTTTATTGGTGGAGGAGTTCGCTAGAGTGAATGATGTGGGGTCAGTGAGATTGCTTCTTCTGGAGATGCAAAATGATGGGGTTTTGCCTAATAGAGCATTGATTTCTGCTGTGAGAATTTTGAAAGATTCAGGGTTGGAGGAAGAGGCCAAGGAGATTGCGGGCTATCTCTTGCCGGATGCCAATATTGAGGCTCTTGGAATATCACAAATGTTTGACCTTGATAGTGATGACAATGAAAATGATGATTACGATGGTGGTGGTGAAGATGACAATGGAGATAATTCAGGGGAACCTAATCAGAATTTGAAACCTTGGTTGAATCCAAATGCCTTAGCAGGTGCCCTGAGTGATTGGAATGATGCAACAGTTTTTTCCCTTGAGAAGGCGAATCTTGTATGGAATACAAGATTGGTGTGCAAGGTTTTGAGGGCATTTAAGAAAATTGATGTAGCTTTGGAGTTTTTCCATTGGGTTGCTTACCAGCCAGGTTTTGCACATGATATCTATACGATCTCGAGAATGGCTGTGATGTTGGCACGTAAAGGGAGAGCTGAAGCAGTTGATCGCTTGCTTTTGAAGGCAAGGTCAGAAGAATTAAAGTTGTCAATAAGCACAATGAGGTTGATCATTGAGGCTTATGGTATATCAATGTATCCAGATGCAGCATTGAGGGTTTTCCAAGAGATTAAATTATTTGGTTTGAAACCCAACAGATTGTTGTATTCATCTCTGATTAATACTCTTGTGAGGTGTAACCAGGGGTTAAAGGCTAAGGATATTCTTGAGGAAATGATGCTTGCCAATATCTGTCCAGATATTCAGATATTTTCTGTTCTAATGCAGGACTTTGGGAGGGCAGGTGATTTAAAAACGATGCAGCTGCTTTTTCAATGGATCAACCAGAGTGGTGGTAAGCCAGATGCTCATTGTTATAGGATTCTTATCCATGCATACTGTGAGAATGAGAGAGCAGCAGTAGCATTCAGGCTTTTTGAAGACATGAAAAGTGCAAATCTGAGGCTTGATGTTGAAACCAAATCCCTACTGGTGAATAGTCTCTGGACGCAGGGTAAGTTGAGAGAGGCAGCGGATGTAGAGGATGAATATGAGAAAGAGGCACTTAATTTACCTAAGGCCTTGCCTGGCAGTATATGGAAGGCAAGCGGTGGAGATCTAATGCTAATATATAATATTGTTTCCAGAAGCTTTTTAGAAGTCGAGCTCTGAGTAGAGCTGATCTTTGGAAACCACTATTCCTTCATCAGTATATGGCTTTCCTTCTGCACCACGCAAGTTGAGTAAATTTCTCTCTTTTTGAACCTACATGCTTTATTCTTTTCTCAACAGATCTCTATTATCTGTAGATTATCTAATCCTGTCAGAAAGATATGTTTGTCTGATTAATCTCAGATCCTTATGCCATTCCATTCAAATTCTTCAAAGTTGGTTACTGCAATAAAATTTTTTGTAGGAGGGCTCCCAATATAACTTGCTACCCCACACCTCCATTCTCACTGAAGGAAAAATCCAAAGAGGGTATAAGATGATCTTTTTAATTGGCAATTACATGTCCTGTGGATTGTAACACCAAGTAATTTTGCCAAATAGGTTGGGAATTAATATTTTTGTTTTTCGTCTTAAACTAAATCATTGTATGAATCGCAGTCAATAACATGCTTGTGTGATTTGGACAATTTTGGACTTTAGAAACACTCATCTCTTTCTTTTGCAGATCATGATTGTATTGAGCATATTATTAGTAATTATAGTGGGTTTTTTTAATGTATGCTGAGACCTAATTTAACTTGGCAAACAAATGCTATTGTAATGTCCCCAATTGGCTCTTAGCCAAGTCTTGAATAATTAGCCTATTCCTAGGCTAATTGGTGTGCAAGGGAGAACTCCAAAGCTCTTGGAGAGCATTGGATCAGCTTCGCAGAGCTTTGGTTCATGGTTTTGAGTTCAGTTGGCTAGATGGAGCCTTTTGGTGTTTTCAGAACCGATTTCTGACCTTTCGTGAGTTCTACAAACTTCTTGGAGGAGCATGCTATTTTTAGAAAGTCACTTGGTTGCCTCCAATTATCGTCCCAAGTCTTCAAGATCATGTTAGTATGGTCAGATTTGCAAGTTGCTTCATTTTGGGACTTTCCGTAAGTCGGGTGAATTATTAAGTTATTTAATTCAATATTCACTTAAGTTACCTATTGTCGGGGAAATAATTGAAAATAACTTAAGTGTAATAGCTCATTGGAAAGGTGTCGGAAAATGTTATTTGATTTTGACTTGATAATAGGCGTTGGGCATAAGGCTTAAGCGGCGTCCCATATAATATTTAATTTCTTTTGAAGCCAAAAAACAATATTATAATATTTCTCTCTTGGGCGCTCCTTTTGGGAGTATAAAAGGGAGTTTTGTGCTCATTTGGAGGTTTATGCTTTTATATGATAATTGCTTCTTCTCTGAACGCGAGATTGCAAACTTGGTTCTTCTTGGGGTTTGGAAACCTCATTTTATCACTGGTTTCGGTAGTGAAAGACCTACCCTAGCTGGTTGAGAGTGATTTTACTTCACAAATCACCTGTGTGCTGCCATGGAGTTGGTAATTTTTAATGTATTCTGAGTTAGATTTTGGAGTTAATGTTTTTGCTGTGATTGTTTGAAGAATCTTGCAGTTTCAAGTGTTAGAGCAAAGCCCAACAACCAGCCGTACCTTTCCTGTACCAAGTCGTACCACTGGAAGGCCGTACTATGCCGGGCGTGGGATTTATTGAGTGAACTTGAATCCTTTTGACCCGTTTTGGATTGCTAGACAGGGGCACGTACCCCAACAATGAGGTTGTGAGGCTGCAGAATATTGAAATGCCTCCCATTTGCAGTCAATATGGAGTTGTTTGTAGGCACCTTGGAGAGTGTGTTAAGTGTGCAGTGTTTGGAGTGATGTCTTGGTGCCTTGTGTGGAGTTTGGGTTTGTTTGTGGAGTTTTCTTTGCTTTTTCAATTTGCTGCCCTGCATATCAGACCTATGTATCTGCTGTTCAGTGTTATCAGAGAGGTTCTACAGTGATTGTGTGATTCATTTCATCATCTGCAGTATCAGTGCTTCGAGGGTATGATTCCTTGTGATGTGTACTATGTTTTGAGTGCTAAATCTTCATGCTTGCATGCTATAACAGTGTAAGGAAATCAGAAATCAGAATACATCAGTTTATTTGCAGCCTATGTCTCATTGTGCTAACCCTAATTTGATGCAATATTGCTATATCATGTGTTTGTAATTTCCGGATGGTAGTACCACTGGTTAATTCATGTTTGTGCATTCATATTGTAAGATTGGATGGTTTACCGCCAATCCCTATAGCATTTTGTAACTGGCTAAGTTTGGTACTATTGACCATTTTGGTTTGAATCGAGACTTGCACCATGCCAGTACCTTGCATACTCATTCTTTTTATCATGCACTCCGTTGAAGAAGCGTAGAAGTGGTTGGCTACGCCGTCTAGTGCATGTTTGTGTTGCACATTACACACTCCGCTGAATAAGCGTGGCATGTGGTCGTGGACGCCTGGTGTGTACCTAAGCATTTGCATTGTATTCAATACTGTAGTAGATTGAGTAGAAGTGTGATTTGAACACCGTGTGCTCTCACCTTGCCCACTTCGGGATCTTGGTGATGAGAAAGTGTTTCAAAGACTGCATGTGCTTTGGATTTCAGTTGACATTATTTTGAAAAAAAACTAGAGTGGTCATTACAGTGGTATAAGAGCTGGATTTCTTGCCAGCCTGTGAGTTTGCTAACCTTGCATGCAACACAATAGTGACAGAGAAAGAAGGTATCTTCAGAGAGAAGAAAGAAAATTGAGATCAGCTTTGGGTACAGAGGGTTTTGTGGAAGAGGTTTCAGCCATGGCAGAAAGGGACAAGGATGTTTGTCTTTCTGATAGTCGTGGTGCTAGAATTGAAAAGAGATTTGATGCCATGTTTGATATGATGGCTCAGTTCATTAGCAAAATGGACCAAAATCAGAATAATCTGCATAGGCCAAACGATGACGCTAGCAATTCCCAAGGCAATGGTCCCTGAGTTAACAATGTTGGGTCTGCAAAAACTTTTGTTGGATCGGCGGCTAGACCCCTTCAACTTGTCTTTACTCGAAGGGAGGAGGCTCAACCTATGCAAGATAAGCAAGTTGTGTTCATGGATGAATTCATGACCATCTATGATGAATATAGGACCCTTCTTGATGAGGTCCGCCAGATCCTAACTCTTGATTAGTTCATGAACCAGAAGAAGAAGAGGGGCGGTGGAAGACAAGACAATAGAGGGCAAGGAGCTCAGAGAGATTTCCAACAAGCATTAGGTAAAGTTACCCTAGCTCACTATTATGGAAGTGAAAAGAGTACATCAAGAGCCTGCGTCCAGAAGTTGGACAACTTCCCAGCATTGAGACCGATGCCAGAAGACGAGGCTATCAATTTTGCTACACTGCATTTGGATGGGACAGCCCATGAGTGGTGGTATCACGGATTGGTGACACAAGGTCACAATCTCATCACTACATACAATGAGTTCACCAATAGACTCATCGAGAGATTTGATAAGCAAGATTTGGAACAAAGTTTCAGAGATATAGCACAGCTGAAACAACAAGGCATCGTTGATGCTTACATCACCAAGTTTTAGAAACTTAGTGTCATGGTTCTTGACGTGTCTAAGAGTAGGATCATTTTATTGTTTGTGAAAGGAATTTCAGAACCAATTAGAGGATGGGTCAAGTCACTTGGCTCACAAACTTTGCAAGATGTCATAAAGACAGCTCGAAACATGGAGTTTTCAGCTCCAAGGACCAAGGTTCCATCAAAAACCTTCCCCTCCAAAAAGGACAAAAGACAATTTTCAAAATTTCCAAATCAGCAGAAGGCACCTTTTAAAAAAATGGATGACGACCTTAGAAATGTGCTCAAAAGGAAGAAATTGTGCTTCACGTGTAAAGAGCCTTGGGCCCTCGGTCATAAGTGCTTCGAAAAGGGTCAAGTGCACCATCTAGAGGTGTATTCAGTGGCTGATTCTGAATCAGAAAAATCAGACCAGCAAGCTGATTTTGAAGATTGTGAAGAGGTTGAAGAATTTGAAGAGGTGAAGGACGATAGGGAGTACTTGCACAACTCTCAAGCACTCAAAAGAATAACCCTTTCAGAGTTCGTGGAGTTCTTGGTGGGCAGCGTATGGTTGCACACATTGATATGGGTGCCACGTATAATTTCATTGATGAAGGACTTGTGGCAAAGCGTGGATTGAAGACAAAAGAGTTTGAGGGTTTCAAAGTCATGGTTGCTGATGGCTTTACTCTCACATGCATCAGAAAGATTCCTCAATTAAGCATTCAATTGGGAAACTATGAAGTCAAGGATGAGTTTTTTGTGGTAAGCATTGGTGATACCAATGCAGTGCTTGGAATCCAATGGCTTAAATCTTTGGGGGAGATCTATTTGAACTTCCAAACCATGGAGTTGAAGTTCGAGTCAGAAGGAAAGAAGGTTGTTCTCAGAGGTCAGGGGTGGTCTTATTGTCACTGCCAAAAGAATGGAGTGTATATTGAGGCAAGGACAAGCTGAGTGGGTAGCAGTGTGTGTAGTCATGCCCACTACCATTCATGAGGAGAAGAGAGCGCATCATCCAGACGTGCAAGCACTACTCAAAGCATACCGAATTTTTTAGTGGGTTGCCACCTGGGAGGCCTCCTGATAGAGGCATTGAGCATGTCATTGAGATGGAAGAGGGAGCCAAACTTGTTTTCACCACTCTCTATAGACATCCTAAGAGGTTCAAAGATGAAATAGAAAAAGCAATCAAGGAGCTTCTTGACATGGGATTCATCTGCTCAAGCAAGAGCCCATTTGCTTCATCAGTTGTATTGGTGAAGAAGGATGGTACTATACGCATGTGCATAGATTACCGTGAGCTGAATAAGAAAACAATCAAGAATCGGTATCCCATACCCATGATAGATGAGCTCATTGATGAGCTACATGGCGCAGTCTATTTCTCAAAAATAGACTTGAGATCGGGTTACCATCAAATTAGAATGCATGAGGACATAGAGAAAACTGCCTTCAGATGCCACTTTGGACATTTTGAGTTCTTGGTTATGCCTTTTGGCTTAACCAAAGCTCCTACGACATTTCAATCCTATATGATCCGAGTTTTCAGTGAGCAACTTCAGAGGTTTCTTTTGGTGTTCTTCGATGATATCCTCATTTACAGTAAAACATGCGAGGAGCATATGCGTCATTTGGACAAGGTGTTGGGAATCCTTAAGGCAAAATCTTTGTTTGCCAAGGAGTCCAAGTGTGAGTTTGGGATGACTGAGATTCTGAATCTTGGTCATGTGATTAGTGCAAATGGAGGTAGTGTTTATTAGGAGAAGATTCGTGCCATTTTGGATTGGCCTCCATCGAAAAACCTCACTCAGTTGAAGGGTTTTTACAGTCTTTGTAGTTTCTACAGGCGCTTTGTGAAAGGTTTCTTGCAGTTGGCAGCTCCTCTTACTGATCTCAAGAAGAAAGAAGCATTTAAGTGGTTAGATTCAGTGTAGAAAACCTTTGAGCAGTTTAAGGTGATCATGAGCAATTGCCTTGTTTTGGCTCTCCTTGATTTCACCAAATCGTTTGAGCTTGAGTGTGATACTTCTGGTGAAGGCATTGGTGCTGTCCTGATGCAAAACAAACATCCAATCGCCTTTGAGAGCAGGAAGTTGTGTGGAGGTGAGAAGAATTACTCCATTTATGACAAGGAAATGCTTGCAATCATGCATGCATTGGTGAAGTTTCGTCAATACTTGGTTGGAGGGAAGTTCATTGTGAAAACTGATCACAATGGTCTCAAGTATTTTCTCAACTAGAAGGATGTCAGTGAAAGACAACAAAGGTGGGTGAGTAAGCTTCAAGCTTATGACTTTGATATTGTCTATGTCAAGAGGAAGAAAACATTGTTGCAGATGCCTTGTCAAGAAGACCGCACCTCTCTTCCATTGTTGAGATCACTGCTGATTGGAATGATTGAATTCTTGCAGAGTATGCCAAGGATCCTTTCGCTTCTAGCCTTGTTGATGGCACCATGCAAGAGGATAAGTACAAGGTTGTTAATGGGCTGATATTCTACAAGAAGCTCATCTTTTTGGTGCCAAATTCCAGGGTAAAAGAGAAGGTCTTAAGATCTTTCCATGATGCTCCCTTGGCTGGTCACCAAGGTTTCTTTAAGACTTATAAGCAGATCCATGAAAGATTTTCATGGAAGGGATTGAAAATGATGTTCTTTATCATGCTAGGGAGTGTTCTATGTGCCGACAGAACAAAAATGAGCATACATACCCTGTTGGTCTACTGCAACCTTTACCCATTCCCAATCAAAAATGGGAAAGCATCTCGATGAACTTCATCACTAGATTACTGAAGCTGCAATGGAGAGATTGCATCTATGTTGTAGTGGACCGTTTGACCAAGTTTGCTCACTTCTTTGCCATTTCTTCAGAGTTTCGAGCAGCCCAAGTGGCTGAGTTATTCTTCAAAGAAGTGTTCAGGTTACATGGCTTGCCAAGGAACATTGTGAGTGATAGGAACAACAAGTTCCTTAGTTTGTTTTGGCAAGAATTGTTTTGTTTGAGTGGGACCGAGCTCACCCCTAGCACGAGTTATCACCCACAAACTGATGGTAGATTGAGATAGTTAACAAGTGGGTGGAAGGTTACTTGAGAAATTATGTTTCGGGGCAGCATAGGGCTTGGGTTAGTTGGCTGCACTTGGGGGAGTATTGCTATAACTCTACTTTCCATATGTCTATTAAGATGTCTCCTTTCATGGCACTTTTATGAAGCACCTAGCTTTGTTGACTTGTTATTTGGTGATTGTAGAGTTCCCCAAGTCAAAGATATGTTGCAATAGAGTCAGGATATTCTGAAGTCATTGAAGGACAACCTCCAACATGCATGGAATCAACAAAAATTATATGTAGATCAGCACTGTATTGAGCGCACCTTTGAGGTTGGTGACACGGTTTACTTGAGGTTGCAACCATACAAGCAGTCTACTCTCAAGAAGAGTGGATCGGAGAAATTGAAGCCACAATTTTATGGTCCTTTCAAGATCAAAAGGAGGATAGGAGAAGTGGCTTATGAGCTGGAACTTCTTGTGGATGGTAAGGTCTACAATGTTTTTCATGTGTCTTGCCTCAAGAAGGCACAAAACACAATGTGGTAGCCTCCTCAGAGTTGCCTTTGTTGGATGAGGAGGGTAAGCTTGTGTTGATTCCAGAGAAAGTTTTGGAGTTCAGAGAATGAATTGTAAGGAAGAGGACCATTAGTGAATACTTGATCAAATGGAAGAACTTACCTTTGGAGGAAGCAACTTGGGAGAGAGCAGATTTTGTAGCATCCAAACTTGCAATTGCTTGAGGTCAAGCAATTTTGGGGAGGGGGGATTGTAATGTCCCCAATTGGCACTTAGCCAAGTCTTGAACAATTAGCCTATCCCTGAGTTTTCTCGTAGGCTAATTGGTGTGCAAGGGAGAACTCCAAAGTTCTTGGAGAGCACTAGATCAGCCTCGTAGAGCTTTGGTTCGTGGTTTTGAGTTAAGTTGACTAGATGGAGCCTTTTGGTGTTTTTAGAACTGATTTTTGACCTTTTGTGAGCTCTCCAAACTTCTTGGAGGAGCATGCTATTTTTAGAAAGTCACCCTATTGCCTTCGATCATCATCCCAAGTCTTCAGGATCATGTTGGTGTGGTTAGATTTGCATGTTGCTTCATTTTGGGACTTTCCGTAAGTCGGGTGAATTATTAAGTTATTTAATTCAATATATTCACTTAAGTTATCTATTGTTGGGGAAATAGTTAAAATAACATGTGTATCGGCTCATTGGAAAGGTGTCGAAAAATGTTATTTGATTTTCACTTGATAATAGGCATTGGGCATAAGGCTTAAGTGGCATCCCATATTGGAGGAATATTTACTTTCTTTTGAAGCCAAAAAACAATATTATAATATTTCTCTCTTGGGCGCTCCTTTTGGGAGTCTATAAAAGGGGGTTTTGTGCTCATTTGGAGGTTTATGCTTTTATATGATATTTGTTTCTTCTCTGAATGTGAGATTGCAAGCTTGGTTCTTCTTGGGGTTTGGAAACCTCATTCTATCACTGGTTTTGGTAGTGAAAGACCTACCCTAGTGGGTTGAGATTGATTTTACTTCAGAAATCACTTGTGTGCTGCCATGGAGTTGGTAATTTTTAATGTGTTCAGAGTTAGACTTTGGAGTTAATATTTTTGCTGTGATTGTTTGAAGAATCCTGCAGTTTCAAGTGTTAGAGCAAAGCCCAACAGCCAACTGTACCTTTCCTATACCAGGCTGCAGTACTGAAAGGCTGTACTATGCTGGGCGTGCGATTTATGGAGTTAACTTGAATCCTTTTGACCCGTTTTGGATTGCTAGATAGATGCACCTCATTAAAGTATAATTTGGGTGGAGATTAGCATGGACGTGGAGATGGGGAAGATGCTACTGCTGGCCATACTTGCTAGTATAGGGCATACCCTAGCAATGAGGTCGTGAGGCTTTAGAATATTGAAATGCCTCCCATTTGCAGTCAATATGGAGTTGTTTGTAGGCGTCTTGGAGAGTGTGTTAAGTGTGCAGCATTTGGAGTGATGTCATGGTGCCTTGTGTGGAGTTTGGGTTCGTTTGTGGAGTATTCTGTGCTTTTTCAGTTGTCTGCCCTGCATATCAGACCTGTGTATTTTCTGTTTAGTGTTATCAAAGAGGTTCTACAGTGATTGTGTGATTCATTTCATCATTTGTAGTATCAGTGCTTTGAGGGTATGATTCCTTGTGATGTTTACTATGTTTTAAGTGCTAAATCTTCATTTTTGCATGCTATAACAGTGTAAGGAAATCAGAAATCAAAATATATCAGTTTATTTGCAGCCTATATCTCATTGTGCTAACCCTAATTTGGTGCAATATTGCTATATCATGTGTTTGTAATTCCTGGATGCTAGTACCACCGGTTAATTCATGTTTGTGCATTCATATTGTAAGATTGGATGGTTTACCGCCAATCCCTATACCATTTCATAACTGGCCAAGTCTGGTACTATCGACCATTTTGGTCTAAATTGAGACTTGCACCATGCCAATACCTTGCATACTCATTCTGTCTATCATGCACTTTGCTGAAGAAGCATAGAAGTGGTCGGCTACGCCGTCTAGTGCATGCTTGTGTTGCACATTACACACTCCACTGAATAAGTGTGGCATGTGGTCATCGTGGACGCCTGGTCTGTATGTAAACATTTGCATTGCATTCAATACCATAGCAGATTGAGTAGAAGTGTGACTTGAACACCGTATGCTCTCACCTTGCCCACTTCGGAATCTTGGTGATCATAAAGTGTTTTGAAGACTGCTTGTGCTTTGGATTTCAGCTGACATTATTTTGAAAAAAACTAGGGTGGTCATTACAGCTATGCACCACATGTCTAGGATTAAGGTCTATGTAGAAGGCTTAGGGTTACTTGTGGAATTTGTCAGTCTAGTTCAGGGAATATGTGTTAACACCTGAAGTGCGCTCTTTATGATTTGAATATCAGTTTAAGGGGTTTTAACATGAATTCAGAGTTTTTTTTATGCCACATGATGCCATTTTTCCCACTGATAAACCTGTCAGCTGGGTTCCTCCTTTGCCTTGCAGTTTTTCATTGTGGGTATTTTGTGTTAATTTTCTTACTTTTTTTTAAAGGGTGCACAAAATTTTAGCTTTTATACTGGTCAAATTTAAGTTTTAATCTAAACCTGGTGTTGGCTTTGACTCTCTAGAACTCCTGCACAATTTGAGTGATCCTGCACAGACCCATGTGCTACCCACACTTAAAAAGGGAAGTATCACTCAATGACAGCATAATACACAGGCATGAAGCTTGAGCACTCACCCAAGGCACATAGAAAGTACTTAGGTACCATTAGGTGGTAGATGGAGTGGTTCTTGCATCATACTATCATACTTCCATGTATAAGAAAGTAACTTTAAAGGGAATTGGGTGAGGCCACTCATTCACACATTAACTTAAATACATTGTACTAAAATATAATTTTATTCAATAATGACTGTTGTTACATTAGATTAACAGAATCCATGCATTTGAATGCTGCATGTATATCCAAAGGTCTCAAAAGACATTACATTATCTCTCATTTATCTGCTGTAGAAAAGAAGTCATATGGTGGCTATTTATAGCTGGAACATCAGAATGGAGGATGGCCAGGTATGTCCATCTGAGATCACTGTATGTTTCCATGCAAAATGATGCATGTGCCATGCAGATTTGGGTGTTTATCTCTCTGTGTTTCTTAGTGTGGCTTGTCCATGTATCTGCATCCACTGTCTCTTGTGCATCCGGTCCTGAGCAATGATCATGAGTTTCTGGTATGGGGATGGCAGGAAATGGGGGGAGTTTTTGGGACAGCAGGGGACGAGAGGCCTTTTTTAAGGGGATGACAATTAAAAAAACAGGCGAACTTAAAAAATTTCAAATATTCATATGATAAGGCCTTCACTATATTCATTATATAACCATATTATGAGACATTAGAGCTGAATTAAGAATTTACAAGTCGAGATACAAATTAACAAAATTTTAATGTCTAATCATTTGAGTTTTTGTTCTACAATCTGAATCTCAACGTTACGAACAAAAGAAAAGTGGTACACTCTAAAACAAGATCCCAAATGCGTGGATATATTGTATTAGGTACTACTGCTATTGGTTCCATTCTTTATTCGTTTGGGTAATGGTGTTTTGAAAGGAAGCAATGGTGTGGGAACACTTTCTATGCTAACTTTAAGGGGAGGTATGTGCAAAAACAAAAGATCTTACAACTACAAAAAAGAATACACAAAGAAAATTATACCATGACAAGATGATTTATGTGAGGAAAACCCTTTTAGGAGAAAAACCCCACACTCAAAAGCAAAACCAATTGTATTATTTAGCAACTAAGAGGTTTCAATGCAAATCTTAGGCTATGCCTTTCAGGAGTATCACTGACATTAAGATTTTGGAGCAATTTTGACAGCCAAACAGTGCAAGATCAGTCCTAGCTGGGTCATAGTCGATTTCACTTCAGGAATCGAATTTGAGCATCATGGATTTTGACGTTTTTTGAAGGGTTTCAAATTTAGTTTTGGTTTGAGCTTGTGTTTCATGTTTTTTGTTGTTTCAAGTTGACTGAGAATAAACCTTCATTGTAGTGAATGAGAAGTATGGATTTGAGAGTTCCTCTGGCAGATTGGAGGCCTAAATAGGGTGCCGTACACCCCCAGTAGGCACGTGTGAAGTGAAAATAATAGCAGGGCTTGTTAGGGTCTACTTTCTACACATTATGATCGCCCAACCTATTAAATGACTTTGCCACTGGTTGCAGAGGTTTCAATAATGTTTTAGCAGCATATTGAATAGATTTGTGGGAGCCTAGTCGTCGTACCAGACAGTACAGATTGGCCTGTTCATTAGGAAACGCCTTAGTTTCAGACTGTATCTTCATTGCATATGGGACACCTATCATAGAAGACCTTCCTCATAGTTATTGTTGCTGAGATTTTGTAAGTCTGGAGCAATCTGGGTAGTTTTGGGTCAATTTTTGGGAGTATTTATGCAAACAAACTTCATAGCAGACTCTGGTACAAATTGCTCTTAGTCCAAAAAGGGTTCCCGTTGTAATAGGAGGCAGTCCAATCTTCTGCAGAAGCATTCAACTAGTTTCACTGGGTGAGAAAGGTAATAGATCTGTTTTATTATCAACCTATGCCTTGATTGTATGGTTGCAGCTGTGTTATTCAATATAAAACAAATTGGTCTAATAAGTTTTTGGCGTTGGATTTCATTTAGTAGGCTTGTATTCCTTATGTCAAATTAAGGGTGAACATTTCAGTGGTATCAGAGCTGGTCTCCTGCTAGCCTGTGAAGTCTCCCTAACTCTACATGCAACAAACAAGTGCCAGAGAGAGAAGGTACCAGCAAAGAGAAGAAAGGAAGTTGAAAACTGCAGTTGTTTCAGAGAACCCTGTTGAAGAAGAGTCTGTCATGGCGGATAGAGACAAAGAAAATTGTCCACTTGAAAGTCCAAGGAAACGGATGGAGAGGAAATTTGACCATATGTACAAGATGATAGCCAGATTAGTGAGTAAAATGGATCAGAACTTAGTTTAGGGCACAAGAAATAACACTGAAGCTAGCAGCTTGCAAAATAATGGTGCACGAAATGATTATGTATGAACGCCCACCAGGACCTTAGTGGGATCAGTTGGGAGACCCCTTCAACCATTTGCAAACAGAAGGGAAGAAATGCCTCCCAAGCATGAGGAGAGAACTACATTCACTGATGATATCATGATAAATCATGATGAATATATGACACTTCCTGATCAAGTCCGTAGAAACTTAACATTTGATCAATTTATGAACCAGAAAAAGAGAAATGGAAGAAGACAAGACAACAAAGATTACAAGCATGCTCTGAGTAAAGTGTCATTGGACCGTTTTGATGGTAGCGGAAAGTGTTCTTCAAGAGCTTGGGTTTAGAAGCTTGACACATACATTACTTTGAAGCCTATGCTTGAGAAGACAACCTTAAAATTTGTTACGTTGCACCTGGATGGGGCTGCCTATGAGTGGTGGTACCATGGACTTGTGACACAGGGTCACAATCTGATTACAACTTATGATGAGTTCACCAATAGACTCATCGAGAGGTTTGATAAGCAAGATCCGGAGCAAAGCTTCAAGGACCTGGCTCAGCTGAAACAAACTGGCAACATTGACTCATACATCACTGAGTTTCAAAGACTTAGTGTCATGGTTCCGGACATCTCTGAGAGAAGACTTATTTTCCTATTTGTTGAGGGTCTAGCTGAACCTATTAGAGGTTGGGTTAAATCCATGGATTCCCAAACCCTGCAAGAGGCTATTAAAAAAGCTAGAAGTATGGAATTTTCAGCACCAAAACCCAAGATGATGGCAAAACCATTTGCATTCAGCAAGGACAAAAAGATCTTCACTAAATTTCCCAATCAGCAGCAGCAACTTGTGCAAAAATTGAGTGATGAGGTTAAGAATGAACTAAAAAAGAAGAGATTATGTTTTACATGCAAGGAGCCTTGGGCCCCAGGGCATAAATGTTATGAAAAAGGACATGCAAGGCATTTGGAAGTCTATGTAAAGGCTGAAACAGGTTCAGAAATATCAGAACAACAAAGGGAATTTGTGGATTGTGAAGAGTTTGAAGACCTTGAGGAGGTTGAGGAAGTGAAGGAGGATAGTGGTACTTTTGCTCAGCTGTCTAGTACACAAAAGAACAATCCATTCCATGTTCAGGGAGTTGTAGGAGGGCAGCGAATGGTGGCTCTTATTGACACTGGTGCCACACACAATTTCATAGATGAAGGCTTGGTAGCAAGCGTGGATTGAAGACAGAAGAATTCGATGGCTTCAAAATAATGGTTGTTGATGGTTTTACCCTTGCATGCACCAGGAAGATTCCCCAACTTTGCATTCAGTTGGGAAACCATGAGGTCAAAGATGAGTTTTATGTTGTAGGTATTGGTGATACAGATGTAGTGCTGGGAATCCAGTGGCCAAAATCTCTTGGAGAGATCAACTTGAATTTTTAGACCATGGAGTTGAAATTTGAATCAGAAGGCAAGAGAGTTGTGCTTCGTGGAATGTCAAATGGGGGACCTAGAGTGGTTATTGCTAAGAGGATGGAGCGGATTTTGAGGCAAGGACAAGCTGAATGGATTGTTGAATGTGTTGTCCTTCCAGCTCATGATCATGAGAGGAAGAGAGAGCATCATCCTGATGTATAGAGACTTTTGACCAAGCATTCTAAGGTTTTCAGTGGGTTGCCTCTTGGGAGACCACCTGAGAGGGGGATTGAGCATGTGATCAAATTAGAGGATGGAGCCAAACTTGTTATGACCACTCCTTACAGACATCCAAAACGATTCAAAGATGAGATTGAGAAAGCCATCAAGGAGTTACTTGACATGGGATTCATTCGTCCAAGTAAGAGTCCTTTTGCATCTTCAGTGGTTTTAGTAAAGAAAAAGTATGGGACCATGCGATTCTGCATAGACTATTGTGAGCTCAACAAATGTACCATCAAGAATAGGTTACCCAATACCCAGAATAGATGAGCTCATCGATGAATTACATGGAGTAGTCTATTTTTCAAAAATAGACTTGAGATCAGGTTATCACCAAATTCGCATGCGTGAATTTGATGTGGAGAAGACAACATTTAGATGCCACTTTGGGCATTTTGAGTTTCTGGTTATGCCTTTTGGCCTAACCAATGCTCCGGCAACGTTCCAGTCATGCATGAATCAGATTTTCAGCAAGTAGCTCCGTAAGTTCTAATTAGTTTTTTTTGATATCCTTATTTACAGTAAAACTTGGGAAGAGCACTTGCACCATCTTGATGAGGTTTTGGGAATACTTGAAGCTAGTTCTTTGTTTGCCAAGGAATCTAAGTGCGAATTTGGCATGACTGAAATTTTATATCTTGGTCATGTAATTAGTGCGGATGGGGTTAGAGTTGACCAAGAAAAGATCCGTGCTATCATTGAGTGGCCACCACCCAAAACTCTTACTCATCTAAAGGGATCTTTTGGTTTATGCAGCTTGTACAGGCGATTTGTGAAGGGGTTTTCCCAAATGCAGCTCCTCTTATTGATCTAACTAAAAAGGGAGCCTTCTCTTGGTTTGAATTAGTGCAAAAATCTATTGAAAATTTCAAGGAAATCATGAGCAATTGTCCAGTGTTGGCCCTTCCGGATTTTTCCAAGCCTTTTGAGCTTGAGTGTGATGCTTCAGGTGAAGGAATAGGGGCTGTCCTGATGCAACAAAAGCATCCTATTGCTTTTGAAAGTAGGAAATTGAGAGGTGCAGAAAAGAGTTATTCAATTTATGACAAAGAAATGCTTGCTATCATGCATGCATTAACCAAGTTCCGACAATACCTGGTGGGAGGTAAGTTCATAGTTAAGACTGATCATAATAGTCTTAAATACTTTCTAAATCAAAAGGATTTGAGTGAAAGGCAGTAGTGTTGGGTAAGCAAACTATAGGCTTTTGACTTTGACATAGTCTACCAGAAAGGAAAGAAAAATGTTGTGGCTGATGCACTTTTAAGGAGGCCTCATCTCACCTCTATTGTGGGTATAACAACTGATTGGAAAGATCAAATCTTCGCTGAATATGCTAAGGATCCGTTGGCTGTTAGCATCATTGACGGAGACACATTGGAAGGTAAGTACAAGGTAAATAGTGGCCTGATTTTTTATAAAGAGCGTATCTTTCTTGTGGCTAATTCTAAGGTGAAGGAAAATATTATGAGGTCATTTCATGATGAGCCCTTGGTTGGTCACCAAGGATTTATAAGACATACAAACAAATTCGTGAAAGATTCACATGGAAAGGGTTAAAAAATGATATCATGAACTATGTTAGAGAATGTTTGGTGTGTCAACAGAACAAAAATGAGCATACTTACCCTGCTAGTTTGCTGTAACCTTTGCCTATACCTACCCAGAAATGGGAGAGCATTTCAATGGACTTCATCACGGGGCTGCCTAAGGTTCAAGGTAGAGATGCTATTTATGTTGTAGTTGATAGATTGACTAAACTTGCTCATTTTTTTTTGCAATCATTTCAGATTTTAGAGTAGCCCAAGTGGCTGAATTATTTTTTAGAGAAGTGTTTAGATTGCATGGGTTGCCACAGAACATAGTCAGTGATCGGGACAACAAATTTTTAAGTTTATTTTGGCAGGAGTTGTTCCGTTTGAGTGGAATTGAGCTCACCCTAAGCACTAGTTACCACCCACAGACCGACGTACAAACTGAGATTGTGAATAAGTGGTTGTAAGGATATCTGAAAAACTATGTTTCAGGGCAGCAGTTGGCTTGGGTTTGTTGGCTTCATCTTGGAGAGTATTGCTATAACTCTTCTTATCACGTCTATCAAAATGTCTCCTTTCATGGATCTTTATGGTTATAATGCGCCAAGCTTTGTTGATCTAATCTTTGATAAGTGCAGAGTTCCCCAGGCAAAAGATTTGTTACAGCAAAGTCAGGATATCATGAGGGCTTTGAAAGACAATCTGTTGCATGCTCAAAACCAGCAAAAGTTTTATGCAGATCAACACTGTGTTGAACGCACCGTTGAGGTGGGAGACATGGTTTAATTGAGGTTGCAGCCCTACAGACAGTCCACTCTCAAGAAGAGTGGAGCGGAGAAGTTGAAGCCACGCTTCTATGGTCCCTTCAGGGTGAAGAGGAGAGTGGGAGCAGTAGCTTATGAGTTGGAATTGCCAGAGAATTGCAAGGTTCACAATGTCTTTCATGTGTCTTGCCTCAAGAAGGCTCTTGGACACAATGTGGTAGCCTCTTCTGATTTACCTTCGTTGGATGAGGAAGGCAATCTGATTTTGATTCCGAAAAGGGTATTGGAGTTCAGAGAACGAACAGTGAGGAAGAGGACTATTAGTGAGTATCTGATTAAATGGAAGAACCTACCGTTGGAGGATGCCACATGGGAAAGTGAATAGATTCTTCAACACTCGGAGTTGTAGTTGCTTTAGGACAAGCAACTTCAGGGAGGGAGGACTGTAATGTCCCCTTATCCGCAGTGATCAAAAATTGAAAATAAGTTAGCTTTTTACTATTTCCCAAAAGCTAACTTTTATGTCAGGGAAATGAGACTTTTAAAAGGCCTAATGTAAGTTGAGAAATGCACTATAAACTTATTCTTTTAAAAGTAGTGGTTTTTTGCCTGAAGCTGGTGTTGGATTTGGTGGGTCCCTCTAGTTGGCCATGCCTATTCTGGGCCAAGATGGTGGAGTGGGAGCGCTCCTTTGTGGGCATTTAATGAGACTCTTTTGCATGAGCGTGGGGAAGAGTGGAGGATATATATTGCAAGAACCGCTCATTGTGAGCTTCTTTTATGCATGATTTTTGAATTCTCTAGAGATTTCTAGGAGCGCTTGAGATGTCCAGCTAGGTTGTGGTGTTAACCATATTAATCTGCCCGTTTCGACTATGCAAGATCAGTCCTAGCTGGGTCATAGTCGATTTCACTTCAGGAATCGAATCTGAGCATCATGAATTTTGATGTTTTTTGAAGGGTTTCAAATTTAGTTTTGGTTTGAGCTTGTGTTTCATGTTTTTTGTTGTTTCAAGTTGATTGAGAATAAACCTTTATTGTAGTGAATGAGAAGTATGGATTTGAGAGTTCCTCTGGCAGACTGGAGCCCTAAACAGGGTGCCGTACACCCCCAGGAGGCATGTGTGAAGTGAAAATAATAACAAGGCTTGTTAGGGTCTACTTTCTACACATTATGATCGCCGAACCTATTAAATGACTTTGCCACTGGTTATAGAGGTTTCAGTAATGTTTTAGCAGCATATTGAAGAGATTTGTGGGAGCCTGGTTGCCGTACCAGACAGTACATATTGGCCTGTTCATTAGGAAACACCTCAGTTTCAGACTGTATCTTCATTGCGTATGGGACGCCATCATAGAAGACCTTCCTCATAGTTATTGTTGCTGAGATTTTGTAATTCTGGAGCAATCTGGGTAGTTTTGGGTCGATTTCTGGGAGTATTCATGCAAGCAAACTTCATAGTAGACTCTGATACAAATTGCTCTTAGTCCAAAAGGGGTTCCCGTTGTAATAGGAGACAGTCCAATCTTCTACAGAAGCATTCAGCTAGTTTCGCTGGGTGAAAAAGGTAACAGATCTGTTTTATTATCAACCTATGCCTTGATTGTATGGTTGCAGCTGTGTTATTCAATATAAAACAAATTGGTCTAATAAGTTTTTTGGTGTTGGATTTCATTTAGTAGGCTCGTATTCCTTATGTCAAATTAAGGGTGAACATTTCAATCTCCATGCTCAGAATGTACTTGGTTGCTCCCAAGTCTTTCATGCCAAATTGTGTTGAAAGTTGAGACTTCAAATCACAAATCACTTCCTTACTATTACCAAAGAATATCGTGCTATCTATGTACAATGTGATAACAAGGAAACAATAATATTATAATAAGCATATAATGATTTGATTTGGATCTCAGAAACTCCAATCCCAACACAAAAGAATCAAACTTTTGGTACCACATCCCTGGTGATTGCCTGAGACCATAGAAATATTTTTTTGGTCTACCAACCGAAGTTTCTTTACCTTTCTCCACGTAGTGCTCTGATTGTCTCATGCAAATCTCTTCCTCAAAGTCACCATGTAGGAATGGTATCTTCACATCCATCTATTTTATCTCCATATCAAAAGTTGTTACTATAGATAATAGGAGCCAAGGTCTATCTCCCAACTTGGGAATAGCCTTTCGCAATCAATCTTGCCTTGAACTTTTCAATACCACCTTTAAAACTGATCTTGCATTTGAATACCCATTTACATCCAATAGACTTTCTTCCGTTTGGCAACGATACCAAGTCCCATGTGTCATTTTTCCTCAAGACAACCATCTCCTCATCCATGGCCACTCTTGAAGACTCAAAATCACTCATATCCATAGCCTTTTTCACAGTTCTAGGCTCATCAGTATTAGTAATGAAAGCAAAAATACATCTCCAATTAGGAGGAGTATACTTGTTTGGTTGTTTTTATCAAGTGGACATCCTTAAGAGTTGAGGTGGAGGTTCTACCCCCCTCTTCATAACTATTTAAACTATTTGAGTTCTCTCCAAGTTCCTCACAAGCTTTTGGTTCAACCTTCTTGGTCTTCGGGGGTAGCTGAACCACATCTTTCTTTCCATCTTCTTCTAGCTGCAATACTATGGAAGAAGGCTTAATTTTTCTAAAAACAACGCTTATGCTATACAAAACCCTCTCGGCCATAGGATCTCAAAGCCTGTATCCTTTCACATCGACATCATAGCCGATGAAGATACATTTCATTGCCTTGTTCTCCAATTTAGACTGCTTCTCCCTTAAGCACATGTGTATACGTCTTGCAACCAAAAACTCGAAGATGCTACAATGAGGGCTTTTTGCCTATCCACACCTCCATAGGTGTCTTTTCAATAAGAGTTGATGTAGGAGCCCTATAAACTAGGGAACCAGTCGTATCAATTGCTTCTGCCTAGAATTTTTGTTTCAAGTTGGTTCCATTGAGTATACTCCTAGCCCTATCCATTATTGTTTTGTTCATCCTTTCTGCAACTCCATTTTGCTGACGGATATATGGAGTTGTCTTGTGTCTTTCGATTTTACGCTCCTTACAGAATTTGTCAAAATTTGTTGAACGAAACGCAACACCATTGTCAGTTCTCAAACCCTTAATCTTTCTACCAGTTTGATTTTCTACAACAGCTTTAAACTCCTTAAAACAACCGAAGACTTCAAATTTACTTATGAGGAAATGCACCCATGGCCTCCTAGAATAATCATTTATAAAAGATACATAGTACAAAAACCTATAAATATAAGGAACATTTTATAGGACCAAATACATTAGAATGAACTAAATTCAACACTCCAAAAGAGTTGTGAGAACTCAAGTAAAACTAAACATGGTTTTGTTTACCATATATGCAGTGTTCACAGAAATCAAACTTAAGAGCACAATTTGTTAATCCCTCTACAAAATTTTTATTTTTTAGGGTGCCAAGACCCTTCTCACTTATGTGGCCCATTCTTTAGTGCCATAACATTGTCTTCTTCATAGGTAGCTTGCTCTTTGAAGCAAGAGCTTGCTTAGTTACCTGGAAAGCACGACCATCAAAAGTGGATAAAACACTCCTCTTTGCTGTTGGTTTTGATGGAGAGAGTGTAGAATTGTAGAACTCTTGGCTATAGGGATAGAGGAACTATTGTATTGAATAGTGCATGCATTCATCTAAAACAAAGTGCCCACACAAACACTCTTAGTGAGCACCATAATTCCTTGCACCATCTTGCACTTTTGATTGGAGAAAACAACTTGCACACCCACATCATTCAATTTGCTCATTGATAATAGGTTCTGTGCCAAACCAAGGATATGCAAAACACCATTGATCCTTTCTCATGTCCATCTGTGAATTTGATAAGAACTCTTTCACAACCAATAATCTTTAGGTGAGAGTCATCTCCAAGGTACATCTTCCTGCTATCATGTTTTTCATATTTAGAGAACCATTCTTGATGGGAGTTCATATGGAAGGAAGCACCTGAGTCAATCAACTATTCTCCTTTCGATGCATGTGTTGCCAAGGTTGTGACAAAGGCATCTACATCATCTTGAGAAGACTTCTCACACTCATCATCTAAATCATTTTTATTTTTCTTCTCCTCATTGTAGTCTCTATGGAAGTGCCTAGGCTTGCTCTAATTTTAACATTAGCCCTGTGCTTTCCAGGAGATTTGGATTTCCCATGGGATTTGGATCTTGATTTTTTTTCTCCTCATGTCCTTATTCTTGCCTTCTTCTTTCAGTCTTCCACAAACTGATAGGGCCTCAGCTGATTTGAAATCTTTTCTCTACATCTCCTCTGAAATTAATGATGCCACTACCGCATCCATCTTGAGCTTTGAGGCAATGCCGCCATTGGCCATCATAAGGTGATCCTACAAGTCTGACAAAGAACAAAGGAGTGTCATGCAACGATCCTCCTCCATTTTCACTCCAGCAGAGTGCAACTGGGTCATGATCATATTGAACGTGTTCATGTGCTCAGCTATAGAACCACTGTCCTCCATCTTGAGGGTATACATCTTTTCTAGGAAAAGTTTATTTACTAGGTATTTAGCCTAATAAATTTCTCTCAATTTCTTCCAAATGGCTTGTGTGGTAGCTTCTTCATGTACATTTAACAACACTGAATCTGCCAAACAGAGTTTAATAAGGCCCTTCACTTCGCTTTTCTGTCCAATATGTCCCAGTCTTCTTGTTTCATTGCAGCAGGTTTGGATTTGGATATTGCAGCCCATAGATCTCTATCTACGAGCATATCCTCCATCTTGAGCTTCCATAGCTCAAGGTTAGTGCTTGTGAATCTCTCTATCTCTATCTTTGATGTGCTTGCCATTTTTTCTACAACAAGATTTTTTTTCCGCACAATCTCCCACTCAATCCGAGTTTAGTAGAAAAAACCCCATCTCTAACACCTAGAATTTGAGGTGATCAAGTTTTGATATAAAATAAAAGGAAGCAATGGTGTGGAAACACTTCTTACACTAACCTACCTTGATACCAATAAAAGGAAGCAATGGTGTGGAAATGCTTCCAAGTTCCTACACTAATCTTTAAGGGGAGGTATTTGCAAAAACAAGAGATTTTATAGTTATAGAAAAGAACACAAAGAAAATTATGCCATGACAAGATGATTTATGTGGGGAAAACCCTTTCGGGTGGAAAAATCCCACACTCGAAAGCAAAACCAATTGTATCATTCAGCAACTAAGAGGTTACAATATGAATCTCAGGCTATGCCTTTATAGAAGTATCACTAATATTCAGATTTTGGAGCAATATCAGCAGCATAACAGTACCTGCAAGTCATTCAACCCATGCAATACTCCTCAAGCACCAATAAATAGACAAAACTGAAACCACAAACCACAAGCAGTTTACAAAAACCATGAGTCAAAACAATGGCTCAAAAATGGCCCCATAATTGGCTCAAATTCCAATGCCCAAGTTGGTCATGGTCTTTGCTAAAAACAGAAGATACTTTTGCAACAGTAATAACCTGTCATAATGTTTTTCATAGTTGATTCCTCAATTTGGGTCCTCAGCATAGTCAAACCCATTCAAAGATGCCTTATAACTTGTCATAATGTCGGTCAAGATTCCAATGTAACTCCCCTATAATCATGCTCTTATGTGTCATAGAATCTGTCATAAATAACTCCATCTTTCAATGTCATAAGATGCTTTTACACATCTTAATCACATCAGAGGCTCTTACAACCTTTTACACACCTCCCAAAATATCCGAAACATGGCAAATAATGCCAACACAAAGTGGGATGCATCATTTCCCAATATGAGGCCAAAATAATATATAAATACAAATAATTTATAAATCAGAACATTAGGATGCAAGATTGAGGCACCTTTCCCAATACGATTCATGTGGTAGGCTGTCTTCAATAAAACATATATGTAATGGACCACCTAGTCACTATAAGCTTATGAAAGCAAAAGTTATCATTCCCATTGACCCATCCCCACCCATTCATGAAGTTAATAATTAGTATTCCTAACATCCTAAGTTAAGAATTAGTCTTTTTCTCTGCCTCTATATTTCTATAAAGTGAAAGTGGGGTGTTTTTCTTTCTCATTGTTTGTTGGGACATGTCTTGTGCGTACGACATTTGCACATAATGAATATGTAGAAGAATGGGTGGCAGTGGCAGTAGGTGGAATGAGAAGATGAGACAGTGGATGCAAAATTGCCTTATCTTGGCGCTCTCCTTGTATGTAGTGCTCAACCTTTTCATCCACTTCGCAACCCCAAAACATTGACTGGCCAGGGGAAGTGCCACTTGGCACCAGAAATGGTGTCTGCGCCACCAGACAAGGGCTCCACTGTAATGCCCCCTTTTTAGCGTGATCTTGTTTTATGATGGTTTAGCCTATCATTGGCCCTCGTGTTGTGACCACTTTACAACATCAACCCCAATTAGTAATTGGGTCCCCCTTTTTTTTTACATTGCCTGGATCCTTACAGATAATCCCATACTCTGATCCGGCAATATTTTCGTGGCTCGGATAATGTCAGGAGCTTAGGCTAGCTCGTCAGTGAGAAAGAGAAGTGAATGCATAGATTTCCCCCCCGCATAGGCCCCGAACCCTAAAACTGCCCAGTCCGGACTATCCTCTGGGAAGAGTTTTGTTTTTTCATCCTCAAGGATGGGATTTTGTCTTTCCACACCTAGGTAATAAACCCACTCCATGTCCTGCTGCAGGAAATCATTCCTAGATTCCAGTCCAGGAATCGAGCCCGGAGGTCCAAACCGGAGTCCTGTCTGGAAATGGCTATCCCGGGGTCTTGTTCGAGGAATTCCTGCCCGGAACCCCGTCTCGAGGTCTATCTAGATTCTCCTTTCAACCGAGATTGCGGAATTCAACAGACACTGTCACTCCTTGGCATAATCATCCTTCAGTCATCAAACTCAGTTCCCAGCCTGACAACTCTAGTCCGGAAGGTCAAAACGGGGATATCTCTTCAAATCCCGGTCCGGCATTCAACCTCATTCCATAACTCAGAGGATATTCCACCACAATGAAATCCTATTTCAGAGAGTTATGCTGGTTTCAGGACGAAATCTGTTCAACACTAGAAAGAAACTGGAAAAGGCAGACCTAGGAACATTCCTGGTCGCATATTCCAGTACCAACTGGGATATGCGCCCAGGACAACTTTTTGTCCTGAGCGCATAATCTAGTAGGTACTGGATTATGCGCCCAGGACAACTTTTTGTCCTGGTCGCAAAATCCAGTACCTACTGGATTTTGCCCCCAAGGACAGGGAGTATCCAGTTTCCCCTCCTGGTCTGTCTGGTCAATTCTGGCGTGAAATTCTTCCTCTGACTCCTCTGTGCATACCTGAATCCTGGAATTCCCGGAGGATGGAAGGAACGAAGGATGGAACAAACGAACTTCGTGTCTCACCATCGAAAGCAGATTCCCGGAGGATGGAAGGAACGAAGGATGGAACAAACGAACTTCGCATCCCGCCTCAGAAGTAACAGATTCCGCGAGGATGGAAGGAACGAAGGATGGAACAAACGAACTTCGTGTCTCGCCATCGAAAGCAGATTCCTGGAGGATGGAAGGAACGAAGGATGGAAGGAACGAAGGATGGAACAAACGAACTTCGTGTCCCGCCATCAAAAGCAGATTCCCGGAGGATGGAAGGAACGAAGGATGGAACAAACGAACTTCGCATCCTGCCTTGGAAATAATAGATTCCGCGAGGATGGAAGAAACGAAGGATGGAACAAATGAACTTCGTGTCTCGCCGTCGAAAAAAAAGGACTCTCGGAGGATGGAACAAACGGGGATGGAAGAAACGAATTCCGTATTTCTGATCCCGTATCAACAACTGAACCTCCGTCGAGTAGCTAGGAGAATGAACCGGCCACAAAACTGGAATCCCACTCCAAAACTCAGGAAAATGCAAATCCTTGACTAAAATTCCCTGAAACTGGAGTCCAAGGTCAAGTGGCGCGAATTCCAGTACCTGTAGGATTGTGCGCTCTAGGACAAATTTTGTCCTGGGCGCAAATTCCTTAACCTTCAGGATTGTGTGCTACAGGACAAATTTTGTCCTGGGCGCAAAATCCTTGACCATCAGGATTCTGCGCTCTAGGACAAATTTTGCCCTTGAGCGCAAAATTCATGACTTCTTGGATTCTGTGCCCTTGAAGTTCCTGACCCAATCTGGAATGGGAGACCTGCATGATGAAATTCTGGAACCCAGTCTGCCAGCTCCTGCATGGAAGAATTCCTCGCTTGTTAGAAAGTCTCACCTCGGAATCCAGAAACCTTAGAGGAGATAGAAGGTACTTCCGGCATTAAGTGATAGAGCCTCTGATCCCAGTGGAAGAAAAAGTTGTCCTTGCCAAAACACAGCATTGAAACCCTTAACAAATATCCAAAAACTGAACATGAAAGACAAATGGCGCCAAATCCCTGACTGGCAGAATTCTGCGCTCCAGGACAAATTTTGTCCTGGGCGCAAAATCCCTGACCTTCAGGAATTTGCACTCTAGGACAAATTTTGTCCTGAGCGCAAAATCCCTGACCTTCAGGAATTTGCGCTCTAGGACAAATTTTGTCTTGAGCGCAAAATCCCTGACCTTCAGGAATTTGCGCTCTAGGACAAATTTTGTCCAGTTCCTCCATGGATGAATTTCTGTCCTTCAGGGGATGTTAGAACTCAGAAATTCCTGCTGAATAATCCTTCTCACCCAGTCATCGATGCAACTGAACAACTTCAGGCAGATTCCGACCCTGTCCGGGAAGTTCAAATTGGAATGATTCCTGTTCAAAGTGCAAAATTACAACCTTCCATCTGAGTAAGATTCCATAGGAGAAAATATTCCAAGACTTAGCTGGATTTTAGCAAAAGTTCAAGAGTTATGCTAGGGAAGAAAATCCAAAACCTCAGGAATCCCCGACGTTGCAAAATCCTAGACCTCAGGAATTCCCCGACATTGCAAAATCCCCGACATGCCAAATTCCCCGACATTGCAAAATCCCCGACATGCCAAAATCCCCGACATGCCAAATTCCCCGACATGCCAAAATCCCCGACATTCATAAATCCCCGACCACCGACATGGGAGAAAAGGACAAAAGACCAAGTCGGCTAGGAATAAAGTTTGGCGGTTAGGAAATTCTTCTCCTCTAACCTAGGTCGGCCAAGTCAAGGAGGTGAAGTTGCCTATATATAGAGGGCGCTCAAGGCATTTCTAAAACATTCTAATTCAAATCCAAATCAGAAATTCATCTTTCAAGAGCAGAAATTCATCTTTCAAGAGCAGAAATTCAGTCCAAGGGCAGATTTCATCAAGGGAAGAACAACTTCATCCAAGGAAATTGCAGATTTTATCATCTCCAAAGAACAAATTCGTCATTAGGGTAGAAATTTCCGAAGGTTTAAGGCAGATTTTTGAACCTTCCAAGAGCAGAAATCCATCCTTCAAGAGCAGAAATTCCTTCTTCAAGACAAAACTCTTCCATTCCAAGGTAAGTTTTTCACTAAAAACTCATATTTCTGAATATTCCTAAGGCAGATTTCTTGTTGGAGCATCCATTAAAACTCAGAAATTTCTACAGAAAAATCAGAAAATCCATTAGTAGGTCAAGAAATCCAAAAAGAAAAATCAGAAATTCCATAGAAGGTCAAAAGTTCCTCGTGCAAGGAGAGGTATGTCACTGCGTAGGAGAAATTCTTTACTTAGAAAATTGTTATTTTTTGTCTTTCCTATGTACTTGAAAATTCCTAATTTTAGTCCCACATGCATAAAATGTTGTACCAACTTCCCACGTGTGGGAATAAAATCCTCGTCTTACTTCTATCCTTGCCCCCTTTGGAAAACTCATACTTTGCTTTTCTTTTCTTGATTTCACAGGTAAATGGCAAGTGCCAAGGCGGGTTCCTCAAGACAAACTCAGGTCAAGGCCGCCTTCAAAGGAATGATCCCATAGTCGAAAATCAAATCAAAATGGGCAAACGTCGGAGACACCAACATCTATCCTTTAGTCATGGAAGAAATTGGGAAACGAATGTATGGAACGGCTGGACATCCTCCATCCCTGCTCGTAGCCAAGATCGTCCGGAACGGAGTTGCCGCCGCCGCATGCTTCCCACCCGCCATTACTTGTCTCGAGTTGATCGTGGAATGTTTCATGCACTATGATCCGGAGCGCAGGATGGTAGTCGATCGTAACAACACAGTGGTGGCCTATTTCACCAAAGAGAAGATTGCGGAGGCTTTCAATATCCCTGTCTATAATCCCATCGAGTTCATGAGCCAGGAGGATTCAGTCGAAATGTTCCAAGCCGATCCAGCAACTTGTTTCGGAGTCGTCAACAAGACATGGATGCATAAGAAAAGGCCTCACCGTTCCAAGTTGCCAAGGACACTCCTCAAGTCCGACTTCAAGCAGGAGCATGGAGACCTCGTCGTCATGCTGAACAGGATTATGGGAAGTCAGCAGTCCTCTACCTTCGAGCCATGGATGTTCTACTACATCGAAGAGGTCCTCGCTGGAACAAAGATGATTGATTGGGCTCGACTCCTCAGTGATAGCATTAATGCACAATTCCAAAACCTAGAGGAATCGAAGACCTTTTACATGAGTTCCTATGTAATCTACATGCTGGAGAGGAACAATAAATATCAAGGAGTGTCATGGAAAGGATGTATCGGCAATCAGGAAGGACAAGTCATGGTCTACAATTGCTATCCCAAGCTCCATCTCCAGAACATAAACCATTTTCGGAGATTGAATGACGCATTCGCCATGCATATTACCAGGACCCTCCAAGGAGGCATTCACCAGAGACTATCACCCGAGGCCAAGCAGTTGGTCAGGACATATGGCTCGTGGTTCATCCAGTTCCCGAAGTTCACATACATCAGGGTACAAGGATTCTCCGACTATCCATACAGACTACCAAGGTATCCGTCGGACAAAATGGTCCTGTTGGAATTGACAAGGCAACTCTCGACGTATGACAAAGTCCAGAAGAAGAAGAAGAAGGCCGGGGTGACTTATCCAATCCAGACGGAAGGTGAAGTCGAGTCATGCCCATCTCTCCTAGCCATTGAAAAGTCCGAGGAGGAGCTGCAGTTCTACAACTTGGTAGCTCATTCCTTACGGGAGAACTTTGACCCGTTCAACACCACCAGGATAGCATGCGGAAGGAAGCATAGACACAAGATACACCTGGAGGACCATTGGGCAAATGCCGAGGATGACTTCGAGGTGCGAAGGAGGATGTGTTCCCAACTTTCAGTTGACATGATCAAAGTCACTGGGACCTTTCCAGTCCCTGACCAAGTCAAGGAGGATGGTAAGCTAGTCCAGCCATTCTTCGAGCAGGAAAAGGATAAGCCTCTTCCACCCTTAGTTTGGTCTGATCTAGAGGTCACCCACTTGGATGAGCTAATGGCACCCGTGCTGACAATAACACAGAAATGGATAGGTCAGCAGACGGAGAAAATGCATAAGATGGGTATCTGTCCCACTTACGACTTGATGGGAGACTTGGATTCTCAGTCTTCCGAAGAGGATACGACCGAGGATACTCCTGTGAAAGCACAAGAGGCGGGAAGACAGGAAGTAGGGAACCAGGCTGCCGAGGATCCACCAGCAAAGAGGGTAAAGGCTCGGAAGGAATCTATCAGCAGACCCAACCAAGAGGAGTGGAATGCATCCAGACGTCACTCGGCTAGCACTTCTTCCATCCGGGAGGTGGATCTTTTTGGAGATATGCAAACAGTTAAAGGCAAGAGACCCATGGAGGAGGAAGTGGTCCCAAGTGAGCCGGATGATTAGGGAGATAATGAGTCCATGGATTCCACCCGGGAACGAACTCCCAGCCTCATAGTGGGGAATCAGCCTAACCCTCCACCACGGAATCCAGGGGAGGTCCATCTTAAGGACATGCTCCGTCATCCTGATTTGGAATTCCTCAATGAGGAGTTGAATTACGGAGAAGTATTGACCTCCACGCCACAAGTTGGTCAAGGACCTCAGGAAGCACAGGAAGAAGCCATTCCATCCACGAAGCCCAACTGGTTCCAGGACAGGTTGCGGAAGAAGACAGTCAGGAAGAATAATCATTCCACCGCACTTGGTGATTTTCTTGCCAGGATAGGGAAGCCTGTAGTTCCAAAGAAGGTGAAGAAGTTTTCCAAGATTACTAGAGATGAGTCTGGATCCCGCCGAGTAGAAGTGGCAATTCCTAGGATAACCGAGGCAATGGAAGACATCAGTCCTGATGACTTTGACATCTTGGAGGTTGACCTAGGGCCAACCACGAAGGATCAAGAGATGGCAGAACTGGAGGATTCCGTAGCCGTCATCCGAGAAAGATTAAGGAAGGAGGAGGAAAAGAAGAACCAGTTGAAACAGGAGAATGAGCAACTGCGGCAGCATATCCAGCAGCTCAGGGGCCCATTGCAATCCGCCCAAGGAACAACGTCCCAACCTCTGAGCATAACTAAGGATTCCTTGGCTGAGGTTGAAGTTCTGAGGACAGTTGGCCACACAACAAAAGGCTGGATGGAGAAGGTCTTGGATAGAGCCCATGGATTCATAGAGGACCTCGTCCAGGTGAATGGCAGAGTTACAACACTCATGGATAGAACTCAGGCAATTCTGGATACATGTCAACAGTTCATGGTCATCCGGGAGGAAACTATCCCTAGACTGAAGGCACTAATGAACACTCCGCAGCCAGACTTGATCAGGAACAAGGTAATACATGCAGGATCAGTATATGACTTCCTCAGCTGGTATTCCGCCTTGCTCATGAAGAGAGATAACTTGGAGAAGATTGAAGGTGACACTTCCTGGGCCCACGCCATGTTGAAGGAGATCCAGGACAAAATCCTTGTATCATTGGAGACCTGGTTTGATCTGGATGTAGCATCGGATGGAGTCATTGGCTTGGAAGAATTGAAAGGCAAGATGCGGACCATATACTTCAAAGCAACTTATCCTACTGAGGAATCCCATCTTGAGGATGCATCCTCGTTTCTGATCCTCATTAGCAGTATCCAGGAGTTGAGGGCGGATTGGGAAAATGTCCTTGTCGCCTGCACCACCACCGCATCCGTCATGGAGTTCCGGATTGAGAACCTGCCCAGTATTCCTATAGAGGAGTTGGAAGTTGTCCTGACTAGGTTCCTGGAGGCAGAGACAAGGGAACAGGAAGAAGTTCCAGACAGACAGGACAATCCTATCCAGGAGTCCTAGACAGGTGGCGACCAAGACAGCTGGAAGTTTTCCTTGCACATTCTGACGACCTAGACAGGTGGCAGTCTCCCACATGAACATTCTGAGGACCCCACCTGCTTTTCTAGGATTTTGTAACCCAGGGCACATATTTCAAGGAAATCTGATTTCCTTTTTGCCCTAAGATATTTTTGAGAGCCTATATAAAGGCTGAGGGATGCCTCATTGTATCTCTCTCTCCCTTTCTGATATTTTTATCATTCTAATGCTCCTAGAGCACCTTAATAGCTAGCTTTATTTCTGCATGACTTTTATGAGTTGAAACTCCCAAAATCAGTTGGATTGTTGTGATATAAACTTCTGAAGTAATAATATATGCATTGAAGAATGGTGTTCATATATTCCTTTGGATTTTTGGCATGGTCTTATTGATTTCTTGGAGGAAATCTGAAAGATATTGAAGTTCTTTCTTGTATTTTCATGTTTTCATTAGTTAGAATGATGAAGATTATTACTGTTGAATGATTGAATCTGTTTGTTCATACCATTGGTGATTTGTGGCCTGCAAATCATCGTGCATGGTTAGTCTGAACTTAATCCGAACCTAACTTCGACTGTTCCGTATGACCAAATCCATGTCTCTTACAGAAGCAGTCTGAAAATCCTTATTCCCCCTTAGAAGATAGCACCACCCCTGCCTAGTTGTTGCCTCATGACGAAGTAGAGGACTGGTTCCAGTTGCTATCTCCAGTAGCAGTCTTCTTCCATCAATTAGTTAAACTCCTGAACCCTTATCTTTTTCACTTTGTTTTAGATCTTCATTAGGATTAGTTTTCCAGAACTTTATCACCAAATCATCCGCCTCTGTAAGAATGGAACTTCAGAATTCCAGTTGTCCATCTGTGAAAGAATTCCATTCGTCCACAAATCCGAGTCTGAATCCCAGAAATGAATTCCATGACCCTGAAAGAGCAATCTTACGTAAGTCCCCTTCGTGATTACCAGCAAATCACATCATTCTACTGAGCCTATCCCTATGCACATCAAGACCTGACACAAAATGAACCTTGGAGCAGTCTCATTCGATCACGTAGTTCAGCGTCTGAGAAGCTTTATTCAAGAGAGGATAGGATACTCTGTGTTTTATTCTAATGTTGTTGTAGTCACTAAAACCTCATCAACATAAATTGGTGCTAGAAGGAGGGCCAACAAACGCATTGGCCGATTGCTGCCGATAGAGTGCTTCATTTCCAAAGGGAGTAAGTAAGAGAATACGCTGGATCGAATTATCTCTTTCTCACCAGAGAGGCATCAGAGAATCTTAAGGTCCACTCCAGGAACCTCCCAGAGCCACGTGAAACTAGACTTCCTATCAAGGACCAGGCGAGGAAGGAAGACAGCATCATCTAGTTAGGGATCTCCCTGTGAAGAAGGCCTCGAATCTATTCCAGACCCCGCCATCTGGAAATTCTGTTGCAGGAGTTGCACAGCCAAGCAATCTGCAAAGACCGGCTCAAGCAGTTCCGCTTCAACCAACAAACGCCCCAACGACGTGGCTCCCTGCGAACGCTTCCCCTCTCATAACCTTCGCCAACTACAATGATATGCCGAAGAGCCCCGAACACTTTTGCTCCAACTTCCACATCAACGATGTGAATCGGATCGTGGAAGAGCATATCAAGATCTTCAAGGACGTGCTGCATAACAGACAAGTTAGGCATGAGGATGTGGCCTGCAGACTATTTCCATACTCTCTGAAAGGAGACGCATTCTATTGGTATATTAACCTGCCGGCTAATTCAATCACCAGTTGGGGGAACTTGAAGGATGCCTTCCTAGCCAAATTCAGATGTCCCATCAGTCCGATGGAGTTGTACAAACAGTTTGTCGATGTACGGAGACAGGAGCACGAATCCATCAGCACCTTCAACCATAGGTCCCACAAGGCCTACTCAAGAATCCAGGCCCCGTATACCATAAATGATGGCTCCGCCCTAGCAATGTACTACGTAGCACTGGATCGTCTTACTTCCATGTTTGTGCAAAGGAAGACCGTTCCTCCGACCACCCTGCTGGAAGCATATGCTGAGGCTGTCCAAGTGAACGAGGAGTTAGGAATGAATACCCACGGTCCACTTAACCATTTAGGGTATTTTGCTATGCCAAATCAGATCCAAGGGATTAATTAGGCATTGGCACATCACACCCCAGTGGTGAATCCCATTCCAGCTTCCGGCAACCAGTTGGTACTTCACCCCGGAGTACCTATCTCCCAAGCTATGCCTGCACAACCAGTGTACCTTCAAGGCGCGTCCTCGACAAGAACTCCGGAAGAGAAAGACGAGATGAAAGAGTTGATCGGCCAAGTGAGAAAGCTGTCTACAGAAGTCACTCACCTCAGGAACCAGAACAATCACCTGCAAAATACTCAGAGGAATTCCCAAGGAGGTCAAGGGTATCAAGGGAATCAGCCAGGTAATAATCAAGGAAATAATCTGGGAATCCGAGCGAACCCTCAAGGATACCAGAGGCAGAACCGGACGTGGAACACAACTCCAAACAATGGAAACGTCCCTTCTCCTTTGGACAATCCTCCCAGTTCCGCAGACAGGCCGGCGAATAAAGTTTTCCTAGCAGAAGCCGCATTATCCAGTTGGTGTAGATTGCACAACACCAACCAACATTCGGAGTTGCAATGCACTGAATTCAAGATTGCCGCGGACATCTTCCACAAGGAAATGCTGAGCTCACAAGATCAAGATACTCCACCCGCCACGGTATGAAATTGTTCCTTCAACGAGGTATGATCAAGCCCTTATCCTAGAAGACTTCACATTCCCCCCCTGCACCAGAGTATGACTCCATGGGGTATGACGGAAGATTTCCTCCTGCATCAGCAAATGGTCCCGTTGATGATCCATACTATCGCCCTCTATATAACAATGATTTCCAAACGGAGGAGGTGGATGAAATACAAGCATTCCAGCAATCAGCCGGGAATGCATGTCCAAGGGTCTACCAAAGGAATTATCGTCCCCACGAGCCGTTGACCACCTCGACCCCTCTGAACAATTATCGGACTCCACCGGATCCTAATGCCAATAACAATCCTAGCTGCCCGAGGGATTCACCGGAGTACCGACAGAGGGATGTTCCTCAAAGAGCTGATTTATCCGGAGGTGCCGCTCCCAAATCCCCTGTTCCCAGGGATAGTAATCCCAAAGAT
Source organism: Cunninghamia lanceolata (assembly GCA_027924645.1). Taxonomy (NCBI): domain Eukaryota; kingdom Viridiplantae; phylum Streptophyta; class Pinopsida; order Cupressales; family Cupressaceae; genus Cunninghamia; species Cunninghamia lanceolata. The sequence goes on from BSBN01000244.1 coordinate 161,773, forward strand.
GGACTAAAAAGGTTAAGCTAGTGCGTGACGAAGGAATTCAAGAAGATAAGAGTAAGCCTGCCCATCACTGAGTTAATGAGTGCCCGAAATCAGAGAGACCTTTTTGGAGAGTCTCAACGACACCAACGCAAGGAACATCACCTTAGGCACGCAGGGCATCTCCAGCCTGTCTAAACCATCCGCTCCACCTAATGCATCTCGGGCAGATGGAACTCCAAATACCAATGTAGCCCAATCATCCCCCTATGATCCTCAGGTTCAGTAGGATGCTATATATGTAGCCCAGAACGTCGCTGATACCACTGAAGAAGCACCAGGAGGAAACTTGCAGAAGCATAAGGAGCCTACGAGGGGTAACAACATAGCAAAAGGTCAAAATCCCGAGCTAGGAAAGGATGCCAATTCCACTGCTCCCAAGAAGAAGTCGGTAGTTTTCTACCAAGGAAAAGATGAGCCTCCGCCGTTTCTCCTTTCAGTAAGGATGTTCGGCAAGCTCCTGCAAAACTGTCTGATGGATTCTGGAGCATCCAGCAATGTCATGCCCTTGGGCGTATGCAAGAGGTTGGGTCTAATTCCGAAGCAGACCTCCAGGAAGGTCACTCAACTTGACAAGACGGAAGTCCCAGTTGTGGGAGAGCTGCATAACATCCATATGCAATTAGCGGTTGATCCAAGGATCCAGTCTTATATTGATGTTTCTGTGGTGGACATTCCAGAAGGATATGCCATGCTGCTGACTCGAGACTGGTTGAGGAAGCTAAATGGGTACGTATCAACTGACTTCTCCCACATGTGGTTGCCATGGAGGGGACTTCCGAACCAAATCAAGATAGACAGTACTGCTCGTCTGAAGCTAATGATCACCGAATACGGTGAAAAGAATGAGATATCCTTTGTGGAAACTAGTCTCGGCCTCTACAGACCAAAGGTCGATGAAGTTCTCATGATGAAAAGCTCCACAGAAGTATTGAGTGATTACGATTCCGACTCCGAAGAAGGAAATCCTGTTGCTTTGGAGCAAGTCCATCCGTGGATTCCAGAAGCCTCCCGCTTGGAAATTCCGGTAGTGCCCGACCCTGAGGGGACAGCTCCTGAAGAAGCATTAACAAGTGACGATGTCTCACCTCCAGAAGGAGTCCTCCGGAAGGAACAGACAAAGGACGGCAACAAGAATCCAAGTCTAGCATCAGAGAAAGATCGAGCCTGGACGTTGAGATTCGATGGATCCAAATCCAAAAGAGGAGCTGGAGTTGGCTTTGAACTGATAAGCCCAACTGGAGAAGCCTACTTGGCCGCCCATAGATTACAGTTTCCCTGCACCAATAATGTTACTGAATATGAGGCACTTGTCCACGGATTGTTGCTCGCCATCGAAAAGAGTGCTAGAATCCTGCATGTGTTTGGAGACTCCGAAGTGGTCATAAGACAGATAAGGAAGCAGTATGTCTGTCATGACAAGAGACTGACCAGATACCGCAATAGAGTATGGGATCTCATCGAGAGCTTCGATGCCTTCAATATTCGGTCTGTTTATAGATTCAAAAATCAAGTTGCAAATGCTCTAGCCCAGGCAGCAAGTTCATTAGAACCACTTGCAATGGAAGGATTGAAGAAGTTCACTGTGGAGCTGACTTTTGTCCCCTCAGTTCCGGATAATATCACCAACTTCCAAGTGTTCGATGATGATAAGCATATATTGGACTTCTTGACCAACTCTGGGATATTCAATGCCCAGATCATTGATGAAGGGGAAAGTGAGGGAGCAGAGTTAGAGCCTGACGGAATGATGAATCTGAAAAATAATACTATCCCCAGAGGACTGATCGAGTTAGAAAGACTGCGATTCGGACAGAATGAGTGAACTCCCACATCCCAGTGAGGAAGGAAGCAAGTATGACCTAGTGAACCTCGGGACTGAAGAAGTAGTGAAAAATGTATTCATTGGGAAGGCTTCCACCCCAAAGGAACGAGAAGGTATCCTCAGATATTTGAAAGAATATATGGACGTGATAGCATGGGGATATGAGGACCTGAAGACTTACGATACTTCCATCATCACGCATACTATTCCTCTTAGGCTCGGAAGTAGACCTTTCCGACAGCTTCAAAGGCCAGCCAATCCACTACTAGAGCCTTTGATATATCAAGAAGTCAAGAAGTTACTGGAAGCCAGAATCATTTTCCTAGTAAGACACTCGACGTGGGTCGCCAACCTCGTCCCAGTCAGAAAAAAGAATGGCGAGATAAGATTGTGTGTAGACTTCCGCAATCTCAACCAAGCTTCAGAGAAGGACAATTACCCTCTCCCTCCGTTAGATGAAGTACTTCAGATCATGAACGGATCTCAAATGATGTCCTTCTTGGACGGATACTCGGGGTACAACCAAGTAATGGTTGATGAGGTAGACCGATTGAAGATAGCATTCACCACCAAGTGGGGAATCTACGCATACAGAAGAATGCCTTTCGGCCTGATCAATGCCGGAGCTACCTTCCAACGGGCCATGGACATCGCTTTCAGAGAACTAGTTGGCAAATGCATTATCATATACATGGACGATCTCACCGTGTTTTTAAAGAGAAGGGAGGATCACGTAGAAGATTTAAGAAAGGTCCTCGAAAGATGCAGAAGGTATGGAATTTCCCTCAATTCGAAGAAGTGCATTTTTGGCGTGACGGAAGGAAAACTCCTAGGCCATGTAATATTAGAACAAGGGATATTCATTGATCCGGACCGGGTGGAAGCTATTTCCAAAGTAAGCATGCCAGCCAGCAAGAAAGAATTGAAATCTTTCTTTGGAAAGATTAATTTTGTAAGGAAGTTCATTACGGGGTTTGCTGAGATAGTGAAACCCCTGAATGAAATGCTAAAGAAGGATGCCAAGTTAGAGTGGACTCCACCAGCCAGAAGAGCATTCGAGGAGATCAAACAAGCCATTGCTAGTGCTCCTGTCTTAAGCAGTCCAGACTATACCAAGCCGTTCTATCTATATTCTTTCGCATCAGAACACACTTGTGCCGGCATTCTCACTCAGAGGATGGAGCAAAATGACGAGCATCCGATTGCATTTATGAGCACTCCTTTCAAAGATGCAGAATTGAGATATCCATGCGTGGAAAAACATGCCTATGCCCTGGTAAAAGCCATCAAGAAGTTCAGGCATTATGTCCTGAGAAGTAAAGTTTATGCCATAGTTCCAGATGTTGCTGTTAAAACACTGTTGATGCAGAATGAACTTGGAGAAAGAAGAGGCAAGTGGGTTGCCACTATCCAAGAATATGATATCGAGATCCAACCCATGAAGATAGTGCGAGGACAAGCACTCGCTCAGACAATTGCCATCGAAGGACCCGGACTGGTACAACAGACCTATGTGCTGGAAGACGTATCTCCAGACAAATGGTATCGTGACATCGTATACTACTTGCTAAACCAAAGATGTCCTGCCCACCTGAAGACAACTCAAAAGAGGGCTCTAAGATTCTGGAGTCAACGTTTCATGCTCCAAGGAGCAGTCTTATTCCGGCAGAACCATGAAGGAATTTACTTGAGGTGCGTAGGAAAGAATGAGGCCGGCCAGATCATGGAACAGTTTCACGATAAATTCGGAACCTGTCATGGAGGAGGATTAGCCAGGGCTCACCAAATCTTGAGGGCAGGATATTATTGGCTGACACTGTTCCACGACGCCTATCGGCATGTAAAGACCTGCCACACCTGCCAAGTAGCTGCTGCGAGAGAAAGGAATGCTGCCATGCCTCTTTAGCCTGTATTCGAAGTAAGACCTTTCGCCAAATGGGGACTTGACTTTATCGGTATGATCAATCCACCTTCCTCTGCGCAACATAGGTATATTCTGACCGCTACTGACTATTGCACTAGATGGTCTGAAGCACTTGCTTTAAAACATTGCACTACTGATGTCGTGATCAGATTCTTAGAAGAAAATATCATTACCAGGTTTGGATGTCCGCATGCTTTAGTTTGTGATAATGGTTTTGCATTTTCATCTTTAAAGTTTTCAAATTGGGCTTTTGATCATGGAATAACGTTAAAATTCTCATCATATTATTACCCACAAGGGAATGGGTTAGCCGAGTCCACTAACAAAAATCTACTCAATGCAATCAAGAAACTGTTGGACAAGAATCCTCGAGACTGGCACACACCGTTGAGATTCGCTCTTTGGGCAGACCGGACCCGTGTCAAGGCTTCCCTAGGAACGTCTCCGTACCATCTAGTTTACGGCCAGGATCCCGTTTTCCCTGTCCAACTGAGAATCCCAACCTACCAGTTTATGCTAGAGTACTTGGCAGAGGACGAGAGAATCCAAACTAGGCTTTCACAGCTATTGCACCTGGAAGATAAGCGAGACACAACCTTAGATAAATTCATGAAACACCAAGGGGTTGTAAAACGTTGGTTCGATAGGCAGGCGAAGATCATGTATTGGGACAAGGCGCGTGCAAGAAAAGGTGAACACGACAAGTTCAACCACCTCTAGAAAGGTCCTTATCAAATCGCAGAGATATTGGGGGAAAATGCCTTCAAACTTAAGACCCTAACCGGAGAAGACATCGCATTGCCTGTTAACGGGCAATTTTTGAAACACTACTTCCTACCATGAGTTCATTCACGAACTCACCCTGTATATAGTTAGAGTAGTTCGTTCCATCCCTGTTGTAGTTTAGTTTGTTACTTTCCGTAGAGTAGATGTCCTTTAGAATTAGGTTAGCGGTTAGCCGTTTTTGTGCCCGGTTTCCTTTTGTGGGACCTTGGTCTGCAAGGAGGTGTTGAACTTTTGAACACATTTTGGCACTCCCATCTAGGGGCTCATTCCTTGGATAACATGCTCATGTAACTGTTTGAATTTTCAGGATAAATCCTCTTTAGCTTATCTTCTGTTAAAATTCGTACTTGACTCGGAATTGGAGTCATACGTTACATCTTGATATGAATATCTTTGATTATATGTTTGAAATGTTAAAATCTTTAAAATAAACACTTCCTGGTTTTCCTTTGAGAAACTCCTGTCAAATGGATGCATTCGTTGTGGGCTCCATTATTAGTGTTTTGATAACATGATGCTTGCTCTTGGAATATAAATTGACTGTTTAGAATGACTTGAAGTATGTTGAGATCTCATATCTTACACATTAAAAAATTTGGAAGTCACTGGAAGAGACTTTGTGATCTTACATTAAGTGAAAAATCCATGGTCCACCTTTGCCGCCATCAAAATTCCACACCCACCTGGCTGAGTTATCAACATAACCTATGCCGTCAAAAGCATGTGTTGCAAGGGTAGCATCACTGCATGGTACTCTGCCAAAATCTTAATCAATTGAAAATCAAAAAGAAAAAAAAAAAAAGAAAAGAAAAAAACACTCAATCACACACTATAACTCAGTTAGATGGACAATCGAGCAATCCCTACTGGGGCTATGGACGCTCGCTGGCAATGGGGCTCTACTCGAGTGAAATTACGAGACAAACCCGTCGGGGCTATAGACGCTCGCTGGTAGCGGGGCAATGTCCAGATAGTTCAGGAGGTGCGTACTAATCATGTAGCTTAATGTAAAGGAACGTTGTTGACCCTAGTTACTTACAAAAGAGAACGAATACAATCGCACACACTGGATCTCCAAGATATGAATGGTTGTACTAATCCTTTGATTTTGAACCCTTGACTAAGAATGCATGCTTATCTGACCTAACGTGTGGGTGTACGCAGGGATATCTGAAGTTGTGACTTTTGTTTATCATTAGAACATTTGAAGAGCTTTAAAAGAAAATCTCTCTTTAATACAAACAACAAAGATAGATATCTTGATATAACCTATGACTCTTTTCTCCTTTTGAGTATATTTCTTAACTGACGGATGACTTTCTGAAGGTAATACTGTTGATCTCAGATTTTCGAATGGACCTTTTATCCTAGGAATGTTCAGTGGACATTCCTTCTAGTGGAGTCACCAAATGTTGTGACCACTTTACAACATCAACCCCAATTAGTAATTGGGTCCCCCCCTTTTTTTTACATTGCCTGGATCCTTACAGATAATCCCATACTTTGATCCGGCAATATTTTCGTGGCTCGGATAATGTGAGGAGCTTAGGCTAGCTCATCAGTGAGAAAGAGAAGTGAATGCATAGATTTCCCCCCCGCATAGGCCCCAAACCCTAAAACTGCCCAGTCCGGACTATCCTCTGGGAAGAGTTTTGTTTTTTCATCCTCAAGGATGGGATTTTGTCTTTCCACACCTAGGTAATAAACCCACTCCGTGTCCCGCTGCAGGAAATCATTCCTAGATTCCAGTCCAGGAATCCAGCCCGGAGGTCCAAACCGGAGTCCTGTCCAGAAATGCCTATCCCGGGGTCTTGTTCGAGGAATTCCTGCCTGGAACCCCGTCTCGAGGTCTATCTAGATTCTCCTTCCAACCGAGATTGCGGAATTCAACAGACACTGTCACTCCTTGGCATAATCATCCTTCAGTCATCAAACTCAGTTCCCAGCCTGACAACTCTAGTCCGGAAGGTCAAAATGGGGATATCTCTTCAAATCCCGGTTCGGCATTCAACCTCATTCCATAACTCGGAGGATATTCCACCACAATGAAATCCTGTTTCAGAGAGTTATGCTGGTTTTAGGACGAAATCTGTTCAACATCAGAAAGAAACTGGAAAAGGCAGACCTAGGAACATTCCTGGTCGCATATTCCAGTACCAACTGGAGTATGCGCCCAGGACAACTTTTTGTCCTGAGCGCATAATCTAGTAGGTACTGGATTATGCGCCCAGGACAACTTTTTGTCCTGGTCGCAAAATCCAGTACCTATTGGATTTTGCCCCCAAGGACAGGGAGTATCCAGTTTCCCCTCCTGGTCTATCCAGTCAATTCTGGCTTGAAATTCTTCCTTTGACTCCTCTGTGCATACCTGAATCCTGGAATTCACAAACGAACTTCGTATCCTGCCTCGGAAGTAACAGATTCCGCGAGGATGGAAGGAACGAAGGATGGAACAAACGAACTTCGTGTCTCGCCATCGAAAGCAGATTCCTGGAGGATGGAAGGAACGAAGGATGGAAGGAATGAAGGATGGAACAAACGAACTTCGTGTCCCGCCATCGAAAGCAGATTCCCGGAGGATGGAAGGAACGAAGGATGGAACAAACGAACTTCGCATCCCGCCTTGGAAATAATAGATTCCGCGAGGATGGAAGAAACGAAGGATGGAACAAATGAACTTCGTGTCTCGCTGTCGAAAAAAAAAGGACTCTCGGAGGATGGAACAAACGGGGATGGAAGAAATGAACTCCGTATTTCTGATCCCGTATCAACAACTGAACCTCCGTTGAGTAGCTAGGAGAATGAACTGGCCACAAAACTAGAATCCCACTCCAAAACACAAGAAAATGCAAATCCTTGACTAAAATTCCTTGAAACTGCAGTCCAAGGTCAAGTGGCGCGAATTCCAGTACCTGTAGGATTGTGCGCTCTAGGACAAATTTTGTCCTGGGTGCAAATTCCTTAACCTTTAGGATTGTGCGCTCCAGGACAAATTTTGTCCTGGGCGCAAATTCCTTAACCTTTAGGATTGTGCGCTCCATGACAAATTTTGTCCTGGGCGCAATATCCTTGACCATCAGGATTCTGTGCTCCAGGACAAATTTTGCCCTTGAGTGCAAAATTCATGACTTCCTGGATTCTACGAATTTTGTCCTGGGCGCAAATTCCTTAACCTTTAGGATTGTGCGCTCCAGGACAAATTTTGTCCTGGGCGCAAATTCCTTAACCTTCAGGATTGTGCGCTCCAGGACAAATTTTGTCCTGGGCGCAAAATCCTTGACCATCAGGATTCTGTGCTCCGGGACAAATTTTGCCCTTGAGCGCAAAATTCATGACTTCCTGGATTCTGCGCCCCTGAAGGTTCCTGACCCAATCTGGAATGGGAGACCTGCATGATGAAATTCTGGAACCCAGTCTGCCAGCTCCTGCATGGAAGAATTCCTCGCTTGTTATAAAGTCTCACCTTGAAATCCGGAAACCTTAGAGGAGATAGAAGGTACTTCCGGCATTAAGTGATAGAGCCTCTGATCCTAGTGCAAGAAAAAGTTGTCCTTGCCAAAACACAGCATTGAAACCCTTAACAAATATCCAAAAATTGAACATGAAAGACAAATGGCGCCAAATCCCTGACTGGCAGAATTCTGCGCTCCAGGACAAATTTTGTCCTGGGCGCAAAATCCCTGACCTTCAGGAATTTGCGCTCTAGGACAAATTTTGTCTTGAGCGCAAAATCCCTGACCTTCAGGAATTTGCGCTCTAGGACAAATTTTGTCCAGTTCCTCCATGGATGAATTTCTGTCCTTCAGGGGATGTTAGAACTCGGAAATTCCTACTGAATAATCCTTCTCACCTAGTCATCGATGCAACCGAACAACTTCAGGCAGATTCCGACCCCGTCCGGGAAGTTCAAATTGGAATGATTCCTGTTCAAAGTGCAAAATTACAACCTTCCATCTGAGTAAGATTCCATAGGAGAAAATATTCCAAGACTTAGCTGGATTTTAGCAAAAGTTCAAGAGTTATGCTAGGGAAGAAAATCCAAAACCTCGGGAAATCCCCGACGTTGCAAAATCCTAGACCTCAGGAATTCCCCGACATGTCAAATTCCCTGACATTGCAAAATCCCGGACATGCCAAAATCTCCGACATGCCAAATTCCCCGACATGCCAAAATCCCCGACATTCATAAATCCCCGACCACCGACATGGGAGAAAAGGACAAAAGACCAAGTCGGCTAGGAATAAAGTTTGGTGGTTAGGAAATTCTTCTCCTCTAACCTAGGTCGGCCAAGTCAAGGAGGTGAAGTTGCCTATATATAGAGGGCGCTCAAGGCATTTCTAAAACATTCTAATTCAAATCCAAATCAGAAATTCATCTTTCAAGAGCAGAAATTCAGTCCAAGGGCAGATTTCATCCAAGGAAATTGCAGATTTTATCATCTCCAAAGAACAAATTCGTCATTAGGGGTAGAAATTTCTGAAGGTTTAAGGCAGATTTTTGAACCTTCCAAGAGCAGAAATTCATCCTTCGAGAGCAGAAATTCCTTCTTCAAGACAAAACTCTTCCATTCCAAGGTAAGTTTTTCACTAAAAACTCATATTTCTGAATATTCCTAAGGCAGATTTCTTGTTGGAGCATCCATTAAAACTCAGAAATTTCTACAGAAAAATCAGAAAATCCATTAGTAGGTCAAGAAATCCAAAAAGAAAAATCAGAAATTCCATAGAAGGTCAAAAGTTCCTCGTGCAAGGAGAGGTATGTCACTGCGTAGGAGAAATTCTTTACTTAGAAAATTGTTATTTTTTGTCTTTCCTATGTACTTGAAAATTCCTAATTTTAGTCCCACATGCATAAAATGTTGTACCAACTTCCCACGTGTGGGAATAAAATCCTCGTCTTACTTTTATCCTTGCCCCCTTTGGAAAACTCATACTTTGCTTTTCTTTTCTTGATTTCACAGGTAAATGGCAAGTGCCAAGGCGGGTTCCTCAAGACAAACTCAGGTCAAGGCCGCCTTCAAAGGAATGATCCCACAGTCGAAAATCAAATCAAAATGGGCAAACGTCGGAGACACCAACATCTATCCTTCAGTCATGGAAGAAATTGGGAAACGAATGTATGGGACGGCTGGACATCCTCCATCCCTGCTCGTAGCCAAGATCGTCCGGAACGGAGTTGCCGCCGCCGCATGCTTCCCACCCGCCATTCCTTGTCCCGAGCTGATCGTGGAATGTTTCATGCACTATGATCCGGAGCGCAGGATGGTAGTCGATCGTAACAACACAGTGGTGGCCTATTTCACCAAAGAGAAGATTGCGGAGGCTTTCAATATCCTTGTCTATAATCCCGTCGAGTTCATGAGCCAGGAGGATTCAGCCGAAATGTTCCAAGCCGATTCAGCAACCTGTTTCGGAGTCGTCAACAAGACATGGATGCAGAAGAAAAGGCCTCACCGTTCCAAGTTGCCAAGGACACTCCTCAAGTCCGACTTCAAGCAGGAGCATGGAGACCTCGTCGTCATGCTGAACAGGATTATGGGAAGTCAACAGTCCTCTACCTTCGAGCCATGGATGTTCTACTACATCGAAAAGGTCCTCGCTGGAACAAAGATGATTGATTGGGCTCGACTCCTCAGTGATAGCATTGATGCACAATTCCAAAACCTGGAGGAATCGAAGACCTTTTACATGAGTTCCTATGTAATCTACATGCTGGCGAGGAACAACAAATATCGAGGACTGTCATGGAAAGGACGTATCGGCAATCAGGAAGGACAAGTCATGGTCTACAATTGCTGTCCCCAGCGCCATCTCTAGAACGTAAACCATTTCCGGAGATTGAATGATGCATTCGCCATGCATATTACCAGGACCCTCCAAGGAGGCATTCACCAGAGACTATCACCCGAGGCCAAGCAGTTGGTCAGGACATATGGCTCGTGGTTCATCCAGTTCCCGAAGTTCACATACGTCAGGGTACAAGGATTCTCCGGCTATCCATACAGACTACCAAGGTATCCGTTGGACAAAATGGTCCTTTTGGAATTGACAAGGCAACTCTCGGCGTATGACAAAGTCTAGAAGAAGAAGAAGAAGGCCGGGGTGACTTATCCAATCCAGACGGAAGGTGAAGTCGAGTCATGCCCATCTCTCCTAGCCACCGAAAAGTTCGAGGAGTTGCAGTTCTACAACTTGGTAACTCATTCCTTACGGGAGAACTTTGACCCGTTCAATACCACCAGGGTAGCATGCGGAAGGAAACATAGACACAAGATACACCTGGAGGACCATTGGGCAAATGCCGAGGATGACTTTGAGGTGCGAAGGAGAATGTGTTCCCGACTTTCAGTTGACATGATCAGAGTCACCGGGATCTTTCCAGTCCCTGACCAAGTCAAGGAGGATGGTAAGCTAGTCCAGCCATTCTTCGAGCAAGAAAAGGATAAGCCTCTTCCACCCTTAGTTTGGTCTGATCCAGAGGTCACCCACTTGGACGAGCTAATGGCACCCGTGCTGACAATAACACAGAAATGGATAGGTCAGCAGATGGAGAAAATGCATAAGATGGGTATCCGTCCCTCTTACGACTTGATGGGAGACTTGGATTCTCAGTCTTCTGAAGAGGATACGACCGAGGATACTCCTGTGAAAGCACAAGAGGCGGGAAGACAGGAAGTAGGGAACCAGGCTACCGAGGATCCACCAGCAAAGAGGGTAAAGGCTCGGAAGGAATCTATCAGCAGACTCAACCAAGAGGAGTGGAATGCATCCAGACGTCACTCGGCCAGCACTTCTTCCATCCGGGAGGTGGATCTTTTTGGAGATATGCAAACAGTTAAAGGCAAGAGACCCATGGAGGAGGAAGTGGTCCCAAATGAGCCGGATGATCAGGGAGATAATGAGTCCATGGATTACACCCGGGAATGGACTCCCAGCCTCATAGTGGGGAATCAGCCTAAGCCTTCACCACGGAATCCAGGGGAGGTCCATCTTGAGGACATGCTCCGTCATCCTGATTTGGAATTCCTCAATGAGGAGTTCAATTACGGAGAAGTACCGACCTCCACGCCACAAGTTGGTCAAGGACCTCAGGAAGCACAGGAAGAAGCCATTCCATCCACGAAGCCCAATTGGTTATAGGACAGGTTGCGGAAGAAGACAGTCAGGAAGAATAATCCTTCCACTGCACTTGGTGATTTTCTTGCCATGATAGGGAAGCCTGCAGTTCCAAAGAAAGTGAAGAAGTTTTCCAAGATTACCAGAGATGAGTCTGGATCCCGCCGAGTAGAAGTGGCAATTCCTAGGATAACTGAGGCAAAGGAAGACATCAGTCCTGATGACTTTGACATCTTGGAGGTTGACCTTGGGCCAACCACGAAGGATCAAGAGATGGCAGAACTGGAGGATTCCGTAGCCGTCATTCGAGAAAGATTAAGGAAGGAGGAGGAAAAGAAGAACCAGTTGAAACAGGAGAATAAGCAACTGTGGCAGCATATCTAGCAGCTCATGGGCCCATTGCAATCCGTCCAAGGAACAACGTCCCAACCTCTGAGCATAACTAAGGATTCCTTGGCTGAGGTTGAAGTTCTGAGGACAGTCGGCCACACAACAAAAGGCCGTATGGAGAAGGTCTTGGATAGAGCCCATGGATTCATAGAGGACCTCGTTCAGGTGAATGGCAGAGTTACAACACTCATGGATAGACTTCAGGCAATTCTGGATACATGTCAACAGTTCATGGTCGTCCGAGAGGAAACTATCCCTAGACTGAAGGCACTAATGAACACTCCGCAGCCAGACTTGATCAGGAACAAGGTAATACATGCAGGATCAGTATATGACTTCCTCAGCTGGTATTCCGCCTTGCTCATGAAGAGAGATAACTTGGAGAAGATTGAAGGTGACGCTTCCCGGGCCCACGCCATGTTGAAGGAGATCCAGGACAAAATTCTTGTATCATTGGAGACCTGGTTTGATCTGGATGTAGCACCGGATGGAGTCATTGGCTTGGAAGAATTGAAAGGCAAGATGCGGAGCATATACTTCAAAGCAACTTATCCTACTGAGGAATCCCATCTTGAGGATGGATCCTCGTTTCTGATTCTCATTAACAATATCCAGGAGCTGAGGGCAGATTGGGAAAATGTCCTTGTCGCCTACACCACCACCGCATCCATCATGGAGTTCCGGATTGAGAACCTACCCATTATTCCTATGGAGGAGTTGGAAGTTGTCCTGACCAGGTTCTTGGAGGCAGAGACAAGGGAACAGGAAGAAGTTCCAGACAGACAGTCCAATCCTATCCAGGAGTCCTAGACAGGTGGCGACCAGGACAGCTGGAAGTTTTCCTTGCACATTCTGACGACCTAGACAGGTGGCAGTCTTTTACATGAACATTCTGAGGACCCCACCTGCTTTTCTAGGATTTTGTAACCCAGGGCACATATGTCAAGGAAATCTGATTTCCTTTTTGCCCTAAGATATTTTTGAGAGACTATATAAAGGCTGAGGGATGCCTCATTGTATCTCTCTCTCCCTTTCTGATATTTTTATCATTCTGATGCTCCTAGAGCACCTTAATAGCTAGCTTTATTTCTGCATGACTTTTATGAGCTGAAACTCCCAAAATCAGTTGGATTGTTGTGATATAAACTTCTGAAGTAATAATATATGCATTGAAGAATGGTGTTCATATATTCCTTTGGATTTTTGGCATGGTCTTATTGATTTCTTGGAGGAAATCTGAAAGATATTGAAGTTCTTTCTTGTATTTTCATGTTTTCATTAGTTAGAATGATGAAGATTATTACTGTTGAATGATTGAATCTGTTTGTTCATACCATTGGTGATCTGTGGCCTGCAAATCATCGTGCATGGTTAGTCTGAACTTAATTCGAACCTAACTTAGACTGTTCCGTATGACCAAATCCATGTCTCTTACTGAAGTAGTCTGAAAATCCTTATTCTCCCTTAGAAGATAGCACCACCCCTGCCTAGCTGTTGCCTCATGACGAAGCAGAGGACTGGTTCCAGTTTCTATCTCCAGCAGCAGTCTTCTTCCATCAATTAGTTAAACTCCTGAACCCTTACCTTATCTTTTTCACTTTCTTTTAGATCTTCATTAGGATTAGTTTTTCAAAACTTCATCACCAAATCATCCGCCTCTGTAAGAATGGAACTTTAGAATTCTAGTTGTCCATCTGTGAAAGGATTCCATTCACCCGCAAATCCGAGTCCGAATCCCAGAAATGAATTCCATGACCCTGAAAGAGCAATCTTACATAAGTCCCCTTCATGATTACCAGCAAATCACATCATTCTACTGAGTCTATTCCTATGCACGTCAAGACCTGACACAAAAGGAACCTTGGAGCAATCTCATTCGATCACGTAGTTCAGCGTCTGAGAAGCTTTATTCAAGAGAGGATAGGATACTCTGTGTTTTATTCTAATGTTGTTGTAGTCACAAAAACCTCATCAACAGTAGGCTAACTCAGATGGTTAGAGGGTCCCTTTTGGCAGAGATCAGTGTGTTTTCTCCATCAGAGCTTAGTATGGGTTTAGGTTTGGCCTTCGTTGGACTCAGTCCTATACACTTACTATTTATAGTAAGTCATTTTTCTAGAGTTTCTATTTATAGGAGGGTATCTGGTCATGTGGTGATTTCAGTGTTGTTCTCAATTTTTAGTTGGTGATAAGGTTGTTTAGAGGTCTCTGGTCCCGTGTTGTAGGCTCTTGCTATTTTTAGCCGACAGAGGTTGATAGAGATGGACCCTTGCTATTTTTGGTAAGATGGTTGGATGCATAAAGGGTGTCATGGTGAAACCCCAAGTTCAGACAGAATTGAGAAATGATGTCTAATTATGGAGATAAGTGATTTTTAATTATTATTAAAGGTAATCTTTAATAATAATTAATTATTATTAAAAGGACATCATGGGGTTAATAGACCTTATATTAAAAGTGGGTCATTTAATGATATTAAAGTCAAATAATAAAGTCATGGATTAAAGCGCTCAAGTGAAGTTATATTATAAAGTTTTTGAAGTCACTTTATTTTCAATGGGCCCATGACCCATCATTAAAATCACTTAAAGTACATTTAATATTTCATAGATTGGAGCACCCATTTATGAGACTTATAATAAAGTTTTTATTAAAAACTTAAAAAGTGGACTTCGAAGGCAAATTAAATACACTTCATTTGGAGATGTTATAAAAGGGCATCAAAAAACAAATCAATCTCATTATTGAATGATCACTTGAATTTGCTTTGTGGTTTTCTAGAGAAGACAAGGGTTTCTGTATATCAGCCATTGAAGAACGTTCAATCTTCAATGTATTTGCAATCTTGAGGCTGTGAAAGATCAACTGAATCATTGCCAGAATGTGGGCTTCAATCAGGAGTCCAATTTGTGCATAATAATGAAGTATTTCAAGGGTTTGATAGTAGATTGAAGATTATCATTGCTGAATATCTTATTTGTTGAGTTGTGCATACCTTTTTGGCACGTGGGAATCATATGGTACATTATTGAAGAGATTATCTACAGATTATTTAAGGGTTTGAGAAGATTCTTGATTGAAAATCAAAGGCATATCTGCTGTGACGAATTAATTGCTGATTATACACTTTAAAGTCACGTTGTGGCAAAGACCAACATTTTAATATTGTATCAATCCATCCTCTTGAAGAATCAAGGAGAATCAAAGTTATTGCTGCTGTTGCATTCATATCAGACCTATACTTTTCATAACAACAAACTGAGTATGTAAAAAATCTTCATATTTTGCAAATACGACTTTTTGGGTATTTGTGAATTAAATATTAAAGTATATTTTCTCAACTGGGTCTTTGTTATTTTATCAAAACATTGAATATTTTAGAAGATTTAAAATCTGGAAATTTTAGCAGTTTATGCATAGTTCCTAAGTTGCAGGGTTTGCCTGTCAGAGGACCGGGTGTGGGTGCGGGTGCGGTGGGCGCGGGTGTGGGTGCCCTGTGGGTGCTGGCAGGGGGCGGTGGAAGGGGACTGGGTGCGTCCCGGACGCACCCGGGTTCGAACCCAGTCCAAAAACAAAGAACCCAGAACGCACCCATGCCCCCAATGATTTTTTTTTAATTTTTTTTCAACTAAAAACTCAATTTTATAATTTTTTAAACATTCTAAAAGGCAAATGAAACCCTAAAAAGACATTATAAACACAATTTTGCCATTTTCAACTCATTTCTTTCATTCCAAAATACAAAAACTCTCCATTGTGGCTGAACTCAATTTTTTTTGTGGTTGAAGAAAGAAGCTTGAAGATTGAATCCTGAAGGTTGGAAATCCATTGCTCCACCATTCCTACTCATTTCCAACGGTTTAGAGGCTGCCAAGAAGATCAAAGGAAGAGATTTTTGCAAAGAGGTAGGTTTTCTATTCATTTTTTTTTTTGCATTTTCAAACAACAAACAAATTCTTTTCAACTTGTTTTTTTTTTTAAACTATTTATATGAATCATAAATGTATCACCATGCTTTTGTTTTTGTTTTGATTCTTGAAAGTTTTGAGTTTTCATTGTTTCCGTTTTGTTTACAAAACTTATTGCCACACCCACAGGTGACAGGAATCACAATGGCAGCTAGTTCTAGCTCAGTATCACAATCAAAATTCAAAATCGATCCACACTCACCTCTTTGGAGGCATGTTGAATGATTCAACAACAACCAGGTGGTGGGGGTTACCTTTGGAAATGCAATGGCTGTGATGTGCAATATAACAGTTCATATAGTCGGGTGAAAGCCCATTTGTGTAACATCCTTGGGATGGGGATCAAAGCTTGCCTAGGAAAGAATAATAAACCTATACCACGAGAGCAAGTGCTGGCATATATCATGGAGCAAGAAGCAGCAGATGAAGTAGCAGGCTGTAAATCAGTAGCAAAAATGTCAAGGAAAAGAGGCAGAAATCAAAGAATGGATCCTCCATCTATTCCTAGTTCCAATGTTGTGATAGAGAGCCACCCATTTTTGGTCACTTCTCAAGAGCAACCCACAAGCACTACAAACAAGAGACCAAAGGGACCTTTGGAAACATCATTTCAAAATGAGGCTCGAGATATTGCTGACCAACATATAGCCAGATGCATTTATGCAAATGGTATGTCATTCAATGTTGTTCGCTCACCATATTAGCAAGAGATGGTGAGAAAAATTAATGAGGCTCCAAAAGGGTATAAGAGCCCAGGTTATGAGAAGGTGCGTGGCACCTTATTGGAGAATGAGGTGAAGAGTATAGAAGATGCATTGAAGCCTTTAAGTGATTCCTGGAGTGAGACAGGGGTGTTGATTGTCTCTGATGGATGGAAAGATGCAAGAAGTCGGCCTTTGATCAATGTCATTGCAGTGTCCCCTAAAGGGGCAATGTTTTTGAGAGTTGTGGATTGTGAGGGACAGGTGAAGGATGGTGAATTTATTGCTCAGATCCTCATTGCAGCCATTGAGGATGTGGGACCTCGTAATGTTGTTCAAGTGATAATGGACAACGCAAAAAAATTGTAGAGCTGCTGGGTTGTTGGTTGAGGAACGATATTCATATATATTTTGGACACCTTGTGCTGTCCACTCTCTTAATCTAATGCTACAAAAGATTGGGAAAAAAAAATGATTGGATTAGAGAGTTGTATGTAGAGGCCGAGGAGATACGAATGTTCGTCACCAACCACCACATGTCCCAAAGCATATTTAGATCATTTTCTACATTGGAGTTGTTGAAGGTAAGTGAAGCAATATATTTTTAAATTTAAATTTTTCATTGTGCTTTCAATTTTTAATTTCACATATTCTATTTCTTCTTAAAAGTTAAAGTTTGTTTTCAATTTTTTAAATGTTTAAATTAAATTTTATTTATTGTACTTTTTATTTTTGATATTTCAATAGGTTGCCAAGACCCGTTTTGCCTCAAACACAATTGCCTTGAGACGACTTGTGAAGGTCAAACAAGCTCTTATCAACATGGTAACAAGCACTACCTGGTTCGTATGGAGGCAAAGCAACACTGAGAGGGCAGCAAATGTTAAGGGGATGATCCTAAATGACTATTGGTGGGATTGTGTGGAGTATCTCCTTAGTTTCATCGAGCCCATTTTGAGCATGATTCGTTATACGGACATGGACAAGCCTTGCATGGGGGAGATATATGATGGCATTGATTCAATGATAGAGAAGATAAAGAACATCATAAATGAGAAGGAGAAAGATCCTCAAGAAATTCTCTTCAAGCAAGTGCATGAAATTATTGAGGCTAGATGGAACACAATGACAACCCCGCTGCATCTTCTTGCATTTGCATTGACTCCAAAATATTACAGCAGTGAGATTCTTTCGGTGACAAATAGGATTCCCCCATGGAGAGATTTAGAAGTGTCTAAAGGGTACAAGGCAGCATTTCGTAGACTCTTCCCTGATCCAGATTTGCATGATGTGGTCACTGATGACTTCACTGATTTTGTACACTCCAATGGTCTAAGCATTGAGGCTCTTCGTGATAGATTCAAGAAAGATGCTCACAATTGGTGGTATTTTCATGGCCAACAATTCTAGTGCCTACAGCCTCTTGCAGTCAAAGTTTTATCACAAGTAAGTTTACTAAATTTCTATGTTTTTTATGATCTATAATTTTATCTTAAAGACTTTTAAAAATTTAAAGTTTGAAGTTTCATAATTTTTAATTATTATAAATTTTATAACTTGTAACTTTATAAGTTTTAACTTTGTAAGTTTTTATTTTAAACTCTTTCTCTCTACTTTGTCGTCATAGGTTGCTAGTTCCTCTGCATCTGAGAGGAATTGGAGCATGTACTCTTTTATCCACTAGATAAAGCGCAACCGATTGCACTCCAAAAAGGCAGAGAATTTAGTGTATGCGCATTCCAACTTGCGCCTCCTTTCGTACAAAAAACAAGACTATAAGGAGGGGGAATCAAAGTTGTGGGATGTGGACCCAGAGCAAATTGACATGGATGCTTCTACTTCCCAATCCCAACATGTTGCACTTGAGGGATCAGAGAGCGAGCACACTTTTTCAGCGAGTGGCAGTGGTGTTGGTTGTGGTTTTTCAAATGATCCTGCTAATGTCCAAGATGATGATGATGTGGAGGATTTAGCAAATCCATATGATGATTGACATTTGTCATTTGACATTGAAACAATGAAAATTGATTGTTGAACATGATATTATTATTTTGAATCTTGTTATTGAACTTGAAGTTCGAGTTTTATGTTTTATGATATTCAAGTTGTTGGTGGTTTTGTTGTTTATATGATGCTATGTGGTGTTCTACACTTTATTCTTGCATTTCTACACTTAATTCTTGCTTCTATGCTTAAGTTTTTTGCATATACATATATTTATATATATATATAAAAAAACGAACCCAACCCCCCAAAAAAATTTTGGCCGAACCCGCGAACCCGAACCTGCACCAGAACCGGCAACTTAGCATATTTCGTATTTTCTATTATTCGCAAAATATATCCATGCATGTGTGCTAGTAAATGCAAAAACATAAAACTTAGAAAAAACAATCAGAAAAAGTAGAACAAATATAAGGCAGAAAATTTGTTTGGCTATATTCCACCTGGGTGGGATATTACATCCACATGGCTGCCTGCCATCCATGTTGTTTCCTGCCATTTCTGCATGCATTTGTGGAATGTTTCCTGCCCTAAGTGGAGTTTAGGGGATGGCTTGAGGATGTTTCCGAGCCATTCCAATGTCCCCAGAACTCCCTGCCCCTGGTAAGGAGACATCTGAAAAAGTCCAGGGGACACGTCCCTAGGAACCGAGATTAATAGATTTGATTACGACAAATTCAAAATCCCAAAAGTTAGTTTTTTTTTTCCATTTCTACAAGGTAATGGAAACCTTTTGAAGCTCCAGGGTGATGCCTTTGTTAAAAGGCTGTTTTGAATTGCCCAATTAGGTCCAATTTCATTTAATCAAATAACTATTTATTTTAAGGAGTGACCAAACTTCATGGATTTATGCCAAATTGATTAATCAATTAATAAATTTTGAGTGGAATAAGGACTTTTTCCCTCAATGGATGATTGAGTTTCAAAGAAATAGAAATCTACTGCTCAGCAATTTGTAGTTCAATGTGGGATAAATTTGTTAGGTATGTTGCCAGGCACCTAAAATGAGACTCAAAGAGAGTTATATTTTCGTTTTTACAGCCGATGGCATTCAATATAACAGCTCTGCATCTTTTTGGTTTGTAAGGAAGGGATCTTGTATTAAACCAGAAAAGCAAAAGAGTACACCAGCTAACCATCAAAGTTAAATAGAAAATATGTTCCTATGAGTCAAGAAAAGCTAACCTATCTGTCATAGTTGTGTGACTCTTGCTCTGAGACAGTCTTAAAACTAGCACATCTAAGCAGTGAATGACCCCAAACAATCTGACAAAATGGACTGAATTTCCAAAACATGGAGAGTCATAGAATTTTGGAGAGACTAGCTGCATATGAGCATGAGACTCCAACTAAAAGCATAGAAGAAAAACCCTCATTTGCAAGTCAAAGACCTTATTTGGAGTGGCCAAGTTTTTTACCGTGTCTAAAGCTGGCTTATTGTTTTTGTCTTTCTGAGTTTGAGTTGAGCCTGTCTCATAGAGTTCTGGAGACACTCGCTGTGTCCAAGCTTGAGACTTTGCCTAAAGGCATAGAATGAAATCCTATTTGTAGGTCAAGACCTCATTCAGAGTGCTTGAGTTCTTTGCCATGTCTGAGTTAACTTGCCATAGTGGTCTTTCTGAGTCTGATCTGAGCCTGTGTCTGTCTACAATGATCTGTACATTTTCCCCAAGATGCAACAACGTCCTTTCACTCAGTAATCATTAATTCTGTCTTTGAGATGCATGGCCAAATTTGCTCTAAAACTATGCAGTTCCCTCAAGTGGAGCGGGGAATTATGCTCTGTATCTATTCTTAAGTTTATTTTTGAATAGCCAAAATATCTGTAGATGCTTAGGGGTTGTTTCATGTATGATAAAGGATCCAGCTTAGGTATAATTATAACTCTCAGAGCAATAAATTGCCTTAAGTGCTTTAAGGCTTTTAATGAATGACATGAGAACTGTAAAATATTCTCAATTTTAATCAAATTCATCCTTAGAAGACTAATGCCAGAGCCATCTTGAGAATGGACAATATTTTTTGGTTAGTTGTCTACAAAATGCAAAAATATTTTTGACATTTTATTAATTTATTTAAGCTTTTAGGAAAAATCTAGAAGCTGAAGTTTGAGTGACATTGGCCGATCCTTCTCCAATTTGAGATCCACACAAGTTCTTGCAACAGGGTATTTGTAATTTTTTTATGCTTAGAGCAGGGTCAGAATGTTGACCTTATTTCTCCCAAGACAACATTTCCTAGGGTGTAGGTGTTCTTTAGTCTTTAACTTCGTATTTGGAGCATGCATGTCTATTTATGGAGACACCCCCTTTAGGGTTGAGACTTTAAACTTAGTTGTTATGTTAGAGCTTTAGCTAGCATTGTAATAACTAGTCTATATGTAGAGACTAGGTAGTTGTTCATGTGAAGGTGGTTGTGGAAGTTGTAACTTCTGCCTTGAATCTCTTTATAGAGACACACCTATAGGTACATCTCTCATGTATTACAATAACTTCCACCAATAATCTACAAGTTGGTATTTGTAGATTGCAATAGCTATGGAGAAAAAGATTTGATTGAGAAGAAGTTTGTTTTTTTCTCAGAGGAAGTTTACTTTTTTTTTATTAGATGGTAAAGGTGGGTTTTTTAAAGGGCCTAAACCCTTGTACAAAGAGTAGAATGGATTCAGCAATGAAGCCCAACAAACAACAAAGAAACTACAAATAGAGACAAATGAAAGAGTCTGCTTGCACCGAGGTTGTAAACAAATGAGAGGAACTTAATCCAAGAAGAAATTGACAAGAATTCACATTGCCCGCCTACAACTAAATTGGAGAGTGCTGCCTGCATATCTACCCTGAACATATTATTACTGCCATGCACTGTTGACAATGCCTCGCCCTTCTGCAGATGTTTCGTATGCTGATTTCTATTGCCACTGTCTACACTTAACCTTTCTCTACCATTTTACTCTTTGCTGTTGTTGATTCTGTATGCCCTAAAATCTGACACACACTACTTCTGATGGCTGTGTTGAGTCAAGCTGCCATGTGGATGATATGATTGTGTTTATGGTTGTGGTGGGGATGATTGATGAGGATGAGGTAGTAGAAAACTGAAGGTAGGATGAGGTGGGTGGCTGGTTGAAGGTTGTTGACTACTGGATGGTAGCTGTGGATTTGATGGAAAAAGGACATGCGGGTTTTGTTGGAGAAATGATTGTGGCCAGCTAAGGTCAAGAGGTGGATCAAATGGATGGGGTCATCTATGCCTTATCTTAGGTTGAATAGGTGTTCCAACAATTGTGGTCGACTAAGCTCAAGAGGTGGATCAAATGGAGGGGGTCACCATGCCTTCTCTTAGTTTGAGTAGGTGTCCTTAGAACTTGTTGAGCTCTTGTAATCCACACCTGTTCGTTTATAACATTTAGTTGGCTAAGACAAGAAATTGAAGGGAGACGTATGGATGTTTATAAATGAGAGGATGTGTTTTGAATGTGTGTATGGTTGAATGTTGTTGTTTTTGGTTTTTATTTTTATTTTTGGAGTTTTTGTGTCTATTTGAATGTTTGATCAATAAACTAATCTGAATGCAAACGAAATAAAGTAAATTTAATCTACTTGCATTGGGATAAAATAAGCTCAATCTATTTATTGAAAATAAAACAATACATCTATTTAACTCTATCATGTCTTGATATTAAGGCATTGTTTAAATTAAAGATTTAAACATCATGATAAGACGGATAAGTCGCTTTTGATGATAATCATGCATCTAATAATATTTAATAAACATATATAATAATATTAAATAATATAATATATCTATTGTATTTATAAATAATAAATATAAATACAAATATAATATTATCAATTTTAATTATAAAAATATAATATATTATATAAATATAAATATAATTATTAATAATTTAAATATTTTTATATAATATAATATATTAACATCTACTATATATATAGTATTATAAAAGTATATGCATTGCTAAAAAGCAGTGAATGTCTTATTTTAAGGTTGCGATCATATGAAAGTTGGCAGCGATTATAAGACAGTTTATTAATGAAGTCAGCAATTAGTATATGCCACAGAAGATTAAAGGGGTACTGCGTTTGGGTCTAGGAGAGTCGTGCTACCAGAAGGTGCCCTCTTTTAGATACGCCACCCAAGAGGGAATGGAATGAGCTCACATGGGCCAAAGGGGTTTTGCCTTTTAGTTGTTGAAGGGTTCTGCCTTTGGGTCTAGGAGAGTTGTGCTACCAGGAGGGGCCCTCTTCTAGATACACCACCTAGAAGTTCACATGGGCCAAAGGGGTTCTGCCTATTAGTTGAAGGGTTCTGCCTTTGGGCCTAGGAGAGTTGGATTATCAAGACACCCTTTTGAGACCTCACTCCCCTATCATGGTATAGCAATATAAGGAGACCAATCATGAAGAAATGGGGAAAGATGGCAAGATGAGGGGATAATGTATAAATTAGAATCCTTACTAGGTACGCCACCTCATATGAATGGAACATGGCTAGAGGGGTTTTGCCTTTGGGCGTAGAGAGGCTAAGACACCGCATTGAGTAACTCTCTTCAATGCTTCCCCATGGTTGATCATCTTAAGGTAAGGTTTAATTGAATTAACTAATTTGTTATGGACTTGCTAATGTTTAAGATTTCTAACTTGTTGAAGGGATTACACCAGGCCAAGGTACTCTCTAAATCCGTTGTTTGCTTGGAAAGTTGATAGTTTAGGATAAAATTACTATAATTCTTATTAGGAACATTACAGTTATGAACTGATTATTATCTAATTTATTGATCTTTAATATTTCTAATGTCCCGTTCTAGTGATCTAATTGTGTACAAGTAAAGAGAACAAGAGTGTCCTAAAAGGGGACATTACAAACTCTATTGGCAAACTAACTGATACTGCAAACTTTTGTTATTTGTGATTGATTAATAAGATGAAACTTATTAATTAATTGAAAACAAACTACTAATTAAATGTACTTAATCAATTAAATAATACTAATTAATTAATATATGATGCAGTTAATTTCTTAAGGGAGACCAATTAATTGAACACATCTAAGATTTAATCTCCTTTAGACATTGCAAAAAAATTCAATTGCATTTTTGTAAATGAAATATGCAACTAAAAACCTCTTGTTAATGGGATAAAACTCAAGAGACAACACAAATGCCAAGGAGAAGGCCCTGATGGCTTAAACCCTTAGATGGTTTTTGAAAATTGAACATTGATGGGGCTTATCGTGGCAACTAGGGTATGGCTAGAGCAAGAATTGTTCTTTGGGATTCCTTTGACTTTTGTGCATGATGGTTATTTCTTTTTGGAAGTTCATTCTAATACTAAGGCAAAATGGATGGTAGCAATTGAATGCTTGTCTGTGGGATTTTCTTTGGAATGTAAAATATTGATTGTGAAAGGGGACTTCAATAATGTTATCGTGGGGTTTATTTAAGAAATGTTGTCGTAGTTAGAGATATATGAGATTGGTGGAAGAAGTGAATGCTCTATGTGTCCTTTGAAGAATATTTTTTCACATATGCATTTAAAAAGTAAATAAGGTGGCTGAATTTTTAGCCAATTAAGGAATAAATCAATCTCTTTTCACAACATTGCTTAGTGATAGGTTGGCATCTTGGGATGGTTTGGGAGCTTTGACCAAAGGTGACAAACCATAATTATGAAAAGTTTGTGATTTTGCGTTTGAGTGGTTTTCAAATGATGGTTCATCTCTTGGAGTTGCTTGTGTATGTCACATTTCTTTTGTGATGATAGTGATTTGTATTTCCCCTTCCACAACTACTTTATTGTGATTGTATCATATCGTGTCCCTTGCATTATCATTATTTTTTAGAGGTGGTTTTTGTGGGCTTTGGATGTAATGGAAATGACTTATCCAATGTGTGATACACTCAGCTCTTTTTTTTTTTTTGGTAGTGCACAAATTCTTTGTATTGCTTTGTGTTTCTTTGAGGACTATCTTATGCTTTCTATGGGTGAGGTTATGGGGAGAGACCCCTATTTTAAGGGAATAATTTTGACTAGGAGATTGAATGTTATTTTTGATTGTTCCATACTTGGCTATATTTTGTTGATTAGTTATATCTTTGGCTTGGAAGGTGTGGATGATACAAGTGTTGCTTGCACATAGGCTTTAATCCTAGAAGAGTTTTGATGCAGTTTGGAAACTAAAGTATGTAATCCTGTTGTTAGGGCTTGGATGTTGAAAATTTTGTATAAGGGAGGAGTTAGTGGGTTTTCAAAAAAGGATGAACAAGATATTGGTGTGGTTCAGTTTAGTGGTTGCTATGGGGGCTACCAAAGATGACATTAGGGCTTTGAAGCAAGAATTTAAGGAGACAATTCATGGGCTTCAGGAGGTGAAGATTTTTTTAGTTATTAATTTGTTGAAGAATTTTTCTGTATCACACACAAATGGTTTGCTAGAGGTCTCTAGTTTGTATACTCTTGCTTTGGAAGGTGGTGTGTGTCGTTGAGTGGCCATGTGTAAAGAATTGGTGCATGATGTTCAATTCTCCAATATGGAGGATTGTGGATTCCCTAGCTTTTTGATTAAAGAGATTGTGGATGTGAAGGAATGTGTGAGAGTTGTCTCTCTTGATGCTAAAGGTGTGGTTGGATAAGGGGTTCTATAAGCTATGTTTGATTCTGATTTTTTTTTTGCAATAGGATGGTGGCTCTTTTT
This sequence comes from Cunninghamia lanceolata, assembly GCA_027924645.1. Lineage (NCBI taxonomy): Eukaryota > Viridiplantae > Streptophyta > Pinopsida > Cupressales > Cupressaceae > Cunninghamia > Cunninghamia lanceolata. The sequence goes on from BSBN01000244.1 coordinate 187,237, forward strand.
TTGATTTGTTTTGGGCCTTGGTTGTTTATAATAGTTCTTAGTTTTAGTTTTTGTTATGCTCTAACATCAAGGCTTTTCTTATTGTACTCTCTATATGCACTTTTTTAGCAAGGGTGAGGGCCCCAATAGAACCCTCATTTAATTATAAAAAAGGCAGGTTTTGACGGCAGATTCTTTTGATGGTGCCTCATTTGCTGCGCATGTGATGGGTTTACCTCCTGCCCCTAGTGGTTATACTGTTCGTTTGGGAGGGCGTGGCTCCTTTAGGACCCTTTTTCTTGAAGTTGACGGTCTTGTTTCTTCTAGGCACCTTCTTGTCCGCCCCTCTCCAAGATCAATTCCTTTGCCCTCTACACTTCCTCCCTCGATGGTGGTGTCCAGACAAGATGTTCTTGAAAATGAGGAATTTTATTAGCGTAATGGGGTTGTTTGTAGGTTCAACAACTTGTGGCCGTCCCTGCTAGACCTTCACAAATGGGTCTTGGAGTCTTGGAAGTCCTCAGAGGTGGGCAAGATTGAGCTATTTCCATGCGCAGGGGTTTCTTTGTGGTGACCTTCGCTTCCCCAACGAAGCGAGATACTATGTTGAACGGTCGGGTTTGGATGTGGGGGGTGCATTCCCTCTCCATTAAACTTTGGTCTTGCTCCTTCAACTCTCTTATCGAGCCCCTCAACTTCCGACCAACCTGCGTTAGGCTCTTGAATCTCCCTCTTCAGTGTTGGGAAGATTCCTGCTATGAGGATGTTGGAAATGTAATCGGTCTTTTCTTGATGGTGGACTCTACAACCTCTTTCATGGGACACTCTATGTTTGCCCGCATTTTGGTCGACATTGACATCTCCAAACCCCTCCATGGGGAGGTGGTTCTCTAGGTTGGGGATAGGTCGTGGAAGCAACTGCTAGATTATGAGGGCCTCCCATTCAGATGTAGACGATGCTTTTCCATTGGCCACTTGGCCTTTGTTTGTCCCCTCTCTCGTTGTAAGGGTGCATCCACTTGGTGGAAGAATGCTTCGGATGATCACTTGACCATCAGTGCTTCTGACTCTTCAGTGGATGCTCCCTCGCCGATTGTTGCACCCTCTCCAGTTGTTGTTTTGTCCTCCTCGTGTCTTGATAAGGCATTCACGGCGGAGGTTGCTGCGTGCCCCCTACTTCCTCTAGTGACTTCTCTCCTTGGCATGGATTAGATGGTTGTGGTCCCTTCCTTTGAGGGTGGTGTGTGGTTCCCTGCTCGAATTCAGTCATCGGCTTCCTCCTCTTGAGATCTGTCTTTGGTTGTGGAATCTGGTTCGGATTCCCCTCTCCTTGTTCTGTGGACTTAGACTCTGTGTTCATGGACCATTGTTCAGAGAAGGAAGAAAGGACTTCCTAAGACTGTTTCTACTTTGCACCCTCAGGTAAAAGGAGTTCGTCTTGCTAGGTCAGATTTTGGTGTAGTCTAGTTCTTAACGTTTTGTCTTATTGTTTTGCAGCAGGGCTACTGTTTGTAGTATAAGGGTTTGGGCCTTTTCAAAATCCCGTTTTGTTTCCCAGTTTCACTATTGGTGAAACTCGCTTCATTTGCCTTTTTGGCTTTAGTGTATGAGTTCGGGCCCTTCCCGATTATCTAATTCAAAACATGTAACATTCAAATCTTTTGAAATGATACCTTCTAGAAAAAAACATCTTTTGACAATGATGTTTTTGGTGGTCCTTGTGAAATAATTTGTTTCTACCAAGGAAATTCTTAGTGTCTTTTGAGGAGAACCCCTCATAAATTAATAGAGTTCCTAGAAAAAACTTGCGTAGAAGAGCCTCTTGGGAAATCTAAGTTTAATGATGCGATTTAAAACATTTTAGAAAAATAACAATTTTTTAAAGCAATTGAGAGCAATTATACAAAAGCATACAAATAGATGTAAGAGAACATCGTATGTGGTCTAGATCATGAATTGATGTGACCCAAAGCACTTGATCTCTTTAGATTTGAGTTAACAATAATTGTTGGTTCAACAAGATAGAGCAAACAAAGATGCTTCTTTTAAGACAAGCAAGTGTATCTAAATCTCCCACAACACAATAAACACAATAGAAACAAAAAAAACAAGAAAGGAAAACAAACAAACAAAATGGAAGTCAATAATAAATCTAATCTAAACTACCACAAATCACATATTCTACTTTAATTAAAATAAAACAAACCTATTAAAACAAGAAAAATTGACACTTGGAGCCAAACGTTTCGAGTTTAAAGCAGAATGTTGTGGCAACAACATCTGCAAATCCAAATCTCTTGTGTTGGTTCCTCTTTCCTATGGTCACCTAACTATGGGTAGATGCCCAGAGCAAGGGTAGGCTAAGTATAAAGAGCTGGCATACTAGGAAACCACTATTGGTTGGTATAATTGTAATTAAATTGAATTGATAACTAAACGATAGTCTTAAAACAAATTTAGCAGAGTTTGGTTGCAACCATACAATTTCGTAGACCATTGCAAATGACTAGTTTTGGTTATTTTGTATGTGGGTGTTGTTGGGATTGATTGACATGAATATTAGATCTAGATTGAACCAAATAAGAAGAGAAACATAACAAAAACTCATGTTTTTAAAAGTAACATGTCATTGAAAATGACAAAAATGTTGCTTTTTATAGTAACAAAAATAACAGTGAAAGTGAAAATATTGTGGTGAACATAAAACCACCATAGCAGACGTGGAAACACCACGACAAATAGAGAAATTTCACGATGAACACAACCATCGTGACAAAGACAAAAACACCATGGTGAAAGTGAAAAACATTGCAACAAAAACAATTTCACCAACTATTGAAATTGATGAATTCACTAAAATAGGAAAACTACTAAATTTTTAAAATATAACAAAAACACAAGGAAACATCGCACGATAAGAAACACACACAGAGGGCAACTTGCCAGGGCTCGTTTTTATGGATTATATTATTATTCTAGATTAGTGAACATTTACCAGGATTGTTTTATTGCGAGTAAATTCCACGTGTGAAGGTAATTATCAGGATGTTATATTTTGCATAAATTAGAAAGTTGATTTAAATATTAAATATTATTGATGTGATTATAATATTTTGTTTCGGCTATGTTTTTGGAGACACTAACCTATTGACGTCGAGCGAATGAATGCAGGTACTTGTCGAAGACGAGAACATGGTTGAGGTAGAGGTGTTCTAGCCACTTGGCAATAACTGTTTGGGATGGTTAACCCTGATGCAATCACACACCACGTAGTTTCATACTGCATTTTTGAATGGTTTCATATGCATTATTAATAATTGTGATCGATGGTTTGATATTTAGAAAATTATTGTGTTTTTAATTGTTATAATTTTTTTTTTTCGAATGAATGCATGCTTTGATTACAAGAAATAAATTTCTTTTCGAATTATATTTTAAATCGTCTATTGTATTTTTTAAATAGTGAATATATATGGTTGTATTTTATATATATCTTAAATAAATAATAATAAACGTTTTCTATTTATATGAGTATAGATGTTTGGAAGACTATATATATATATATTTCACTTCTTGATTTATTAAAATAATTGTGTTTTAGTAAAAATAGTTAAATTATGTTAATAATAGTATTATTAAATTTAGAATTTTTAAATAAAGAGAATTAAAAATAAGATACTATCATGCATGCGATAGAAAGTTAATAAGTTATTTGCTTTTATTTATTTTATTCTTATTTTAATAGAAAAAGTAAGTCTCTTTATTTTATTATTGCAATCTCATGCAAAATCGGAGTAATCTTCAGTTATAAATCAAAGTAAAAAACCTAAAATTTTCCAATGCCAAAAATAAGGGAGGAATTTTAATAAAAGGGAAGTGGTTCAGCAGATGAAAGGAAGAAAAAAAAGAGAGGCGTTTTCAGAAAACAGTCAAGAACAGTCATATAAAAACGATGATATCTTTGTTATATCGCAATGAAATTCAAAACCGTAAACTGTTATGGAAAGTTGGGGAAGAGTAGAACAAAACCTAGAAGGGATTTGAAGATATCTGCAATAGTTGGTGAGTAGTTTAGGAAAAGATAAACCTGATTTTTTTATTGGCGTGAGAAAAACAACAAAGGATTTGGCACCATGATTTTTCAACAGCAGAGAAGTTCGTCCATTCTGGAGCAGCGACAAGAGGCAGCATTGAGAGGGCAACGACAGTAGTAGGAATTGACCCTTTTTCAAGTGAATTTCTGGGTTTTTTTCTTGTTTTGAGTACAATAATTAAATGCTGGTTATGATTGTTTAAAACATAGTATTTCAGACCTGCGTTTGAGTCCTTTCTGGTCTACAATACACCATAGGCAGCCAACATTTTAGGTTAAATATTTTTGTTTAAAAAATTAAACTCTCTTCTGTCAAGCTATCTTTTATCTGCGATCTGATTGGAGTCAACCTTCCCATTTGAGCGCCTGTGTGTTATCAATCTGGCTGCTAGGAAATAGATCTTGTATTATAGGTGTTTGGGCCTTTTTATTTTAAACGACCTGCCTTATATTTCTTCCCAGCCGTCAAACTTCTTAAACCATGACGTTTATTTCTGTTTCAGTGCTGCCATGAAGTTGGCGCCTAAGCTTTTACCATGCCGCCGGATCTTATTTAATCTTCTGTTGGGAGATCTGGTTCTTGACTTGATATACTTTGTTTCTGGTTTTATGCCAAGTGAATCGCTCTCTTTTGTATTTGATGCAACCGTTGAAACCTTAGTTAACCAAGTTATTGGTAGTTGATCATTTATTTCTGCAGTCATAATTCTTTCTTCCTTACCATTGCTATTTCAAGTTACTTGTTAAAAACAACTCTTAATTAAGACAACAAAATAAAAGTTCTTTTAAGTCTTGTATTGCTGAACCAAAGAGTTCTTGTCACATTAGTTATATTCTATTTTTTTCATCTATATTTAATGCTGTTAAAAAATATTCTTCTATTTGGAATCGGCCTTTTTCTTAAATGATTAATCAAGGTGCAAATAATTTATAAACTTAGATGATAATAAGGGATTCTTGTAGCTTACTTTCACGTTATTGTTTTGCTGTTAAAAACATTATTTTTAGACATTGTCATTGAATGCCAGTAAAAGATTATAAACTCTTCATTTTATTTCTGCTACAGTTATTGGCACAGTTGCGACAGGAAGACTATTTTTTTTTTGGTTCTGTACTCCCTGTCACAGTTGTGACAATAAGGTTTTGATTGACTTATAAATGTATTTATAAATGGACTGAGATAGTTCCTGTCACATATTTGATAGTGAGATTGCTAAAAATAACTTAGAATACTTATTATATTGTGAATTATGAACTTGGTAATTATATCAAGTTGATAGCTTTATGGATGTAATTAACAAATGATGGATTATTGCTTGGAAAATGTGTTTTCTTAATTGGTGTTTTGGGAAAGGGATTTTGAAATGAATTATTGGGGAATATTGATTCTTTTACTTTATTATTTATTTACTTGTTTCTTGGGGAAAGAAGTAAATTTTTTTATCTAGGAATGTTATTGGGTTACTTTTTGGGCAAGGATGCCGAATGTGGGTTATCAGAGACAACTTTTCCTCTTTTCGGGAATTGACCCATGTTACTATTTTAAAGGATTAGATTTAATTGAGCTATCATTAAAAAAGATGATTATTTTGTCTAGCAAACTTATTTATATATATCTTTGCCACATCTTGTTGTGAGACAATTTGCATTTCATTATTTAGAATTGCACATTAAGACATCAGGTTGCATTGGGAGTTTCCACCTGCCAGTTGTTCCAGGTAGCTAGACATTTCATGCAGGGCTGAGTTTCCTTCATTTCATGAAGGGATTCGAGGAAGTGTAATCGCTTCATGGTTGGGTGGAAAAGCACCTAGGTCATGTTCTCGTCTCTCGGCTTGCGGGAGAACCACTTGGTTTGTGGCGACTGATGAGCATATTGATTTATTTATTTATTCTTGTTATACATGATTATTGTAACTTGTAATTGGATGTATTATGACATGATTGCCACATAAATGTATATTTTTTTATAGTGCTTTCACTGGATTGGGCACGAGATTTGTGTAAGATTTAATGACTTTTATTGATTTATATTTATGAGATTATCTTTTTACTTGTGATATTGTAATCAAGTGAATTAATTACACCTTTTTATCTTTTATATTGTAATTAAGCGGATTAATTACATCATTTTACTTTTGTTACTTGTGATGTTGTAATTTTAATGGATTATTTACTTTATTTACTTTTGTGATGGTTTGAGGGCTTTTACACAACTAGAAGTTTCTGAAGGTTTGACAAGTGGGAACTTACCTCGGGGACATGCATCATTTGCCATATATTCATTTTATTGTGCCTTATAGGCTTAGTTGAGATTTATTTCATCATTGGACATGCCATACTAGTTTGTACAATTTTAGGCACATACATATTAGTCCCCTCAAGATAGGTGTGCTACAGTACTTGGTAGATGCCATTTTTCAAAATGGGGTGGGGGTTGTGTGTCATTGACCCATACTTACATGCATTTACTTGTAGTGTATTCTACATGTGTTGTCTTGCACTTGAACATGCAAAATTCAAAGGAAGGAGATCAAGTGTAGCATATTCAAATTGTAAACCAAATGAAATAATTGAAATAGACACAAGAAATTACTATTTTTCAAGTTGGAATACTACCTAATCCACATGTTGCTCGACGCTCATCTCACACCTACAAAATGAAAAAGTGACCGACTCAAGTGTAGTATCGTGGCGTTACATGACAATTTTTTATGGCAAAGAGAGGGACGAGAGGACTCACCATTGAGGTGAGGTTTAGATGACTAATTAAGTCTCTTGATGCATTGATACCTAGAAGACAACCCTTTTATACCAAGTAAAATAGGCCAATGCGAGAAAAACTAGAGTTTTTTGGGAGGTCATTTTCACTTGCAAGTTTGGTAGAAATTGAGCTTTGGCCCACAAGTGACTGATTTAAGCTTGAAAGTCCTCAATGGAGAGACGATGAGATGAACATCATAGAAATGGTAGGCATAGGAGGCAATCAATGACAATTAACAATGAATGAACACCCTCTTTTTTGTTAAAATAGAAAATCATCAAATTCATCACCTAGAGGCTAGGGATTTGGGAATGGGTAGTTTAGAAATGATTATTGTAGGTAATATACTAGGATTATACTTTTATATTTTTAATTTTTGCAAAATTTTACTAATTTTAGCTTAGTTTTTATTTTGAAGCATGGTAGACAAATTTGTCGCTTTTGTTAGTATTCACAATTTTTGCAAAAATGTAATCATTGTGGTACTTAGGAAAATGTTGCGATATTCAAGAAAACACAATGGTAAAAATGTAATTGTCATAGTTTATATTGAAACATTATGGCGAAAATGAAATTTACATGGTCTAGAAAGAAAAAGTTGTTGTGAAAGCGAAAACATTGTGGTAGGGAAAGGAAACAATGTGACAAAAATGAAATTATCGTAGTTGAAATGAAACCACCACCTATTGAAATCGACAAATTCACCGTCACTGCTAGAAAATTATGTTTTATGACATTTTTTATCTGTTTTAAGAATGGTACTAACAATGTCTTTATTGGTAGGTGTATGTAGGTTAACTATATATTAGATGGAGTGGAATCCACAAACAAGACTGACTTTGGGGGGTGTTGGACACATTGTCATGTAGATAGAGATATTGGAGAGAGCTAGCTTGATGAGGGTGGCACAAATTCCCTTAGTGTTGCCTTCTAACAAGAATATTATGTGCCATATTACTTATTGAGACACAGATTAGAACACCTAGTTCTCATGGGCAGAGGGGGAGTGGAATATTAACCTCTACAACACTTATAGGGTTCTAGGGGTTTCAATTACAAGGACAAGGCTCATTCTAGAGGACCCTTGGGATATGAGGGAGATAGAGACTCAAGCTTCCTATTTTGGAGACACCTAGGATGATGTGACCATGAGGCTTGGGATGGAGTTGAGACTTGTATAAAGTGACTATTTTGACCATTTAGAAGGCCTTGATTGAGATCATTATCGCCAGATTAGTTGGTGACAAGGTATCCTATAGGATTTTGTACAACTAAGCCCCCATTACCATGGAGATTGAGAGACATAGATGAAGCTATGCATGAGGAATGGACATACTAGCACATACCTATAAGACCTTGTATTAGATTACCAAGCTAGGAACCCAAACCATTGACCATCCTTCATTGATCATGGACTATATTCCATAGCATTTCACCTTATATGCAAGGGGGATTCCCATTCATGACTTGAGAGCACCTTGAGCAACAAGGTGAGATAGACTACCTTGATTCAGTAGAGTTATTCACGACACCAACACCATGATTGCAATAGATTTATTATAGTTCCATACATTGGCATTTGGGGTGTGTGGGATGGGGGTGATGGTGCGTAGGATGCATGACGTGTTACTTTTCTCACCAACAAGAGAGGAGAACATGAGATACATCCTATGGACAAGGTTTTGTAGTGGTTTAGAGGAGGGATGCCTCCAACCTTGCCCCATGTTGCTACAATGTACAAGGGGATTAGAGAAACTACATCAGGGATAGCAAGTAGAGTAAAAGGGCCCCACTAACACTAGGGGCCCCAATTGTGAGGCTATGGGGAGAAGTTGAGGTGTTGCTTGTTGGAAATGTTGTCATTGATGTCAAAGGTGGACAAGGTCATCATTGATGCCAAAGAGTTTGTTGTGGAAATTGTTGGAAATGTTGTCATTGATGTCAAAGGTACATAGACATGTCATCATTGATATCATTGTATGCACAAAGTAAATATTGTCATAATAATTTAGTGGAATGTCTAAGGTGAGTTGGATCAAATTGAGCAGAGGTTGACGACTATTAAAGTTTAGGAATGTCTAAGGCGAGATAGATCATTGAACAGAGGTTGATAGATCTTGATGTTTAAATTAAAGATTTAAACATTGGTTTGATAAGGTCGACTAAAGGAGAGATGTCTATATTCTTTATGAAGGAGAATATATTTGTTGAAGACCGTTGAAGAAAGATAATGATGAGTTTGATAAGATCATTGAAGAATAAATATAATAGAGGCCAAATTCTAATTATGTGTTCATGCTAGTTGCTTGTGCTCATCATGGCATCGAGGATGAGGGATCAACTGCTAGGGACATTCACATGGAGAACTTTAATATATCTATTGGAAGTTGATCACCTTTGGCAAAAATAACAAAGGTAATGATCAGAGTTAGTTGTAAGAAAACAAAGATAGACTTAAGAGGCCGATTTCCTTGAGCGCCCAAAGTTGAAGTTTGAAAATATAATAAACTAAGCTTGTTGGCAGGGTCGACTCCTTTTATGAAGCAGTACCCATACTTATATAAGACAAAAAGTGTCTTATTTATTGACATAACATAAGGAGCAATGAGTATAAGTGAAGGGTTTTATACAAGACAAAAAGATAAATATAAGTGGAGTGATTTACATGTCATAAAGTGGTGTACTGATGAAGGGGGTAAATCATAAAGCACACAACAACAAAAATTGCAAACAGAAAATAGAACTTTTTTTATTGATTTGGACAACTTATTACATTACAGAAACTCAAATACAATCAGAGGAATCATCCCTCCACAGGCTGCAACACATTACAACTTACTATCACTAGACTCTGGAATCATCTGCCTTCTGTAACCCCGAATCAGCTAGGGTTTCTATTTTCCTACCTATTCTTAACTCTACACTTTCTCCCTTAACTCTACTAATGCCCAGGGTTCCCAAAAATGGTTATTAATAGCTTTTTTGGCGGCTAACAATCTAATTTCAAAATTTGCATCTCCCTCCAAAAATAGGTCAACTTCCAGGAGCCATAACTTTTGATCCGAGTGTCTGATTGACGAACCGTTTTATGCGTCGGAAATCTCGCGGAGTGCTCTACGTGATAAGAACTAGCTTTGTCGGTTCTAGCCATTTTTGGGCCCATACGGGGCCGTTTAGTGCCTCAAACCTGATTTGAATAATTTTCAGGCATTTTTTGGGAAACGAAAACTTTAATATCTTTCAGCTCGCAAATGATCTTTGCATGATTCCTTCACCAAAGGTCTTATTTTTCTGTTATGAAGCTTGTAAATTTTCACTTCAATCAGTGCCCAAATGCAAACTTTCTAAAAATAGCAAGTTGCTATTTTTAGCAATTTAGAAAAACTGAAAGTTCTACATCATTATTCAAGCGATTATGGAACCAGAACCACAAATTTTGAAAAGAAATGGAAAGAACATCAACAATTTTGAAACACATCTTTTTTTGGGTGATGCAAGATTGCCTTTACACCACTGGATGCTCCTGCATCAGACACCCAGGGTAATTTGAGAAGTGACCCTGTCACGTCTCAGGTGTTTGTGTGAGGAAAACCCAAACGGTCAACCTCTGCCTTAGACAACCAAGAAGAATCTTCAACAGGCCTTTCTTTCCATTTCACCAGATATTCTTCATATTACCTGTTTCGAGTACTTTCCACACGGCTATCCAAGATTTCTTCTATCTCCTCTGTTGAAGTAAATGCCAGAATACTCCACTGTTCTTCTGTTGGTCCATCCTCTGTTCCACCTTCATGATATTCTAATAAATCAACAATGTTGAAAACAAGGGAAATGTTGATCCCACTTGGCAGCTCCACCTCATATGCATTTCTTGAATCATGTTTCTTCAAAATTCTGCATGGTCCAAATTTCTTCATTTTTAGCTTATTGTATGTTCCAATTGGGAACCTTTCTTTTCTTAAGTAAACCACGACTTCATCTCCTACCTGGAACTCCTTATATCTCCTCTTCTGATATGCCTTAGCCTTGTACTAAATATTCATCTTATTAATGTGCTTTTTCACCTCTTCATGCAAATTCTTCATGTGTTCTACAAAGTCTTCAACCTCGGCACTTGTCTTTTCTCCTTTGTCCAGATTCCTTAACTCTAAAGCATTTCTTGGACTATTCCCATATACAATTTGGAATGGTGATTTACTAGTACTCCTATTGACAAAATTGTTGTAAGCAAATTCTACTTGTGGTAAAATCAAATCCCATCCCTTGGGCTTATCTCCTACTAAGCATCGTAGTAGGTTACCCAAACTCCTATTCGCCACTTCATTCTGTCCATCAGTTTGTGGATGGTGTGCAGAATTGAATTTCAAATCTGTCTTCAACTTCTTCCACAATGTCCTCCAGAAATAACCAACAAACTTGGTATCTCGATCTGAAACTATGCTCTTTGGTAGACTGTGTAATCTCACCACCTCCTTGAAAAATAACTCAGCAATATGAACAACATCATTAGTCTTTTTGCAAGGAATAAAATGTGCCATCTTTGAGAATCTGTCCACCACCACAAAAATGGAATCATGTCCTCTCTGTGTCCTTGGTAAACCAAGAACAAAATCCATACTAATATCATCCCATGGCTTCTTTGGTACAAGTAGTGGCTGATATAGACCTGTATTCTGACTTGCTCTTTTCACCATCTGACATACTCTGAAACTCTGCACAAATTTCCTCACCTCCTGCTGCAACTGTGGCCAATAATAATTTTCACCAACAATAGTAATGGTCTTATCTCGACCAAAGTGTCTGGCCAATCCTCCACTATGCTTCTCCTTAATCAGGTTCTCTCTCATGGAACTCCTCGGAATGCACAACTGGCTTCTTTTAAACATCATGCCATCTTGGATTATGAAATCCAACCATTTTGTCCTATCCAAAGTAACAGGTTCCAAATAAGCTTTTCAAGCCTCTGCTAAATCTGGATCTTTAGGATACAAACTTTTGAGCTCATCGAACCCAACAACCTCTATCTTATTTCTGTCAACAAATTTTGCCTTCTGCTCAAGACATCTGCAACTCTGTTGGACTTCCCACTCCTGTGCTTCAAAACAAAAGTATAGCTCTACAAAAACTCAACCCATTTTAAGTGCCTTTGGCTCAACTTCCTTTGACTATTAAGATATTGCAAAGCCTGATGATTAGTATATAAAACAAACTCTTTTTGCAACAAATAATGTCTCCATTTCTTCAAAGCCTGAACTATTACATAAAATTCTTGATCATAAACATAATACTTTTTCTTGGCATCATTAAGCTTCTTACTAAAATAGGCATGGTCTTATCTTCTTGGCTCAAAACATCTCCTATAGCACTACCACTAGCATCACAATCTATCTAAAATACTTTATTGAAATTTGGAAGTGCCAAAACATGTTGCTCTGTAACTTTCTGCTTCAATGTGTCAAAAATTTTGTCTGCTCCTTTACTCCATCTAAACTCTTTTCTATCTCCTCTCATTGTCTCAATCAGGGGTGCACAAATGCTACTAAAATTTCTAATAAACTTTCTGTAAAAACTTGCCAAACCATGAAAAGATTGTACCTCTGTGGCACTCCTTGGTGTAGGCCATTCAATGATAGCCCTTACTTTTTGTGGGTCCATCTTAAGATCTTCCTCTGAGACAACAAATCCTCGGTATACCAATTTCTTTTTTGCAAAACTACATTTCTTTAGATTAATTAGCAACTTCTCCTCCCTCTGCTTCTCTAAAACTCTTCTGATATGCATCAGATACTCATCCCAAGTTTTACTGAAAATCAAAATATCATCTAAATAGACAATAACAAAACTCTGCAAAAATTCTTTTAGTGCCTCGTTCATGAGCAGCATGAATGTGCTTGATGCATTGGTTAGCCCAAATGGCATGACTAACCACTCATACAAACCTTCCTTGGTCTTGAAGGCTATCTTCCATTCGTCTCCTTCCCTGATATGGATTTGGTGATACCAACTCTTCAAGTCAATTTTCGTGAAGTGCTTGGCTCCACTCAAACAGTCCATTATGTCATCCATTCTTGGCAATGAAAACTTGTACTTGATCGTGATCTTATTTATGGCTCGAGAATCTATACACATTCTCTACTCTCCATCTTTCTTTGGTGCTTGTATTGCAGGCACCGCACATGGACTTAGGCTCTCTCTTATCAACCCCTTCCTTAACAGCTCTTGAACTTTTCTGTTTATCTCTTCACTCTCTGCATGGGTCATTCTGTGGGCTGTCTTATTCGACAAACTGGCTCTTGGTATCAAATCCATTTGATGACTTATCTTCATTACTGGTGGTAAACCTTCTGGTATATTATCAGACAATATCTTGAAATTCTTCTAACATTTTTGAGACTTTTGCTGGTACATCTTCACATTTCTCTTGACTAATCTTAGGAATCAATGCAAAGCAATGACGCTCATGCTTCATACCGTCCAAAAATTTTCTACCATCTACCAAGCAAATTTTGGTAGTACTACATACCTTTTCTTCCACCTCCTTCAAGGGCTTCAACTTATGACGAACTCCATCTTTTGTTAGGGAGTATGTGTTTACACGGCCATCATGGACAACACTCCTATCATACTGCCACGACCTCCCTAATAACATATGACATGCATCCATTGGTATGATGTCACACAGCACCTCATCGTGGTAGTCACCAATCTTGAACTTCACTAAACACTGCTCATTGACCAAAGCTCTATGGTCCTGCAACCATGCAATCCGATATGGATGTGGATGCTTTCTTCTTGTCAACTTCAACTTGTCAACCATCTCCTCTGAAACAAGATTATCAGTGCTTCCACTATCAATAATAATATCACAACACTTACCTTCACATTTGCATCTTGTACGGAATAAACTCTTCCTTTGATTGGGTTCTTTCTCCTCATTCAACAAAGTTCTTCTGACAACTAGGGTTTCTCCCCTTTTCAACATCTTCAGAGCTCTCAGATTGCACATTTTCATTGACATGTGTAATTCGTGCATTACCTTCAGGTCTTCTATTTGTCCTTCCTTGATGTTGTGGACACTCGTATGCTCGATGTCCTCCACATTGGAAACAAGTTGCTTTGAAACCTCCTCTTCTAGGTCCTTGCCCAGGTCTGCCTCTTCCTCTTCCTCTTTGCTCACCATTATTCTGGTCACGAGGGCGGTAGGTATTATCTCCTCTCTGATTTCAATTGGTATCGGCTTCTTCACTTTTCTTTGAATCTTCATTTCGGCCCCCATAGGGTCTTCCACCAGTCATTCCGCCTTGACCTCTTCCCCTTTGCTTTCTCTCAAATATTTTATTTAGCTTCTCTTCCACCTTCAGGGAAAACTGGTATGCATTTTCTATGGTGGTCATTCTGACCAGGCTCAGCTTCTCTTGAATACTCAGCCTCAACCCATTAATGTAACGGGCTACCTTCTACTTGTTGGGCTCTGCATGGCTTGCCCTGATAGTAATTTTATAAAACTCTTCTATATACTCCTTAACATACTTGTTACCTTGCTTCAGTCCTTGCAGCTTCTTCAACAACTCCATCTCATAGTCCACAGGAATGAACTGCTTCTTCAGTTTCTCCACCATCCGATCCATCTGGTGATCTTTCCTTTTCCTCTTCTGTTCCTCTCTAATTGGAGCTCCTTCCACCAAATATTGGCATGGCCCCTTCAACTTTATTTTTGCAAACTTGACCCGATCTCGGTCCTCCATGTCTTCATACTCGAAATACTCCTCCATGTCATTGATCCAATCAATAAGCTATTCAGGATTCAGATCTCCAAAATATGTAGAAACTTCGATCCTGGGCCTCTTTCTAATCTTTGAAATGGCCCTCAACAACTTAACCTCTGCAAGATCTCCTGCAACTTCTTGTTCTTCTTCAGATAGCTCTTCTTCAGCTTCATCTTCACTTTCTTCTTTTGTTCTTGGCTCAAACCCTCTTCGTAGCTCCTCTTGCAATGGATTGATTTACCTTTGCAGGGCTCTAAAACCCTCTTCTGTCAAAGCATTCCTCCCAATACGATTTCTTCATGGAGGCATCTTGATCTCCATAGCAAACCCACAACCTCAGGTCTGGTGCAAACTGCCTCACGATCGACGATCTGTCTACACACTCATGAACCCTTGCTCTGCTACCACTTGATGAAGGGGGTAAATCATAAAACACACAATAGAAATTGCACACAGAAAATAGAACTTTCTTTATTGATTTGGACAACTTATTACATTATAGAAGCTCAAATACAATAAGAGGAATCATCTCTCCACAAGCTGCAACACATTACTGTTTCCTATCACTGAGACCCTGGAATCATTTTTCTTTTGTAACCTTGAATTAGCTAGGGTTTCTGTTTTCTCGCCTATTCTTGAATCTACACTTTCCCCCTTAACTCTACTATTGCCCAGGGTTCCCAAAAATGGTTATTAATAGCCTTTTTGGCGGCAACAACCTAATTTCAAAATTTGCATCTCCCTCCAAAAATAGGTCAACTTTCGGGAGCCATAACTTCTGATCTGGGGTGTCTGATTGATGAACCGTTTTATATGTTGAAAAGCTCGCGGAGTGCTTTATGCGCTAAGAACTAGCTCTACTGGTACGGGCCATTTTCAGGGCCAATTAGTGCCTCAAACCTGAGTTTGAATAATTTTTTAGGTATTTTTTGGGAAACAAAAACTTTAATATCTTTTAGCTTGCAAATGATCTTTGCGTGATTCCTTCACCAAAGGTCTTATTTTTCCGTTATGAAGCTTCCTATAAATTTTCACTTCAATCCATGCCCAAACGCAAACTTTCTAAAAATAGTAGGTTGCTATTTTTAGCAGTTTAGAAAAACTGAAAGTTCTAAATCATTATTCAGGCGATTATGGAACTAGAACAACAAATTTTGAAAATAAATGGAAAGAACATCAACAATTTTGAAACACATCTTTTTTTTGGGTGATGCAAGATTGCCCTTACACCACTGGATGCTCTTGCATCACCTACATCCTTTGAAATGGAACACCACATGTAATAAGACAAAAGTCTTATGGTAAAGATGACCAATTAACAAGTGACATGGTGCGATCAATATAAAGGGATGCGATTTCATTCTAAGAGGAGTAATTAATATTTGAAAGGGTAGTGATCAACAATTTGAAAAGAGATGTCCATTATGAAGTGAGATGTCCTTTTCTGGCATCCAGTGCCTCTTTTGTGTGCCCTTTGGACTATTTTATAATTGTACACTCAAAATCGTGACTCTGGTTGCTTGGGGCTATCGGGTTAGATTTCAGAACACACACGGACCCTTCCCTCCTTGCCACGGGGCAATCTACCATGTCACTCTTGCTCTTGTGGAAGTAGCCAGTCGAGAGGAGATGAGACACGACAGGGGTCTGGGTTCGTTGGAAAGCTGGTCTTCGTGGAAAGGGGTCGGCAAGTTCTGTGGCCTTTGTTGTGTGCTAAGTTGAATGTTTCGTTCAATGGCAGTTGTTGTAGAGATAACCCTATGACCCAAAGGGTCACTAGTTTCTCTTCTCCTATTGGGGTTTCTTCTACTCCACCTTTGTGTGGGTAAGCAGTTACTCTCGTTTATGTCCTCTTGTCTTTCAATGCATTGAATGAGTTCTCGTTGTATTTGGACTTGTCTTTGTTCTTCTATCACTAAGAGGACAAATGTGTCTTGTAGTGGTAGAGTAAATGTCTCTTGTTGTCGTGAATTGATTTCCTCAATTTCATCATGGATAGACCTCACCCACTCTTCTCTCACTCCTAGGCACATTCTTGAGCCAAGATAGAGGTAAATGTGTGATGACCAACCTTAACTAGACTTAGGGTTTTGACCTAGGGTTTGATTATGCTTTGAATTATTTTTACCTTGTGATGTGATCAGGGTTTGATTGAATCGTTAATCATGGTTTACCTCGTGATAGTATCGAGGGTTTGCAAGTTTGTCTTTTCTAGGGTTTCTATATACATGTAAAGCTAAATGATATGCAAACATGTTTTTGAGCTTTTTTAGCATTTTGAAATGAAAAGTGCTCTTTAATCTATGAAAGGGAAATATGAATGCAAGCTAATATGAGTTTTCCTAATGCAAGTTTAATCTATGTTTTTTGGGTTTTCAATTGTTTTGAAGTAATCTAATCTAAAAAGGGAAATTGCTTCTTTAAATAATCTAGATCTAGGAATATGAAAACAATTATTTCTAACATGCAAGATCTAACTATCAAGGAAAAAGAAAAGATTTACTATTCTTGAGAGCAAATTTGGTTTTCTAATTACTATGACTTGAATTAAGCAATGAAGGACCCTGAAAGAATGAAGATTTGTGTGACACCACTACCCTAAAAAATCCTTGATGTTGGCAACCTCGAGTCCTTTTGAAGCAGCGAGAAGACCTCTTGATGGCAAAATGACACAAAGAAGCCAAAAAAAAAGTTTGTTGAAGCTTGAAAGAGCTCAATGAGAGCTTTGGTTGAGCATAATGGCGTTTAATGAAGTAGCGTAACGATGCTTGGTGAACAATGAATAAAGCAAAAGGCACCTTCGTCCTGTGAGAGCATTAGAATGCTAATTTGGAGAGCAAAAACTGGCAAGAGTTGTGTGCACAATGAATTTGCCTCCCTTTGTACTTGAGGGAGGGGGTATTTATAGGGTTTGAAGAATGGGATTTGTTGAGAAGTTAACTCATTTGATTGATGAGTTAACAAGGATTGATTGGGGAGTTAACAAGGTTGATTACCCAGTGAACTCAACTCAAATACGGAGTGATAAATCATTAATAGATTACCACTGAAGAGAAACTGGAGTTGAGAGGATGCATGAGATTGATTGAGTTGTTAATTTTAGATCAAATGGAGTTATTATGCATGTGTGGGTGCATGAAATAGTCAACTCCATATTAGGCATAAAAAATCATGCAAATTGGAAGAAAAACAGGTGAAAATGGAGCTAATTTGAGTGAGAAACTCAAGTTTTTCCATGGCTAGAAACATGATAAGGTCGTCCCTTTCTTTAGTAGGGTCACCCTTGGGTGGGGCGACCATGGGTCGCTCGAGGGAGATTCGGGCAAGACAGGGTTTTCTGTAGAACTGCATGGTGGGAAAATGACAGAAGAGAGGAAAAGGAAGTGTTTTGCCTCCGTAAATAGGTTAGTCATGTGCAAGAATCCAAATCTCCACTTGCACCTGCAAGATCTCTTGGGGGAGATCTAGAAATATAGGGGGAGATTTGGATTGGTTGAGCGGAACTAAAAACTGAAAGTGGGAGATGGATAGGGGGGGACCGCTAGAAGGCTTCTAGGGGGTGTAGAGGATGAAAAAACAAAGGGGAAAGTTGAAAAATCACTTACAAGATTCTTATAAGGCTTATGAGCAAGGTCAAAAGCTCAGAAAAACACAAATCAATAAGTGTCGCAAAAGTGTCAAAAGTGTAGAAAACAGGGAGAGGGAGAAAACGACAAAGAGGGAACAACATAAGACAAGAAAGAAGACATGTTATCAAGAGGTTTGCTGCTTAGAGGACATTATTTCACGCTTACATGTACGTGACAAGGATTAAAATCATCATAGGGGTTTCTCGTGGAGGCTTGTGCGTGATTTTTGTGCTTACATATTTGCCCCCTCGAGAATGATAGTCTACATAAAAGGTAGGTACCGTTCCCAAACTAGGCCTTACCTATTGTCAATTTTCTCGCAATTGTACCTATAATAACTAGTATTAGTTTGGCATTTAAATGTACCAAAATGACTAATGAAAACTGAAATGACGAACTTACCATGGATCGTTCGAGTTCGACTAGTTATTTGCCTTTGTCAGTGAGACCTGTAGGAATGAATGCATGCATGATGACGCACGAAAGAGATGCATAAAATCAAAGAACTAATCTAAAAATGCACAAAATGAAACTAAGCTAAGGGCAGACAAAGCAAGTCAAATTGTGAGATCGGAGTGAAACGACGACGAAATTGATCGTGTGAGTAGTCGTTGGAAAGGTATCGTCAATGAGATCGCAAGGATGGCTGCCTCTTCTTCAGCCATGGAGAATTGGGTACGCAAATGGTGAAAAACCCTTCTCTAAAACCTATTTTGAATTTTGTGAAAAATCTTTTGAAATTGTTTATTTTTGTCAAATTTTCTTGTTGCATTGTCTCTGTTTCGTCATTTAGAGTAGGATAGGCTTTTCATTTTCTGAAATCGGTTGAAAAATAAAGTTTTTAGAGCAATTTTTGATTGAGGGATCTCCCCTCTAGGGTCGCCCTTTTGTCAAGCAGGTCACCCAAGGGAGATCCTGTAAAACAGCAGGGTCGCCGGGGGAGATCCTGCAGAACACCTAGGTTGCCCGGGGGTGACCCTGTTGGGTTGATTTTGACTGAAATTTCATGTTGTCTGACACTTGTTTCACTCTGATCTGACTTATTTTGGTTATTGTATTCTCCTGTTTATTGCAATTTTGAGGGGTTATATGCTTTTTTTGTGTAAGGTTTTCTACAATTTTATGATTTTTAGGGATTTTTACGAGTTTACAATATCTAATCTAATGTTCTTTTCTAATTTTGTAGGACATGTGTATCCGATGGAATGCCTACTGAGAAACATAGATGGTTCTCAGGATGTTTACTTCACTGAGCAGTGAGGGACCATGTTATTTTGAGGAGGGCAGGTTTAGCTAGAGTTTGTCACGTGCCTATTATTCACCCTGTGTCTCGTAGATGCTGTGCTATTATGACCTAATGGGATGCAGATAGAAACACATTCGGGTTTCCACAGATCTCTGGAGAGTGGACCATCATTATGTATGATGTGTATCGTATACTTGGAGTTCTCATGAGAGGATGTCCTCTAGTCCTTCTAGCTAGTGAGTCCTTCGAGGACAAGGCATCCTGGGTAGAGTTCATGGGGGTTAGTCACCCGAGGATCAGACAGAGTTCAGCTCACTTTTGTGCCTCTTCATATCCCACTTCTGAGGAGATTCTTGATCGGTTTGATTGCATTGAGGCTGTCAGGAGACAAGGCCTCAGCTCGTTTGAGATGGTGTTGGGCATCCATCATTGGTGGTATTGAGGAGGGCATTGTCTATGCTTGGGGACTGGATTTTTTGGCCAGGGTCTACAGGGACTTCTATTGTATTTCATGGCGAGGGGCTCTAGCTTTTAGCCACTCTTCTTTGATCATGACATGGATATTTGAGCACATTAGGCCCTATCAGAAGCTCATTCAATTCCAGATATATGTTTACTGAGAGCAGCTAGGTGGTTGCATGTAGGTCAATTTGATGCTTCTTTACCCACTATCGCTACTCTTATAGATGAGGACATGGTCTTTGATCCTTATCATGACATGGATGCATCCTGGGCTCATGATGGCAAGGTCAGAGAGTACTTTCGTAGAGTATTCGAGATTTCAGACCGTAATGGTCTAGTTGAGGCCCATCATGTTGATCGAGTTCATAGCAGTTCGGCGAGGACTTCCCTGAGGACTTGCCCCTAGTGTCCACTTGCTACAGGACTGTTCAAGAGATGGGTGAGATTGGACAGAGGTTAGTTGTTTGGACTAAATCTTTGACTCCTGGAGTCTTCATTACTAGAGTTCCCAGAGGAGGATAGAGGGCAGGGAGAGGAACTTCTTGATTGCTCATTGTAGCTATGGATTCAGAGTCATTGATGAGGACTATATTCCAAATGATGATGATTCGTCAGTTGAGGGCTCACCTGAGGATGCGCAAGATGAAGGTCTTGATGCTACCGATGATGCAGATGATGCACCTGATATCCCTAAGGTCCTCCTGTTGTTCCCCAACCTCATTCAGATGAGGTGATGCAAACAAATTGACCCTGATTGGCAGCCGGGTGATCCATGTGAGTTTTGTTTGCCTATTTTTTGTACTTTGTCCTTTCTCTTTTCATGGGGAACTGAAATGTATTTCTCTTTTGATTCACTTTTTTTAGGTAATGTTAGAGAGTGGAGGGATTTTGTTCGTGAGATTAATGTTGGTTTGGCTTCTTCCTTCACTAGGATGACTCAAGTACGTCTTTTAGATGATCCTGGTATGCCCCCTGCTGCTGGGCGATACACATACATTTTCGCTCCTATCTACCATGGATGTCAGGGGAATGTAGACTTGAAGGTCCAGATTCACACCCTTAAGGGCAAGAATCATGTGCTTCGAGAGATGGTACGTCTTAGTTTTGGATGACAAGATGCTAGTATGGCGGGGCCTTCACAGTCACATGCTCATAGTAGAGCGCCTCACTCCTATAGGTCTCATGGAGTGACAGGTGGTATTCGTGGATAGAGGAGCCAAAATTCTGAGGTTCCGTTCGAGGGAACTGGCCTTGACTTCCTTTCTTGAACTCATGCCCCCTTGCATGGGGAGCCTCTACTTCTTCTTGAGAGCATTTTGTCCTAGCTCTTTGATACCCTTATATATGTAAACTTCGGATGTATCTATGAAAATTTATCCTTTTTATGGTTTTTGCCTATTGGATTTGTACTCATCTCTTGTGCATGTTTTGGAGGTTTTAGAATTTTTTGATTATGTTTTTGACCTTTTCAACTCTTTTAACAATGCAAGTATGATAACGATGACATGTTTTTGTAATTTTTTATGGCATATATATGAGGTACAGTTCACGATATGATAATGTAAGAACACAAGAAATGCTAAAATGAAACATTTACTTCTACTAAATTTCATGAGATATGACATTTGACTTTATTGCTTTGAAACTCTTTTTCTGATTTTGACATGAATGCAAATGTGGAACAAACAATGTGACTGCTCTTAAATATGATTTTTAATTAAGGGGATTGTGAGTTGTCTTGATATAAGAGACCTATTCAAGGCTGTGAGATAGGATTTTAGAACTCAAGTGGGGAGCAGGAATGAAGATGGAGCATTTCTAAATTTGGGCTTTGCTAAAGGCTAAACACTGATCATTATCTAGATAAGACAAATTGACAAGCTTACAACTTAGACAAGCAACAAATTTTGTTGGTGTTCGCTAGACTTAGATCATAGATGGCAAGCAAGGTAGACCCGGGGTAAAGGATAAATAAGAAAGAATAGGGGTCCCTAGGTAGATGATGATCCTAGAGACTACTAGATTCTTGGTTTTACTCAGCTAGTGCGCGTGTGTGCTTTGTACCTCTCTTTCTCTGTTAGAATGTCACCCTTGAGGCTTCGAGCTTAGACTGATATCCACCTAAGAGTATGGACATTCAACAATCTTCTCTCTTTCACTCTTTTTTGTATCTCTCTTTTTTTGCTTTTCACTTTTTTTTTTGTATTTTCCTCAGTTGATTTTTCTCTTTTCTTTTTGGATTTTTGAGTTTTCAAGAAATAAATGCTTTTGGAACTCTTTTAATATGTGATACTTTGATCTCTCCATTCTCACTTTTTGACACTCTTATTTTGATCACTCATTTTTATATTCACTTGAATCTTAAATTGCTTCCTTCAAAGTTTTGATCTTCCAGATGTTTTTGGCCAGGAAAGATAAGGGGCTGAGTGCCAAGTAAAGTTTTGTAGTCTGGTTGGACTTCTCTAATACTAGGGAAGAATTGGGAAGGTCTACTTGAAAGCTTCCTTTGAACACTGTAGGTTTGAATACTAACTTTGTTTAGACCTAACATCTTGACTCCTTAAGACTGTGATCAGTGTAAAGCTAAGAGCTAGGCTTTGATTAGAATCATTGGGAATGAAAAAGGGATAATGGTGATTGTGAAAAATGGGGAATCTCTAGGTCTTAAAAGGATGACGTATATCTAGGCAACATTAGACTCCTTACTGAAATGAAAATAGTACGAGAACAAGTTACTAAATATAATGCATGATGAACATAAATAATACAGAAATGCAAGAAACAAATTGTTTTTGACATTTTTATTTTTAATTTTTTTTTGTATTTTTATATTTTATGATTTTTTTGGTTTTTAGACATCATATTTCTTGAGGTGAAAGATTGACTGTTTTGCCAAATTCCTCTCCCTACATTGTGCACAAGAGATAGGCACCATTTCCAACATCTTCTTTGACCATGTAAGGACCTTTCCAGTCTTTTGAAAAAGCTCTTTTTTGTCTTCTTTTCTTATTCTTCATGCTACCTCTTCTCAGGACAAGCTCTTCTATTTTGTAGGGTTTGTCATTTGAATCTATTGCTACCAACTTGGTTGTTTCTCTTGGCATTGTGAGACGAAATAAGTCTTGAAAGGCTTGTTGATGAGAAGGGGACAAATATAGGACTCCATCACAATTTAATAGTTTTGCTAATAGGTTGAATTGTCCTTGCATGTAGATTTTCACATCTAGTTCCTCTTGGATTCTTTGCAAAAATTGGAACAACTCAAGGGGAGTTTGTGGATCTCTCTACTCATCCAGAGGGACAAAGCTTATACTTGTCCTCCCATTTGGTTCTGGTCTTAAGTTCGTGGCATATCTGATGTAGCTTTTTGGTAGTTTAAAAATGACAGCGTCATTAACGCCGACTGTCACTCTCATCTTCCATTCTCTATGAAAAATACCTTCGCTTTCTTCATCTTCATCGGGAAGTTTTTCAACTATTTCAATATGTACTAGAGGTACTTCCCACTCATCGAGTTCATTTGATTAAGCCGAGGTAGAGGTGGTTGGCTTCTCTTGCAGTTTGGACAGCATGAACATCCTAGATAGCATTCCTATGGCGTTAGTTGATTCATTGTCAATAGAATGCACATCCTCCATGGGTGTCAATGGCTGATATGAATCCTCTATTGGTGTGAGAGGCTCATAAGATTTCATTTCTTCTGGTTGGAGACACGTGATTCACTTAGCAGTGACAATGGTGTATAGATTTCTATTATGTCTTCCTTAGTGTCTGAGAAAGTGTGCAGGTCTGCATTTCTTAGATCTAACGTGGTTGTCTCAAATATTGGACCTTCAGTTCTATGCGATTTTTCCCCCATGCAAGGGAAGAGTTTGTAGGCCTCTTAGATGTCGATCATTAGTACCTCTAGGGGGAATTAGAGTGGTCCATCCTACTCTATCCATTCCATGATCTCCATTGTCTTTTCTTTGGAAACTATTTCCTTTTGTTTTGGCAATGCCTCATTCTCTAAAGTTTTGACCTCTGCGGTGTTTATGGTCTTTTTTGGGATTTCCATTCGTTTGATGCATATCAACTAAGGTGTAGGATTAGGGATGGTCAATTTGTTGGTAGGGAGTTCATAGTCTATGGGGATACCTATACGTTTGTTTGGTGTGTTTGATTTCAACATACTAAAAGGTTTTGGATCTCCCTTTGCAACGTAGACTTTCCCTACTTGTGTAAGAATCGAGCTTCTTGGAATAACGTGGATGGTGTAAATTTTATTCTGTGTATCCATGGTCTTCCAAGAATCAAATTATATCTTGTGTCTTTGTCTATGATGTAGAATGTGGTAGGAATGGTTTTAGGTCGCAAGGTCACTGGAAGGGTAATCTTACCTATGGTGGCAGCCTTTAGATTATTGTACCCTCTTAGAGTATCTCGTGAAGCGGTGATATTAGAGTGTCCATAGCCCATCCTCTCTAATAGGGAGAAATGAACTATGTTAACAGCTGCCCTATCATCAATTAAGGTCTGCTTGATGCAAGTATCATAGATCCATACTTGAAGATATAGCACAGGGTCTCCTTTTTTGGTTAATTCTGCCTCGAAAGGCATCTGCTGTAAGTCAAAGAAGAACCCTAGATCTTTGAGCTCTGAATTTGGTGGACTGATGTTGTAGTCCACATGATTAATTTGCTCACTAGGTGGTGGCATAATTTGGTCGAGGTATTTTAAACCTATTGCTTTTAGTAACGCTGAGTAATGTGAAGGGGAGTTCCTGAGTAAGTCAATGAATGAAATGTGAGCATATGTCTTCTTTAAATATTCTATGAGCTCATAAGGTCCAATTGGAGCTAGTATAGGTTCCACTATCGATATGATACCTTCATATGCTTCTATTTGTTCATTTTCATCCCCATTGTCTTCCTCTTCTCCTTCATTGTGCATAATCTCGACTAATCCCATCATCCTAGCTTCTCCTTTTTGTCCTAGTTGCGGTGGGACCTCAGAGTTACTACCTTGAGCTGTTTTGTTTTGGTTTGTTGTTTCGGTGTCTTTATGTGTAGGAAACAGGTCCTGATAAATTCTCATATTTGTGTTTTGTGGGGCTATTGGAGCTTGGTTTTGTCTTGTGTCCTTGTTATTCGGTGTGACCTCTTGTGGGTTCAAGAACATCTCTATGAATAAATGTTGTTGGTCTTCCGGTAGCCTTGCTATGAATCTATTATATTCTCTACGAGATTTTGTACTGTGCCCCCTTGTTCTATGAAAAGAACAAAACTGATTGAACTCATATGAGTGTCTTTCATATCTTCAGTTCCCGTTTCTATTGCGGTTCCAACTTTGGTAATTGTCTTGAGGGTAGTACCCATTGTTCCTAGGTTGGTTTATAACATTTACATTAGGAGGATAGTAATCTCTCCCATTGTAATCATCTCTTACTTTCTTGATTGGGGGTTGATCTGTCACCTCGTTTGTGGTTGCACTCCTATTGTTTTTAAGGATCTTAATGACAGATGTGTTGTTTCCTGTGTCATCCTTCGTCAACTTTCCATTTGACCCATAGACCTTTCTACCACTGTCAATGGCAGCTTAGTCAACCCTCAAAGCACTTTCCAATGCTTCCTCATAGGATTTGTATGACAATTTTTGAACGTCTTCTCTCATGTCCTTGTTAAGGGCATGTAAGAAGAGGTCGGATAGTTCTCGGTGATCCATGTTCAGAGCACTAGTCAAAGAGTAAAGGAATTGCCTCCATTAAGTGACAAAGTGGGCTATGGATTCATTTGCCTCTTGTTTCATTGTGAGGAATTATCTTCAATCCCTATTTTAATGAGTTTGTCTATGTTGAATGCCATGACAAACTCTCCGATTAGTTGTTTAAACGAGTGAATTGAAGCTTCTAGTAAGCGATAATACTAATCTAGAGCTATGCCTTCAAGAGTCTTTGGAAAGATTTTTGCTACAACCCCATCCCAAGGGAGGAGTTCTTTTATCACTGTGGTGTAGGCTTTAATGTGGGAGTTTGGATCTCCTTCTCCTTTGAACTTCAGGAGATCTGGTAATGGCTGAGGTAGTTGCATGTTCATTATGTTTTGATCAAGATGTTCTTTCAAATACTCAAGATATGTCTTGAGAAAGGCACTTGAGATTGCGGGGTTGATAGCAATAACCTTGTAGGTGGGTTTTGATAAACCATTGTCGGATTTGTTTGTTTGTTTTGAACAGGAGAATTCCCATTTAGATATGTGTCGTTACTAGCATTTCGTGAATAGTAATTAAGGTAGGGGGATTTTGAGATGTCCCTTAGTCATGTTCATGAGATTTTTGCCTTCTTTCAGGAGTAACTTGTTCTACTTCCAAGATTCTAATCCTTTACACTAGAGTTGCGATTAAGTCTACGGGAGTTGTAGCTCTAGGTATTTCTTTGTTTCTAGGATTTTCTCTTCGAGTATTTTCATGGTGATTGATTCTTCTCGTGCAACATTTTCTCTTTGCACTTCACGCAAGGTAATCCTCAATGTCTCTTGAGCGTCTTTGGCTTCTTGTAAGTATTTTTCTAATCTCTTAATTTCCTCATCACTATGAGTACTTGATGTGCTTGTGGAAGGTTGATCCGATCAATGTATTTCTGACCTTATCCTTCTAGCTTTATGTGGTGCATTTGGTATGACCGGATTGTTTTTGCAAGCTAGGTTGTTGAAATATAGAGAATGCCTGGATTCTCTTTGATATTGTTCATAATCAAAATCTTCATAGTCATAACAATTGGTAATCGGTGCATCTGGATGCAGTGGCACATACCTATCGAAGGAAGGAGTTTCTTGTTCTTGTTGTCACGAAAGATTGCGCCCTGAATGCTAAGCCTTTACAAGCTTGGCAATCCCGTGCAACATGGGAACATTCTCAGACTGTGGGTTTGTCTATTTCGAGAATGATCCTCTGGAAGAGCCGGGTCCCTTTAAATGCCCTTTAGATCTGTAAATTGATGGAGGAAAATGATAGAAGAAAACTTGCATAAACTAAAAATTGAACAGAAAATCTATTTAAAGGGGGTGATGCACCAATATTGTGATTTAAAACTACAATATAACTCACAAACATTCTCCAATAAACCTGTTCTTACAATCCAAACTGATTAGATTCATCACATAAGTATTTCACAGAAAGACATGGATAATCTTGCACAAGCTGTGACCTGTAATAAACTGAAATTTGTATACTTGCATCCAATAAATGAGACAAAGAATTCAGAGGTTTTGAAGCAAAACACAAAAATTCCTATCAAATCACTCACAAAATAACAAGACACCTGAAATTGGATAGAAGAACCCCTGATTGTATTAGAAAATGGAAGGAATCTCTTCAAAATAACAATAAATTGCTGAAAAAAAAAGAGCTACTGCTACTGAAAACTGTAAAAATGACTAAGTTACAAGACAATCTCCTTCTCTACAATATGCATATGCAAAAAAGAAAGAACCGAGGAAAAAAACATAATTTTTTTTTCATATAATACAAAACTGTCCCAAAAAAAATGAATGAGAAGTCAACTCCAGCATAACTGAACTCGAAAATATGCATGAATGAGTTTGAAAAAGTAACTCGAAGTTGATGGGCAAGCACAAGTGAAAAGCCTCAAATTTAGGCCCCAAAACTCCTTCAAGATGAGCAAAAATAGCTCGGAACTCCAAGTCTCAAAGTCCTTGACCAAGAAATTGCCAAAAATAGTCATGTCAAAAATAGAACTCCAAATATCTCTCCCTACATGACCCTGCACTTCAGTTTGACTCCTCTCTTATTTTTGTGTACCTTGAAAGATTTCTAATCAAGTCCAAAATGGTATTTTTGGGAAAATATCAAAAATATAAATTTTTTTGATATTTTTTACATCTTAGTAAATTGCATTTTTGGAGGCCTTTGGAGTGAAATCAAGGCAAACCACCTTGAGGTAGCGTTGGCATTAGCCTTAGCAACTTGCAACTCAAACTAGATAATTGGTTTATCTTTCTAATGAGTCGAAAAACTTTGAATTTTGATAAAGCAGCGAAGAGTTATGACCTTGCCATTTTTTTTTTTTTTTTGTAAATAATTTTTCACCTTCCATAGCTCTTTTTTGCATTCCAAGAGTAATGTGACCCTTCATATTATATGTAAGCCTTTATATTTCAAATGAAAATGACATAGATGAATGGTCTTTAGGTACCTGTATCTGCATAGTGAACAAACATGTTAGATAAAATGTAGAGGCTGAAGCTTCTCTCTTGACTGTTTTGATATGATATTCTCTTCCTTCCTGCTTCATTTGAAGTCACTTGCTTCTTGAAAGCATTAGAAAACAACTGTTATAACCAAATTTGGTAACAGTTCTCTTGAGGGAATATTCCCTTGGTTCAAGTCAAGTTTCATCATGTTTGGGGGTGCCATAGACACCACAAAACAAATAGAATGGATGATGCCGAAGGCTATAGAAGCTGAAGCAACTATGCAAGGTAAAGTGACAATGTTTTGATGTTTTGAATGTCTTGAGATCCAATATAATGGAAATGAAAACTACAAAACCAAAAGCTTATGTATTTCACGTTGGGTTCAACAAAATATGTATGCTCAAAATCGTAACTCCAGTTGCCTGGGGCTGTCAGGTCAGATTTTGGCACGCACACAACCCCTTCCCTCCTTGCCACGGGGTGATCGGCCACGTCACTTTCACTCTCGTGGAAGTAGCCAATTGAAAGGAGGTGAGACACGATGGGGGTCTGGCTCAGAGAGTTGGACTTCACGGAGAGGGGTTGGCAAGTTCTGTGGCCTTTGTTGTTGTGTGCTAAGTTGAATGTTTCATTCGATGGTACTTGTTGTAGAGATAACCCTATGACCTGAAGGGTCTCTAGTTTCTCTTCTCCTATTGGGGTTTCTTCTATTCCACCTTTGTGTGGATAAGTGGTTACTCTTGTTTATGTCCTCTTGTCTTTCAATGTGTTGAATAAGTTCTCATTGTATTTGGAGTTGTCTTTGTTCTTCTATCACTAAGAGAATAAATGGGTCTTTTTGTGGTGGAGTAAATGTCTCTTGTTGTTGTCATGGATTGATTTCCTCAATCTCATCACGGATAGCCCTCACCCACTCTCCTCTCACTCCTAGGCACATTAGTGAGCTAAGATAGAGGTAAATGTGTGATGACCAACCTTAACTAGACTTAGGGTTTTGACCTAGGGTTTGGTTATGCTTTGACTTATTTTTACCTTGTGATGTGATCAAGGGTTTGATTGAATCATTAATTGTGGTTTACCTCGTGATGGTATAGAGGGTTTGCAAGTTTGTCTTTTCTAGGGTTTCTATATGCATGAGCTAAATAATATGCAAACATGTTTTTGAGATTTTTTAGTATTTTAGAAATGAAAAGTTCTCTTTAATCTATGAAAGGGAAATATGAATGCAAGCTAATATGAGTTTTCCTAATGCAAGTTTAATCTATTTTTTTAGGTTTTTGATTGGTTTGAAGTAATCTAATCTAAAAAGGGAAATTGCTTCTTCAAATAATTTAGATCTAGGAATATGAAAACAATTATTCTAACATGAAAGATCTAACTATCAAGGAAAAAGCAAAGATTTACTATTTCCAAGAGCAAATTTAGTTTTCTAATTACTATGAATTGAATAAAGCAATGAACCTGAAAGAATGAATATTTGTGTGACTCCATTACTCTTAGAAATCCTTGATGTTATCAACCTTGAGTCCTTTTGAAGCAGCGAGAAGACCTCTTGACGACAAAATGACACAAAGAAAAAAAAAGAAACTTGTTGAATCTTGAAAGAGCTCAATGAGAGCTTCGGTTGAGCATAATGGCATTGAATGAATCAGTGTAATGATGCTTGGTTGAATAATGAATAAAGAAAAAGGCACCTTTGTCCTATGAGAGCATTAGAATGCTAATTTGTAGAGCAAAAACTGGCAAGCGCTGTGTGCACAATGAATTTGCCTCTTTTTGTGCTTGAGAGAGGGGGGTATTTATAGGTTTGAGGAATGGGATTGATTGAGAAGTTAATTCATTTGATTGATGAGTTAACAAGGATTGATTGGGGAGTTAACAAGGTTAATTACCCAGTGAGCTCAACTAAATACGGAGTGATAAATCAATAATAGTTTATCACAGAAGAGAAATTGGAGTTGAGAGGATGCATGAGATTGATTGATTTGTTAATTTTAGATCAAATGGAGTTAATTATGCATGTGTGGGTGTATGAAATAGTCAACTCCATATTAGACATCAAAAATCATGTGAACTGGAAGAAAAATGGGTGAAAACAAAGCTAATTTGAGTGAGAAACTCAATTTTCCGCGGCTGGAAACGCGACAGGGTCGCACCTTTCATCAGTAGGGTCGCCCAGGGGAAATCCAAGCAAGATAGGGTTTTCGAAAGAACTGCATGGTGGCAAATGACAGAAGAGAGTAAAATGATGTGTTCTGCCTCCAGAAACAGGTCAGTCATGTGCAAGAATCCAAATCTCCACTTGCACCTGCAGGATCTCCCAGGGGAGATTTGGAAATAATAGGGGGAGATTTAGATTAGTTGAGCGAAACTGAAAACTGAAAGTGGGAGATAGATAGGGGGACCTCTAGAAGGATTCTAGGGGGTGTAGAGGATGAAAAGCAAAGGGGAAATGTGAAAACTCACCTACAAGATGCTTACAAGGTTTAGGAGAAATGTGAAAATCTTAGAAAACATAAATCCACAAGTGTTACAAAAGTGTTAAAAAGCGTCGAAAATGGGGAGGGAGAAAATGACAGAGAAAAAAACACAAGACAAGAAAGAAGACACATCATCAAGAGGTTTACTACTTAGAGGACATTATTTCACGCTTACATGTACATGACAAGGATTAAAATCATCATAGGGGTCCTCGTGGAGGCTGTGCATAATTTTTGTGCTTATAGTAATAGGGATTGACACCCTTGCTTTTGTTGTTTATCTTTATCAAAAACAATTTGAAAATAGATGTTCATTGTGAAGTAATATGTCTCTTTGTGAAGAAGTATGTCTCTAATTTAATGTCTCCTTTGAGAGGATGTAAATAATGGAAGGTGGTGTGGTTGGAAAGCAAGCAATTTAAATGATTTATTTCTAAGTTAAGAGCAAATATAAAGGAAGAGAAGGGGCAGAAGTATGAAGTGCAAATCTGATTTGTTTTGGAAGGAAGTGTGTGTGATAATATGAAGATAATATGAGCAGAAATTCATATGAAGATATTGCCATGTTTATGATCAGTTGTGTGTAAATAAGTTGGGCATGATTTGAATTAGATTTGAAGGTAAGAAAGTGTGTGATTAGATTTGAGAAAGAAAGTGTATTGACATTCATACCTTGTGAAGACTTAATTATCCATTGAAGAGTTTGTAGGTTGGTGCCTATAAAAAGAGATTGGTGTCTCTTACTAAGTTGGTGCTCAGTTGTGAGGGGTGGTGCCTACAGATTCTACAAGTGGGGATTGGTGTCTCTAGTGGGTTGGTGCTCACAAAAGAATAATGGTAAAATAAGTAGGTTGGTACCTATAGAGGAAGAATCAATATATATATATATATAGTTCTCACAAAAGAATAATGGTAAAAGAAGTAGGTTGGTACCTACAGAACAATAATTAATATTTATATATTTCCATGGTTTTCTCCCACAAGGGTTTCCACGTAAAATCGTGCATTCTCTCTATGTTCATAATTGCTAGATCTTACATGTGTGATTTATTGTGATTGGTTAAAGTTTGAAAAGTGAAAGTTTTAATATATACTGATTCACCCCCTCTTAGTATAACTGTGTGCTCATCAATTGGTATTAGAGTGTGTTCCATCAGAGAAAGCTTAACCACTTGAAGGTAGACCTTAAAAGCACACATCACTGATCACAAAGGCTATGGGTTTTCCTCAAACAGGGCACCAATATTTGATGGGACAAACTATGCATTTTGGAGCATAAGTATGGAAACTTAATTAAATGCTCTAGGGTTTGATATTTGGCAATCCATTGTGAATGATTATACGACTCCAACAACTCCACCTATGGATCAAGATGGAAAGAGGGCAAGTGAGAACAATGCCAAAGTGAAAAATGCTATTTTATGTGGATTGACTAAATCAGAGTTTGTAAAGGTAATGCGCTACAAATCTGCCAAAGAGATGTGGAATAAGCTTAAGAACATTTATGAAGGCAATGACAAAGTTAAGAAGGCCAAGCTCCAAACCCATAGAAGATAATTTGAGAACTTAATGATGAAAGATGATGAAAGTATTACAACCTACCTCCTATGTGTGGATGAAATTGTTAGTACCATTAGAGGACTTCACGAAGAGATGGAAAAATCCATGATAGTACAAAAGGTACTAAGATCTCTTCCTATGAGATTTGATGCAAAGGTTTCAGCGATTGAAGAAATGAAAGACTTGGACAAGTTAACAAAAGATGAGTTGCATGGGATCCTCATGGCATACAAAATGAGGATGGAAAAGAACAAATCATTTGGAAAAGAGGCTGTGTTTAAAGCTTCAAAGAAGACAAGGAATAAGAGGTATGAATCAAGCGATTGCTCCAGCAATGGTTTAGATGTAAAAGAAGCCCACTTCATGAGGAAACAAAAGACAAGATCAGGTAAGTACAAAGGCAAGTTTAAATGTTTTAATTGTGGTAAATTAGGTCATTTTGCTTCTAAGTGTCTGTGAGGCAAAAGTGAGAGCAATGACGATGAAGAGGACTATGATATGAAGAAAGAAAGAGGCTATCAACAACATAAGAAGGAATACAAGCAAGATCAATTTGAGAGAAAGAAGAACTTCTAGAGGTACAAGAAGAGACTCTACTCTAAGGAGTATAATAATTCTTTGAAGGAAAGTGATGAATTTCTCAATGATAGAGAAGAAATACTAGTCATGGCAATGGAAGCAAAGAGCGATGAAAATAGCCAAAAAGAAGGGAAAGATTCAAGAGATAAGAAGAATGAAGATGATGAAGGAGAAGTGGATTTTGAGGAAGAACTCCAATTTGCATATGATGAGGTTGAAAAACTTCAGAGAAGAAACTCGCGACTAAAATCCACAGTTCAAGAGGAAAGTGAATCCAAAGCCAAAGTATCTCAATCCCTTGAAGAAGCAGAAAGAATGATCCTGGATCTAAAAGTTCAATTCAAAGAAGCAAAGAGGATTGAGGAAGAAGTAAGAAGCCATTTGAAAGAAAAGGAAGAAAATCGTGACAATTTGGAATATGAGATTGTCTCTTTGAGGAAGGAGTTAGAGAAAATTGTGGCTCAACAAAATAGGGAGTTGAAAAATATAAGGAATTTGGAAATATTGGTTGAAATTATAAACTCTCAAAAACCTACATGTGACAAGAGTGGTGTTAGATTCGAAGAAGGGCAAAGTTCAAAAACAGATCAACCTCCTGAGGAATCAAAGGAGGAAAATCAGAAGATTACTAAAGAAGGCTCAAGTTCTAAAGCTACAGAGTTACCAAAGAAAACAAATGAGGAGAAGTCCAAATAATATGCAAATGTGCTTAAGAGGTCCATCAATGGTGATAGGTCCAAGAAGAGGGAAAGTAATGTCACTCAGAAAATTAGTATTCACTAAGGCAACAAAGAAAATTTCAGAAGACCATTCCCTCCAAGGCAAGCACAAATGAACATGTTTCAACATTCATTTCATGGTTATTGCTATTCTTGAAATAAATTTAGTGATAAAGCAATAGATTGTTGGATACATGAAAGAAGATTCAATTGGAACAAGAATAGAAGTTCTTATGGGTTGTCAAATAAGAACAACTTTGGCCATAAGCCAAGAGATTGTCAAACACAAGCAATAAATTTTGGATGGAACATGAGTAGAAGTCCGTATGTGTTCCCAAGAAGAGATTACAATCTTTTACTCCTTTGTTGGATTACAGTGTTGCGTTCTACAAGTTATGGACATATAGCACTAGATTCTATAGAAATGGTCTTGTGGAACCCCCTAGGCAGAATTAGAGAGTGGAAGCTATGAATAATTAAGAGGAAGAAAGCACAAGAGTATGGGAAAGAAAAACAAGAGAAAGATAATAAGGAAAATGAAGAATCTATGTTTGTACAAACTACATTTCATGCACAAGAGGTATCACTAAGTCCATAAGGTGAAGTACGAGTTAAGGGGGAGTTATCTAAAAGCATCGTCTTTCAACTCCATAGAGAAGGTATTCAAAGATAGATCAGTTGATGACTATGATGAGGGTAATGAGAATCCCATTACCATTAAAAGAGGAGGATTAGAGACAAGGGGAGAAATGAGACAAAGAAAGCATGATAGATAAGGAGAGTAATACAGAAAGAGACAACTATAGAAAAAGGAAGAGTTGCAGAAAAGAGGAGCCTTACAGACAGGGGGAACATCACATAATCACATCATGAAGGAAATAAGTATACTAAGTGTCCCTTTGCCATTAATGTCAAAGGGGGAGAGATAAAGTAAGGGGGAGCAAATAAAAAGGAAAGAATTATGTTTGTGTTGCCATCAATGACAAAGGGGGAGATTGTTGGAAATGTTATCATTGATGTCAAAGGTGGACAAGGTCGTCATTAATGTCAAAGAGTTTGTTGTGGAGATTGTTGGAAATGTTGTCATTGATGTCAAAGGTACATATACACATTGATGTAGAGAAAGAAACAGACTTGATTCACTTGACAACTTTCATAAACTGATTCATCTCAAACAATGATTAAATACATTCTAGATCACATTGGAAACATTGCCATGGAAGCCTAATGTGCATTCAACAAGGGAAAATGAACATGATGCATGAGTTCCTTAGTATTTCAATCTTATTACAACATGTTTTATTAATTCACAACCAATCATGTTCACACAAAGTATAGATCTTATCAAACCCTCATGGAACTAGGGTTTTAGGACTGTTTTCTTGCAAAAGAGAGCATACTGTCATTAATTCCTCACACATGAAAAATTTTAAAGGATTGAGCCCAAAAGGGTTTTTAGATATCCTTAAAACAAAACTTTCTACCAATTTTCATGACTTTTTGATGGTTGGAATCAAAGATATGAAATATTCTAGTTCGTTGGAAACCCTAGGTAGGGTTTAGACTTGCTATTAGTAAAAATGCCATAACTCACACAAAACTCAATGAAATTGAATTAAAAAAAAAACATTCATCTCTTAAATCATAGGGATAACTTTACAAATTGGTTTCATGCCTCCATCATTCCGTACATGTCCGTACTAACACATTTTCAGACTACAAACTTTTAGAAGAATAAACTTTACAGACCTGTCAAGACAAAAAATGACATAAATTTCACAAATCCAATGAAATTTGCTCAAACCAAATGAATTTGAAAGCTAACTCTCTCTTGTAACATCTCCGACTAGTTTCAGACTGTACCTATCCGTACTAGTCTGTACTATGTGAAAAATACAGTCGCTGTTCATAGAAAATACAATAAAGAATGTGCAAAATTAATTGGTTTCTCATTCAAAATTTTTCTCCAACCCCTGAGATCAGTGTTCCAAGGCATATTTAACATGTTCCAATCATTTGTAACTAAAAAAATGACCACAACCCTTTTATTAACTCTAATGACATCATTTGCAACTTTTGACAACATTTTGCAACTTTTACAACATAACTCCAAAACACCATAAACATCATAGAATGAATCAAAATGGTCTTACATGACCTTATTGACACCAAAAAAATCAAAACTCAAAGCTTAGCACATGACATCAATTTGCATCAAAAAGAGTGTATCAGGATGCCCCTACATCAAATTGAATAGTATATACAAAATCATTATTTGTTTCTTTCATGTAACTCTCCCACTACGATGTTCCATCTCCATTAATGGTGCCATAATCCATTTAAATTAAAGCTATTAAGTTTATGAAATGGCAACCATATATCTATTTTTGTTCTATTTTGTTGGATCTTTAGGGGCATCTATCATTCCTTCCACCTCTAAATGTAATTTGCCAATAATACTATTTGATAAACAATATAATCACAACATAATGTAAAAAATATTTAAATTATTACAATATGTTACTGTTGACATAATGTAAAAAACTAAAGGCCGACGAATAACAACTTAATATATATAACAATTTTAAAAAAATGTTTATATCCATATTAAAACCTTAATAGAATTGTATTCAAATATATAGTGGAGTGGCAAAGGCAGATGCAAGATCTTATGGGCATGATGTGGGAGAAATAGTATTCACCACCATTGTAAATACCAAATCTAAAACATAAAACTAAAAAAGTGTTTAATATAGCAGTAATGAAATTTATGTACAGGAGCATTTTACCTATGGTAGGGTTGTATGGTAGTCACAACTACATGAAGGAATATGATGGCAATGGTGATGGTGACATAATACATCATACATTCCCTCATATCATGTTTCTTAACAAACCTCTACATTTTCTATCCTTAAGAGCTCAAAAATATGAGCTAATTAGAAGATTGTTAATTCATTTTCTAAATATTATTTGTTAAAAAAATTCAAATACACTTTATAAAAGAATAATATTTGTTTAACATAAAAAAATTATTTCTTGTGAATGTTTTATTTTAAAAAGATTAATCATTAGATAAGAAAAATTGATTGCAATAGCACTGCTAAAGATAGGTACTAATAAAAGCCTATAAGTTTTTCCATGAGGGAGGTGCTCCTTTTTCTATTTTGTCTTATTTCTTAAAACTTTCCATGGTTAGTGTTGGGTACGAGGAGTGAGAAGCATGTGATCAAGAGAAGTTTTTTCAGACCAAAAAAATACTTAAAATCTACATATGCACATAATGGCAATGAGAGGTGTTGGTTTATAAAATCTTGTCCTCACTATCTAGAACATTGTAAACCTAGCACCATACATGTGTTTTTTGATATTTTTTGTCTTTTACTGAGTATATGGGGAGTGAAATAAGTTTCATATGGTTGTTGCATTGAAGAGTGGCACTCATTTTGTAATTTGGTTTATTTCTAATTTTTATGAGCATTCAAAATGTTGTGTAGATCTGCCTCAAGGAAATGAGCAAGGCATTTTGTATTCTACCTCAATAAATGTAGAGATAGATGAAGGATTGAAATATCCTTATAGAGAAGAAGTAGCTTAATACACAAATAGGGCTGACATAGTGGTATTATATAGGAGTATGAAGGGGCTTTGATAGAAAAATAAATTTACACAAGAATATGTAACAAATAAAATGTATGTGGAAGCAAAGACAATGCATGAAATCTATTTGAAAAAATGCCTATTTTTGACATATTGGTTTTAGGGTAAGAATTATTTACAAGAAATATTGTAAACATTCTTAGTTTAAAATTTGACAAAAGGAGGAGAATATTAAATTGTATAGTTAAAAATATTTTCCCTTCTATGAAATTTTATAAAATATTAACCTCAAATGTATTGACAAAATATTTACATGGGAGAAGGAAAATATTTTGTATTCTACCAAGTAAAGGATTAGGCTGGAGGTTTTTATTTTTCACTGTAGGGTAGATTTCTAAACAAGCAAAGAAAAGAGGAGCTCGAAGATGATTTTGGCATATTCTATATGCCTATGTGTAGTTCCAAAATTAGGGGTTCTAATTGTGCCAAGTGTCAGTGGTGTGTTCAATCTAAGCCCCTCTTCTCTTTAGATTGTAATTTTTTTGGGTATTGTACGAGGTTGGTTCCTATTGGGTCTCAATAAATTTATGAGTCTCTAGGCCAATCTAGGGTCTACCTCTATAATACACTCTTTAATTAGGTTTAAAGGTCCTTGTAAAACTCTAGGATAATGTGAATATGGTCTTATTTTGAGCTTAGTTTCCATAATGACACCACATTGTCTCTTTAGTAAATCAATATGAGACACATTGTTATTTTTGTGATGCATTTTGTCTCCATTTTCTAGTAAATGCTTTAGGGAATCTTACAAATTTATTGGTACATATTTTCTGCACTTGTATTAGAGATTAGGTAGGTTGTATTCAAGGAATGTAGTAAATCTTTCTATTAGGAATGCATCTTGATATAAAATCTTTGTAACCTGATATGTAGGGTGTTTGAACTTGAAATGGATAATTAAGAATGAGTTGTATTGTTGAGGGAAAGAAGGAATTTGAGGGTCTAATCTCTATAAGACAGAGCTCAAAAGGGGTATGGATGATAGACTCTAGTGCATCTTTTCATATAACCTCACATCAGGGTTAGTTTATATAATATGAAGAATTTGATGGTGGGAAGGTGTACATTGGAGATGATTCTCATCTAAAGGTTCTTGGCCATGTAAGAATCCTAATACAATTCCTTGATTGATCAGTGAAGGGGATCGATGGTGTTTTTCGTATCCTTGGTTTGACACAGAACCTACTTTCTATAGGTAAATTGAATGATGTAGGTGTGTAGGCTATTTTCTCAAGTGGAGGGTGAACGATGGTTAGAGAAGCTATGGTGCTTGCTAAGGGTGTTCATATTGGCACTATATTTCATCTAGATGCACACATAGTTCAATGTAATAATTCTTCAATTCCTACAATGAATAGACCTATATAGAATCTTCACCTTCATTATTATCACTAGTAGTAAAAGGGGTGTTGCATCCACATTTGATGGTCATGCTTTTTGGGTACGTAAGTGTTCTCATTATTTGGAGACAAAACTACCAATAGATAAAATAATTTTGTGGCACCAAAACACAGGTCATATAGGTGAGAAGGTTCTACAAATCATGAAAAATAAAAATCTTGTTGAGGAGTTGAATGATTGTAACTTTGAGTTTAATTTTTGTGAATATTGCATTTATAGAAAACAAAACCATGTTCATTTTTATTCTAGTCCTCATAAATCATTTGAGTATTGGACTTGATACGTTCTAACATTTTTGGTCTTGTTAATGTTCCTTTGATTTCAAAATCTATTTATTATGTATCTTTCATTGATGAAGTTATAGTAGAAATACATGGGTATATTCCCTTAGTAGTAAATTTGAAGTCTTTAGTTGGTTTAAAGTGTTCAAGGATTTGGTTGAAAATTAGATTGGTAAAAAGATTAAGATTTTAAGGACTAATAATGGTGGTGAGTTTTGTTCCACATACTTCATTAGGTTTTGTAAAGATCATGGAATAGAACTACACAAGACAACTTTGTACACCTCCCAACAAAATGGAGTTGTGGAAAGAATGAATGGGATGTCGATGGATAGGGCTAGGAGTATGCTTAGTGGAGCCATCTTGGAACAAAAGTTTTGGGAAAAAATAGTTTCTATGTGATGGTGCCTCTCCTCAATGATACCTTGTTTCACCTTTGATGCAGGTAACCATACAATAGTTGGACACCACTACCTTGTTGAAAATCAAGGTGAAACTATTGCTATAAACTTTAAATATGTGATTATAAATCTGAAAATAAGATTAATTTGTAACAATTATGTGTAAGTGATTTTGTAGTTTCAATCCAATGTAGAAAAGAAGAAAAAAAAGCATGATAGAAGAAGGGACATAATTTTTACGTGGAGAACTCCTTACAGGAAAAAATACACACCTAAAGATGTTTTTGCTTGTATTAGTATCTTAAGATCAAGATTATATTCAATACTAAAACTTCTCTGAATTCTGATGCACTCCTTTTGCTTCTTCAATCTTCAAAACATGTTATGCTTTTTTCTACAAACTCAAAGCATCAATATATAGAGCTTAGAACTCAAATTATAATTAACTGTATCCAAGAACATGAGATAAATCATCATGCAAAAACCAAGCACCCCAAATAGTGAACTCCAAAGTTGCATTGTAGAAATCACTCTATTAACTACAAGTCTTAATCATGGATGCCCAAGTTGTCCAATTCAACCTTAGTCAACTGAAGTATCATGTCACAAAAAAAAATAACAACTGGAAGTCTCAAGATTGGGCACCCAAGTTGTCCCAATCTATTTTAATTAACTAAAGTACATCACCACACATCAATCTCATGTACAAACAATATGCATGATTGATGTCCCCAATATTATTCTAAATCGACCTATTTTGTAACATGCAAGGGTCATGCAAACACCTGTAGCACCATGTAAGAATTATCCAAAACTAATCCTGAGTTAAAGTATCATGCAAGATACATGCAACACTATATAATTGACATGCGACAACATGGAAGTCCATATAACTGACATGCAAGATCATGCAAGTACATGCAAGTTCATACAAACGATATGCAACAACATGCAAGTCCATATAATTGACGTGCAACAAACTGCAACAACATGCAAGCACATGCAAGTTCATATAAGTGACATGCAACAACATGCAAGCACATGCAAATGACATGCAATAACATGCAAGCTTATGCAAGTCCATGCAAGCTTTTATGAGTTCATGAAACCACATGCAAAAATATGCAAGTCCATGCAAGTTTTTATGAACTCATGCAAGCAATATTCCAATATCATGCATCTCTAACACCATAGATAACTCCCACATCATAATCATGCAAAGTGTACTAGCAATATCCACTCATGCACACAAAAAGCAAACTCCTAGTCTATATTTAAAATACCTCAAAAGTGAGCGCCCAATTAAACTCCCACTTCCTAGGAGGTATCAACAAGTCAAGATATACATCAAGGAGTTAGTTACAAGTCTTCATGGACCCCACTCCAAAAGTGGGCACCCAAGTTTGGTCCTACCTCTTAAGAGTTGACTACAACATGCCAAGTGATATAATTAAATATTATTTTATCTCCCAAGTCCTCATGTGTTGGGGAGCACATTCCAAGAACCTTGGAGACACATGAAATTGGTTAGGATTGCAAATTTAATGACAACTTATCCCAACATACCTGTTGGGTTGAATTATTGACTTCCTTTTATGATGTTTTTATATCTTTTTAAGACCTTTTCATATGATCCTACAGATACTTTACATACATTACCATTACTATATGCTGTTTCCCATATACTTTTCAAAGACTTTAAACCTATGTTGATAATATGGAAAATGCTGGTTATATTATCAAGTGAATGAATTAAATTATAAGTATGCATGTAACATGGATAGAATTGCATAGTTTAATATGAAAGCTATTTTTGTGTGCATATGTTTGGATAATTAACCCTGTACAGCAAGGACGTGGCATTAAGGAAAGAGCAATTGCAGCGAGTTGCAGGACGGGGGAATTAAGTGAAGTACAGTTTGAACGCCAAAAGGGAAGATAGATGGAGGATGAATCTATACCATCATGGATTGGAATAAATGCAGAAAGGAAGACTTGTTCTAAACACAGTCTATGAGTGGTTTTTCATACAAACTGTTTCATAAGAGTTCTTGTTTGAACAAGATTTTTCTTCTTTTGATCAGCTAGATTAATAAATCACTCATGCAACTTGTATCCTAGTATCTATGGTTGAATTGATTTAGGATTAGTTAGTGGTTGCTTATAACTCTCCTGATTTTGTATAAGTTAGAGGGATGAGTTCATTGCTAAGTTAGTTGCTTTTTACTTTCCAGTTACATAGCTGTTACTCTGTTTGCAAATATCAGTTATCCAGACATGTTTTGATTTGAAAAAAAAATGAGAAGATTCTGTTTATGATGTGAATTGAATACAACTATGTGTATACGCCTAAAAATGACACGATTCACATTCTTCTAGGTTAATTAAATATCAAAATATTTAATTATCTCTTCTAAGGTCAAAATTAAATAAAACCCTTTTATTTAATTAAATTCCTCCAAACAATTAAATAATTCTCAATTATTTAATTAAATCAAATCATTCCTCCAAATTTGAATAAACCAAATCAAATTTACTTAAATCCTCTCAATCTCCAAAAATAAAATACAATCAAATATTTTATTAGTTCTTCCAAAATCATTCTAAATTAAATAATACCAATTATTTAATTATCTCTTCCAATAATATCTTCTCTCAATTTAAATAAATCAACTATTTATTTAAGTTGCCTTTTTCTTCTAAATTGAGTTATCTCTAAATATAATTCAAGCTTTGTGCACATGCAATTAAATATTCCTAATATTTAATAAAGCAAAATATCTTCTTATCCTTATGCAAATCTATTCTTCCTTGTTTTAAATCACTTAACTGATTGTTATATTCTTTTAATTGCTTTAACTCATTCTTCTATTCTTAGCAAATCCTCTCATGCAAAAGAAAGCAAGACACTTGTCTTCTTCCTATTCGTGCACATTCTCTCAACTGTTCTCAATCGTTGATCTTCTCAAGTCTTCTATACCATTGATCTCTTTCTTTCACAAGTCTATAAATTGAACCTCATTCTTCTATTTCAATTATCCAAGCTTTAAGTATTGTTACTCTGCAGGAATTACAGCGTACCTTTAGCACCAATTCCTTCATTGCTTGTGTTCACATTCGCTACTACATACTAGGCACTACTACCATTGTTGTGAAGCTCCTCTTCATTGAAATAAACTATCACTGCCATTCCCAATTGACATTCTTGAAGCACAAGGAAGTGCACTCTCTGAGGGCCCTATTTCATACATGCAAGAACGATTGTGATAGGCAATCAATGGAAGCTTTGAATTAAGGAGGTTTGCATTGTTGTTCATGTCTTTATTTGATTAATCTCTTTAGATCACTATTTCATTGAAGTTTTGGGTAAATTGGTATTGATATTATTGTTTATTCATCATTTGTATCTAATTTTCCCTTAACATTTTTGGCACCCACCATGGGGCCTAGCCCCAAAT
Source organism: Cunninghamia lanceolata (assembly GCA_027924645.1). NCBI lineage: Eukaryota > Viridiplantae > Streptophyta > Pinopsida > Cupressales > Cupressaceae > Cunninghamia > Cunninghamia lanceolata. Next base: position 229,907 of record BSBN01000244.1, read on the forward strand.
TTAACCCAAAAACTGAGTTTTTGTGTTTTAGAAAGCCGTACACAGGAGGAAACAGTGCATCCATCACTTCCTAACATGCATCTGCTTTTGTCACGGTGCATACATTTCCGCAGCGCTTATACTCTCTGTTTTGGCGCATATATTATCTATCACAGTGCTTTCGTTAACGCAACACATACATACTATGTTACAACGCTTTTACCATCTGAGACAGTGTATCTATTATTGTAGCGCATATATACTATTTTCTGGTGCTTTTATCCTCTGTTTCAGCGCATAGGTGTTACGACACTTCTGTTGACTGTTTCTTTGCATTCAATCTTTGAAGTAGCGCATCTGTTGTAGGCAGTAATTTTAGGGTTTTTTGGAAGATTTTTTTTGCTAACGCTGACGTCTTTGCAAGAACTCTCTTGATCTGTTTTGTAGGCTAGGTACTAGTTTAGATTTATATAGTTGCACTTGTTAGCTCACACTTCGATTTCTAAAGGGAAAGTAAAATGGATGCTCATGCAAATCTCACGTAGTTTTAACTAGGAAAGTGATAATTAAATCATTGCTATCTTGCATGTCATTGAATCATTGCTATTGCTATATTTTCAAAGTTAACAACTCATTGCTATCAGGATAAAAATTGAACTCATCATTGCTATCTGGGTAAAACTAAACCATTGCTATCTCGATTGACCATCATTTCAATGTTAACAACTCGTGCTACATGGATAAAATTGAACTCATCATTGCTATCTGAGTAAAATTGAACCATTGCTATCTCGATTGACCATCATTTCAAAGTTAACAACTCGTGCTACGTGGATAAAATTGAACTCATCATTGCTATCTTGGTTAAAACTGGATCATTGCTATCTTGTTATCACTTCAAAGTTCTGTGCTTGCCCAAGTAGATAGCTCATCTAGTTTTTTTAATTTTAACTAGGGGGAAAGAACCACTACATTTTTTTGTTTTGGGAATGATACCAGGCCTATGCTCTCCCCTATCTTGGGTGACCAAAATGCCAGACATATCATTTTCGCATGTGTTTTTGCTTTAGAGGGGCCTGCTCTTAGATACCGTTCATCCAAGTAGGAACGAACCTAAGTGGTAACATGCTAGATGCCAAGCCCTTCCAAGCCACTATAAATAAATTGTGTTTGGAGTGAAAGCTTCAAACAACAAGTGAAGTTGTGTTATACCGACAACCAACCTCCCCCAAAACCCTCCAAGGTGCAACCCTTGCAGGCTGGGAGACTCCATAATAGAGAGTAGTGCTACCGCATGTATAACCACTCGAACGGTTGCCTTTATTGCTCACCTTTGTTCTAGTGGCCAAAAACCTTTGTAAGCCATTTGAAGCCTAGGATTTGTACTTGTTCTTTCTTTTTAGTCTAGAAAGAGTCAAAAAAATCACAAAAAAAAAAAAACCATAAAAATATTCTTTGTGTTTGCTATGTTTTTTTGCCATAATTTCAGAAAATCAGATCAGGGAAACATTCTTGCAACCAAAGAACCAAAAACATCAAAAATTCCAAAAAATTGCAAAAATACCGAGAAAAGCCAGAGCGGCACATCCGTCCTCTGTTCTTGCGCATTTGTGCTGACCTGCGGTTCATTTGTTCTAACCTGCATTGCTTTCATTGTCTATTGCAGTGCATTTACCTTTTACCAGTGCAGTGCATTTGTTTTGACTTATGGCACATTTATCAGTTTCTGTAGCGCATCTGTTTCGACGCATGCATGACAGTGGGCACTTGCACAATCTTTGAGGGAAAAATTTTACCAATTCTAAGTACCCATTTCAGTCTATTCCCAAAATTTGAGATCAGGTCTTACCTTGCAGTTAGTTTTCCACCCATTTTGCGTCAAAATCTCTCTTTCGTTGGTCATCCCATTCACCTTCTATCAGGGCTTCCTAGTCAAAAGTGTCCCATATTAGGTCAGCATAGGCCCCTTTTTTCGTATCACTTTAGATTCAAGTAAATCTAGTAGGTCATAGAACTTTGCTAGTGGTCTAGGTGAATGACTAGTCCCTACACAGTAAGACAGGTATCGAGTACCCTTACTAGTGGCTACCGTCTTGTATCGACCATCTTACTTGGAATCATTGATCAAGAAAGTCCCTTGTCCAAGTCTTGTCATAAATATCCCATTCTCAACAGTCTCCATTGGCATCTTGCCAAAATCTCTAGTCCCATTCCACCTCATCCTTCATCACCTTGCATGGTCCTTACTAGATCTCAGTACAAAAAGCAACTTGAAATGGCCGGATCATCTAACCGTATTGTCACTCCTCATGATAGTGATGAACAAATCTCACATGAAGATTATCAAGCAAGCCTCCAAGATCAGAAATTCCAATGCTTGTTAGAAAAAGTGCTCCATGATGATCCTCACAAGTATTTTTATTATCTTGCAAATCTTGGAATTAAGCTCCCCACAGATTTTGATATAAGTACAATCCAAGAAAATGTGGAGAATAATCATGAAGAAAGAGGAAAGAAAGCCCTAGACACAAATGCAGAGGATAATAATGAAAAAGGAAAGAAAGCCATAGACCAAAGCACTCCTATGGAAGAAATAAGGAAACAACTCGAGGGTCTAAAGCAACAAATGTCGTATCTCAAGACGGGTCAAACACTAAAACCTATTCTTTGGAAGATATTGCACCATACCCCTTTGATAAAAGTTTGAACATGACACCTTTTCCCTTTCGATTTGAAGTTCCCAAATTTGACAAATACAAAGGGAAAGGGGACCCTAGAGATCACATTAGGGAATTCAACGCAGCATGCATGGAAGTAGCTCACAATGAGACTTACTTAATGAGACTATTCCCTAGATCTCTAGGTAGTCAAGCCATGGAGTGATTCTCACAACTCCCATCGGGCATCAAATCTTTTGATGAGTTGGTCAACAAATTCATCACGCACTTCTCTTACAACATTGAACATGAAGTTTCCATGCTCGATCTATGCAACACCAAGCAAAAGAGTGGCGAAATATTCACCACCTTCCTACAAAGATGGAGACAACTAGTGAGCAAGTGTTCATATGATGTACCAGAGAAGCAACTAATGGTGATGTTTGTCCATAACCTCAATACTGATCTTAGCTATCAAATACAAATACAATGCCCTACTTCAATCTCGAAGGTCATCGAAATGGGATTGTTCATCGAAAAAGTTATGATCTCCAAGAGGCAATTCAAGTTATACAAGGACACACCTACCTCTAATTATACGACTGACAAATCAAAGTTTTGGACCAAGAATAAGAATGTTGTCAATGATGGAGTAGTTGACGCCAAGGTGGCGGCTCCCAAGCAACAACCCATACTCACTCTCAAAGGAGAGGCAAACAATGTTACACCCAACAAAATATTCTCTTAGGAGCCAAGGCTGTGGTTCAATTCAAATCTAAGGCGAAAGTTCACACCGCTAGGTGAGTCTCAAGAATCCACATTGAGGAACCTATTGGCTAACAATGAAATCTCTCTACTGCCAACAAGTGATTATGAGCCTCAAATTAAACCTCACTATTGGAAAGACACAAACTATTGTGAGTATTATAGAGGAAGGGGACATACAACCAACAATTGCATCCATCTCAAACATGTTATTCAAGATGTGCTTGATCAAAATCAAGGAGGAACTCAACAGCATAACTCCAATGAGACACATGCAACAACAACAGCAACAACAACAATGACAACAACAACAACAACCAGAACAGGCATAATCAAAATGATGGGAATAATAATGCCAACTACGCAAGTGTGCCATTTGACTATACCATTAATTGCATATCAGAACATGTCCCACAAATCAATGTGGTCATGCCCCACCAACAATCAGAGCCTAACCGGAATGATTGCAGTATCATTACCCGTAGTGGTAGGGTCACGTTGAATACTGTCCCTCCAAGATCATCACATTCTCAGTCCAACTTCCATCAGTATAATGTCATAGACCAACTACAGAAAACTCTAGCCCACATTCCTATCTTGGAGTTGTTGCATCTATCTCCTTCCCATAAGGAGATTCTCAATAAAGCCTTAGTGGAAACCACCGTCCCCACTAACTTGGCCCAAGAGAAGTTTCAGGCCATGGTAGGTAATCTTACCTCCTCAAGTACCATATCATTTATCGAGCAAGATGACCTCTCAGTGTCTCAACCTCATAACACTCCTCTACATATCGTCACCTTCATCCACAAGCACCGCATCAAGAGGGTTCTCATTGATGGGGGAGCCGGTTTAAATATTTGCACGTTAAAGCTAGTTCTTACATTGGGGTTCTCTGAAAATGCTATTGATCCAAGAAAGAAGATCACTATCAAAGCCTATGATGAAGAGGAGAGAACTACAAAGGGAACAGTAGTCTTACCCATACAAGTGGGACCAATCATAAAAGATGTTGTGTGCCAAGTCCTAGACAGGGAGCTTGCCTATAATATTCTCCTAGGTAGACCATGGATTCATACCATGAAAGTTGTTCCCTCTACTTAGCACCAATGCATAAAATTCCCGCATAATGGCAAGCAAGTCACAATCCAAGGCGACCTTGACCCCTTCCAGTATTGCAACTCTATCCTTTCAAAACCCGATTGCATCATACCGAACAATAGAGCATTTATGTCCCCTACCCTATATCATGATCATACCTCTGAAGCTTCCTCATCAAGGCCCAAAGAGTAGAAGATTACCATCAAAGAAACTAGAGTCAGGGAATACTCCATAGAGCACAGCCTCAATCTAGCCAAGATGCCTTTATCTCCTAGATCCTTTGGTTGACCCAAGCATTTTCCAAAGTCATCTACTCCTCCTATACCTCCCACAACTCCCTTTGTAAAATGGGGACCTTATTAGATGAAATAGAGGAAAGAGATGTCCTACAATGCCTTTATACTAAAGAAGAAGAGAACATACAACAAGAACCACCTAGGTTCCCAACAGAAATCTATGGGCGAGGTGAATCTATCCTACATAGAATGGGTTATGAAGGACAAGGCCCCATCAGCCTAAGAAAAGATGGAATCATAGAACCCATTCAACCTTCTTCATCCTCATTGGCTAGAAATACAAATGGCCAGGGTTATAAGGGCAAGGGCAAGGCTAAAGAAAATGCTTGTCTTGTAGAAATGATCCATACACTTCAAGTGGATAGTGACACAGATTCCAATGAATATGAGTGGGATGAGCTGACAAAGCATTCCTACGATGACAAAGAGGTCGATACCATTCAAATTTATAGCCCCTACGGTGAGGGACAAACACTACCGAATAGACCACTAGAGTCTGATTTGCCTATCTCTGAGAATATGACTTTCGAGGAAGGTTCAAGTTCTATCACAATAAACAATTTGGAGGAAAGTACCATCCCGAACACTCCCCCTACCAATAATCCTAGTATATCCATTCAAAATATCAACGAATTAGATCTGTCATCTGACTCCCTCCCCCTTGTGCATCCTAAACTTATTGACTGGGATCTACGAGGAACCCCTCAACTAGATATGTTCCAAAATGATGATGCTTATATTGACTGTTGACCTATTTTCCTCTAGCAGGAGTCAAATAATTCATGCAGCATCATTCAGTATGCACATGTCTAATGTAGGCTATATTTGTGATCTTGAAGTCTGAACCCAAATCTCAAGGTCTGGATCTTGCCTGAAGAAGCTTACTATGTGAAAGAGCTTGAAAAAATAGGGAAGTTTGCTTTTTACATCAACCTGAAATTTGCTAAAATGAGGAAGTTATGTATGGTCAAACATCTGGTCAAAAGTGATATTTCAAATATCAGGTGATATTTCAAATATCGAGTGATATTTCAAATATCGGGTGATATTTCAAATATCGGGTGATATTTCACACATTGGGTCATATTTCGAAACATCACCCGATCTCCAAATATCACCCCGATATTTGAAATATCACCCTATCTTTTCCATATCACCCCGATATTTGTAATATCACTTGTAATATCACCCTTCCTCCTAATATCACCTGATATTCTCTATATCACCCCCTCTCTGAAATATCTCCTGATATTTGTAATAAGGCCCATATATGGTGGTGACGTCACCATCATATCCCTCACAAGTGAAGGATGCAGGGCCGAGGAAGATGTAGTTTTTCAGCGATGCTTTTCAAGGTTAGCCTAGCGATCGATCAGGTGATGCTACAAACAGAGGTACACACATGGTTCTTTGCACATACAAAGACATTTTAGGGGCTGATCTAGATAGCGATATATACACAGATGTGATGCGATATATATAGGCGGTTGACCGAAGCTTTGACCGCCTATATTTCCTCCGTCTCGGTGAATTTCGACATGATGCAAGAGGCAAAAATGCATGTTTTTGCCTCCTCTTTCATTTGGTGGGCTTTTCAAGGGGGTTTTATCACTTTTCAATTCCAGATCCAGATTTGTATTTCTGAAGGGACGTTTCAGTGACCATTTTAGGGCAGTTGCAGATATTTCTTGCATTTATTGCTGCACAAGAACGAAGCAGCTCACATTCATGATCAGAAATATCTTTCCACTGCCCTGTTTCAGATATTTTCATATATGCGTTGCTGAGGATCGATGAGTAAGCTGCTTGCATTAAAGACTCTAAATATCTCCCCACCTGCCCCTATTCCAGATCTTTTGCGCCATTACTCCTAGCGGCTGGGACATCCCTTCAGAGATTTTTCTAGTGGCAGCTCTCTGGGCGAATCCTGTAACTGACTTAGGGTTTTTTTTTTTAGATGCTATATAAGCTGAGGCTTATGATGTAAATAGGGTTGGAAATTTTTTGGCATTCTGGTCTTTTCTATTTCCAAACAGAGTTTTCATATATTGTAACCTTGTCTTTCATTGGATATATGCAAGTTATTTTACCTCCTTTGCTGATTTTCCAGTTCTGTGTGAATTTGCATGAGGTTGTCTATGAACATTCTGTTCCTCTCAACCCTACTGCTCCTTACCTCTGCTAGAATCATCTAATCTATGTATGTTTACTTGCTGTATCTGATTATATTGTGCATTTTCTCAGTGTTGTGGAAGTCTCTTTTGATCTGTCTGGTGCATCAACCTTTGTTTTCAAAGTTTTCTATTTCATCTTCATTTTTAAAGATTTCCTTCTCCCTTTTCCCTTGAAGTTTAGTAGTTTTAGGTGATAATCAGGCAAGGAAGCCGGCCTCTCCGGAGGTCTGATCTCATTTAGCAAAGTCCCACACTTAGAGATCATTCCCATGTTATTCCAGATTGCTGAAGTTTCACAACTCCAAGAAGGGTGCAAATCTGGGTGATAACATTGACTATATGGAACTTAGGGACCACCTACCCAAAGGAGATCATAAAGTTGGTTTCTCTATTGAACTTAATACTGTGGCTTATTTTAGAGAGGGTACCAACCCTTGCAGTCACAAAAATATCAAAATAAAAACTGGATCTGACGGTGAAAATAGTTCTGCGGCAGTGTCAGATCCCAAAATAGTAAAAAGAAAGGACGCATCCGAAGGTGAAAACCCAACTATGACACTTGACGATGGAAGGCTTGACACTCTCCCCAATGACATGTACCAAGAGAAGTCTCAGATTGTTGTGGAACCCACAGAGCCGGTTAACATTGGAACAGAGGAACATCCTAAGATCATTCACTTTGCTAAGTCTCTAACCCCACTAGAGAAGACTAAGTTTGTACCATTCTTCAAGAGAAAGAAAGTCAATTTTGCTTGGTCATAAGTAGATATGCTGGGGTTAGATCTAGATTTGATTCTACATCATCTTCCATTAGATCTAGGAGTGAAACTAGTGAAACAAAAGCTTAGAAAGATGCATCCACACATAACACTGCTTGTAAAAGAAGAACTCAAGAAACTACTAGATGTAGGGTTCTCTAGAGCTATAGACTATCTGGAATGGGTCTCCAACATTGTACCAGTGTCCAAATTAGATGGCTGAGTCAGACTATGCCATGACTTTAGAGATCTAAACAAAGCTTTCCATAAGGATGATTTTCTGTTGCCAAATATAGATATCATAGTCGACTTAACAACAAGGCATACCATGTTATCTCTCATGGATGGATTCTCAAGATATAATCAGATTAGGATAGCACTAGAAGATTAGCATAAGAAAACTTTCACTTGTCCATGGGGCACTTTCTGTTGGAATGTCATGCTATTTGGGCTAAAGAACGCAGGGACCACATATCAACGTTCTATGACCACTATATTTCATGATATGATGCACGTAACAATGGAAGATTATGTAGATGAAATCCTAGCAAAGTCACTCACAAGAGAATCACATCTGGATGTGCTAGAGAAGGTCTTTCAAAGACCTCGAGCAATTCAAAGTCAGGTTGAACCCAAAGAAATGTGTGTTTGGAGTCACCTTAGGCAAACTCCTAGGTTTTATTGTATTAGCAAATGGAATAGAGGTGGACCCCGCCAAAGTCAAGGCTATCATGGATATGCCACCACCCAAGACTCTTACTCAACTAAGATCTCTACAAGTCAAGCTACAAGCAATCCGTAGATTCATATCACAACTGGCAGACAAGTGTCAACCATTCAGTCATCTCCTGCACAAGAACATTCCATTCAGGTGGGATGAGAAATGTTAAGAGGCATTCAACAAACTAAAAGAGTATCTTATGAATCCACCTATTCTCATGCCTCCTATCCAAGGGAAACCATTGATACTATACATATCTGCTACACCTATAGCTCTTGGGGCTCTTCTAGCACAACAAGATTATGAGAATAAAGAAAGAGCCGTCTACTACATCAGTCGAACATTAGTGGGCTATGAGTTGCAATACTCTCAGATAGAAAGATCATGTCTTGTGGTAGTTTTTGCTTCCCAAAAACTCTGACATTATATTCTTGCACATCTAGTCAAACTTATTGCAAAAATAAATCCACTGAAGTACCTACTAAGCAAAACAGCTCTTACATGTCGCCTAGCCAAATGGGTAATTCTCCTAAGTGAATACGACATTGAGTATATAGACATAAAGGCTATCAAAGGGCAAATCATTGCTGATCAGCTAGCGGATGCACCATTACAAGACACCACACCAATGCAATTTGAGTTTCCGGATGAATCCTTTTTCAATATATCAACACACTCTTAGAAACTTTACTTTGATGGGTCCTACACAAACCATGGATTGGGGGTAGGAATCCTGTTTGTAACTCCTCATGGCGACACCATACCAAAGTCTTACCACTTGTTATTTCCATGCACCAACAACATAGTAGAATATGAAGCCTTAGTCATTGGACTCAAGATGGCAACAAAGTGGAAAATCAAAGAGCTACATGTCTATGGTGATTCTCAACTAGTGATAAATCAGGTCAATGATGATTACCAAACCAAAGATGAAAAGCTTATCCCATACAAGCAGATGGTCAATGACTTTTTGGAATAATTTGTGATCATCTCCTTTGAGCAGATACCTCAGATGGAGAACAAAGCAACAGATGCCATGGCAACCATTGCCTCTCTTCTGGAGATACCAGAGAATGAGTCACGATACGAGTTCTTAGTGGAAGGTATTTGACAACCAACTTATGATCTTCCTAAGAACCATTCCATATGCCTTTTAGTTGGATTTGATTCACCTTGGTATGGTAAGATTTATACTTACCTCAAGGACAACACCCTCCCACCTGACTTATCTTCAAATCAACGATGAACCTTTATACGCCAAACCTCTCGCTATACCATTATTGCCGACACCCTATACCGACATGGCCTAGATGGTACTTTACTCTGTTGTTTAGAATGAGAAGAATCCCTAACCACCTTACAAGATGTGCATGAAGGGATTTGCAAAACACACTTTAGTGGTCCTTCCTTAGCTAAGAAACTCATGTGTTTGGGTTATTACTGGCCGAACATGGAAACAAATTCATATCGGTTTGTGAAGAAGTGCAAGCAGTGCCAAATACATGGGAACTTGATACATGCACCAGCTCAAGAGTTGAGACCTTTAACGACACCTTGGCCCTTTTGCCAATGGGGACTTGACCTTGTGGGAAAGATCCATCCACCCTCATCCAATGGCCATAAATTCATAATAACCGCCACTGAGTACTTTACTAAGTAGATTGAAGCCGTTCCCCTCACCACTGTCATAGGTAAGCAAATCTCCTCATTCATCCTGAATTACCTCATCTACAGATATGGAATTCCTTCATCCATTATCACAGATAACAGAAGACCTTTCAAAAACCAAGATGTCCAAGAACTCTGTGACCGATTCAAAATCCAACACTGTTTCTCCACACCCTAATACCCCCAAGGTAACGGTCAAGCTGAAGCATCCAACAAGACCATCTTGAAACTCCTCAAGAAGATAATCAATGATGTTGGCCGTGATTGGCACATCCAACTCAATCTTGCTCTATGGGCCTACAAAACCAATATATACACTCCCACAGGTGCTACACCTTATGCCCTTGTCTATGGATCAAAAGATATCCTTCCCATAGAGGTTGAATTACCATCTCTCAGGGTGTCATTAAAAGGTCTCATATCAGATGAAGAGTACAAAGTCTCCAGATTGCAAGAACTAGAGTTGCTAGAGGAAAGGAGACAGAAAGCCTTTGACCATCTTAAAGCATATCAACAAATGATGTCAAGAAGCTATAACCATAGAGTTTGCCCAAGAGTCTTCATGGTTGGAAATCTAGTACTTAAAGAGAATCCCCACAATCAATAGGATAGGGAAAAGAAAGGCAAGTTCAAACCCAACTGGCTTGGGCCTTATGTGATCGTAACTACTTACGGATCGGGGGCATATCAGTTAGCAACATTAGAAGGTGACCTGTTGGATGATCCAATCAACATCATGCATCTTCTCTGGTTCTATACCTAAGACAACCCCAATGTAAGGAAGGCATAAAATACAAAAAAAATAAAAAAATAAAAAAAATACAAAAAAAAAAAAAAATCAGAAAAATACAAAAAAATCATCCTTTGGTGAAAACCTGGCAAACAGGTGCCTTGGATAGGTATCATGATGAAAACTTGGGAAATAGGTGTCATGTATACTTTCTAGCTTTTCGTGCAAATAAAAGCAAGTGGTAAAAACCTGGTAAACAGGCATTACATGTGATAAACCACCTTCTCCATCTTTGGGAAACCAATCACCTTGTGTCTATTCTTTCTCATGTCCCATTTGATCCATATCTGTCCCATAATAAAATCCTAACGATAACCTATCATGGCTTGATACTCTATCTCTTTATTGCCTTGTCAACCAAGGTTTTGTCCCATGTCGTACCCATCGTGTCAGCCTAGCATAGTGTTTCTCATTAGTGTCCATGGTCCAAGTCCATGAACTATGTTGCCTCTGTGTCGTCACGTAGGCAAGTCCATTTCTCAAATGCGCCCCTAAGGCTCCCACGGTCCCATTCGTCCCATTTCTTGTCATCTTTCTTCTAGTCCATCCATGGTCCATTAGAGTTTACCCCGAACTACGTTGCCTCTGCATTGTCACGTAGGCAAGGCCATTTAGCAATGAGCCCCCGAGGCACTAGGTTAGTCCCTTAGGGTTCATCTCACCAATAAAGATTGTGGAGTCTTCTCACCAGACAAGCAAGCGCAAACAAAAACTCGCTCTTTTCAAGCAAAAATCCTGATACAAGACATTAACCTATCCAAGGCAAAGAAAGAAAACACCTAATGGCCTTCTAAATGAATTTACCCAAATTATGGGAAGAAACAAACACATCTAAATACAAATATGTTTTGTAGATTGGAAACATGGTTAAAAATTTAGAGTCTTCAGTTTTGCTATCATGCCTTTCTATGCTACTCGAGGATGCCAAAAGCTAGAGAAGCTATGATGGGGGCATGATTATTTTCTTTGTTTGCTGCTTGTGGATTAAACTTTAGTAATGTGAAGCCTTGTCTAAAGACATGATCGGCAAAAGATCATCGAGGACATTAAAGGTCTAACATGAACGGGGGCAATCCTTGTTTGTTGATATGCAAGAAATACTCAGGTCATCTTTGTTCAATTATACCTCGATGCTTGTATTAACTTACTAAATCAAAATCCATGTAAGCAATACTTAGGTCATCTCGGTTCAATTATACCTAGATACTTGTATTAACTTACAACATTTTGGAAAAAGTACCAAAAAAATAAAAAAATAAAAAATTGCCCAATGATGAAATAGGCACTTCAAAATACTTGCACCATCAAGATGTCAAAAGAAAAGCATACATCATACGTCTAGTTATACGTCCATACATCCATATCCCATAAAATAAAAAGATCCAAACAATGCAGAGTAACAATGCAAATCAAGGCTTGTGAGTTTTTGTATCTATCGAGTCATTCTCTCAATCAATCTTCTATCTATCATTCTCTCATTTTTGTGTCGATAGAGTACATTTGGACATCACAAAAATAGAGCATATAGTTGCATATCATATCATATGAGATAGTCATTTTTCATGATTAAATCAGTTGCATACATAATAAGTGCGTCAGGTCATCCATATACAACTTGGTGCAATCATCATATAGTGTCAATAGAAAAAAAAACCAAAAACATAGATAAGTGCATCACATAAGTTGCATAATCATATAGATATCATTTTTGCACACACACACATTGCATAGCATATCAAGTAAAACAACCTAAGTCTACATTAGGTCATATAGCATCACATAGCATGATATGAAAATCTGCACTAGACAAACATTGCATAGCATCAAACATGTGCATTGCATCATACAATCGAAATACATCATAAACATATAGAAAGCATCAAAATAGTTGCATCATCATATAAGTATCATAAAATGTGTCCAAATGTACAATATCAAGTGGTCCATCTCTGAATCAATGTTGTATACAATAAGTACATCCCAAAGATAGTGATACATGTCTCAAAATACAAAAATGGTACATAAGGTCTATCCGGCTATCTGAGCCATCAAAAAAGGTACATAAGATCCAAAATCTACAAGTCTTTGCTATCCCTGTTGCTGTGGACTACTGCTCCCAACAGTATCTGCTGTGTCCCCTCCTTTACTGGCCTTAGACTGTTGTGGGCCCATCATAGAGGCCCCTGACCTTGATGGACTTGCTCTCTGGGAGGCCGCAGATTGGCTTCTATAGCTCGAAGCCCTCTGACCCATCAACATGGAACCATGATAGAGACCCTGATAGTACTGTGCCTAAGCTTGCGCTCTGGCAAGTTCACCCTGTACCTACGCTGTGTCTATGCCTGTGCTAGCTGTGTATGTACCTGCACTAACTATGCCTGTGCTTGGTGCACTTGCCTAACCAAGAAACTGCTAGCCATGTCTGTCCCCAAGGCTGCCACTGTAGTATCCCGCTCTACTCGGATAACTCGTATCTAGGCATCCACCATATCTCTCTCTCTAGTAAGTCCCGCAATCACCTCTGCATCTGTCTCTTGCCGGCCATCAGCCCTCCTAAGCTGTGCTCACTGTTGTCTAATCTCTCCCCTCAAGGTAGCTATGGTCCTCTCTTGGACATCTACCTGTGTTGGACCCTTCTGTGCCTGTGCCTCTCCCTATCCCTGTGGCTGAGGTCCTTGCTGCTGCGCCACCTGTTGAGGTGGTGGCACCTGTACCTGTGATGCCTGCTGTGGTGCCTGCTATGGTACTTGTTGTGCAACCTATGGTGGCACTGCCTGCTCGTCGTGGGAAGGTCCCTCCCCACCCCTCCTCCTCTGTCTGGGCCGACCTCCATCATCTCCATCATCTCCCCCATCTCTTCCACCACCTCGTCCTCCTCTCCCCCTCCTCCTCCTCTGGCCAACCTGGCCCTCATCCTCTAAGTCTGCCTCATCTATCTAAGGCACCAACACCCCAAGCCCTGAGTATCTTAGAAATGGGTGTGCAGTGAACTAATCCTCGTAATCCTGCATCATCCCGACATCTGCAATCCCCCTCCTCATGTCCCAGGCAACGTATGGCGTCTGCCAAAACTCTTCCAGTGCCTCCTCATACGATGCCATCGGTCCCCACCTGAGTCTCTCAGCATGAGTCCTAGCAAACTAAGCCTACCCCTGTGGCATGCCCTACCTCCTCCCAAACTATCTTTGTACCCAGCCGACTATCTGCCTCTCCAAGATAAATCATGTCTGTCCTATCAGCCACCACGACTGATAGCAGTAAGGTAGCTCATCTGCCTCATCCTCCCATGGGTCACAGTCTAGATATGGCCGCCACTCAACCACATCTACTCCGTCAAAAGCATGCCGCCGGTACTTGAGGTTCCCCAACCTATGCTGGGAAATCACTCTTGCATAGCCATAGCTATATGGCTCTCCTCTCTATCTCTCAAACACAAAGATCGGTCTCATGATCGCTATGTGCTCCCATAGCCAAAATTGTAGTAGCGACACGCCTATAGATAGGCTTGTACTCCTATGATATACTACCTGATGCATATCATGGTATAAATAAGCAAGTACACAAACACCCCAAGCATACCGGGTACCCTCTGTAATCATCCTCTCCATAATCTGACCCCATCCAATGGGGAACCCATGTGATCTCTTGTTGGGGCATACCACGTCTCTGATCAGTACTGCTACAATTCCTGGGAAGTAGTCATAACAGTCATAGATATCCTGCCATGAGATGACCTGCCTGACTAGCTCGGGGTCATCAAACACTCACCTGCACTTAGCTAGTCCTGCGTCTCTCTAGGGATCATACTTCACCATCTCACCCTGAATGGGTAAGTGAAATATCCTATACACGTCCTCCAGTGTCATAGCCATCTCACCAGTAGGGAGGTGGAAGGTCCCATCCTCACTATGGAATCTCTCCACTGCAGTAGTCAGCAGTTTGTGGTTCGGCCGAACCTCGGGTATGAAGCATACATAATCAAGTCCCATCGCACCAAGCGTCTCTATCTATCTCTGTCAGCATGTATCTCTACAACATAGGCATAGGGAACCGCTCCCTAGATTGAAGCGTATCTTGTATATCCTCTTGTAAGCACGCAAAGCAAGGCGTCAACCTAAAGCTGCAAGTACCATACTCAATATATATATAGAAACATATCAACTAACTTAGCATTTCAAATTGATCAAAACAACAAACTATATCTCTTGACTAGATTCCTGCAATCTCAGAGATAGCTTATCGATTGGTGTGTTAAACATGACACCAATCGAGTCAATTTCACTAAGTAATCTGCTTATCTATATCATATGCACCACAACAGGTGGTAAATGCGCCGTTTCTTAGTAAAAGCACCATTTCTTGACCCATGCACCACTTCTAGCAAATGCGCTGCACAAACTCATGCATGCGCCGTCCTATGCTATATATGCACTGCACCTACGTATGCGCCACTACATACCACACATGCATTGCTAAATTATGCATGCACCTTCCTATCCTATGCATGCGCTGCAGAAATACCTGTGTTGTTTTGCGTGGCATATGTGCCACTCTGCAGTTCAGAACTTCTGTCTAACCTAGTTTTCTCCTAGCATTTATTGCTACCAAACTCTACCCTAGGAGAAATTTTTCAAGATACATACCGGGGGTCCTGCCTCTGCTGGCTGGTCAAATCAACGGACTCGCTCAAATTAATGCTCCTCGCATGGAATGCCCATCCTCGTGCTGACTGCTCTATGCTCTATACTGCTCTAAGCTCTCTAAAGTGAATCAAACCAAGCCAAGTGTGCAAATGAATTGTTTTGTGGACCCATCTCCTATTTATAGCATGCAAACCCTAATTTGGCTAGATGGTGACTGCGACTACTTCCTACACCCATTTCTTCCAGTTTTCTTCTTGTTTCTCTGAAACACATCCTATTTTCTTCAAACCTAACCAAGTTTTCCCTTCATCTTCGTGAGATTGTCCGTCTCTCGTCTTTCTGCCTTCTTCTCGTCTAATCTCCTAAGGGGGCATCCTATTGTCATAACCTGTACTAGGGGCAAACTGGGGCATGTATCATTATCAGACTATCGATTTTTTTGAAGCAACGCTGTAAACTGCATTGCATCAAAGAGGGGCAAAATGTATACGCCTAAAAATGACACGATTCACATTCTTCTAGGTTAATTAAATATCAAAATATTTAATTATCTCTTCTAAGCTCAAAATTAAATAAAACCCTTTTATTTATTTAAATTCCTCCAAACAATTAAATAATTCTCAATTATTTAATTAAATCAAATCATTCCTCCAAATTTGAATAAATCAAATCAAATTTATTTAAATCCTCTCAATCTCCAAAAATAAAATACAATCAAATATTTTATTAGTTCTTCCAAAATCATTCTAAATTAAATAATACCAATTATTTAATTGTCTCTTCCAATAATATCTTCTCTAAATTTAAATAAATCAAATATTTATTTAAGTTGCATTTTTCTTCTAAATTGAGTTATCTCTAAATATAATTCAAGCTTTGTGCACATACAATTAAATATTCCTAATATTTAATAAAGCAAAATATCTTCTTATCCTCATTCAAATCTATTCTTCCTTGTTTTAAATCACTTAACTGATTGTTATATTCTTTTAATTGCTTTAACTCATTCTTCTATTCTTAGCAAATCTTCTCATGCAAAAGAAAGCAAGACACTTGTCTTCTTCCTATTTGTGCACATTCTCTCAACTATTCTCAATTGTTGATCTTCTCAAGTCTTCTATACCATTGATCTCTTTCTTTCACAAGTTTATAAATTGAACCTCATTCTTCCATTTCAATTATCCAAGCTTTAAGTATTGTTACTCTACAGGAATTACAACGTGCTTTTGGAACCAATTCCTTCATTGCTTGTGATCACATTCTCTACTACGCACTACGCACTACTACCATTGTTGTGAAGCTCCTCTTCATTGCAATAAACTATACTGCCATTCCCAATTGACATTCTTGAAGCATAGCAAGGAAGTGCACTCTCTGAGGGCCCTATTTCATACATGCAAGAACGATTGT
Source organism: Cunninghamia lanceolata (assembly GCA_027924645.1). Lineage (NCBI taxonomy): Eukaryota > Viridiplantae > Streptophyta > Pinopsida > Cupressales > Cupressaceae > Cunninghamia > Cunninghamia lanceolata. Next base: position 246,866 of record BSBN01000244.1, read on the forward strand.
GATAGGCAATCAATGGAAGCTTTGAATTAAGGAGGTTTGCTTTGTTATTCATTGCTTTATTTGATTAATCTCTTTAGATCACTATTTCATTGAAGTTTTGGGTAACTTGATAGTGATATTATTGTTTATTCATCATTTGTATTGAATTTTCCCTTAACACTATGTGTTATGAGAATGTATGAGAATATGAAGTAGATTTATTTTCCAGATTAAGTGAGATAGTTCCTTGAGCTGGCCACTCAAGGTACTAACCCTCACTTCATATATTTCCTTATTTATTTATGTATTTCTAGTTAAAATTGTTTTCTGTTATTATATCAATTACAATGTGAAGCAAGTGAAATATCTTGATTGCTGTTTCCAGTAGTTATGATTCATGAACAAGTGCATATTTTAAGTCCTCTAGAGGTTAGTGTTATTCTTTTATCATTTTGAATATTTTGAGTTAATCTTATAATTCCCTGTTGAATATAGTTATCTTCAACTTGTGTTGCAGGAACTCGTAGCCACTGGGTTCTGTAGTCATTTTTACTATTTTTGTATTTTCGAGAATTCTAGCCTAGTATAATATTCTGAATAGGTTTGTATGAGTTAGATTAGGATAGAAATGAGTCTTGAAGGCATATATAATGCAAGCATCATCATAACCTTATGCTCCTTGGTCGATAATTCAATGTAGGAATACAATGATAGAGTGTAATGTTTAGATAGGTTTATCTCTAAATTTTGTTTAAGTCTACAACCCATTAGTTTTCCTCTACATTTTTGGTGCCGTTGTCGGGGATGGTTCTACCTTCATAGTCTCATTAGTTTTATATGCTTTCATAGTTCAAATTTTGATTCCAACATTAGAATTAATAAATTCATTTTTTTAGGAAACACCAAACATTATAATAACATTGTGTAGGACCGCTGAAATATAAAGCTCAATTTACTGTATGTAGAGTTAGAGAGATCACAAAGGTAGATTACTCCCTTCAACTTCTTAGGATAACAAGGACACAGCTAACTTTATCAATTATATAGTAGAAAGTGTTGAAGAAGAGTTTCCTCTTACATCTTCATCAACACCTTCCACATCTCCATCAACTTCCTCCATAGCTATAGAAGGGACTTTTAGAACCATGGTAGATGCTGTAGTAGAGGATCCTCCAGGCCAAGCAATGTTTGAATTCCCTATCCTAGACCAAGCACAGGTTGCTACTCTAAAAAATATACCACCTTTTGCATTGCCTATTTTCTACGGCTTGAAGACTGAAGATCTTGCCACTTTCTTGTTTGAGTTTGATGTCTTGTGTAAGAGTTATGACTATACCACTAATTCTTACAGACTTAAGCTATTTCCTACCACACTAAAAGATGTTGCTTTAAGATGGTTTATGGGGTTGGGGAAAGATGTCATTCCAGACTGGGATACCATGAAGACAAAGTTCCTAGAAAAAAAAAAAGACTACTGCAGAGGACATGATAAGAGGAGAGATGACATCTTCAGCATGTCACAGAAAGAAGATGAGCCACTAGAAGACTACGTTGAAAGATTCCAGTATGCCTTGAAGAAAACCCCTCAAAATAGATTGTTTGAAGAATCACTGAAGCTAGTCTTTTTGAGAGGGGTCAATGATGATTGCATGGATGCCCTCAAACTTATTGGAATAGGGGATATATCTCAACTTCCCTTTGAGGATGTTTGTAGGGCTTGCATAAATTATTCTAGAACCTTTTCTAGAAAACCAAGGGGAGAAAGAGCAGCCATTACAGGCAAGGCAGCCAATGGGGTTTCTAGAGTGGAGATTAGTAACCTATTGGCCAACATGAAAGAGGACATTATTAGCCATATGGCTACACAGATGGAGAATCTTCACATCAAGAAGAAATAAGAAGAGGTAGATGTAATGCTTACTGAATACTGCCCTAGCTATCGGCAGAGGAAGCCCAACTGTAAATGCAAGAGGGTGGCTAGTATCCAGCAAGAGAAGATTGAAAGGCCAGAATTACAACCATTTGAAGGAGAAGATGGGCAATTGTTCTTCATATCTCAAAGGAGACCTTAGTAGTAAAGACAAGGCATGCCCACTGATCCACTTAATTTTAATTCCCCTTTTCCTACTGCAAACTAGAATTTCTTTGCTTGGAATACTCAACAGTGGCTTGGCAAACCAAATGCATGACAAAACCCATAATGGCCTACTCCACAATGGCCTACCCCACAAACTAGTTGGAGTCAACAACAACCAAATCCATGGCCTCAACAAAATTTCCAAGGCCCCAACTATAACCCCAGTGGCCTACTCAATAGTAACAATGGTAGCCTCAATGGAACAAGGGCCAACAATGGCAGCAAAATGCACCTTTTCAATAACCCATGATTCCATCTCAGCCACAAAAACTAGCCATAATGCCACCTTCAACACCTCAAAATCCACCTCCTAGACCTACCCAAATCCCTGCCCAACCTACACCTAACCCTAACAGTAAGCCTATCCAGCATGCTTATACTAATGAGGTAATGCAATATCCCACTTATGGGGTGGAAGTGAGTAATGTCCATCTTAGATCAGGGAAGCAACTTGTAGGTCCTTCATCTCCCCAAATCACAAAACTTGAAGATGAAGAACCCATAGAGGAAGCCTCAGATAAAACACCTTTGGAACCTGAATCAACCCAAGATGCCTAGACTACCTTACATCAGAAGTCTCCTCCTTTCCTTAAGCGCTTAGCCATGCAAAAACAAACAACCCAAACTGATACTGTCCTTCTCAGCTAGCTAAAAGATATAAGCATCAAGATTCCCTTAATCCAAGCCATCAAGGATATTCCTATCTACACTAAGACTATTAGGGATCTTTGCATAAAGAAGCTAGGAAGGAAGATAATAGACCCTCAGACAGTGCATGTTTTAGGTAATCTTGCTGATATCATGTTGGGTAGTATAACTGTTCCCAAATATACAGATCTAGGTAGTTCAGTGGTGGATGTCAAGATCAATGGGACTCTAATTAAGAGTACTCTGATAGATTTAAGAGCTACAATTAATGTCATGACCAAGGAAACAATGCAGCCACTCCAATTGAAAAACCTTAGACCTACTCAGATAGTCTTGCAATTACCTGATAGGTCTACAATCAAACCTGAAGGAGTCATAGAAGATTTGGTCATTGCATTAGACTCTTGGGAATACCCTGCTGATTTTATAGTGTTGCAACCAAAGGCTAATCTTGTTGGTTATCCTCTTATACTAGGTAGACCATGGCTTGCCACTGTTGATGTATTCATAGGTTGTAAGTCTGGTAACATGATCATATCCAATGGGACTGTGACTAAGAAATTGGTTTTATATCCACCAGCCCAGCCATACCATGATCTTGAGCAGACCATTTGGCCTAGCCTGGTAGATAAGGACACCTATTCCCTGCAAACCCTAATGACTATTGAATGCAACCCCTTATTGGATATTCCAAATGAAGATGAATTAATTACTCACATTATACAAAATGACTGTGGGAGGCACCCATAGCAGCAAGACTGCCTATCTTGCTTACAAGACCCTTTGAGCAACATAATACCCAGTAGTTCCTCTGAGGAGGTTGTTGGAAAGAGACACTATGTAGCTTCATTATTGTTGTCATTGATGGCAACAAAGTTTATCCCACACATTTGCATCACATAGTATGTCTTTACCAGAAGTCAGATTGAAGAGTGTTTTGGTCTGGTGAGCAAGAATAGAGCATGCAACAAGGTCTAACAATCAGGTCCAGATCTCTTAGAGGATGTATCTCAATAAAGTATGGACTTGGGGAAGTTAAGAGGAGTACCATGACTGCTACATTCTAGAGTTTAAGTCTCCAGTGATGAAAGAGTGAAAAGATATGAGCATCTAAGTGTTGGGTTCCTAACAGGCAGAGTAGACTAAGGAAGAACTAACCAGAAGAGCATAAGAGTTTAATCCGGATGAGAAATTGATGGTGACCAAGCTTCTTGAGGGATCATTCATGGTTGGATGACATGATTGATGACTTCTATGTCTATAATTTTGATACGTATCACATATTAAGCATGGATTCAGCTGACAGACCAATATTTAGTAAATATCTTGAGTATTTCGGTTGCTGACTAGAAAGATGTTGAAATCCTTGGTGCGGATATATATACCAGATTGATTTTGGTATGAAGATGTGTGTGATGGAATAGTGTGCGACAAAAGGTAGAGAGAAATGTGGAAGCAGTAATACAGGTCCGGTATGTGACAGAACAACATGATTAAAATAGAGGAAGTATAAAGTGCAGCAGTAGATCAGTATATTGAGCTGAACCAGAACTGAACCTCAGCATATGTAGATGCCTCTCTTCAGTTCAAACATCTAGTTACCTTCTATATCCTTGTAGATAGTGAGTCTCTTGTAGGTAGTGTGCCTCTTGTGAGCAGTGTGCTCGGGCAGTGAGCCGTAATTGGCAAATGCCATTTTGTACTTCTTATTCTTTTAACAGAGAATACAATCTTGGGTTAGTCACCCCATGGTTTTTCCCTTAACAAGGTTTTCCACATCAAAATAATTGTGTTATGTGTGTTGATTTTATTTCTTCTCTCATGGTTATGTATGCTTATATGTTTTGATACTGCACTAATTGTTAAAGAAGAACATAAAGTTAAAATATTTAAGATAACTGATTCACCCCCCTCTCAGTTATCTACCTTGTTTCCAATAGAGGTATCCCAAATATTTCATGCTTTATTACCCCAACAATGCTTACCTATGTTACCTAGCCTTGATTTGTCTTATGTGCAAGAACTATCCAAACAATTAGAAATCAAGCTAGGTAAGATGTTGAATATTAACACTGTATTGATTGATGAACAATAATAATCCTTGCATGAAATATTGCATGCACACTCAACAGCATTCGCCTGGGATTAGAGTGACATGAAAGGCATTGACCCTGCCTTATGCATGGACAAAGTATATATTGATGATGGCTATAGACCCATCAGGTAGCAACAGAGGCACATGAACCCAACCCTCAGAGAGATTGTGAAAGCTGAGCTTCAAAAGCTTCTGGATGTAGGCTTAATATACCCCATTTTAGATAGTGAATGGGTTTCACCATTGGTCATAGTGCCCAAGAAAGGTGGCAAATGGAGAGTTTGTGTTGATTACAGAGAACTCAATACTACTACTAGGAAGGATCACTTTCCATTGCCATTTATTGACCAAGTTGTTGATTCTTTGGCAGGCAAGAAATATTTTTCCTTTCTTGATGGCTTTAGTGGCTATAACTAGATTAAGATTACTCTAGAGGATCAGGATAAGACAACGTTTACTTGACCTTGGGGGACATATGCATATTCTGTCTTACCCTTTGGTTTGTGTAATGCTCCAGCTACATTTCAAAGAGCAGTCCTCAGTATTTTCTCTAATTTTGCCCATGACAATGGAGATTTATATGGATGACTTCACCACATATGGTGACACATATGATGAAGCTTTACACAATCTGGAGAAAGTGTTGAAAAGATGCACAGAACACAACCTCTCTTTGATTAATGAAAAGTGTTTTCTCATGATGACACATGGAATAGTCTTGGGGCATTTCATCTCAAGTGCAAGCATCCAAGTTGACCCAAAGAAGATTGAGATCATATCTACCCTGCGTATTCCACAAAGACAAAAGGATGTACGGAGCTTGTTGGGACATGCATGATATTACAGGAGGTTCATTCAAGATTTTAACAAGATTGCTACACCTCTATTTACTCTGCTAACCAAGGACAGTGAATTTGAATGGACACCAGATTGTCAAACTTCTTTTGAAAAGCTAAAAACGTCATTAACACAAGCCCCTATTCTTAGAGGTTGAAATTGGACACTCCATTTTCACATCCATACAAATGCATCAGATTTTTCCATTGGGGTAGTCCTAGTCCAACAAGAAGGAAACAAAGAGTATGCTATATACTATGTAAGTAAAAATTTGTAGGGAGCTGAGTTAAACTACACTGTGACAAAGAAAGAGATGGTGGTAGTTGTTTGTGCAATTAACAAATTTAGGGACTACATAACTGGTTACAAGGTATTCATACATACAGATGATGCAACCATCAAATATTTGATGAATAAGCCAATAGTGGGTGGAAGACTTGTAAGATGGTTATTGTTGTTACAAGAGTTTGATATTACAATTGTAGATAAACTAGTCAAGGCTAATGTAGTTGCTGATTTTTTGTCTAGACTGCCTACACAGTCCTCAGAAGGAGTGGTTGATGATTCTTTTCCTAATGAGAATCTCTTTGCCCTAACTCTACACATTCCATAGTATGCAGATATAGCCAATTATTTGGTTACAGGGTAGATTCCAGGATACTTCTCTCCAAGGGAGAAGAGGCAGCTGGTTCACAAATGTTTCTCCTACTCTTGGATTTCTGGATTCCTATTTTACACTGGACCAGATAATATTATGAGAAGATGTATCAGAGAGGATGAAGTGTTTGACATAATGAAGGCCTGGCATGATGAACCTTGTGGGGGACATTTTGCAGCCAAGAGGACAACCTTCAAAATACTAACAACAAGATATTACTGGCCAACACTTCATAAAGAAGCTGTCAAGTACACTAGGAGCTATGATAGATGTCAGAGAATGGGAAGGCCTACAAGAAGTGATGAGATGCCTTTGTAGCCACAAATCTCATTGGCCCCTTTTGATAATTGGGGATTGGATTTCGTGGGACCTATATCTCCTACATCCAACAACAAGGAATATATCCTGGTATGTATTGATTACTTAACTAAATGAGTTGAAGTTAAAGCCTTACAGCTTGCTAGAGATGGCAATGTGACCAAATTCTTGTATGAGGACATCTTCACTAGATATGGAGTGCCAAGGGAGATAGTAGCTGATCAAGGACCACAATTTACATATAATTTAATCACCAAATTGGTAGAAGAATATCAGATCAGACATAAGAAATCCACTCCTTACCATCCTTAGGCTAATGGTCAAGTCGAAGTCACAAACAAAGAAATTGAGAACATCTACATGGTTTACACCTTATGAATTGGTCTATGGCAAGACAACAATCCTACCTATAGAATTTGAACATAAAACCTTGAGGATAGCAGTGGAACTAGGGATGGACCTGACATAAGCTCAACAAGACATGCTACAACATTTGAATGCACTGTTAGTAAATGGGCACAGGCTAAAACTGTATAAAAAGCCACTTTAGAAGGATGACTTTCTTGTTTCTTTAGTTTCTCAATATGGTACTCCTGATACTTCTGATGAAGATGCTGTGACACAAACTAATACACCTTCAGATGCTGATCTATCAACACTGTCTAGTGATGTGAAGGTTGAGTTGCAATACTCAACCCCTACCACTGAAACATAATTTTCTTTGCTTTAAAATCACATGCACACATGACACAATATCCATGGTTACTACAGTTACTTCAACCACGACCTATTTATCACTCACACAGTAGGGACCTGACTCATCTGGAACCTGATATATTGTATCTACAATTACACAGTCGAGACCTGTGCTGGCAGTAGCCGTAGCAACTCCTTTATGCAACTTTCTTCCACAGTTTGCTAAACAGTACCCAATTTTTCCCTCCATTCCACATGCTACATTCATTTCAAAATCACTCCGCTCTATTGCCACAAGTGTCAACTCACAGTTATGAGGTGTTCATTTTTCTTTGCCTTTATGCACCATCACATCATAATTCTACTGCCACACCAGCCACCTTACCATTCGTCGCATGCATATCAACTTGACTCATCAGTATATGTTCACAAATTCCAAGGTGTGTTAATTATTTCTTTCCATTCTATATGTGCATTACGTAACTTTCAATCATAAAAACTAGCTTTCTTTTTATATTCATAATTACTTGTAGTTTATTTCGTGCATGCGAGAATATTATCCACCATTCAATTTAATCAATACTCCTCATTGCATATTAATTGACATGTGAAGTGCGATCACTTCAAACTCAAGTTGGGGGTAGGGGTTTATTTTTTGATTTTTGCCATTCACCATCTTTTGCCTTTCAAGAAAAACTAGATCAAACCTCCTACGCCATGAATTTTCCTTTCTTTGCCAATAAGTGAACCTATTACCCTAAGGAAGTTGTAGTGGAGAAGAAAGGAGAGGCATAAATTGTAAGTTGGTTCTTTTTGGGTGGTGAATTGAAGCAGCAGAAATTGTCTTTTTGGGGTGGTGAGTTGAAGTAGCAAAAATTGACATGGTAGAGATTACAATTGCAATTTACAAAAATCATGGGAGGGGGTGCAATCAAAAGAGAACCCTCTGCACATAAAGAAATACTGGAAGATGTAATGGTTCTCCCACTTTGTACAAGAGTGGGTTGGTTAGATTACTTTCTGAAACTGGCAGAGTATGATGATGAGGTGGTGAAGGAATTTGTATTCACATTATAGTATGATGAAGCAATGGTGAAAGGATTGACTATAGATGCTTCTGAAACAACTATTGCTCAGGTCATAGGGTTGCCATGAACAGGGTCCGAGTACCCAGCTAGAGTTGATGCAGCCACGACAAGGGAGGAATTCTGTGAGAGAGGCGAACACCTGGAATTCACCACACAAGGTACAAAGCTATTATCTCTTCCCTTCTTTTGGGGGAAATGTGCTTCATACATTATCAAATATATTACCTGTGATGGTCGATATAACATGTTATATACTATACATTTCAAATTGCTCAATCATCTACGACATGAAAAACTGGTCAATGTCCCAAATTTTTATTATAGTATATTGAAAAGAATGTCTTTAGAATACTAGAAACAACAGTCTGACACCACTCTATCCCATCATTGTTTAATAGCCCTATTAATAAATAGAAGTTTGAGAATTCAGTACCCACAAGTCGAGTGGGAAGCTTTTAAGTAATGTTCGGATATTTCAACACTGTTAGAGGCACTTGAACTAGAAGATGAGCCTCCATATGAACCTGAGCCTCCGTATGAAACTAAGAATGAAGAGCCACAAGATGAAAATCCTCCAGAATTTAGGCCTGTAGTAGTAGAAGAACCCTCATCATCCACCCCTAAAGCTAAAAGAAGCACTCCTTCAGCATCTGGTAAAGAAAAGAAGAATAGGAAGGGTGTGAAGAAGCACAAGAGCACAATGAAAGAGGGAAATACAGAGGAAAGAAGGAAGAAGAGGGACAAGAAGAGGAGGCAAAAGGAAGATAAGTAGGAGATTGTCACTCCTAGATGCTCAGGTAGGCTAAAGAGGCAAAGTGCCAAAGAAAAAGTTGTTGAGGAACATAAAACAAAGGAAAAGATAAAGGCCAGCAGAACAGTGATCCAATTCCATTGAATATAGATTCAGACAGGGGAGAAATTCCTCTAGAGGATGTCTCTTCTGACGCCTATGATAATGTCAACATGTCTACCAAGAAAAGAAGGTATGTTTCTTCTTCTGATTCTGAGTCAGAGGATTTGTTTACTACAAGGAAGATGGATAAGTTTGTACCTGATAATTTTGTTAAAGAAATTTTTGATGTTCCTGAAGGAGGTGATGATTAAAGTCTAAATGTTGAAAAAGAAAAGGAATTATTAGATGACAGAGATATTAGGAAGGAAATTTAAGAATCTTTGGATAGAATAAGATAGCTAGAAGAGAAGGTAAAGGGGTATGAGGAGAAAGATAAAGAAAAAGAGAAACTTGGATTCAAGAGTTGGAAGAGAAAATTTAGACTTATGGCCATGGTTCTAATATAGATTTATTAGCACAATTGGCTGAAAGTAAAATAAAAATTGAAGAGGATGTAGTACTCACTCTCCAACCTCCTATGACAAAAACTCCAGGGTACCATACCACTCTATCTCTAGGCTTTGAATTAATGAAATTGACTAATAAAACCAAGCAGGAAAAGGATAATTGGGAAGAAGAGAAACACAGTCTTAATGCATCAGTTGAGGAAAAGGATTTGGTAATCAAAAGATTGGAGAATCGTCTGACAGAGGTCATTGATAGATCTATTCAAATCATTGGATGTAGACCTCCACCAAGAGTTTATGCATTATTTTTAAAAGAGAAGTTTCTTAGTTTTCAATTCAATAGATTCATTAATAATCAATGTAACTTACATTCAAGGTACATTTTTTGCAAACATTTTAAAGAGGTCAGTATAGAAGAACATGATTAGTTGTGTGAATACTATCTGCATAATTACCAATGGATGTGGATACAAAATGGAACCCTTGCATCTATGTTGGGGATCTACAGATTAGGGCACCAATGTCATACTTTAGAAATGAGAAACTTAGAGGAGAATTGATGGATCAGTATGAGGAACATGAAAAGAAAGTGCCACTGCAGATTAGGAAAGAAGCCTTAAATCCTAAATTGATCCTGACCCAATGGCTAACACTACTTTCTCATAAGGGTCCAGGTAAGGTAATTATGGATTTAATACTTAGGGATTATAGAAGGATACAGAGATTAGTAGTATCCATAATTTAGAACTGCTAGAGGTATGTGCAGAACAGGTGGGATAGTCTAACTCTAGAATTGTAGAAGGAACCCCACTCTTTCCACAACATTATGAATATGTTTGAGAGGTTACGCAGGCATATCTAGGTCTTAGAACAAAAAGGAGTAGCATGGTTACCCCTTACTTATCACCCTCCTATCTTTCTTTATCCAGTACCACACTGGGCAGGAGGAAGAGGTGATGAGTGTAGGCATGCTGAATTAATCAGGATGGAGAGACTTGTATGCTACAACAAATTTTATCTCAAATAGGGACAAGGAGTTAGAAAAGACATGGACCTCAAAAAAATCACTTTGCATTATAACCTTCTTCCGTAGCTGTTTAGTTCCTTGATTTTGCTTGGGGACAACCAAAAGTCTAAGTTGGGGGGAGATGTTGGGTTGAATTATTGACTTCATTTTATGATGTTTTTATATGTTTTTGAGACCTTTTCATATGATCCTGCAGATACTTTACAGACATTACCATTACTATATGATGTTTCCCATATACTTTTCAAAGACTTTAAACCTATGTTGATTATATGGAATATGGTGGTTATATTATCAAGTGAATGACTTAAATCATAAGTATGCATGTAATATAGATAGAATTGCATAGTTTAATATGAAAACTATTTTGTGTGCATATGTTTCGATAATTAACCTTGTGTAGCAAGGATGTGGCATCAAGGAAAGAGCAATTGAAGTGAGTTACAGGACAGGGGAATTAAGTGAAGTACAGTTTGAACGCAAAAGTGAAGATAGATGGAGGATGAATCTGTACCATGATGGATTGGAATAAATGCAGAAAGGAAGACTTGTTCTAAACACAGTCTATGAGTGGTTTTTCATACAAACCATTTCATAAGAGTTCTTGTTTGAACATGAGTTTTTTTCTTTTGATCAGTTAGATTAATAAATCACTCATGCAACTTGTATCCTAGTATCTAGGGTTGATTTGATTGAGGATTAGTTAGTGGTTGCTTAGAACGCTCCCAATTTTGTAAAAGTTAGAGGGATGAGTTTGTTGCTAAGTTAGTTGCTTTTTACTTTCCAGTTACAAAGCTGTTACTCTGTTTTCAAATATTAGTTATCCAGACATGTTTTGATTTGAATAAAATCTGAGAAGATTCTATTTCTGATGTGAATTGAATACAACTATGTGTTATGAGAATGTATGAGAATCTGAAGTAGATTTATTTTCTAGATTAAGTGAGATAGTTCCCTAAGTTGGCCACTCAAGTTACTAACCCTCACTTCATATATTTTCTTATTTATTTATGCATTCCTAGTTAAAATTGTTTTCTGTTATTACATCAATTACATTGTGAAGCAAGTGAAATATCTTGATTGCTTTTTCCAGTAGTTGTGATTCATGAACAAGTGCATATTTTAAGTCCTCTAGAGGTTAGTGTTAGTTATTTTATTATTTTGGGTTAATCCTATAATTCCTTGTTGAATATAGTTATCTTCAGCATGTGTTGCAGGTACCCGTAGCCGCTGGGTTCTGTAGTCATTTTTACTGTTTTTGTATTTCTGAGAATTCTAGCCTAGTAGAATATTTTGAATAGGTCTATATGAGTGAGATTAGGATAGAAATGACTCTTGAAGGCATATATAATTTAGGCATCATCATAAGCTTACGCTCCTTGGTCGATAATTCAATGTAGGAATGCAATGATAGAGTGGACTGTTCATATAGGTTTACCCCTGAATTTTGTTTAAGTCTACAATGCATTAGTTTTCCTCTACAACACCTGGTCCACACCCAACTTAATAATTGGTGTAGTTGGATTAAACCAATCCACACATACTTTGCCTTGTTTCTATAGGTTAAAGACAAGGCCACAGGTATCCCTATAGTCAACCAACACACTCTTCTTGTCTTACACCTCAAACTTTGGTTTCTATAGGCAACCTCAATTGAACACCATGCTTAGCCCTATTTTTGTAGGCAACAAGAATACACATGAGAACACACACATATGATTGCCATTTCATGAAAATAATGCAACACACAAACATAGTCCCCATATGGGTTGATAAGGTTTTGCAAAAACATATCAAGTCAGATCATAAAATCCATATCACATGCATACAATGATAAATCAGGGAGAAAATACATTTAAAATAAAGATTTCTTCTTTTATTACCACTGAAATAAGTTTATACATTCATCAATCCTTTGATTACCTTACATGATCTTTGGATATTATGGTCTAGTCTCTAGTAGAAATCCCCTTTGTCTTATACTATCTCACACCTCCTATTGTCATCCTTTCTTCCTTGTTGTTACTTTACACATCCTCCTTTTATTCTCTTCTAATCCCTGTGCTCCTTACTCTCATGCTATACCTTCTACACACCCAAAACTTGTCCAATCCTGACCTTCTAGAATGTCCTAGACCTTTCACTTCTCCAAAAAATTATTCAAAAATCCTACTTAGAAATGATTTTAGCACCTAAAATAGGGCCACTTGAATTCTATACCTACCACATGTTAGTTTCCCTCTCAAATCCAGTGCTCACATCTTCAATTTGGGCACCAAAAAATAATTGTACCAAATGGTGGGAATGACCCATGTAGTATTTAAGATCACCTACCTCACATACTCTTTCTTAGAACTACATAAATGTTTCTTGCATCTAAATTGAATGGCTCCTTCAGTATCCCATGCTAATGGTCACAAGAAAATTTAAATTTAAAACTAGCGGTAGGGAGAAAATTAATCATAGCTTGACAGACTTTGGTCGATGCCCTTGCATCACCATGAATTGTTATTTGGTTAACATGCCTCCTATATTATCTCTTCTTGGGAAGACACTTGTGGAGGTGTGGTCAAGAAAAAAATCCCTCATTAAGATATCTTAGAGTCTTTAGTTGTGAGGCATATGCACATGTTCCTAGGGAGAATAGGTCAAAGTTGGAGAATGAGATTGTAGAATATATCTTAATCGATTATAGTATTGGTGTGAAAGGGTACAAGCTTTAGGATTTTGTGGCTGAGAGAGTTTTGTATAGTAGAAGTTTTATCTTTAGAGAAGTCAAGCTTTCTTCCATAGTTTTACAACTAAAAAATAAAGATGTGGTTCAACTAGCCTCAAAGACTGAGAAAGTTGAACTAGAAGCCCATGAAAGACCTAAAGAAGAGGAGAGCTTAGATAGTTTAGAGAGTTTAGAAGAAGATATAGAACCTCCACCTTAGCCTTTGAAGAGGACCACTCGACATAGAAAATAACTAGATAGGTATACACCTTCTAATTGGAGATGCATTTTTTATTACTAATATTGATGAGCCTAGAATTTTAAAGGAGGCTATGGGTATGAATGATGTAGAGCCATCAAGGTAGCCATGGATGAGGAGATAGTTGACTTGAAGAAAAATGACACATGGGACTTAGTACCATTTCCTGATGAACACAAACTCATTGGATGCAAGAGGGTGTTCAAAACAAAAATTAATTCAGATGGCAATGTTGAGAAGTACAAGGAAAAATTGGTTGCAAAGGGATATTCCTAGGTTGAGGGAATTGATTATGGTAAGATTTTCTCCCCAATTTCTAAGCTGACATTCATTTGGTTTCTATTATTTATTGTAGTAATGTTTGATCTTGAGGCTAAAAATATTAATATGAATATAACTTTCCTTCATGGGGATTTGAAGGAAGAGATTTATATGTCACATCTAGAGCATTACATTGAAAAATGTAAAGAAAATTTGGTTTGCAAGTTAAAGAAATCTTTGTATTGTCTTAAGAAATCTCCTAGGATTTGGTACCAAAGCTTTGATTATTTTGTGTTGGGTTTGGTATTTTTGAGATCCAAATTAGATCATTACAATCTATTACAAGATGGATGGTGATTATTTCCTTATTATCACTTTATATGTTGATGAGATGTTATTTTTAGTAAAGAGAAAGGTTTGATTTGTGAATTGATGTCTAAGCTTCTAGTATAGCTGAGAAGACAAAAAAAAATGGTTGATATCAGTGTTGGAGAGATTCAACATGTCATCTTGCAAGACATTGTGTGTTCCTATTGCACTGAGACTAAGTTATTAGTTGAGAAGTGTCTAACTTCTCTTAGTGAAATGGAGGATATGAGTAGAGTATCTTGTGCGAGTTTAGTTAGGAGTTTGATGCATGTTATGGTCTACATAAGACCAAACATTACCCAAGTAGTGGGAGTCCTTAGTCAAATAATGGTTAATTATGGATGGATACATTGAGATGTAGTGAAGAGGGTCTTCAGGTATTTGTGGGGTACCTCTAAATACTATATATGTTATCATGGTTATCCTATAAGGGCCTAGAATTCAATGTGTATTCATGGATTTGTGGATTCATATTGGGTTGGAGATGTTGACAACAAGAGATCCACTAGTGGATATGTTTTCACAATTAAATACATTAGATTTCCACAGTCCATATTATATAGATTTGTATGCTTCTAGATTTGACTGCGTAATATTTATTTCCATCAACATTTCGGATCACACTCCATGATCCATCATTATGATGTAAAGCTAAAGAAGAGAATGAAAATAGTAAATTGCAGACAATATCTCACTAAATAGAGGGATGAAATTGAGATGGCCCAAGAACCAAGAAACCACAAAGGGTTAAAAAGAAAAAAAAAAACATTAAAAAGTTCAAACAAATAAAATAAAAACATGATTGTCATTAGATAAAGAAGAACAAGATAAATGACATTAAACAAAGTATAACAACGAGATAGATTAAAAGGAAAAATTTAGAGAAGTAAATAAAATAAAAAGAAAAGAGAAATAATATATGCAAGAGAATGCAAAGCCTAAATTTTACAGCCAAGAGTGAAAAAAGAAAAAATACTAAAAATACTAAATTAAAAATATATATGTGTGTGCATGTGTGAGCTTGTTTTGGTATACATATACATATATGGTTAGCCTATATACACACTCATTTTTATTTCTATTTCTATTCTTACTCTCATAGTTTCAATTTTGGCTTTATATTTTCATGCATACATAGGTGCATATTCTCTTATTTACTTACTAACTTACTAGGAATTCTTTTATATATATATAATTTTTAATTTATTATTTTTATTAATTTTGTTTTTTCACTCTTGTCTATATAATTTAGGTTTTGCATTCTCTTGCATATATTATTTCTCTTTTCTTTTTATTTTATTTCCTTCTCTAAATTTTTCCTTTTAATCTATCTTGTTATATATTTTTTAACATGTTATTTATCTCATTCTTCTTTATCTAATATCAATCATGTTTTTATTCTATTTGTTTGAACTCTTTAATTTTTTGGTTCTTTTTAACCCTTAGTGGTTTTTTGGTTCTTGAGCCACCTCAATTTCCCCGCTCTATTTAGTGAGCTATTGTCTACAATTTACCATTTTCATTCTCTTCTTTAGCTCTACATCCTAATGATGGATCATGGAGTGTGATCCAAAATGTTGATGGAAATAAATATTATGCAGCCAAATCTAGAAGCATACAAATCTATATGTTTTCACAATATTTGGTGGTGCTAGTAGTTGGATGAGTAAGTGGTAGGTTATTGTCACTTTGTGCATACAGAAGTAGAGTACATGGCAACTAATCATGCTTGTAAGGAAGCCATCTAGATTAAGAAATTATGTTGGATGAGTAAGTGGTAGGTTATTGTCACTTTGTGCATAAAGAAGTAGAGTACATGGCAACTAATCATGCTTGTATGGAAGCCATCGAGGAGCTTATAAAGTTCTATGTGATAGTCAAAGTGCCACGTGTTTAGCAAAGAACCCAAACTTTCATGTGATAATGAAGCACATTGATGTCTAATTCCATTTTTTTGATATGGTAGAGGATGAAAGTGTGATGTTGAAGAAGGTTGATACTTTGATGAATGTTTTAGATTCATTAATAAATCCCATGAGCACAAATAAGATCAGGTGGTGCAGTGAGTCTATGGGCCTCCTAGCCCCTAGCAATTAGATTTCAATGTCGATATGTTTTCCTTTTGCTCTTGAAAGGTGGTCAACTGGGAGAATGTTGGGAAAATGTGTCTCAACCTTGCATTCCTAATGTTCATTGTTAATACTTTTGTATGCATTCACTATTTCATCTTTTGTATATTTTATCTTTTTGTGGGAGAGTTGGTGTCCCATTTGTGACATAGAATTAATCTTTAGTGGAATTTTTCCTCACATGAGGATCTAGGCATTCCACTTTGGCCATGTGTTAGTATCTTGTGGAATTATAAGATCATTATGATGGGAGTTACTTATGATAGTTTCTTATGATGCATAATATCATGTAAGAGGAAGGTTACATTGGAATCTTGACCAACATTATGATAAGATTGGACACTTGCCATGGAGCATCATTGGATGGGTTGAATTAGGACAAATTAGGGGACCCAAGTTTGGGTGGTCAAGTATGATAGACTATGACAATGTAAGAGTGTAAGAGAACATGCTAAAAATAACCTAGAAGATCTTTTACCAAGGAGGGAATTAGAATTTGGAGCCTTGGTTAGGCTAACATACCTCCTATGGTATTTCTAATGGTTTTCCAAAAGACTAAAGGCCAATGAATAAAAAATCAATATTTATAACAATTAAAAAAATGTTTATAGCCATATTAAAAACTTTAACAAAATTATATTCTAATATATGGTGGAGTGGAAAAGATAGATACCAGATCTTGTGGGTGTGAGGTGGGAGAAATTGTATTCACCACCGCTATAAATGCTAAATCTGAAACATAAAACTAAAAAACGTGTCTAACATAGTAGTAAAGAAAATCATATAGATGAGCATTTTATCTATGATAGGGTTTTATGCTAGTCACAACTACACAAAGAAATATGATGGAGATGACAATGGTGATAGAAAAGGGTATTACATGTCCTCATATCATGCTTCTTAATGAACCTCCACTTCTTTTTTTAGTCTTTAAGAGCTCAAAAATATGAGCCAATTAGATGATATTAATTCATTTTCTGAATATTATTTGTTAAAAAATTGTCATATACACTTTATAAAAGAATAATATTTGTTTAACATAAAAAAAATTATTACTTGTGAATGATTTATTTTAAAATGATTAATCACAAGATAAGAAAAATTGATTGCAATACTATTGTCAAAAGTAGGTACTAATAAAAGCCTATAAATTTTTTCATGAGGGAGATGTTCCTTTTTCTATTTTGTCTTATTTCTTTAAACTTTCCATGGTGGGCGTTGGGTATGAGGAGTGAGAAGCGTGAGATCTAGAGAAGTTTTTTTCAAACCAAAAAAGTACTTAAAATCTACATATGTGCATAATGGCAATGAGAGGCATTGGTTTATAAAATCTTTTCCCCACTATAGAACATTGTAAACCTAGAACCATACATGTGTTTTTGATAATTTTCATCTTTTTCTAAGTATATGGGGAGTGAAATAAGTTTCATATAGTTGTTGCATTGACGAGTGGGACTCATTTTATAATTTGGCTTATTTTTAATTTTTATGAGCATTCAAAATAGTGTGTAGATTTACCTCAAGCAAATTAGAAATATATTTTGTATTCTACCTTAATAAATGTAGAGATAGATGAAGGAATGAAATATCTTTACAGAGAAGAAGTAGCTTGGTACATAAATAGGGCAGACATACTGGTATTATGTAGGAGTATGAAGGGGTGATAGAAAAATAAATTTACACAAGAATAGGTAAATAATAAAATGTATATGGAAGCAAAGACAATGCATGAATATCGTTTGACAAAATGCCTCTTTTTGACATATTGGCCTTGTAGGGTAAAAATTATTTACAGGAAATATATTAAACATTCTTAGTTTAAAATTTGACAAAAGAAGGAGAATATTAAAATATTTTCCCTTATATGAAATTTTATAAAATCTCAACCTCAAATGTATGGAAAAGATATTTACATGGGAGAAGGCAAATATTTTATATTCTACCAAGTAAAGGGTTAGGCTGGAAGTTTTTATTTTTCACTGGAGGGTGTATTTCTAAACATGCAAAGAAGAGAGGAGCTCAAAGATGCTTTTGGCATATTCTATATGCCCATGTGTAGTTCCAAAATTAGGGGTTCTAATTGTGTCAAGTGTCAGTTTTGTGTTCAATCGAAGCCCCTCTTCTATTTAAATTGTAATTTTTGGTTCTTGTAAGAGGTTGGTCCCTATTGGGTCTCAAGCAGTTTATGAGTCTCTGGGCCAATCTAGGGTCTACCTCTGCAATTATCTCTATAATTAGGTCTAAAGGTCCTTGTAAAACACTAGGATAATGTGAATATGGTCTTATTTTGAGCTGAATTTCTATAATGACATTGTATTTTCTCTTTAGTAAATTAATACAAGACATATTTTTGTTTTTGTGATGTAGTTTGTCTCCATTTTCTAGTAAATTCTTTAGGGAATCTTGCAAATTTCTTGGTACACATTTACTACATTTGTAAATTAGAGATTAGCTAGTTTTTATTTAAGGAATGCAGTAAATCTTTCTATTAGGAATGCATCTTGATAGAAAATATTGGTAACTTGATATATAGGGTGTTTGAACTAGAAATGGATAATTAAGAATGAGTTGTATTGTTGAGGGAAAGAAGACATTTGAGGGTCTAAGCTCTATAAGATAGAGCTCAGAAGGGGCATGGATGATAGACTCTAGTGCATCTTTTTAGATAACCTAACATTAGGGTTGGTTTACATATAATATGAAGAATTTGATGGTGGGAAGGTGTACCTTGGAGATGATTCTCATATGAAGATTATTGGCCATGAAAGATTCCCAATACAATTCCTTGATGGATGATTGAAGGGGATCGATGTCATTCTACATATCCTTGGTTTGACATGGAACCTACTTTTTGTAGGTAACTTGAATGATGCATGTGTGTAGGCTATTTTCTCAAGTGGAGGGTGAAAGATGGTTGAAGAAGCTATGGTCCTTGCTAAGGGTGTTCATATTGACACTTTATTTTGTCTAAATGTACACATAGTTCAATGTAATAGTTCTTCCATTCCTACATTGAAGAGACCTATAGAATATTCACCTTCATTATTGAAACTGGTAGTAAAAAGGGGTGTTGCATCCAAATTTGATGGTCATGATTTTTGGGTACATAAGAGTTCTCATGATTTGGAGACAAAACTACCAATAGAGAAGACAATGTTGTGGCACCATAAGATGGGTCTCATAGGTGAAAACGGTCTACGAATCATGAAAAATAAAAAATCTTGTTGAGGGGTTGAATGATTGTAACCTTGACTTCAATTTTTATGAATATTTCATTTATAGAAAAGAAAACCATGTTCATTTGTACTCTAGTTCTCACAAATCATTTGGGTATTTGAATTGATACATTATGATGTTTTTGGCTTTGTTAATGTTCTTTCAATTTTTAAAAAAAAATTATGTATCTTTCATTGATGACTATAGTAGGACATGGGTATATTCCCTTAGGAGTAAATTTGGAGCTTTAGTCAGTTTAAAGTGTTTAAGGCTCTTGTTGAAAATTAGACTAGTAAAAAGATTAAGATTTCAAGGACAAATAATGATGATAAGTTTTGTTACACAAACTTCATCAGGTTTTGTAAAGATCATGGAATAGAAATACATAAGACAACTCTGTACACCTCCCAACAAAATGGAGTTGTGGAAAGAATGAATGGGATGTCAATAGAGAGGGCTAGGATTATTATTAATGGAGCCAACTTGGAAAAGAAGTTTTGGGCAAAATCAGTTGTTATGTGATGGCACCTCCCCTCAATGACAACTTGTTTTATTTTATTGTAGAAAACCCTAAAATAGATGGACACCAATTCTTGGCCCACAACCAACATAATAATTGTTGTAGGTGGATTAAACCAATCCACACATACTCTGCCCTATTGCTACAAGTTAAATACAAGGCCACAAGTAGTCCTATAGTTACCCTACACACTCTTATTGACCTACACCTCACACTTTGGCTATTACAGGTGAGCTCAATCCAACACCATGCTCAACCTTATTATTTTAGGAAACAAGAATACACACAAGCATACACACATATGGTTGCCAATTCATGAAAACAATGCATCACACAAACATAGTCCCCATATGGGTTGAGGTGGTTTTTCAAATGCAGATCAAGTCAGATCATACAATCCATATCACATGCATACAATGACAAATTAGGGAGAAAACACATTCAAAATAAAGGCTTCTTCTTTTATTAATACTAAACTAAGTATATGCATTCATCAATTCTCTGATTAGATTACATAAGATTTGGATCTTATGGCCCAATCTCTAATAGAACTCTCCTTTGTCTTGTACTTTCTCACACCTCTTTGTGGTCCTTTCTTCCCTATCATGCCTTTACACCTCCTCATTTTCTTATCTTCTAATCCTTGTTCTTCTTACTCTTATGCTATACCTTATACATACCCAAATCTTGTCTAATCCTACCCTTCTAAAATGTTCTAGACCTTTCAATTCTCCAAAAACTATTAAAAAATCCTTCTCAAAAATGATTTTAGCACCCAAAATGGGGACTCCTGAATTCTATGCCAACCACACATTAGTTTCCTTCTCAAATCTAGTGCTCAAATCTTTAATTTGGGTACCAATACTAATTGCACGAAATGGTGGGAATAGCCCAAGTAGTATTTGAAATTAGATACCTCACGTACTCTTCCCTGGAACTACATAAATGTTTCTTGCAACTAGATTGAACGACTCCTTCACTATCCCATGCTAATGGTCACAAGAAAATTTGAATTCAAAACAGGCTGTAGGGAGAAAATTAATCACATCCCAAGGGACTTTGGCCGATGCCCTTGCATCACTATGACTTGTTATTTTGTTAACAAGTCTCCTATACCAACTCTTCTTGAGAAGACACATATGGAGGTGTGGTTAGGAAAAATGTCTTCATTAAGACATCTTAGAGTCTTTGGTTGTGAGACATATGCACATATTCCTAGGGTGAAGAGGTCAAATTTAGAGAATAAGGCTGTAAAATATATCTTCATTAGTTATAGTATTGGTGTGAAAGGGTACAAGCTTTGGGATCTTGTGGCTAAGAGAGATTTGTATAACAAAAGTCTTATCTTTAAATAAGTCAAGCTTTCTTCCATAGTTTTACAACCCAAAAAGAAAGACGTGGTTCAACTAATCTCAAAGACTGAGAAAGTTGAACTAGAAGCCTAGGAAAGACCTAAAGAAGAGGAGAGCTTAGATAGTTCAAAGAGTTTAGAAGAAGAGAAAGAACCTCCACCTTAGCCTTTTAAGAGGACCACTCGGCATAGAAAATAACCAAATAGGTATATTCATTTTGATTGGAGATATATTTTGTCTTTGATTACTAACATTGATGAGCCTAGGATTGTAAAGGAGGCTATGGGAATGAATGATGGTGGCCATGGATGAGGAGATGGTTGCTTTGAATAAAAATGACACATGGTACTTAGTACCTTTACTTGATGGACACAAACTCATTGGATCCAAATAGGTGTTCAAAACAAAAATTAATTCAGATGGCAATGTTGAGAAGTACAAGGAAAGATTGGTTACAAAGGGATATTCCCAAGTTGAGGAAATTGATTATGGTGAGATTTTCTCCCCAGTTGCTAAGATGACATCCATTTGTTTTCTATTATTTATTGTAGCAAAGTATGTTCTTGAGGATGAACATATCGATATGAAAATAGCTTTCCTTCATGGTGATTTGGAAAAAGAGATTTATATGTCACAACTAGAGCATTACATTGAAAAAGGTAAAGAAAATTTGGTTTACAAGTTAAAGAGATTTTTGTATGGCCTTAAGAAATCTCCTAGGATGTGGTATCAAAACTTTGATTATTTTGTGTTAGGTTTAGGATTTTTGAGATCCAAATCATATCATTACATCTATTACAAGATGGATGGTGATTATTTCCTTATTATCACTTTATATGTTGATGATATGTTGTTTTTCAGTAATGGGAAGGGTTTGATTTGTGAATTGATGTCTGAGATTTTAGTATAACTATGAAAACAAAAAAAAATGGTTGGGCTAGAGTGAGTATGTGAACTCAATGTTGGAGAGATTCAACATGTTGTCTTACAAGCCATTGTGTGTTCCTATTCCGTTGGGACTAATTTATTAGTTGAGAAGTGTTTAACTTCTCTTAGTGAGATGGAGGATATGAGTAGAGTACCTTATGCTAGTGTAGTCAGGAGTTTGACGTATGTGTAATTAGGAGAATCAAATAAAAGGTAAAAAAATACAAACCAAATGCATAACAAAACAAATAGTTATACCTAGACATGAAAACCCAATCTCATCAAAGGGGAAGGAAGCTTTGCACCCAAGAGCTCCTAAGATATGATATACCCTAATTGATGAATGCAAATGTGAAATGCTTCTACTCAAATGCAACTCACAATTCTAGCTCATTAGATATTTTGGCATGATAACTCTACATGAAAGTTGGATCCCCAAATAGCTTGGGAGATGTTCTATTTATAGATTTTTTGGAGGGATTTTGATCCAAGGGTGGAGATTGTTTTGGAAGATCAATGGTGGAGGATGAAAGTGATGTGGAGGGCCCAGATTTGATCTTGGAGGAATGGAGGGCTAGGAATAAATGTAAATCTTTTATTCATTTTGGGAAAAGGGTGAATTAAATGAGTATGGGTGAGATGGAATATTTGTGAATTAAAGATTCATATGGGGAATGTAAAATAAATTTAAAATTCATTTAGGGAGAAGTGGAGATAAATGAGGTATGACATAGGTAAGGGGTTGTAAGAGGAATTAATTGTGATGTGGGATATATTTAAATAAAAAATTGACTTATGTGGATATATTCTAATTTTTTATTTGGAGAATGTGGGGAAGGCTGTTAAGCTAGATTTGACCATCTTAATGATAGGTTCAAGATTAATTAAACAAGGTTGTATTTAATTAATCCTAAGGCTAGGATGAGATAGGCTAGGGTAGGCAATTAAATAATAGCTATTTAATTGCCTAGGGTAGGGATAGGTCAATTAATAGGCTGAATTAATTAGTTAAACATGATTTAGCTAATTAATCAGATTTAGTAAGGAGAGGGAAATTGACCAAATAAATATTACATATTTATTAAATCAATTGGCTAAGGTTTGAACTATTGAATTAATGGAATTAATTCAATTGTTGGGGATAAAATGATGGAAAATTAGGTGATGAAGGGATAATTAATTAAATGAAAATTTAATTAATTGAATAGAAGGGAAATTGATATGTTTAGGGATGTCGGGAGTCAGTTTGATGGTAAAAGACATTTTTAGGTGTCTACATTTGCCCCTCTTTGACGTGGCGTCAGGACCTAGGAGGGAAGTGGCGTCAGGTCAAAGAAAAATATGCCCCAGCTGCCAGGAAGGAATAAGATAGGTGAGGGATACCCCCTAGAGATGTCGGCAAAAAAAATAATTTTTTTTAGGACAATCTCTCGAAAGGACATGACAGGAGTGAAAATTGGTTGGAGGATGGAAAAAGAAGATGGTAGGAAGAAAATGGAGGAAGAATGTTGTGATCTGCACCCTGGAGGGGAAAAAGAGTGGTTGGAAGGATGACATGGCCTACTATATTAAGACAAGTGGGCCCTAACAGTGCCACATTTGTACATACTAAACTCTTGAGAAGAAGGAGCGAAGGAGAGATGGTAGAGCGCATCCCCCAATTCCCACGACTTCGACACATTTCTAAGCGTTTCTGATCATTTGGCTGGGCACCAGAGGCTGGACCCCAGGTAGGACCTAACCCTGGCTTTGTGATTTTTTAATTTTGTCACATTTTTTGGGTTGGGAATTGGGTTTTGGAAATTGCAGCGCTATCGCAAGATCACGTAGCGAGAAAAATAAGTAGATTAGCGCAATCCTCTGGATTGGCGCTATCCACTAGGGTAGAATAGAGGCGGATTGTCGCCATGTTTTTAGCATTTTGGATCTATCTTCCGTAGTAGCGCAATGTGTGGAAGACTTAGGGTTTTAGCACCAAATGCGTGGTAGGGTAGCGCTATGTGATGAAGTGGTGCTATATTGTGTTTTAGTGCTATATAGAGGATCAGCGCAATATGTAGAATATGTGCGATTGGGAGAATTGGTGTTATTCCTTAGATTAGCACCAAGTGATGGGGTGGAGCCATTTGTTAAAATGGCGCTAAGTGTATTTCGCAGTAGCGCTATGTATGAAAGTGGCAGAATGTGTTTTGCGCAGTGGCGCTATTATCTGTAATAGCGCCATGAGAAGAAGTAGTAGAGCTATTTGTAAAAAAAGGTACGAAGCATGGTTTATTTTGGTGCCAAATGATTTTGACATTCAACATTAGCAGAAAAGGGGGGGATTTGGAAAAAAGATAGGTAGATTTTTGACCAGAATGTTGTGGATGTAGGAGACGAGGTCGTTCATAGTCTCCTTGTGAGAGCGACGCATACCATCGGTGATGGCATTATTTGATCAGTTTGATGATGCCACTCGGGCTTGACTGGCTAGGTTGGGTCTCTTGACAGCGACATCGATGCCGGTGTTGCGAGCTCATAGAGCTCTGATGACAGTAGTAGTGAAGCTATATCAGCCGGAGACATGCACCTTTTTGTTGCTGACTGGTGATATTACTATCACTCTTGAGGATGTTTATTGCATCCTCAAGCTACTTATTCACGGCTGGTGGGTGAGATATGACATGAGGAGGGGACGAAGGACCCTGATCAGAGTATTTGGCCAGGATCACATTGTTTTATTAGTAGATGGGAGGGAGATGAGTTATGAGGGGACACTGGTGATGGGTGCAGATCCTTTTGCCTTATTCCTATGCGCATTGATTGGAGGGGTAGTGATGCCTAATAGGAGGGGCAGGGGATTTCCAGTTGGCTGGGGGGAGATGATCGAGGGGATGGTCATTCATGATACCGTATATGCCTGGGGACTAGCGATGCTAGCATAGCTATATCACGAGATGCATACAATTGTCTATCACTATGATGCAACCTTATTAGCCAGGGTTACTTTGTTGCATGTGTGGATTTGGGAGCACATTGCAGTTACTTGGCCGAGATGTGGGTACTATTGTTGGCCATTTGAGGCCTTTGTGTTCTTATATCAGGATGCTGAGTACACCTACACTGGTCAGTTTTGGTATTGGCGGTGGATGCTAGATGATGTCATTCGGGTGACCTGGCGACCGTACATTGTAGTAGAGCCGTGGCCAGACGATGATGTGCACATGCCTTTTAATTTTCAATAGCGATACCTGATAGGTCGAGGAGACCATATGATAGACATGTATCTACGGTAGCGAGTGATGCGACAGTTTGGGTTGCGGCAAGATACACTACAGCAGATGGTTATCTTTGCATGGACCCGTCGAGATGCTCATTTTTGGCTTGCAGCCATATAGCCCCAAGTCACTTTGGAGGATTTTACAACTTTGCAGCCATTGCAGTGGGATTGGTAGAGCACAGTTAGGGATGTAGGTGCTACTCCTGCATATGATACATGGTGGCAGATGTGGCAACCAATGCGGTTATAGACCCAACAGAGGAGGTAGTCCCTACGGAGGAGGCGACGGGGTCAGGGGATGAGGATTCTGAGGATGAGGGGGATGATGATTCCGATGGGGATGATTTCCTAGAGGAGGGTGAGGAGATCATTACAGATTACCTCGTGGAGATTGGAGGGGATGGAGAGGAGGGGGAAGTTGGGAGGGATGGTCAGTCGATGGATGTGCTAGCAGCAGCGGTAGCTGGACATGTGCCCCAGCAGTAGGTGAGACAGTAGGTGTAGATGGGGTGGTGCGGCATCATAGAGGGCCTTGATAGTGTGGGGGGAAGCCAAGGGTGGACAGGGGGTCTACCCCCACCACAGGTAGCGCAGCAGTAGGCTGTCGTAGCAGGGCAACATGCAGCAGGCAGCAGGGCAGCAGACATAGGCAGGCCCTTCAGGGGTAGGTGGAGAGGCTGAGGTTTGAGGGCTCACACCTTGTCGGTGGCCACAGGGTGAGGAGGAGGAGATTGAGACTCTATGGGCACAGGGAGCCAGCCTGCAAGAGGCTTTAGAGAGCCATTAGGCAGAGTTGGTGCAGCTGCGAGGGACAATGGCCTTATTGGATGGGTCAGATGGACAGGTGGCTGCATTGCAGGCACAGTTAGCCCAGGCTCAGGGTGACATAGTGATTTTAACCAGAGAGTAGGATGCGACACTTGTGAGGGCACAACAGGTAGAGGCTACGTTGGTTAGTTTGTAGACTTCAGGTGTTGGTATGGCCCTAGTTTTGACCTTGATGCAGACATAGTTGTCTCAGGCACAGACGTAGGCATATCAGCTACATGGATAGTTGACTCAGGTACATGGGCAGTTGTCTTAGGTATAGGGGGAGTTGGCAGAGGCCATATGACAGATGGATTATTATCGGGGCCTTTATTACGCAGCAGTGCCAGCAGAGCAGTGTACACTGAGTTATAGTCAGGTGAGTGGATCGAGGGCATCTAGGTCACACAGATCTAGA
Organism: Cunninghamia lanceolata; assembly: GCA_027924645.1. Classification (NCBI taxonomy): domain Eukaryota; kingdom Viridiplantae; phylum Streptophyta; class Pinopsida; order Cupressales; family Cupressaceae; genus Cunninghamia; species Cunninghamia lanceolata. The sequence goes on from BSBN01000244.1 coordinate 273,881, forward strand.
TTAGTCCAGTTTGTCCAGCAGATGATGGGTCCTCCATCACATGTGCCCCAACAGGTTCCACAGGTACAGGTACAGCCACAACCACAACCACTGCCATAGGGAGGACTACAGCCACCACCAGGGTCAGGATCCCCCACTCCATCAGAGAGAGGATCCTCTACGTGACAGTGTATCATTTTAGCCCTTAGAGGCATTGTATTAGGACATTATATTTTTTGATGTGTATATATGAGCGATGTACATTTTTGAGATAATGATATATGATATGATGCTTTTTGATGGTCTATGTGTTTGTTTATGATGATCTTATATGGCTATGATGATGCTTATGTTTAATGGATGCAGGATGCTTTATGGATTATATGCTATGGATGTGTTGTGTTTATGCAATGTATGATTTTGATGTTATGGATGTGCCTATTGATGTATCATGATGGATGCAATGATGGTTTACTTTTTGTGATATTTGGATGTTTGTGATCTATGGTCTGTGATGTATAATGTAAATAAATGTTCAGATTAATAAACATTTATTATGGATGTAAAATGTAAATGTAATGGAAATGTATGTTTATATAAATAAATACATGTTATGTATGGAAAATATGGATATGGAACTAGATGATTATAAAATGCAGCTAAATGATTATGGCTTGTGATTATGCGATGTGACTAAATGATTTATGCTATGCAAGTAGATGTACCTAAATGATTTATGAGATGATATATGAATGCAATGTTATGATTAATGATTTTAAAATGCACCTATGTGAAATGCAAAATAAAATAATTGTAAGATGCAAACTACAGGAAAAATGAACCTAAATGATTATGATATGCAACTAACAGATTCTAATATGAACCTAAATGATTATGATATGCAACTAATAGATTCTAAAATGAACCTAAATGATTATGATATGCAACTAATAGATTCTGAAATGAACCTAAATGATTATGATATGCAACTAACAGATTCTGAAATGAACATAAATGATTATGATATGCAACTAATAGATTCTAAAATGAACCTAAATGATTATGATATGCAACTAATAGATTCTAAAATGAACCTAAATGATTATGATATGCAACTAATAGATTCTGAAATGAACCTAAATGATTATGATATGAAAATTGAATGATTATGATATGTATACTAAATGACTCTAAAATGAACCTAATGAAATACAAATTGAATGATTATGATATTGGGTTACAAACTAGGTGATATGGTGAGATGCAAACCTAGTGATAGGTGAGATGCAAACTAGGTGATAGGCGAGATGAATAAGTCTTGACACATAGGATGTTCTTTGTTGGACCTTAGGTGGTGGGGCTATGTGGTAGGGGAATAGGTGGGGAGTGGATAAGGGTGGATGAATGGGATATGGATAGGATTGGGAGCGGTTAGATGGCAGGGGAGTTGGAGATGAGGGAATTGACAGGTCATAAGACACCATGTCATTGGGGGGGATATGATTTGGTTTTGGGATGTGTTGCTTGGGAAGAAGTTAGAGGAGTGGGATTAGTGAGGGGATTTGGTGGGGTGAGGGGGGGGTAGGTGGTTATGAAATCTAGGCCCAGATGGTATAGTTGATTAGGATGATGATTTGAGCTAGTAACAGTAGTTGCATAACATTAATTGAGAGCATTTCTTAGTTTACTATAGCAATGTAGGATACAGTTCACAAAGGTATGAAATGACCTAGGTGATGATATATATCCCCCAATTGCATGGACTAGACCCGCAAACAATAGGTTGATTTCATGCATGCCCAAGGTAGTATAACCTTGCCTGCCCTAGGAAGGGGACTCATAGTGATGAGTGCTAATAGTACATATAAGGTTTTTGATGCCTGTATATGCAAATGAGGCACATCATACTAGAACCGACCCAAGCTTCAAGATATGAATACTATTCTTGGAGTAATGAAACCAAACCACAAGCATAGCATACAAAAACAATGACCGTGTCTACTCTAGGTGTTGTCCGCTACTTACCATGATATAATGAGATCAAGGTAGCTTTGGAGATGACCTAGGGTGAGACAAAAAGATAAAAAAATCAATAATAAAAAAAGACCAACGAAAAGATACGAATGGCCTTTGTGTGCTCTTGCCAAGATACATGTTGATAGGATGACAGATTCTTGTCCATTGTGGGAAAGATATATCCTAGGACGTGAATCAGTTGGGATTGGTTGGATAATATTCAAAAGGTGGGCAAAAGGATAGTCAAGCCATGTGTAGGATTTGGTATGTTGATTGATGATTTTTGCATTAGGGATGATGTTTTAAGTGGATACTTAGCGTGTGTATCATATAATGAGTCTAGCAAGCTCAGTGAATGGGACCATCCAAATGGATTGGATGGGTGCATCTTATGTACCTGAGTATTGGAAACTTCCTTTGTATTCCAGACTGCCTACATACCCCGTATCCACGGGATCAAGGTACTTTGAATATGCGGGTGAAATGAATATGTAGTTCTGGTATGACGTGATGATGTGGGAATGGTTTAGGATGGGTTGATGTGATGAGTTGGTAGATGTTGATGGTTGCAAGTTGTAGCGAGATCGATATATGTGGGTGATTTGTAGTGAACTATTTAGGAAGGATTTTTTTGTTTGGATTTTGATGATTTTGTATTATTTTTTGATTTTTTGATTTTTAGCTGTATAAAAGGGAGCTTACAAGGATCCTCATTCCATGAGTTGGGCTTGGGTGGGATAGTGTGGGGTGGGCGATAGGACTTGATGTTTCAGAATTCCAAGCCATGGGATGTGTACGATATGGAGTGTTGTGACGGAAAGAGGACTTATTAGATGGTAGAACCGACCACTACACATGGTGCCTGAAACAGGTTTTCACCATAGTACTTATCCAAAGTGTCACCGAAGTGATTGTCACCATTGGAAGTTTTTATTGCACTTGGATTTTTCTTGATTTTTTTAATTTTTTCAATTTTTTACTTTGGGGTACTTGATGGGTTATGCGTAGAATTTCTTTAGATGTAGAATGCTCATGGGCTCATCTAAAGGCTAGCCCTTGAGTGTTGCAAGCTGGTATGCTCCTAATCCATAGCTGGCTGTGATGACATAAGGGCCTAGCCAATTGGGCTCAAATTTTTCTTTCTTAGGGCGCTCCTGCAAGTTTTTCTGATTCTCCATAAGGACAAGGTCACCTACTTCAAATTTTTGGTTTCTGATTCCCTTGTTATAGCTTCTCCTGAGGTGATTTTGATAGGCCTGCAAGTGGTTTAACGCATTCAGATATTTCTCATCTAGTAATTCTAGCTGATGCAACCTTGTGACTCGATATTCCTCATCATTGATTATGTTTTGCAGGGATACTCTTAAGGATGGGAGCTCAACCTCAATAGGTAAAATGGCTTTAGATCCAAAGACTAGGGAAAATGGAGTGGCTCCTATGGGGGTACGGATGCTTGTGCGATAGGCCCATAGGGTTGGGTTGAGTTGGAGGTGCCAGTCACGGCCAGCTTCATTGACTGTCTTCTTTAGAATGCATAGGATGGTTTTATTTGAAGCCTCTGCTTGACCATTTCCTTGAGGGTAATATGGGGTGAAGTTTTTTATTTCAAAATTTTCACACAAAGTGTGGACTTCTTGGTTCTTGAATGGTTTTCCATTGTCAGTGACAATGGAATGAGGGATACCATAGCAATAGATGATGTAATGGAGGATAAACTTGGATATCTAGGTTCCAGTGGTGAAGGTGAGTGGTATTGCTTCCACCCACTTAGTGAAGTATTTGGTAGCTGTGATGATGAACTTATGGCCATTGGATGAAGGTGGATGTATTTTGCCTATGAGGTCAACTCCCCACTATGAGAAAGGCCACGACATCGTGATTGGTTGCAATTCCTATGCTGGTGCGTGAATGAGATCTCCATGCTGTTGACATGGAACGCATTTTTTGATAAACTGATAGGAGTCTCATTCCATGGTTGGCCAATAGTATCTGGTCCTCAAGATCTTTTTAGTAAGAGTGGGTCCACTTGAATGTGCCCCACATATACCTGCATGTACCTCTTGCAAGGCCACTTCAGCTTCCCTAGAGTCTAAACATCGTAAAAGCGTGCCCTCAAGACTCCTTTTGTATAGGGTATCTCCTACAAGGGTGAAGCAGGAGGCTCGACGGATAAAACATTTTTGTTGTGAATTGAATAGGTTAGGAGGGATGATGTTATCATGGAGGTATAGGTAGGTTTCTTGATACCATGGGGATAGGGGACCAATGACTTCGCACACTAGCTCGGATTGAGGAACATCATATGCTGGGATAGGGAGCTCTTCTATCAGGAATTTGCACCTCTTGCTGTCTTTCTTCATGTCGACCAAGGATCTGATGGTGGCCATGGCATCTACAGCTTTGTTGTTTAACCTTGGGATTTGCTCAAAGTGGATGTCATCAAGTTAGTCTTTAAAGTCATTGACCATCTTTTTATAAGGCAGGAGTTTATCATCCTTGGTCTTGTACTCATTGTTGACCTACCGGATGACCAGTTGAGAATCTCCATACACTGTCAGCTTCTCAATTTTCCATTTGATTGCCATTTGGAGACCTGTGATAAGGGCCTCATACTTTGCCATGTTGTTGGTACATGGGAATGTGATTTTGAATGACTTGGGGATTGTGTCACCTTGAGGGGTAACAAACGAGATGCTTGCCTCTGAGCCTCTGTGTGTGTATGATCCATCAAAGTACATTTTCTATGTTTCTGTTGCCGGTGTGATTGTCAAGATGGCTTCATCAGGGAACTCTGCCAGTGTAGGATGCTATGTAGGAATGGGTGCTTCAGCCAGTTGATTGGCTATAACCTGTCCTTTGATGGCCTTTCTCTCAGTATATTCAATGTCAAACTCAGTGAGGATCATGACCCATTTTGCCATTCTCTCAATAAGAGCAGCTCTGTTTAGCAGATACTTTAATGGATTGATCTTGGTGATGAGCTTGGTTTTGTGATTGAGCATGTAGTGTCTTAGTTTTTGTGATGTAAAGACCAGGGCTAGACATGCTCATTTGATTGGCTTATAGTTGAGCTCGTAGGATATCAGAGTGCGACTAATGTAGTAGATGGCTCTTTCCTTTCCTTGCTCATCATGCTGTGCTAATAAGGCTCCAATAGCTATCTCTGTTGTGGAGATGTATAATAGGAGAGGTTCTCCTTGCCTTGGTGGAGTTAGCATAGGGGGATTAGCTAGGTATTCTTTCAGCTGATCGAAGGCAACCTGACACTGAGTGTTCCAGACAAAAGCTGTATCTTTTTGGAGTAGATGCTGGAATGGTTGGCATTTATTGGCAGGTTGAGCAATGAACCGATGAATGGACTGGAGTTTTCCTTGCAGACTTCTCAGCTATTTTAGTGTCTTTGGAGGGGCATTTGAGTGATGGCCTTGACTTTTATGGGATCTACCTCAATTTCTCTTCAGGAGACTATGTATCCCAAGAGTTTTTTGGAGGTGACCCCGAAGACACATTTCTTGGGATTCAGGCGAACATTGTATTGCTCCAATTGGTCAAAGATCTTTGCCAATACATCCAGGTGTTCCTCCCTTGTTTTTTCTTAGAAAATCGTCGACATAGTCTTCCATGATGTGGTGGAAAAGATCATGGAAGATGACAGTCATGCCTCTTTGATACGTGGCTCTAGCATTCTTTAGACCAAACATCATTACCACCTAGCAGTACGTTCCCTAAGGACATATGAAGGCTATCGTATGTTGGTCCTCTTCTGCGATCCGGATTTGGTTGTACCCTAAAAATCCATCCATTAGGGATAGCATCTCGTGTCCTACCATGAGATCCACTATCATGTCAATGTTAGGCAATGGGAAGTCATCCTTTGGGCAGGCTTTGTTGAGATCTCAAAAGTCGGTGCAACAATGGATTTGGCCATCAGGTTTGGCTACTAGTACTAATTTGGAAACCCATTCAGGATAATCAATTGGGTGAATGAACCCAACATCCAGTAGTTTCTTTAGCTTTGCTTTGACTAGGAGGGCCACCTAAGGGTTCATTTTTCTGAGCTTTTGTTTCACTGGTTTGGCATCAGGACGTACTGCAAGATGATGGACAACCAAAGTGGGATCAAGCCCTAGCATGTCTACATAAGTCTATGCAAAATTGTGATTTCTATGTTTAAAGAAGGCCAAGAAATTTTCCTGCTTGTTTGCACTGAGAGATTCTGCCCTGAAGGTGATTTTCGGTTCTTCTTCCATCCCAAGATTCATTTCTTGAGCTGGCTCTACTAGGATGGGCGATCTGTCTGGGTATACCTTGTCTATCTTAGGGAGGCCCATGCTTCCATCTCTTGGCACCTCGTGGAGGTTTTCACTAGCAGATACGTCTTTTATTTTTACTTTTTTGGGATCTGACACTACCGCGGAATGGTTTTCATCGTCAAATCCATGTTTGATTTTTATATTTTTATGACTAGAAGTAGGGGTTGTTTCCCTGAAATAGGCATGCGTATCAAGTTCCATGATGTATCCTACTCTATGATCTCCCAGGGGGAAGTGATCTCTAACCCCCATCATTTCAGCGATGGCCTCATCATTTGGTGCTACGTGAAAGACAGGAGGTCCCCGTTGGTCCCAGTCTATGAGGTCTGGGTATACAAGTGGTAAGTCATTGGATGACGAGGCTAGGGTGGTGACTGTGTATGGTGCATATGGATGAGTCGAAGAAATTGGCAAAGTCACTAAAGGAGTCTTGATGGCCCATTTCGTTGACGTTGTCAACTTCGAGGGAGACCGTAGCGACCTCGGCTAAGATACATTCACTGGTAGTGAGGTTATGTTGTCTTTGACCATATCCTAACCCTTGAGTATAGGGATTTCTTGTCGCCTGGACTGGTTCCACGATCCCCTGTTCATGAAGGCCGATACCACCTTGTCCTTTGTAACCCATGTTTTTGACAATTTCAGACCCTTTACCATAGATTTCTGTTGGTATGGTGGGAGCTTCTTGCTCAGATTCTTTGTCTTTATACAACTAGGATGATATATCTTTGAGCGCATCCTGATCTAGGAGATGTTTCTTTTCAAAGATGGGTGATGGTTTACACTTGATAATGACTGTGTTGGCTGGTTCTGTCCTTGGGATGCCAAATGTTTTAGGATTGGGTAATGTGCCCACACAAAAGGTACTGTGTAGGTCATATTCACCACATCCCATGTCACCTAGCTTGATCTTGACCTTGGGTGGTGGGGGTGTTTGGGATGAAGTGGTGTCAATGTTGGCGGGGTTGATGTATGAGGTGGAAGCTGTAGGATTGGCTTTGGTGATGGCTTTGTTGTATGGGCAGAAGGTGTGGTCATGGCCTTCCAAGAAACTGTAGTATTGGAAGGGGCGGGGGTCGGCGTAGATGGTTACCTCTGTGTCATTGTGAGGAAACTTGAGGCATTGAGGGAATGTAGATGGGACCGCTTGCATGGTATGGATCCATGGTTGGCCAAGAAGAATGTTGTAGGGGAGGTCAAGATCAAGGACCTGACATTTTGTTTCCATTATTTTCTATCCTACTTGAATAGGGTGCTTGATAGTGCCTTCAGATAGTCGTTCGGTGTTATCATACCCTTTGATTGTGATGCACTCATTGGTGTCTACAACCACATCTAAGTATCCCAAGTGTTTTAGTAACTTAAGAGTGCATATGTTTAGGCTGGAGCCACCATCTATTAAGACTCTTTTGATGATGTGCTTATGGATATAGACTACGATGTGTAAGGTGTCGTTATGTAAGTGTTCTGAAGCAGGAAGATCCTTTTTAGAAAATGTGAGATGATGAGGTGCGGCGTTATATCCTACCATGGCTTGGAATTGAGTGACATTCAAGTTGGTAGGAACTTGAGTTTCTAAGAGTGCTTTGTTAAGGACGTCTTTGTGGAGGGGTGACATGCGAAGTAGCTCAAGTATGGATATTTGTGTAGGGGTCTTTTCTAGATGCTCTAGGAGGTTGTATTGATTGGTAGGTGATGGACGTGTGGTTGGACGAGGGGGCAAGGAGTTTGATGTGGAATCAGGTGTTTGATCAATGGTAGGGGCTATGCGGATGGATACACGACCACGATGGGTTGTGACAGTGCAATCAGGTGCTTGTGCCCGAATGGTGATTGTGTTCACATGGTGAGATGATCGCTCTATCCGCCCTACGATAGAGTCATAGGATGCGGGAGGTGGGGTGACATTGTAGGTTTAATTGGATGAGGAGGCTTTGTTGTGGTTGGGTAGTGGATCCTTGTAATATCCAAGATTGGCGTTTGGCAATGGTTCGGTGCTTTGATCAAGGTTGACTTGATTTTGATCTATGAGATCTTGGACGCAATGCTTTAGTTTCATGTAGTCAGCAGTTTTGTGGCCCACAATGTGGTGGTATTCACAATAATCATTTTTGTTGTACCATGCAGCTTTGAACTCATTCTCTTGACGGGGTAGATAACAGGTGGGAGTGTTATCAAACCTTTCTTGAGACACCTGTCAAGGATATCCTCAATGGGTTCCCTAAGGGTGTAAATTGCCTTCAAGGTTTGTTTTTCTTAGTTTTCCCCCTTGGGTTATTTACATTGGTAGTATGTGTATGTGCAGGTGTTTGATTTTGTACATGTTGGATGGCCTTCACATCAGTGACGCCGTCGTTCAATGTGTTTTTGTTCTTTCCCCAATAGCATGGCTTATTGTTTGATTGCGCGTTGGCGTTGTTGTTTGTATTGGGGGTGTTGATATGGAGTTTGTTGTTGTTGTTGTTGTTGTTGGACTTGTAATCATATAATTTGATGGAGCCCTTGGCGATGAGTGCTCATTCAATGGTAGTACCTTTGTCGATGACTTCTTCAAAGGTAGACGCACAAAGTATTTGTAAATGGAACCCTATTTCCTGATTGGGGTTAGTCACAAACAAGGTGACGAGTTGTTTTTCAAGAATTAGCCAAGGGAGTTTGCTTGCTAAGCTTCTCCACCTCTGCAAGAAGGAAGTGAAGGATTCTCCACTTTTTGTTTTGTGTTGCAAAGGTCTATCATAGATATCTCATGTTCGAAGTTGTAGGAGAAATAGTTGACAAATTTCTCCGTGAGCTCAAGAAAAGACCTAATGCCCGGGCGAAGATGTGTGAACCACTCAGCGGCTTGACCACCGAGGCTTCTTGGAAATAGTCTCATAATATATGTATCATTATTTGAGACTTCTAAGCAAGCGAGTTAAAACTCCCTAAGGTGATCCCTAGGGTCTCCCTTTCCCTTGTATTTGTCAAATTTAGGCATTTCAAAATTCTTGGGGAAAAGGGGTAGGTACAATGTGCGATCAAATGGATAGGGACAAATATTCTCAAAAGAGTAATATTTGTGTTTATCCCCAGTTTGCATGTCATCTACCTTTTGGATCAAGGCCTGTACAACAGTTGTGAGATCCGGTGTTGATTGTGGTTGGGATGTATAGGTTTGTTGATGGGTGAGGTGTTGGAGATTAGGTGGGGTTTGATGTTGGAGCTTTTGGGATGTCTTATTTTGGTACTGTGTGGTGGTGTTTTGGTTGAGTTGTGCAAGGTGTTGTTGATGAGCATAAAGTTGTTGGAGAATATGTGGACATATTTGGGGATTGGGATTATGATGTGTTGATGATGCTACGGGGTTTTGTATATACATAAGATGAGATGGATTGACATTAGATGGGTTGACATTGGATGGGTTGATATTGGATGGATTGGTCGTGTTGTGAGGTGGTTGTGAAAAGAGTTGTCTCATGTATGCTATGGTTTGTGGGCTAAGTGGAGGTACACTCGTAGAGGTGCTTATATGTGTGAGGTTCCCTTGTATGCCCAAGGTGATTTGTGGAATGGAAGAGTGTATGCCAGTTGTGATTGTGGATGTGGTAGGATTGGAAACACTTATGGGAATGGTAGATGTGGTAACGTTAGAGCTTGTGGTGGTGGTAGATGCAGTGGGAGTTGATGTTTGTGAGATGATAGGTTGGGTGTTTGATGTAGATGGTTGAGAGGATGTGGTAGGAGTGACGTTAGAGGTGGATGGTTGAGACGATGTCATGTTGTGGGGTGGTTGAGCACCAATTTTGAGGAGATAATCAAGATATCTTTTTGGATCTAACCTTAGGATTTTGTCAAGTAGGTCCATGCTATTAGCGTCTTGTGTAAAGCTCAAGACATCTAGATCATCTTGGGACATGGTGGGGGCGTTTTGTGGTGGTGGTGGTGGTGGTTGCAAGAAATGGAAGGGATTTTCATTGGGATTATATGTTAGGATTTGAAAGACCGTGGATAGGTTGTGTGTTTGGTTGATTGGAAGGTTGTCGTCGTTGGTATTAGGCATTCCTATGCCCCCATATTGTCCAGATTCTACCATTTCTTGATTCTTCTTGTGTTGTGATTTGTTATGGGCATGCAAGTGTATGGATTTAATTTTAGAGATGGAGTAAAATGGGGATGGAGACCTTAGAAAATTTAGATTGAATTGTTGGACCCAAAGATGGATGTGGTAGTGAGATGGAGTAGAGAAGAAGATGTAGGGGTGATTGCAGTGTGATGAAAGATTGATAAGTCTTTGAAAAGATGTTAATCTAAGGGTGATAAGAATGGATGGTATTGACTTCTTGCACAATTTTGGACCAAAAGGTAGATGATGGATGATGTTTTCTTGAGGATGGTTTGATGAAAGAGATTTTGATGTTTGATATGAGAGATTAGGATGATGTTTTTCAAAAGGATTTGATGGTTAACAAATTCAGCTTCGGTAAGATCTAGATTTGTGTCGCACAAATGGATGTTTCTCTTTGTTTGGGGTAGACTAATGACCTTACACAAAGAAGGATGATTATTTCACTTGAAAGGTTGACTATTGACTCTCCAAGCAAAATATGATGTGAATGATGAAATCTAGATCTAGCTTTAGCTCAAAGGGATGACAAATTTTCTAGTTTTTGATTTTTCGATGGGTGTTTTGATTTGGAAGATTTTGGATATGTTTTTGGATTTTGGAATGATTTCTTGCGACAAGGATTTTTTTTGTTTTGGTCCAAAAAAGGTATGCAAAAGATCAATGAGGATGAATGGATATGAAATTGAGTGGATTTGATATAGAAAAGGGTCCAATAATGATAATGATTGATTCTCTAAGGTCAAAATGAAGGTATGATTTGGAAAATTTGAGGAGAAAATGGATGGGGTACTGACGGTTTTTTTGGAAGGTGAATATGGATTATGGCATAGCAGGTCCTAAAGATCACAATAGAATTTTCTCTAGTCTCAGGAAGTCAATCTGAAAATAGCGCCGATCCACAGGTGAAATGGTGCCAAAAGCAGATAGAGATGGCTCTGAAATAGGGTAGTGTTGGTCAAGGCTCTGAGAAAGACAAATTTTGATGGCAAATTTGGATTTGTTTTGATATGAAGTTTGATCAAATGATTCTTATTGTCTCTTGGCAAGTTTTTTTTTTGAAAACAATTTAAGCACAATTAACACACAATAACCAAGATTTTTGTTCATGAAAAGATGTGTGATTTTGTAAAACAAGCACTTTGCACAACCTAAGGCGAAGATATGACAGTATTTTTTGAATCCCCTAGCTGTGCCTATTAAAAGCGGGTAGCTCCAGGATCTTGGTAGCACTGGCTCCTCCTTACAATTGCACACACTTCTCATGCATACCAAGATTCAGGTTTCCACAAAGGCTTGTCCCTCACCAAACCTTAGGATTGTCCCTGCTACGTCAGTTAAGAACCACATGAATCAGGGCCGCTTCAAAGGCTTCCCTTCTGCGTCAACAAATAGAAGGTTTTTGGCTTGCTAAAATAAAGGTTTGTAGTAAGTGCATCTGTTCAGGTGGCCACACATGCAGTAGTGCTACTCTTCGTTATGGAGTCTCCCAGCCTCCAAGGGTTACGCCTTGGAGGGTTTTGAGGGAGGTTGGCTGTCGGTATGACACAACAACACCTATTGCTTGTGACTTTCATCACAAACACATTATTTTATATAGAGGCTTGAAAGATCTTGGTTTAGCTTGTTGTCGCTTGGGTCATTCCCACCTTTCGAAGCGGGGTGGCAGGGCCTCTAAAGGATTAACAAAAGCAACACAACCACAAAAACACTTTTGATCCCCAAGTTCACACAAAGATACGAGGGGAGAGCATACATATTCTTTGTGCTTGCATCACACTAAACATGGTTCATTTTAGTTCTTTGGATTATGTTGGGGGTGATTTATGCAAGTGTTGTGAGAAGCTTTTGATTCCCAAGGTTACCAATGGTGTGAGGGAAGAGCATACACTTTTCACACTACAAACATAATCATGAAAACACTTCACACAAATTAGATTGGTTTTCTTATTTATATGAGTGAAGAATGCAAATTGTTGTTCTTTTTAATCCAATGAGTTTGTTGATGCACTTTGTGGTTCTTTTTAAAAGCCCAAAATTAAAATTTTTTGTTGAGTGAATTTTAGAACACCAAATTCAAATGTTTGTTCTAAGCTAAGGCACACACACAAAGATTTGTTTGTTTGGTTGTTGATCAATTTTTTTATTGCACCAAGTCAAAATGTTGTTTAAGTTAACATGCAAGGGTTCTTTTTTAATTCCCACATTGAAGTGTTTACTAAACTAAAGATAAACACCCTGCAAAAACTTGTTAGTGTCCGCAAAATGATGGTGATGACCTGCAAACAACTTGTTAGTCCCTGCATAAGACGCAAAGTCAGTCGCTAAAAATAGTGCTAAAATAGAGACCTAATGGTGCCACTGCGGACCACAAATGGCGTTACTGACAGAAACAACCCTAAAAACCTAACACCATATCAAATGGCACTGATATACAGTACAGATAGTGCTGATTCAATAAATAGTGCTAGTATCAGATACATAATGTGCCACAATAGAATATCATGCTGCAACATTGGACGGAAGGTGCTAGAACATAATATAGTGCTAAAATGATATATAGAAGGTGTTGAAACATGAAATAGTGCCAATATGGATATCATAAGGTGCCACTGCGCATACTATCAAGTGGTCTGGTCATAGTTTGAAGATAGCGCTGCTCTAGGTGCCAATAGCCCCAATACGTGCCTAAGCATGTTCACCCTGCAAAACAAAGGTTTTTTTGACCAAAACAAAGGCTTAGACTACACATAGAAGAGGTCATGTTAGTCTTGTTAGTATAACAAATGAAAAGCCAAGACAAAATGAAAGCTAAAGTGCATGTTTAGTCTTTAAACAAATTTCATCATGACCTCCCCTTCTTCTATTCAAGATTCCTACAAAACAGAGAGCAGATAACCCTATAAAACCACAGGAAAACCAGAGATTAGACGGATTTGTGAGTGAGAGTTGGGAGAGAAAATGCTCTACAAAATAGCGCCAAAATAATATATAGCACTGAAACAAGCCAAAGATAGCACCACTGCGCAAGGTATATAGCGCTACACCTGCAAAAACACGTCTCAACCACAAAAACTAAAAAAAATTGATTACATTTGGACCTTGTGGGTCCCACTGGGTGTGCCAATATGATTAAGAGAATCAAATCAAAGGTAAAAAATTACAAACCAAATGCATAACAAAACAAATAGTTATACCTAGACATGAAAACCCAATCTCATCAAAGGGGAAGAAAGCTTTGCACCCAAGAGCTCCTAAGATATGATATACCCTAATTAATGAATGCAAATGTGAAATGCTTCTACTCAAATGCAACTCACAATTCTAGCTCATTAGATATTTTGGCATGATAACTCTACTTGAAAGTTGGATCCCCAAATGGCTTGGGAGAGGTTCTATTTATAGATTTTTTAGAGGGATTTTGATCCAAAGGTAGAGATTGTTTTGGAAGATCAATGGTGGAGGATGAAAGTGATGTGGAGGGCCCATATTTGATCTTGGAGGAATGGAGGGATAGGAATAAATGTAAATCTTTTATTCATTTTGGGAAAAGGGTGAATTAAATGAGTATGGGTGAGATGGAATATTTGTGAATTAAAGATTCATATGGGGAATGTAAAATAAATTTAAAATTAATTTGGGGAGAAGTGGAGATAAATAAAGTATGGCATAGGTAAGGGGTTGTAAGAGGAATTAATTGTGATGTGGGATATATTTAAATAAAAAATTGACTTATGTGGATATATTCTAATTTTTTATTTGGAGGATGTGGGGAAGGGTGTTAAGCTGGATTTGACCATCTTATTGATAGGTTCAAGATTAATTAAACAAGGTTGTATTTAATTAATCCTAATGTTGGTAGGTGGCGACTGATTAGGAAAGTACTGTACACTAGCCATGTATCCTCGCCAGGGTTCGGGGGCGGCAGCCCCCGAGAAATTTTTTTTAGGGCCGACATTAAAAATCTTATTTTTTATGAATGACATAAGAAAACCCTAATTTTTGTAACTAACAAAAAGGCTTGATAAAAGTGGCTAAGGGTTAGGGTTTTGATATATATTGTATTGTAGCATTTGCAGCGGTATTGAGTTGTAGGGATTGTTGATTGTAATCAATTTGATTTACTGGATAATAATATTGGACTCTCTGTTTGGTGGATGTAGCTTGAGTTTGGGTGAACCATGTTAAAACTTGTCTCTCGTTGTTATTATTTCTGTGTATTTCCATTCCTCTGTTTAATCTTTATTTGCATTTAATTGATATCTTCTGTTGGCTAACCCTAACACTTAAGGCTAGGATGAGATAGGTTAGGGTAGGCAATTAAATAATAGCTATTTAATTGCCTAGGGTAGGGATAGGTCAATTAATAGGTTGAATTAATTAGTTAAACATGATTCAGCTAATTAATCAAATTTAATGAGGAGAGGGAAATTGACCAAATAAATATTACATATTTATTAAATCAATTGGCTAAGGTTTGAACTATTGAATTAATGGAATTAATTCAATTGTTGCGGATAAAATAATAGAAAATTAGGTGATGAAGGGATAATTAATTAAATAAAAATTTAATTAATTGAATAGAAGGGAAATTGATATGTTTAGGGATGTCGGGAGTCAGTTTGATGGTAAAAGACATTTTTAGATGTCTACAATATGTTATCGTCTACATAAGACCAAACATTACCCAAGTAGTGGGAGTCCTTAGCTAATTCATGGATAATCCTAGATGGATACATTTACATGTAGTGACGAGTCTTCAGGTATTTGTATGGTACCTTTAAATACTATATATGTTATCATGGTTATCCTATAGGGGCCTGACATTCAATGTGTATTCATAGATTTGTGGATTCATATAGGGTTGGAGATGTTGACAACAAGAAATCCACTAGTCAATATATTTTCACAATGTTTGGTGGTGCTAGTAGTTGGATGAGTAAGTGATAGGTTTGTTGCAAATATGTGCCTAAGTGGTGTTGTCATTGATGTCAACATATCCTTGTTTCCATTGGTGTCAACTATATCCTATTTTGCTATCCGTATAGAAGACCGGACTGTTGAGGATATTGAGAAAATTAATGACAATTAATGCATGTAGACCATATAGTTGTGTATAGGATTGTCAGAGGTTGCTCTAGTTAAGATCTGAGAAGTCCACATGAAGATTTGATGAAGTTATGGCCATCTGAGTAGAACCAGATTTTGCAGTATACAGAAGAGACAGTGTAACAATAAGTTGGTCTGGATTGCTCTGCAGTGAAATATTATGGCCTACGGATCTGAAGGCATGTTTGGGAAATTAGTATGTATCTTCAACTCCAGTGGTTCATGGTTTGGAGGTCCGCAAGCTATCTTTCTAGTATGACAATCATGGCAGATAGTGTTCTTAAGGTTTCAGACGAAGATACAAATAATTCTGGTAATTTAGTTTAGAGTGAATGTTATTGGTTATTTCAATGTGCTTGTGGAGGTCTCTAGATTGTGTGGCTACTATGTTGGAGGTCCGTATTGAAGTTTGGGCTTGTTGATTGAAGATTTCTTCTTTGAGGTTGATGTTCTTCCCAGTCTTTGCCAATCGGATGTTCTTGGTGTATTGCGGATGATCTAAGAGCATATTATGAAGCATGACGTGGTTGTAGAGGAAGATTCAAGTCTCAGTCATGTTTGGCCGATAGTGTAATGATCCGTGACAAGTTTAGCTGACCTTGTTGATCATTCCAAGGTTGATAAAGCATATAAATACTTGTTGAAGAGTTGTTGAAAAGCATCCTTGAAAAAAGAGTTAAATCCAAAGAAAGGATCAAAAAGAAGAGCAGAGAAGAAGAGGAGTGAAGGAAGTATAGAGTGAAGAAGAATTTGAAGATAAGAGGAGAAGTTTTGAGCCTTTAAAGGGACTGATTCAGGCATGAATGTAGATGCTATTTCTCAGTTCATTATTTATGTATAAATCATAATTTCTTATAGGCAGTGAGCTCTGGGCAGTACGCCCGAAGGCATGTGCCTTCTATTTTCTTAAGTACTTTTAATAGGGTATGTATTTTTGTGGGTTAACCCCCACCGTGGTTTTTCCCTTAACCAGGTTTTCACGTCAAAATTCTAGTATTGTGTGTTCATGTTGTTTCTTCTCATATGTTGATTTATGCTTAAATGTTTTCATCATTAATTTGATTATAAAGAAGATTTAAAAGGTTCAGAAAAGGTTAAAGTTTAGGGACAATTGATTCACCCCCCCTCTTAGTTGTCTGGACTATTTCCAACAATTGGTATTAAAGCCAAGTTCCTCTAAAAGAAGCCTGACCACTTGAGGAGATCCAAGATGTCGATCTACAAGAAGGAAAGTCTGAGATTTGATGGAACAAATTACTCCCTCTAGAAGGTATGCATGCAATGTCATCTAGAATGTATGGGTGATGTCTTTTGGACAATAACCAAGAATGTCTATAAGATTTAGAAGAATGGACCTTCAAATATAGATGAACTCAGAGATGCTTAATGCAACACTTGAGCCAAAGAAGCATTATTAAGTGCCCTGTCTGATACGAAATTAGCAAATGTCCTGGATTTGCAAACTACTCATGAAATCTAGAGTAAATTGGAAAATTTGTATGAAGGTGACAAATATGTTAAATGTGCCAAGCTACAAAGCCTGAAGGGTAAATATGAAAGATTGGTAATGAGTGAAGATGAAAACATTAATTCCTACATGTAAAAAGTAATTGAACTTGTGACCGGTATTAGAAATGCAGTATTCGGAGTCTAATTTCCAAATATGTATTTTTTTTAATACCCAGATGATACAAATTGATTTTTAATAGGTGTTTCTAAAAACCACTATTTAAAAGTCACTTTTTTTTACTATACCATGCACGTGTATGTCATCCATATTTTGACTTAAATAATCATATTTTTCTAAATCCTTTTGGGAAAAGATTTGTAACTCACTGAAGCACTTTTTCATATTTTTTTGTAATTTTTTATTGAATATTTTTTTTTTGTTAAAATTTTATTGGCCATTTTTGGTGTTTTAAAAATCCGTCGTGTACGTCATGCATAAGATGACCTAAACTTATCATTTTTTGAATTTTTTTTTCAAATTGAAAAAAATGTCTGAAGTACGTTTTCGTACAATTTTTTTACAAAAAAATATTTTAATAAAAAGTTATTAAAATACTAGAAAACCCTGATAATTCAAGTTTATGAACCTGTTTCATCAGAAATTAATTGAAAAATAAAAAATAATCCAATTGTAAAAAAAATTACATATTTGGAATCTACACTGTCTCATCTATAATGGGTTTTAATTTCGTCAAAAAATTCTACAAAAAGACCTTCAGACATATGCCCAAAGTCACTATTTTGTTGTGACATTGATAGGACCTTCAATTTGTAGGTCAAACCAGGTCCAAAGCCAAGGGTCGGGTTCCCAAGCCTTTTTTCTGACTCAAAACCCATAGTAAAAAGTGGATCAAAAATTCAAATTTTATGAAACGGGATCCCGTTTCATAAAAAGGTTAATATTTTAATCTTTTATGAAATAGGATCCTGTTTCATAAAGGTCAAAATATTAACCTTTTATGAAACTCAAAACGGGATCCCGCTTTTGCCTCGGGAGCCCGAAGCAAAACGGGATTCCGTTTCATAAAAAGCGGGATCCCATTTTAGTTAACCCGATTTCAAATTTTTTTCTAACTCTGAAAATTCCACCTTAAGTGGACACAACTTCTTGCATTTACCCGATTCTCTTCCTAAGTCTGAATCTGCATTCAAGGCTAGTGTGTATGGAAAGCAAAGATATGATGTAGGTGAAAGCTCTTGTGCAAGATCAAACAGATTTGTGAAGACAAGAAAGGATCTTGAAGATATTGAAATAGAAACTATAGATCTTGAAGCTCTCATTGCCAAATGGATGCCAAGAGGATCCGGTAAGTATGAAGGAAAGTTGCCACTCAAATGTTTTACTTGTAATAAGATTGGTCATTTTGCCTCAAGGTGTCTGGAGAGGTTTTCAAAACTAAACCCTAACAGGTACACATGTCAGAAGAATTGTTAATATTTCTAAGAAGCTGGAGAAGGAGTCACAAATGAATAATCTGATCATGGAGAAGGTGATTGGGTGTTCATTGCTATTAAAGAAGAAGAGCCAATGTCTACCGAATCTACTAGCTATACAAATGTAGAAAGTGCCTTGGTTGCTTAGGTTGATGAAAAGGATGAATGGGTGATTGATAGTGGATGTTCTCATCATATGACGGGAGACAAGAGTAAGTTTTTGAGTTTTTAAAATTATGAAAGAGGACTTGTGAAATTTGGAGACAACTCAGCTGGTAGAATCCGTGACAGAGGATCCATCTCTTTCGATGGTAAGAATAGGACCAATAATGTTCTGTATGTGGAAGGACTGAAGCATAATCTTCTCAGTGTTGGATAGTTGGTTGACAAGGGTTATGATCTTCATTTCAAGGATGGAAATTGTAGAATCTTGGAAAGCTCCAGAACTAAAATTGCATCCAGTACTCAGACTAAAGGTAACATCTTTCACTTAAGTAGTTCAGGCAAAAGTTGTTTGATTGCTCAAATAGATCAAACTTGGTTATGGCATAGGAGGATGTGTCATGTAAATTTTGATAACATTGTCAAAATAAGTTCCACTCAAGCTATAAGAGATCTTCCAAGACTTGTGAAACCTGATAGTATATGTAGAGAATGTCAATTGGGTAAACATAACAAAATTTCATTCAAAAGTAAGGAACGAGGTTCAAGTGGGAGATTGGAACTGGTACACACTGATCTCTATGGTCCTGCTAGAATTAGGAGTGTGTAAGGAGACATATATTTCATGCTGCTGATTGATGATTACTCCCGGATGATGTGGGTAACTTTCCTAAAAGAAAAATCAGAAGCTCTTGATAAGTTTCAGGTGTTCAAGATGATGGTTGAAAATGAGATTGGTGGGAAATTGAAATGTCTAAAATCTGACAGAGGTGGAGAATTCACTTCTGGTGAGTTTGATGCTTTTTGTGAAAATCATGGGATAAAAAGACAATTATCTGCTCCTAGGACTCCTCAGCAAAATGGAGTTGTGTAAAGGAAGAACCGGACCATTCAAGAAGCTACCAGGACCATGATGATGGAAACAGATGTTCCTCAAGTTTATTGGAGGGAAGCTGTGAGTACTGATGTCTACACTCTTAACTGGGTGTAGATCAAAGGAAATTTTGGTAAAACTCCTTATGAACTATGGTTTGGTCATCCTCCTACTATAAAATATTTCAGAGTTTCTGGTAGTAAATGCTACATCAAAAGGGATGAGGATTTAGGCAAGTTTGATGCAAGAAGTGATGAAGGAATATTCTTGGGATACTCTACTTAAAGTAAGGCTTACCAGTGATTCAACAAGAGGTTGAAAGTGCTAATGTTAAAGTTGATGAAAGCAAAGAAGGTCATTCCAAGTATTGCGGATATGATTCAGATGATCAAGATGAAATTCAAAGTCAAGGAAGGCAAGATCAAATTCAGATTCAGATCCAGATTGATCTGGTAACTCCAGTAACTCAAGAGATTAGTGCAGAAGATGACGAACTAGTTCAAGAAACATAAGTTCAAACAATTCCCAAAACCCCCAGGTATGTAAGAATGAGTCATCCTGAAGATCAAATCATAGGAGATAAAAATAGAGGTGTTTGAACTAGGAGAAGAGTTGCTGAAGATCAAGAAGAGATTTATTTGATTTCAAAGATTGAACTTAAATCAGTAAGTGAAGCTTACAATGATGAAAACTGGGTTAAGGAAATGGAAGAAGAATTGATGCAAATTAAAAAGAATCACACTTGGGATCTTGTTCCCAGACCTAAGGACAAAAACGCGATTGAAACCAAATGGGTCTTCTAGAATAAACTGAATGAAGATGGTGAGGTTGTAAGAAACAAGGTAAGGTTGGTATGTAAAGGTTATTCTCAAGTGGAAGGAATTGATTTTGAAGAAACTTTTACTCCGGTGGCAAGGATAAAGGCAGTTAGATTATTTCTTGCTTTTGCTACTTTCAAAGATTTTAAAGTTTATTAGATGGATGTCAAATCAACATTTCTAAATGGGGATTTGGAGGAAGAAGTCTACATTGAACAACTGGAAGGATTTCAGTTGTCTGATTAGGGAGATATGGTTTGTAGACTAAGAAAATCCTTGTATGGACTCAAGCAATCTCCAAGAGCCTGGTATGCCAGACTAGATAAGCATTTGCTTAAGCTAGGATTTAGCAAAGGTACTACTGATAGCAATCTGTAGTTTAAGATAAATCATGAGGACATTCTAATTGTTGAGGTCTTTGTTGATGATATCATTTTTGGTGGAAATGAATATATGTGCAAAGCATTTGCTGATCAGATGAAAAGTGAGTTTGAGATGTCAATGTTTGGTGAGATGAACTTCTTCCTAGGTCTGGAAATTGTTTAGTCAAATAAAGGTATCTTCATATCTCAGTCCAAGTATGTGAAAGAATTGTTGAAGAAGTTTGGAATGGAAGATTCAAAGCCAGTAGGTACTCCTATGGTAACCGGATGCAAGCTATGTAAAGATGATGACTCCCCAAAGGCAAATTAGAAAAGGTATAGATCAATGATTGGAGGATTGCTCTATCTGACTTAGATCAAACCTGACATCATGAATGTAGTTGGACTTGTTGCTAGATTTCAAGCTGATCCAAAAGAATCCCATGTTGTGGCAGTCAAAAGAATTTTTAGATATCTCAAGGGGACAATTGATTATGGACTGTGGTATCCAAATGATAATAATTTCACTCTTCATGCATATACAGATGCTGATTGGGTAGGAGATGTGGATGACAGAAAAAGTACTAGTGGTGGCGCATTCTTCTTGGGAAGAAGATTGGTCTCCTGGATGAGAAAAAAGTAAGAGGCAATTTCTCTATCTACTGTAGAGGTAGAGTATATAGCAGCAGTAAATAATTGTTCTCAAGTTCTGTGGATGAAGCAAATGCTGAAGGACATCACAACTATGTTTGAGGAGCCAGTCATAATTTTCTGTGATAATTCAAGTGCTATAAGCATTTCCAAGAATCCGGTATTACACTCAAAGATAAAGTATATATCTATCAAGTTTCATTTCTTGAGAGAGAAAATTTATGAGAATGAAGTCAAGTTGGAGTTTGTGTCTTCCAAAGATCAGATTGCGGATATCTTCACTAAGCCTCTTCCCAAAGATACTTTTGAGTATCTCAGAGAAAAGTTAGGGGTTATTACCCCTCCTAATCAGAATTAAGATGCACTAAGTTGCATCAGTCCGATGGAATCCACATTCATATCTTGTGATCTGGATTGATGGTAAGGAGGTACTACTCAAAGGGGGAGTAGTCAGTATGCAAATTTTGGGATCAGTCTAAAGCAAAAAGGGAGAAAAGATAGCAAATATGTGCCCTTTTCCATTGATGTCAAAGGGGGAGAGAAGTCATGTGAAAAACTAGTTGCTGATGTAAGGGGGAGCAGTAAAGAAAGTAGTTGTAGAAATGAGAAGAGAAATGGGGAGAAGTTCTTGTCTTGATGGTTAAATTTAGTTTTTCACATCATATGTTGCTATTGATGACAAAGGAGGAGATTGTTGCAAATATGTGCCTAAGTGGTGTTGTCATTGATGTCAACATATCCTTGTTGCCATTGGTGTCAACTGTATCCTATTTTGTTGTATGTATAGAAGACTAGACTGTTGAGGATATTGAGAAAATTAATGAGAATCAATGCACGCAGACCATATAGCTGTGTAGAGGATTGTTAGAGGTTGCTCCAGTTAAGATCTGACAAGTCCGCATGAAGATTTGATGAAGTTATGGCCATCTAAGTAGAACCAGATTTTGCAGTATACAAAAGAGACAGTGTAATAGTAAGTTGGTCTGGATTGCTTCGTAGTGAAATATTATGGTCTACAGATCTAAAGGCATGTTTGGGAAATCAGTATGTATCATCAACTCCAGTGGTTTGTGGTTTGGAGGTTTGCAAGTTATCTTTCTAGTTTGACAACCATGGCAGATAGTGTTCTTGAGGTTCCGGAGGAAGATACAAATGATTCTAGTAATTTGGTTTAGAGTGAATGTTATTGGTGATTTCAATGTGCTTGTGGAGGTCTCTGGATCGTGTGGCTACTATGTTGGAGGTCTACACTGAAGTTTGAGCTTGTTGATTGAAGATTTCTTCTTTGAGGTTGATGTTCTTCCCAGTCTTGGCTGACCAGATGTTCCTAGTGTATTGCGGATGATCTAAGAACATATTATGAAGCATGGCATGGTTGTAGAGGAAGATTCAAGTCTCAGTTGTGTTTGGCTGACAGTGTAATGATCTACGGCAAGTTTAGCCAACCTTGTTGATCATTCCAAGGTTGATAAAGCATATAAATACTTGTTGAAGAGTTGTTGAAAAGCATCCTTGAAAAAAGAGTTAAATCCGAAGAAAGGATCAAAAAGTAGAGAAGAGAAGAAGAGGAGTGAAGGAAGTATAGAGTGAAGAAGAATTTGAAGATAAGAGAAGAAGTTTTGAGCCTTCAAAGGGACTGATTCAGGCATGAATGTAGATGCTGTTTCTCAATTCATTATTTCTATATAAATCATAATTTGTTATAGGCAGTGAGCCTCTTCTTGAGCAGTGAGCTCTAGGCAGTGTGCTCAAAGGCATGTGCCTTCTATTTTCTTAAGTACTTTTAACAGGGTACGCATTTTTGTGGGTTAACGCCCACTATGATTTTTCGCTTAACTAGGTTTTCCACGTCAAAATTTTGGTGTTGTGTGTTCATGTTGTTTCTTCTCATATGTTGATTTATGCTTAACTATTTTCATCATTAATCTAATTATAAAGAAGATTTAAAAGGTTTAGAAAAGGTTAAAGTTTAGGGACAAATGATTCACCCCCCCTCTCAGTTGTCCATACTATTTCCAACAAGGTTGTGGTCACTTTGTCAACTATAGAAGCAGAGTACATGTGGCAACTACTCATGCTTGTAAGGAAGCCATCTGTATTAAGAAATTATGTTTAGATGTGGGGCTAGATCTCGGAGCTATCACAATTCTATGTGATAGTCAAAGTGCCATGTGTTTGGTAAAGAACCCAAACTTTCATGTGATAATGAAGGCCATTGATGTCCAGTACCATTTTTTTCATGATATGGTAGAGGATGGGAGGTTGATGTTGGAGAATATTGATACTTTGATCAATGTTGTAGATTCATTAATAAATCCCATGAGCACAGAGAAGATCAGGTGGTGCAGTGAGTCTATGGGCCTCCTGGACCCTAGTAGTTAGATTTCAATGTTGATATGTTTCCATTTTTCTCTTGCAAGGTGTTTGTCAAGTGGGATAATGTTGAGAAAATATGTCTCAACCTTGCATTCCTAATGTTTATTTTTAATACTTTAATTTGCATTCACTATTTCATCTTTTGTATATTTTATCTTCTTGTGGGAGAGTTGGTATCCCATTTGGAGGTGATATAGAATTCATCTTTAGTGAACTTTTTTCTCACATGAGGAGGTAGGCATCCCACTTTGAGGTGGCATAGTTTGGCCATGTGTTAGTATCTTGTGGATTTGTAAGATCATTATGATGGGAGTTACTTATGGTGGATCCTTATGATGCATAAGATCATGTAAGAGGGAGGTTACATTAGAATCTTGACCAGCATTATGACAATCTTGGACCTTTGTCATCGAGCATTATTGGATGGGTTGAATGAGGACAAATTAGGGAAACCAAGTTTGGGTGGTCAAATATGATAGATTATTACAATGTAAGAGTGTAAGAGAATATGCTAAAAATAGCCTAGAGGATCTTTTCCCAAGGAGGGAATTGGAATTTGGAGCCTTGGTTTGGGTACCATACCTCCTATGGTATTTCTAATGGTTTTGTAAAACTTTTTGTGGTTTCCCGTTTGAATCCTTACCTATTTATTAGTGCTTGGAGTTGTAGTTTTTATGGGTTAGTTTACATGTACTGTTATATTGTCAAAATCATTCTAGATTTGAATGTTGGTGATACCCCTACAAATACGTTGTTTGCAAGTGTGTTGTGACTATGCTGTTTACTAAATAATACATTGGGTTGCTTTGGAGTGTGGGTTTTTTTCTCTCAAAAAGGGTTTTCCCCACATACACCTTGTGTTATGGTATAATTTTTTTATTTGATTTATATGTGTTTCTTCTTTCTATAATTGTAAATATTTGAAAGTTATACAATACTCTCCTCTAAAGATTAGTGTAGGAAGTGTTTCACATACCTTATTTCCTTTGAATAAAAATAGTATACACTAATTTACAAAAATAAAGAGTAAAATAACATTACACACTAAGAAAGTACTTATGATTTTGAAACTACCAACTTAAACTTACCCAAGTACCTATGACTTTAAAACTACCAACTTAGCCTCATCCAACACATAATAAAGGAAAAAGAAATTGAAAGATAAAGATAAGAAGAGATAGTTGCAAGTTTAATAAAAATATAAGATAAGAAAAAAAAACCTTAACATCCATAAATTAAAGTGAGGGTAGTGGAAATAGATTAGAAAGTTTAAGAAAGACGGATAAAAATTAGGATAATTGGGGCAAACACCATTATGAAAGGTGTTAAAAGAGGGATTAAAAATTGTGAAAACAAAGAAAATACCATTTATAATACAATGAATTAAATTTAATAATATAGTGATAGATTTGTAAGTTAATTTCCTATATTATTGACTTATCATTAAATATGATGAGATGAAATATAAGGTAAATGTACTTTAGAAATCTAATATTAATGTATTTCATATTTTAGAAAAGAATATTTTGATGTTTAAGTGGATTATAAGAAATAACAAACACTAAAATTTTTCAAAAGTTTTATGTACAATTTGAATTTCTTTTGTATTAATGTAAAAAAATCATTTTAATAGATCTAAGATTAAATGTCTCATAATATAATATCATGTTATATAATATTAATTATTATTTTAAAAATTTCAGAATAATTTTATTTTTTTAAATCAATGGTGAAATATAAAAAATCAATTTCACCAATATAACTAAATAGAAATATAGAATTAGAAAATCTTATTTTATATTAAAAAAATAAATGAAAATTAAATACAATTTCAATAGCCACAAATATTTACATACACACCTACATATATATTTTTTTAATGTTATCTTAAGATGATAAATACCTCTTAAATATAATATCTAAAATTAAAGAGTTCGTTATTTGTAGTATTGCTTCATTTAAACTTGTCTAAATTACTCTCGTGAAAAAAGTTAAAAAGCTATAATTAGGACCCTATAATGCATTATTTTTATGGTTACTCCGAACTTTCTTAGAGATATTAGGAAATTTCGATTCCCCGCTTATTGTGCCATAATTTATTACATGACATATAGACTATTATTTATACAATTTATATAATATGGCATATTTAAAAATCACACATTATATTTTTAATAAAGGTTTTGAAAATAATCAAATAGCCTCATTTCATGTTTGTTATTCATTCTATTAAATTTATGTGTTTGGTTCAATGAAAATGTTTATATAATAGATACATCAGATTTTTAACCATATATATATAATCTATGCAATGATAAATATTCTAAAATGAAAATGTTTATCTTATATATGTATGTGTATATACTTAAAATTGACCTTGTACTAAACACCTCATTTTACAACACTTTTATCTTAGGACCCTTTCATTCCTCTTTCATTAGTCAATTAATTAAATAAATTATCTTTTATTTATTTAATTTTAGTCCAATCTATCTATTTCTTAAATTAATTAAATAAATTATATTTATTTAATTAATTTAGTTCATGCTTCCCTTTACCTATATTAATTAAATAAATTTTATTTATTTAATTAAATTATTTCTCCCACCTTATCCTATAATTTATTAAATAAGTTTATTATTTAATTAATTATTTTTTACTTATTTTAATCCTTACACTTTTACCTATTAGTTTGAGTTGGCCTTATGAAAATAGTTTGAAATGGCTTTATTAAAATAGGTCTTATCCTTCTCACATCCAAGATTTTCTTCTAGAGTATAATGTTTGGCTATCACATGAATAATCAAGTACTATTATGCTACTAGTGTGAGTAATCAACATTATTCATATCAAATACCATTATCAAGCATCATTGGAACACATCCACCAGTTGTCATGGTGCAACAAATTCTGGAAACATTGTTTTGTTATTTTCATTTGATTTCTTTAATCCTTTGCTCACTTGACCCAGGTGATATGAGTATGAAATAAAAGCTTTCATTATGCATTGTTTCCATTTTATATTTCATATTTTCTGCATCATACAGTATGAGCGGTGCAATGATAAATATTGTGAAATGAAAATGCTTACTACAAACTCAAGATCAATTATTTTATTTGTTAACGGAACAATGAAGGAAAATGGTCCATTTAACATATGATTTACTCTCGATACTATAAATTAACATGGTTACTAATTCATTCATCATTCACCCACAGGAAAAGTTACAAGTTACATAAAAGAAAATTCATTGTAATTGTTTATGACGATTGATAAGAAAATAGTGCAGATTGATATTCAAATCCAATATAATTTTGTGAGCTGCAACTAATGTAGGGTAGAAATAAAACTCCAACAAAAACTGTAATTTTCTGAGAGTATAATTCCTTAACACTGAGACCAAAACGATCAAGAAAAACCCAAGTATGAGAAAGGGTTCAGACTGGCAACTACCCAGAAAGAATGCTCAGGTCCTTCTGCCATGACAACAATACTATGGAAATTTTTAGAGTAATTGAAACACACAACGTACTGTATCATGCATTGGTCAAGATTTACATGGTTAACCTGGAAAAAAATTAACTATTAAGCGTCTGTCTTTCTAAGCATGTAACAAACCATAGCCTCATAAAATTTCCAATTAAATCCCAGTTCTTTAAGCTATTCATGGGTGTACGAAACAATAAATTTACTTTCTCATTTTGGGTTGTCAGAGTCATTACATTCCATAAGCTTAAATATATCTTAAAATTTATCATTATCTTCATTCTCATCTGTTTGGTTCTCTTCACCCTCGTGGGTGCCTAAATCGTTCTTGAAACATTCTGATTATGTTTCTGATCACTGCCGTTACTATAAAGATCATGATGATGATCTTCACCTTTTCTTGATCATTTTGTTGAGAATCACTTTGCTGTTCTGCCCGGCCAGGTTCCTCGACATCTCCATCACTTTCAATCAAATCGAGGAAAGTATCGATCAGTATAATTAGTCCGAGGAGATGCATTCTTTTTAATACTTCAATTTCATTTTCAACATCATCGTCCTCTTCTTCAACATTAACTTCTGCATCTGTTTGTTGGTCTGCATTCTGTGCCTGGTCAGACTCTTCTTCAGATGTCTTTTGCCTTTTTGAGTTCAATGTATAATCCAGATCTTGTTTTTCCCCTGAACTTCTTTCCCTCTTTAAATTGATCTCTACTCCAGCGTTTTCTACTTCTCCTGCCTGTCTTGCTTCGTCATCTTCACCATCCTCTTCAATAGTATCTTCTGTATTTCCTCCATCAATGGTATAATCATATTCTTGCTCATTTTCTGAATCTTCATCATCTTCACCATCCTCTGCAATAGTATCTTTTGTATTTTCTCCATCATCATCAGTGGTATAATCATATTCTTCCTTATCATCATCTTCTTGCTCATTTTCTGAACCATCTTCTGCTCCTCCTTCTTCATCTTCATCATCTTCACCATCCTCTGCAATAGTATCTTCTGTATTTCCTCCATCATCATCAGTGGTATAATCATATTCTTGATTATCTTCCTTATCATCTTCTTCATTATCAACGCCATCTTCTTGCTCATCTTCCTTATCTTCTTCATTATCAACGCCATCTTCCTCCTCATTTTCTGAATCTTCGTTTCCTGCTCGTCCCTCTCCATCTTCATCACCTTCTTCATCCTCATTATCTTCTGCATCATCATCTTCTTCTTGACATAGATCTTCTCCTCGCTGATCTGTTTCTTGTTCATCTCCATTGTTTAGGTCTTCATTTGTTGAGAAGTCAGAAGACCAAGAATCCTCTCTCCTAATATCATCAGATGAGCTACCAGTGATATCTAAGGGACTCTTGCTGGGATTAATTTCATTGCCATCATTTTCTTGCTCGTCTTCTTCTTCTGCATCATCTTTTTCTTCTTCTTGTACATCGTCATCTTCCTGTTGATGGTCTTCTCCCTGCTCATCTCCACTATTTATTTCTTGATTTGCTGGGGACTCAGTAGCCAAAGTATCCCCACTCCCAAGATCAGATGAGCTACATCTAAGATATAAGTTTATGTTGAAATCTTCATGTTCGTTATCATCTGCTTGCTTGTCATCATCATCTCGTTCTTCTTCTGCATCATCTTTACTTTCTTCTTCATCAACTTCTGCACCATCATCCTCTTCTTGTAGATGATCATGCCTCTGTTGATCTGCTTCTTGTTCATCTCCGCTGTTCATGTTTCCATTTGTGGAAGATTCTGAAGCCAAAGCATCCCCACCTCCAACAACAGATGAACTTTTAGTGATATCTACGTAGCTAGTGCTGGGACTTCTTTCATTACCATCATCTTGTTCTTTGTGATCATCTTCTTGATCATCATCTTGTCCCCACTGACCCATATCTGGTTCATCTTCGTTGTTTATGTCTTGCTCTACTCTGGCTTCAGTGGCCACACCATCCCCATTCTCAGTTTTATGGGATGAAATACCAGTGATATAACTTTCATCATCATCATCATCATCATCATCATCATCATCATCCTTTTCTTGTTCTTCATCATCTTCCTTACCACTATCCTCTTCTTCTTCTTCTTTATCTTCATAATCATCGTTCCAAACATCTGCCACATAATCCTCTTCTTGCCCATCTTTATAATTATCCTCTTCTTCATCATCTTTTAGCTTATCTTCATTACTATGCTCTTCTTCTTCATCATCTCTTTCTAATGCTGCTTCTTGTTCTTCATGATCTTGTCCCTGCTGATCAACTTCTTTTTCATCTCCATTGTCTCTGTTCTGATCTGTGGAGGACTCAGTAGCCACAGTTTTCCAATTCTCAGAATCACCTGAATTACCTGTTATATCTACATCACCGGGGTCTTCCATTTTTATTATATCAGAGTATAATATACTCTTAGACTGCAAAAGTGAATAAAAGACTAGGGACTGTGACCTGCCAACAAAAAAAGGATTGATTAAAACCCTAACCAGACAAAGTTAGCCTAATAAAAAAACATAACGAACAAATAGAGCAGGGAAAGTAAAAGCTATAAAAAGTTATATACCCAAATTCCCAATTCCTTTACAGGCATTTGGAGGTATGAAATGAAGGTTTCAATTGCTTTGAAGAAATGATTCATAAGAAAAACCATGTAACATGAAACCAGGAAACTTCAAAATAATATAAATAATGCTGAATCAAGAAGCACATTACATTCTTGCAAAACCTACTTTGAACAACATATCAAAGAAACTTATCATTCAGTAAGAAGCTCATTGGATTAGAATTGAGCTGCTGCTTACAAAGCTCCATTCACAAAGAATTGAATACAGTTAGGGTCAGGTTTGATTCTCTTTTGACAGTCAAATTTTAATCGGATAAGAGCCGCTTCAATGGTAAGAGTTTAGTAAATAGGTCCGTTGTAATTTCGACTAAAGTCCAAAGAAAATTGGACTCGTAGAAGTCGTCTTTTTTTGCGGAGGGGACACCACAAAATGTCTAACTGTTTAAGTGAGACCGCTCCCGTCTACAAATTTGACAGTCCACCTCACCCGTCAGATAAAATTTAAATGTCGTTATTCTATTAAAAGGTACTCGTGTCTTGTCTGTTCGAATTAATGAATAATTTCTTCAGATATTATAGACGTGTCAATTAGTTGTAGAGGTGTCAGTTAGCTTGAGTTAGATGTTAGGTTAGATTCCTATTATATAGGGAGCTGTCGAGTTTCAATTGTAACAATAAATGTAATCTCCTTTATTGAATAAAGTAGAATAATTCATGCAGAAGTTTTATTCTTCAGTTTTCTCTAAGATGCTCACCATTTTGAGGGTCATATACGGTTAAATTTAATCCTATAAATATTGTTTTAAAAACTGATCCTCCCTTTCAATGTGTTTTCTAAGTTGGGAATGAATAAATTTAAGAGACACATGGATGCATTTGATTGGTTGCATACCTAAGAAAACAGTTATAACTTTAGATGTTCATCGGGCATTGAATCCAACAGTTTATTTTTGGGGTCAAAAGGCTAAAACAACCTCTACATTGAATATGATTTTATTGTGAGTTTTTGCAACTTTACTAATTGATTATAATATATTAATTTTTTTTTAAATTTTTTTTTTTTATGGAGATTGTCCACGAGATTGTTTTTGCTACCCAATAGGGATCACGAACCTTTTGAAAAATTAGTTTGTACTTAAAAAATGTAAGCTCTTTAGATCTGGCAATTTCTCACAATATTGTTACTTGACATAAAATAAAATCAAGTATTTTTTAGCTAAATCCTTGACATGTTGTAATTAATGTGTTGGTTGTTTATTTGGGGACCCACCCCTAACATAAAGAGCCAACACATTGTTGTCCATGACTTAATCTTTACCCTTGTCACATCTGTCAAAATTCCTTGGAGTCCAACTTTGTTGCAGGGGACAAAAACACAAGTCTCGTAGAAGAGAGCCATTGGTCCAAACATAGAAGAGACTAGGATGAGGTTTTGTAGCAATGCTAGGCTTTTCAAAGCCAAAATAGAAGAGTGAAATGAGTATATAAAATGCATGAGCTAATCAGAGTAATGCTTAATGATAACCACCACATGTAACCACATGTCAAAGCCACTGCCACATGTAAATGTCCATTGCCTCATACATTCTTCATAATTTTTGGTTTCTTCCAATATTCATTATTAATAAGAAAACTTCTATTTTGAGCACTGTCTTACTCTAAAAAGCTTCTTGCTTTTTGGGCAACATGCATATAAAAAATTGTTTGCATTAGATTTATAATATAATTAATAAATCAATTTTTGCAACAATGTATTTGTGTCTTCTTAAAATTCTCTTATACTTTGTTATACTCTATAATTCTCTACTTTTCTCTATAAAAAAACATAATTTATATCAAAGATAAAAACCTAGCAAGAGAGAGAAATTTAGTAGTGTTGAGAGCAAAATTTAGTAGTTGAAAATCAAAATTGTTTAGAGCATCTTTTTGTTTGCATTTGGAAGAATACTTTATTTTAAAGCATTATTTTGTCTATATTTGGAAGAACTATTGCAATGATCACTACCACATGTAACCACATGCCAAAGCACTGTCACATGTCAATGTCCACTACCTCATATATTTTTCATGATTTCTAGTTTCTTCTAGTATTGATTAATATTAAGTAAACTACTATTTTGAGTATTGTTATACTCTAAAAAATTCCTTTTTTTGGTGCAACATGCATATAAAGAAAATTGCTTGCATTAAATTTAAAATATAATTAATAAATCAATTCCTACAATAATTTATTTGTGTCTTCTTAATTCTCTTATACTTTGTTATTCTATATAATGCTCTTATTTTCACTATGAAAAAAGCATCATTTGATATCAAAACTAAAAACATGGTTTTGTCTAGCAAAAGAGAAATTTATAGTGTTGAGAGAAAATTTTAGCACTTGAAGATCAAAATTTGTAAAGAGAGAAACATATTTTATTTTAAATCATTTTTTGTTTGCATTTGGAAGAACTATTAGTTTGTTTGAAGGTTAGCTAAGATAATTTAGGAATTGTAAAGAGTTTCTCTACTCTTTTATGTCAAGGCATGGCTATTAGCAATAGTAGATTAAATCTATCTTAGCCCCATATACCTCTATTTAAAGAGGAGAATTATGACTTTTTGGAGTATTAAAATGAAGACACTATTTATTCCTTAAGATTTGTTGGATTTGGCTGAAAATTGTAGTACAAAACCTATAGACGCACAAGTTCATGCCACATGGACTCAAACACAAAGATATAAACTAAAGGAGAATATAAAGAAGGATCCAAAAGACCTCATTCAACAAGTAGTACATTCTAAGCCCATATGGGAGGAATTTAATTTAATATTGAGCATTATTAAAGAGTTCATTTATAATGATTGCTCCCATGGTACAAAACTTGAGATTCTGTAAAGAGATCATCATGATCTCAAAGGGTTCGCATGCCTCTCATATCTAGATTATTTGTCTCACATGGATTATGGGTTGGAAAAACAACAAGTTTGTTCTGCTTTTCCTCATTCTGGTCTTCACTTATGTCTGCAGAGAGTGTGGTTTCTTCAAGAGTCTGAATTCCAGCATGGGGGGAGATATGAATAGGGTTGAACCGTCATCATGCAAGGGGATTAGGTAGAAGCAGAAGGTCTAGGGTATCATAGAGGTTAGAGGGTTCACTCCATTTATGGAAAATCTCCATGGAGCTGACCTTAATGTGACTACTCTGTTCATCAAAGGAACTTACAAGAACAAAAAAGTTATGGCGTATGGGTGGGAATTAGCAATAACTGAAGACCTTATTGCCATAGTGACAGACCTTTCCACCAGAGGAAAGAAATTCTTCCATGAGAAGAAACAAACCGAGTAAGCCCTTAACAACTTCTTCAAAGGCAACGAAAGGGAAAAGTTGGTTAAGTTTCATATGAGAGGGTATAATCGTCTATCCATCAAACCCATCTAGGCAGAGGTGGCCAAATTTATTATGAGATATGTTACTTTGGACGGGAGGTATGTGGCCATCTACAGTTACCACTTCAACTTGCTCAATCACTTCAGACATGGTATGTTGGTTTCTTTCCCCTTCTACCTGCTTTCATCTCTGGAGTTTGGTTTAAAAGAAAATAGCAAAAACCCTAAATTCCTGGTTCCGCATGAGAGCCTCATTTTACTTATCATGGAGCACATGAAGAATAACACTCCCAAAAAGGGATAAAACAAAAAAATAGTGCTAAGAAAAATGGATGCATGGTGTTGAGTAAAGAGGAGACTGATTCTGAGGATGAGGAGTGGAATATGGAAGATGAAGAAGAGGATAGTGAGGTAGAGTCCTCTAGAAAGAGGAGAAAAACTCATAAGAGGGAAGTAAGCATCTCTTGGTCTGATGGGATTAAAACGGGTGATGACTCTGACACCTCTGCCAAGGAGATTATAGACAAGAAGGCTATGCCTTTGAAGAGGAAAATCCCCACTCCTACGAAGAAAGACAAAAAACCCATGGAGAAAGAAATTGTAGATGAGGGAATTGTTCAGGGTGCAATTTGTTCTTATCAGAAATAGGGGACCAAGCTGAAGTAGGGGAATAGGGATAAGTTGTTTGAGAAGGTTCTAGATGAGGGAATTGTTCAAGGTGCTAGTTGTTCTTCTCAGAAACAAGGGATCAAACTAAATCAGGGGAATAGGGATAAGTTGTTCTGAGAAGGTTTATGAAAGGGTAGAGGAAACACAGGGCAAGACCATGCATATCCCCGAACCTTGTGCTAGCCTCAAATTTCTTGAGATCAATGATCCTTCGAACAACCTCCCTGAGGATTTTGATGACTTGTTGGCCCAGGAGAGAAATAGAGATCAGGTCAAGGAGGTGTTCGAATTGGTTAAGAATGTAGTTAATTCACAACACAAAATGGCAAAGTGGTTCTTCCTAGAAATTAGTAGAATCAACATCAAGCTCCAACAAATGTAGGAAAGCTTGGGGAGAGTTAACAACACCACTGTTGAGTAGGACACCTTAATCTTAAAAAACTGGGAGGCTATTCCTAAAATGGAGGAAATGGACTGTGAACTGAATAGGATGGGAGAAGAATTTAACACTAGGATCCAGTACCTGGAGGAGAAAATCATAGAGGTGAACAAGAACTTGGAAAAAATTATGAACATCAATAAACTTACCATTCAGAATAGCCTCAATGGGATGAAAGTGCCGTCTGAGAAGCTCAAGGAGCTTAGAAAAGAGTAGTTCAAGGATTTCAATGCTGAGGAAATCATGAATGTAGAGGATTTGGGTATTTAGGATAAGGGTGATGGAGCTAAAAATACAGGTAAACAAGTGGCAATTGAGGACACAGGTGGACCTTTGACCTGCACTAGGGGGAGAAATAAAAAGTAGTTTGAAGTTGAAAAGAAAGAGCTCATGGACTTTGCCAAAATGCACAAGGCATTTTATGAACAGGAATTAAAAGTAGCTGAACTCTCAAGAAGATGAACTAGTATAGTTTAGTCTGTTCTCTTTTTTGGCTACTCTTTCTATGCTTTAGTTGTTATAGTAGCTTATAGTTGGCTGTCAGTTGGCTTACTGCTTTTTGTATGCTTCCTTTTGTAAAGGGTTTTGGGGTCCCCTTTCAAAACTTGTTTGACCATATTAATAAAAAACAAGTAGTACATGAATCAATTTTCCAAGAATAGCTACAATAAAAAAATCAAAATAGGCATTGGATCTACTACAAAATGTATATGGGTAAAAGTTCAGAGCTATGTCACACTT
The DNA here is from genome assembly GCA_027924645.1 of Cunninghamia lanceolata. Taxonomy (NCBI): domain Eukaryota; kingdom Viridiplantae; phylum Streptophyta; class Pinopsida; order Cupressales; family Cupressaceae; genus Cunninghamia; species Cunninghamia lanceolata. The sequence continues at coordinate 308,857 of BSBN01000244.1, forward strand.
TCGACCAATTAAATAATTTTGAGCGAAAGGTTTCCGGGTGGTAGGTAGTCGCTCAACATAGTTTTGCTCAGAACCACGTGGTGCTTACATGGTGCAAACATGGCTAGAGGTTTTCAGGTAGAAAGGTTATGCCCGATAGCTTACTGGGCGACATGGTTCCATGTGAAACTTTGAAAAAAAAGAAAAAAAAGTGGAAATGTCATTTTGTCCTAGATTGCAACCATGTGAAACCCTTCCGCCTAGAGCCTGCAACCCCACATTTCCTTGCCTGTCGACTATTGTAGGTAGGGTTTTTTTTTCTTTTTTATGTGTTTTTTTGTGAATAAAGTAAATATAAATTTTATAGCTATTTTTAGGCATTTTTCTGTCAAATACAATTGAATTTTTTTAAAAAATGTATCATATGAAAGGAGAGATCTTGGACAAACTTTCAAAATTTATATGGGATTATGATGATATATATTTAGTTTTTATATAATTTTCTTATACTAAGGTATGCCATAGTATTTTAAAGGCAACCTTGAATAGATAATTGTCATAAAAAAATTGCTTGACAACCAAGGTCGATTGTCAAATTTAGGCCCCATAAACATAAAATAACAACCAAATGAGCCATATTATAATTGTAAAAAAACTAAAAGAAAACCCTAAAAATCAAACTAAAACCCTAGAAATGAAATTAAAACCCTAGAAATGAAACTAAAACCCTAGAAATGAAACTAAAACCCTAAAAATGAAACTAAAACCCTAGAAACAAACAAAAATTCTAGATATAAAAATACAACCCTATTTCACACCTTTCAAAATCATGTGGAATTTTTGAATCACTCTAATTTTATAACCCTAGAAACAAACATGCATGAGAAGGACATGTTATTATTTATAGATTTGTTGGCATATGATCTATACCTAATCTAATTCTATGTTTTTGTTCCTTAATGGTCTAAACCTAACCCCTATATTTGTAAATATATCTTAAGTCGCTTGGTTCAAAAGGTTTTGCAAGTGTAATCCTAAACTTTGCTTAGAACTAGGTATATGTGAAATTGACCACCATTTTCCTAAAGTGAAATTAATCATGGGCCCAGACTAACTTTCCTCCAACTAGCCATTACCTAGCAAATTAAACATAAAATATTTAAATTTGCATGCTACGATAGTGTATAAAAGGATAGAGACCTAATTCATCTTGGATCATCTATTATCAATTAGAGAATCATATTTTTTGATCAATTAAGCATCAAGGAGAATTAAAAATTAGAATCTAATAAATTATAAAGACATGCATCTAAAGATTTTAATTTTTAGTTAGTATGACTTCAAACTTGTTCCATGTTGTTTAATCAATCAAAGGGCTTAACTAAAGCACAAGGTGGTAAGCAATTTGACATTATATCCCTTGCATAATAGGTTTTATTGGTGCTTTTGAGAACCAAGTTCCTTTTAAAATTTCTTATATTGAACAATATTGTAAAGACAAAAAGCACAAAGATCAAGTCCATATATTAGATTTAGGAGTATTGAAAAACGATAAAACTATAGGTGCATAGATTAGAATTGTAGGTGTAAGTTCAAATTAGAAAAGAGCACAAGTCATTTCTTACTTTGTCAAAGCTTCACAACCTTAGGCTTGATAGTTGAAATTGAGATTGGATCACTAAACACAAGTTACATTAAAATATCTTAAGTGCCACATCTAAGTCCCCTCCAAACCTAAGTACCCTTATCCTCTTTATTTATTTATTCATAATTAGTGGGAGAAAGTTTGTTTGAGACTATGCTTCATACAACACAAGTTGAAAACTAGCCTATTGGATTTTGACTAAATTTCATCAAACAAAGCATAAGTGAAATGATAGTGGCCCCCAATAGTGTTGTGATAGAAACAAATGATATATGTTTTGAGAAATATGGAAGCTTGGTTCATAGACTTGCAATTGTAGTATATAAATGGTGTTGTTTGGCTATTGTACATAGATGCTTTTGATAACCAAATTATTCATTGACTTTGAAATGTTATTTGTACTAGCATTATGGATAGTGTAAATAGGGTGTAAAATCAAACCGATGAAATGTTCATTATTTTACTATATGTTAGATTTTGGTTCATTGTTCTCTTGGCAAATGTGTGTTGGAAGAAACTTTATCTTTTCAAAATATACATGATTTGTATGGATTAGAAATAATAATATTAGAATATATCTTAGGTACACAATGATCATGAAAGTAGGTCTAAGTTGTTCATTTGAAAAGAAAGTACATGCTTACTGCAAATGTCACACTTTTTTTTTCTTTGTTTTATCATTGTTAAAATTTATGCGACATATAATACATCTATAAAAAAAATAGTTTCATATGAGTGACATGTCTAATAGGCTCTAGCCTTAAAATGAGAAGAACAAACAACACATCTTTATTTGTAGAGAGTTATCATGTTTGCACAATATTGTACAAAATATACTTTTCAAACTACATATTAGTAAATGACATGTTTGTTTTGATCATTTAATTTTTGCAAAAAAAGTTGTGCTTAAATTTCTTGATATGCACATTGAAATTTTGTTGGTTATGTTTATAATTTTTATTCACAATCTTGGGCTTGATAGTTGAAATTGAGATTGGATCACTTAGTGTGCAAGTTACATTAAAATATCTTTAGTACCAAATCTAAATCCCGTCCAAACCTAAGTACTCTTATCCTCTTTATTTATTTTCATAGCATACATATGTATTAAATTTCAAGACTTAGGAGCTTTATCTAGGTTGATTATGTGTTAATTTCTTTGATTAATTAGTTATTCTAGATAAATTTTAGAAAAGGAATTTCAAGACATGGGTCATCTTTGAATTGTTTGTATGAAATGGCTAAGTGAAAGTTGATCACATTGAGCTTAGGTTCCAAGTGGAATTCAACTTAGATGTATATCAATGATGTGTGGACCATTTGATCATGTAATTTAAGTATGATGGTAAAGTAAAACCTAATATCTACGTCTAAAATTAAACCTAAATTAAACTAGCCAATAGTTAAATGAATTTGTATATATTTTTTATTTTTTATTACTTGTTGTGGATGATGTAAATGTTGTGTTGATTGATCAAGATGTTTTGATATATGTTTTTAAATTTTATGTACATGTATCCACATTTTATATGTCTTAATTCCACATGTAATGTATGGACACAATTTATAACTCAAGATAAATAAATTAAGAACATTATTTACTAAGTTTTATTAATTTAAATGTGTAGATTGAATGTATTTAATTTTTAATTTTTAAATGTTTTTAGTTTTGTCAATTTAAATGTGTAGATTGAATGTACTTAATGTTTAATTCTAAAATGTTTTTAAATTAAATTAAATTTTCATTTTATAAATTAAATGTATGCAATTTTATTTTTAAATGCATATTTGCATACACTTGTACATTTCATATCATGGATGATTAGGGTTCTCATCATTCTAATCCTAATACTGTTGATATACATAGTGCTAGGAGTGACTTGTACGTGAGTACTCTTGATAGAATCAATAATGCTTTGACACATTTGGATCATACGATCCATAATACACCAAACCTGTCTAATAGAGATAGGTTGGTGGCTATCTGAGATTAGTTTAGCCATATGATAGAGACTATTAAATCATATAACTCATATGATGATGTCAGTAGTAAGGATTTTTATGTGTCACTTGCTACTAGTGTTACTGGGATTGTGAAATGACTAGCAATTAATAGGACCATTTCATTAGATATGGTTCATATGATGTTTCCACATTATACTGGACAATATAGAGTTTGAGGCTATCTCGTGACTAGGTGCATAGATCCCATTGTTGGACCACTTATATATCCTAAGTGGCATCACATCATCGATGGCCACATAATGATGAGTTGCCATTATATTTTTGTAAACAATTATATGCATAGGTTAATTTAGATTTTGATGTTGATTACACATCTATTGATGTAGAAGCATCTGGGTTCACTAGCAATCTTGTGTCACCAAAAATCTATTTTTTTTGTAAGTTGTTTTTGGCTTTGTTTCCTTGCAATTTTTGTTTTTTTGTTTTAGGAGAATTTTGGATTTACTCGGTCAATTTTAGGACATCATTTTTTAGAAAATCCAAATGGGTACATGTAGTTAAATTTTGGTAAAGATTGGATAAAATTTGGCTAAGATATAGCTAGTCAAAAAATTCTTGAGTTCACAAACTTTTTAGTTCACTGTGGCCCAGTTCGCTGATGGGCAACTTCTCCAACTAGCCTTTATACAAGGCTCATTTTTCAAAATACCAAGAGTTCATAGTGTTGAAGGGAATTTCACTTGGCAAAGTTTCAAGTTTTCAAAATTTATCGACAAAATCACGAGTTAGTAAACTCATAAGTTTGTTGATAACCTATTTTGCCAACTAGCCTTGCATAGCTAAAGTCAAAAGCCTTTGGTTTGTGAAGAAATGAAATTGCCAATTGAAAGGGAATCACTTAGTTGGAAAATTGTTGTATTTCCTAACTAGTTCGTGAGTTCTAACATTGGTTGATTTGCCGACCAAGGCTTGTGGAAGTTGCAATTTGCCGATGGAGAGAATTGGGTGAAGGCTAAATGATTTGGTGGTTTGCAAAACGTTAGTTTTCACTGATAAGTCAATTATTGATAAGGGCTTTAGAAATGAGTTGATGTTTTCCCACATTGACTGATAAGGTTGCAGTCAACTGTTGACCAAATTCCAAGTTTAGAAAAGTTAGATTATTCTGATGGAATGGCTATTGGTTTGAAAAACACAACATTCACTAATAGGTTTGACAATTCATCATTTTTCTGATAACGAAGGGATAACTAAAGTTTAGGAAAATAGATTTTTGTCGATAGGCATTTTTCACTGAAGTTTAGAAACCTAAACATTTGCCGATAGCTAAAGGTTTACGCCGACAAGTGTCTGGTTTGTGAAATCACTATTTTTCCAATAACTACCTAGAGCTCAAATATGCATAAACTGGTGAATATACACAAAGGTGATTGTGATGTTCTTACGAAGAGGTTTGATGATGGCATTTTGTTTTGTTACAATAGTTTGTTCAATTGTACAATGATTTGGGGCAGTTGAACTATTTTGAGTTGAGTGCAAAAAATACAAATTGGTAGGTCCAGATTGAGGGTTCAATGGCTTGAGAGTTTGACATTTGATTCATTGGTTGAATAAGGTTTTGTTCTGGTTTGATCTCTTGGAGAAAGAGACATTGGAGAAGTTATTGTAAACAAATATTGATGTATCTTGATGACTGTGTGATGTATTTTGTACTCCTGTAATCATTCTGTTGTTGCTAATAAATAGAATCATTTTATGGTGGCGTGAGTGTTTGTGTTACTATTTGTATTTTACTGCTTAATTCAGTACTTTGATAAGACTCCTCATTTTAGATCTACACCATCTATCCTTGCACATGCTAGATAGGGAAGAGGGAGGTTTTATGATAAACCTCAATTAAAACATCCTAAGTTGTCACCTCCCATTAATAAGAGGGCATTAGTCAGTCCCAACCTTTTGGTACTTCCCAAAAGGTTGAATCAAGGTCCAACAACTGAGCTGACACATGCATCATCCAGACAGGTCAATCTTCAGAGTTTAGTTGCTATTTCTATGAGATTGATCACATGTAATTTGACCATGTTGGTAGATACATCTTGCACACATGCACAAGAATTCCTTCAGTTGATTCCACTTCCATGAGTTATGATCCATTCACCCGCACTGACATAGTTTCACCATGTGATGTGGTACAAACTATTGGAGAGGGTGCACTTCATAGATTGAGTACATGTATCACATAGGATCTATTAGTTGTGTATGAGTTTATCAGTGCAGAGTATGGGATCCCTCTTGATGCTGTGGCTGCACATGTCAGGCACCATACTAATCGCTAAGCTACACATAGTCACACAACCACATAGGGTGTAGGTGAGGTCAGGTTGATCTAGGAGGTCAGTCTACAACACCTTCACAATAGATTCCATCACATCATGATATTGTTAGTCCACATTTTCCACTAAGATCACTCCGTGGACTTCTTTTTGATGATGTTGTGATGACCTTCAATTCATCTAACCTTAGTGGGGTTGGGAAGGTCATCCATGGATCTACACAGGTTTCTAATGATGAGGTATATATTGATTTTTGCATTTAATCTAGTGTAGATTTGTTATAAGTTATATATTTAAATTATAAAATTTAGTTTTACATCATGTGTGTTGACTCTTAAAATCAATCTTACATTAGGTACTAACTAGAGTGGTGGGACATGACACTTTGTAGTAGACATAGGATGTGGTTGAGGGATGGGAGGTAAAGTATTTTATATAAAATTTGAACAAGTACTAGATTTCATAAATTTTTAATATATAATCATAGAGATAATTTTATGTGTAGGGATCTACACATGAGTCAAATATTCATAGATGGATGGGATCTACACAGGGTTTAGGATAGGGCTTAGGATAGGGCTCAACACATGATTTTAGTCCTGGGTTGAGTGAGGCCCATTTCACCCATAGGAGACGCTCATGATGTTGTTAGACTTTTTGTTTATTATTTAGATTGTGGATCTATACGTGCTTATCCTTGAACTAGACTTATTTATATTATGTAGCATGTGGCATGTCCTTATATCATACATACTTACATTTACATGTTTAGTTATAGCTTTGAAAGTTATATTTTGTTTGTTATTTGTCACATGTGATCTATACGCTATATGTAGGGGTATATGCAAAGAGGTGGCAGTCCAAAAAGTCACCACCATGGGACTTTTTGGTCCAAAATAGTAAAAAATGTGAGTGCATTATAACACACTCACATTTTTCCTTTACTTAAAAAAAACCTCATTTTCTTCTCATTCACCCACGGCCAAAGGAGTTAATCTATAAAAAAATAGTGTTGAAAGTGTGATCACCTTCAAGGGAAGTCTCTCCAAGCAAGTCCAAGAGAGAAAATGACAAATTCACGATGCCACCTCGTCACCAAAGATGTCGTGAAGCAAATTTGGAGGGTCTAGTAGCCGAAGAAGGTAGGGTTTGATTGATTTTTGATAGTTTGAGAAGAGTTTTTAACTTTTGCAATGTTTGATTAGTTTTTATATTTCATTTATAGTTATTGAGGCAAGAGAAAACCCAAATCCAGCTGAGGATGAAAACAACCCCTAAAACCCTCCAAACCCTCAAAACCCACCTTCACATCCCCACAATGTAAGGCACAGTCAAGAAAACTACCTATAGATAATAGAAGAAAACAATAAACATCTTCAAACTCTTATTCAAACACTAAACAATCTAATTGCAAGCACCGATCATAGGAGAGTGCTTGCAAAGTCACTAGAGGAGATTGTTTGCCACACTAATTTGGTGACAAAACAAATCACCAAATTTTAAGACTATAGGGAGAGGTGTTGGCAATACTATGCTGACAAATTGTCATATGAACAAGTGAAAAATGAAAAAATCATAAAATCTCAATTATGTGCACACTTTATTAATCCCAAAACTGGCCAAAGATTAGAAGAAACTTGCAAACGGTTCCCTATTCATTGGTGTAGGAATGAAGAAATATCCCAAAATGTTTGGGATAGATGGTACATGGTCTTCGATGAGAACCCATGCAACAATGATGAGGTACTACAATATTTCTTGAGGAAACTCCATTGTGAGTTCATCCTCAAGAAGATTCCAAATTATTTTTCCATTCGTGAGTTCCAGGGTAGAGGTGGTGGCTTTTCCCAAGATAGAGAGGGGGCTTAGTGAGATGAAAACCATGTACCTAGACTGCTATTGAGGCCATAATGTAGGTCACTCTCTTCGACTTTGAAGGAGAGTGTTGAGGCGGAGACATTACATTCATTGACTACTCTGACACAGTCTCTATCATAGCATGTCGATGATCTTACCTAAGCTAATGAGGGTGACAGTAGTAGGAGTCATTTGTCCCAACATTTGTGTAGTTTATGTGGGAACCTGTGTGATTATGGGACACAGGACACACGACAGGACTTTTAGCAGGATGCTGTGATGTAGGGGCAACATCCATTTATGGAGGCATCCATATTAGATGAGACTATTCTCATTGATGATGTCTTACAGCATACATTTGGTATTGACTCTCAAGTAAATTTTTACAAGTTTCATCTTGATTTAATATATTTTTATTTAAAATTTGTAATTAATTTTATATGACTATCTATAATATAGGTAAAAAATAATGTATGTAATTGTCTGCGCAATGAAATTCTAGGGTTAGAGTCTTCATCCTACCTCTATTAGCCATCCATTGGCAGGTTATGAGAGGAGGTCAAGTCAGCAGGTATGTAATTTATCACATGATCGTAATTATTGTAGATATGTCAATGGTAATATTATTTTGTGACAATTTGATGATTTCAACAGCCACCGACACCTCCATAGTTTCCTTGGTCCCCTGGATGCAAATCCACCACTTTTACAGAGGTAAATTTAACCATTTCTAATCATTATACATTTTTAAAATAATGTCATGTATTTATTTTGGTCAAATAATCTTGAACTTGATTTTTAGATGCTAAATGTGGAGACTCCTCATCTTCGCAACTCAGTGCAGATAGGCATTGTTGCAGCCATGATGTCTTCAAATCCTTTGACCGAGGTATGAGCCAATAACATGAAATGTCATAATTTTGTATTTCTTGTTTTATCTCCTGTCATTTGATGTACATAATGATATTTATGTTTAGTCAATTTTGTTTCTTGATGCTTCTTACAGGAGGTCACAACTCTAGTCCGTCCAACTACAGACAAAGAGAGACAAGATGATGGAGAGTGATCATCAGATGACATTAAGTGATTGATTACATATGTGATGTTATATATTTCATGTACATTTTCTATAGTAATGTGCATATTGTTTGATTGTATTAATAGGTGGAGCTTGATGAACTTTTGTCAAAGAAGTCTACTTGATGGTAGAGAGAGGATGAGTCACGGATTGGCTCTCCATCTTCACGATCAAGAAAGGGCTGCCAATTAATTCATAAAAGTCCATAGGAAACTTGTTTTTGGGACATATTTTGTATGCCTAGATGGATTTGTATACATACTTTTGTATGTTACCGATGTATATTTTTGTATATGTGCCTGTATGGATTTGTATATAAACTAGATGTTATGTTCATGACATTACCTATATGATAGTTTATATTAAATATTTAATATGATGATCAATTATTGTTACAGGAATTTGGTTTTACATGTGCCAATTGCATTTTCTTGAAAGTTTATAAATCATTTTCAAATAATCCATTTTGTGCATATCTTGCAATCATTGCATTCTGTGGGACTGTGTATTTCTTTGAGGCATCATTTCGAATAGTTCATGCACCTTGTCTATGCTTCCACACTTTCCATACATGTCTACAAGGGTAGCTACAAATACAATACATGTGACAAAATTCCTATATCATTTATGCTTTGATGGTTGTCCACACCATGTTCCTCAGATCCCATTCTGGTATAGGCAAGGAGGAAGTTGGATAAGGTTGTGCAATTTGGTTTTAGACATACCAAAATTTATGTTTGGTTGAAATTTACTTTTGTGTATTTGCTTGAGAGTTTTTTAAGCCTTATAAAAAATCCATTTTGTGCATATCTTGTAATCATTGTATTCTATGAGATAACATTTCTTTGAGGCACCGTGTCAAACAATTCACGTTCGTTGTATATGCTTCCACACTTTGCATACATGTCTTGCAAGGTACTTACAACTACAACATTTGACAAAATTCCTATATACTTTATGCTTTGATGAATGTCTATACTGTGTTCCAAAGATACCATTTTTAAGATTTTTGGAATTTGTCTTTACACTTACCAGCTGCATTTTCTTGAAACTTTCTAAAGACTTATCAAAAAATCCATTTTGTTCATGTCTTGCAATCATTGCATTCCATGAGGTGACATTTCTTTGAGGCATCATACCAAATAGTTAACGTGTCTTGTACATGCTTCCACACTTTGCATACATGTCTCTGAGGGTAGTTACAACTACAACATCTAACAAAATTCCCATACGTTTTATCCTTTGATACATGTCCATTTTGGCATAGGCAAGGAGGATACTAGCTAAGATTGTGGAATTTTGCTTTACACCCACCAATTGCATTTTCTTGAAAGTTTCTAAAGCCTTATCAAAAAATCCATTTTGTTCATATCTTGCAATCATTACATTCAATGAGGCGACATTTCTTTGGGGCATCATGCCAAACAGTTCACATGCCTTGTCTATGCTTCCACACTTTGCATACATGTCTACAAGGGTAGATACAATTACATCATGTGACAAATTTCTTATATCCTTTATTGATGTAGGAGCATCCACGGTCAATGACAATCTTGCATCACCAAAACTATTGTTATTTTATTTTCAATAAGGTTTATGGGCTTGGGAAATAATATTTTAATTTGAAACAAATGTAATTTTCCTTGGGTGAAATTGTAAATGTAATTTTGGTGGGATTTGACTGATTTTGTCATAAGTGGGGCTGCCAAGAATCTTGGAATTGATTTCCAAGAGGTGGGGCCAGAAGCTTTGCATGTTGTTGCATGTCTGGGTCGTTATTATCAAACCCAGTCTCAGTAAAATAGGCATAAATTTCTCATTTCTTATCAAAATTGTAAAATTTAAAATGTTCTAGAAAGCTGGAAAGAAGGCACACAAAACTTATAAACTATTTTAAAAAATCCCCAAAATTGAGGGAGCGATGACAGGTTGGAAGTGATGGGTTTTTCTTGTGGATTTATGGAGGTTGTTTTGAGAAACTAATAATGGTTTTCTTCTCACCCAATTTCTACATATTGAGGATTTCTCATTTGGGAGAAGGGGATTTTGGATGAAGATATTTGCATAGCCAGATGTTGCAAGTATGAGTCTAGATTGATGAAGACAAAAATTTGTTGCAAGTGTGGATTGTATCTCAGAAGCTCATATGCTTCCATATTTTGTAATGAAATTTTAGATTGAATAAATATTATTGTGCATATTTCTCTTCTTCCATTTGCTGTTCCATTTTATTTTCAGCCTTCTTTCAGAGGCTTGTGAGGTGTTGTGTTGCAGATTTCTAAGGGAGAGTATCCCTCTGCATTAATTGGTATCAGAGCTCAGAAGGTCTGGGCAAAAGAGAGTTTGGTGTTTATGGGTTTTTGTTTGTGCAGGTTGAATAGAGAACCTGGTTGCCAAAAGACTAGGTAGGGTAGAAGAAGAAGAGACCTAGGTGAGGTAAAGATAAAGAGAAGCAAGTTAAAGGGACTTGCTTGAAGAGAAGACGGATTTGTTGAAAAGGTACCTATAGGCTGGGGGTTCACAAAAGAAGAAGCAAGAAGAAAAAGAGAGGAAGAGAAAAGAGGAAAAGGTGAGATAAATAGAGGTTGAGAAAGAGATAAGAGAATTGAGGCAAGATGTGGAAGAGATGGAAAAAGATATGGAAATAATAGTTCAGCAATTGCAAAGTTGGGACTTATCAGTGAAGAGGAAGGTTACATGGCCCATTAGAAAGATTATTCAAATAAGAATGAGACAAGCAACGACAACAACAATAGAAGAGGTACAAAATGAAATGGTGAGTATACCTAAGATTGTTTTGACATCAAGCAATGAAGAAGACAAAGTAGAAATGGTTGAGGATGAGAAGAAGGTTATAGTTGTTGCAGATCATGAGGTTGCCGTAGTAGAGAATGAGCATGAAGAAGATGGGGTAGTAGACAATGGTGATGAAAAGGTTGTAGAGAAAGAGGTAATACATAATATGTTTTATTTTTATGATGAAGATGAGAGTAGAGTGTATGAAAAGATTGTAGTAGATAGTGAGTAGATAGATGTTGTAGCAACAACAACAGAGGAATAGGTGAAAGAGGTAAAATTGTATTCTTTTGAATTTGTGAAGGATGATTTGCATGTGAGTGTAGAACAGTTAGTGAATGCAGAAGAGATAGTATAGTTGGATGTTGTTAGTGTTGATTTGTATGCATGGAAAGATTTGTGTGATGTTGCAGAGGATAGTACAGATGCATGTTGGTAGAGGAGGTCGAGTTACAGTGATTCCATGTTGGGGTATGGGAAGTATTCCAGATAGATGCTAGAAAAAAAAAAACAAAGAGATAGCAATTTCTTGTGCACATATTTGTGAGTGTATACTCACAAACTTCTTAGCCTGGGTGTCTGATGCAGGAGCATCCACGGTCAATGGCAATCTTGCATCACCAAAAATATTATTATTTTAATTTGGTTTGTTTTCAATAAGGTTTATGGGCTTGGGAAATAATATTTTAATTTGCAACAAATTTAATTTTCCTTGGGTGCAATTGTAAATGTAATTTTGGTGGGATTTGACTTATTTTTTCATAAGTGGGGCTTCCAAGAATCTTGGAATTAATTTCCAAGAGGTGGGCCCAGAAGCTTTGCATGTTGTTGCATGTCTGGGTCGTTATTATGAAACTAAGTCTCAGTAAAATGGGTATAACTTTCTCATTTCGTATCAAAATTGCAAAATTTAAAATGTTCTAGAAATATGGAAAGAAGGAACACAAAACCCAGAAACCATTTTAAAAAATCCTAAAAATTGAGGGAGCGATGACAGTTGGAAGTGACAGGTTTTTCTTGTGGATTTATGGAGGTTGTTTTGAGAAACTAATAATGGTTTTCTTCTCACCCAATTTCTACATATTGAGGATTGCTAATTTCGGAGAGGGGGATTTTGGATGAAGATATTTGCATAGCTAGATGCTTCTAGTATGAGTCCAGATTGATGAAGATAAAAATTTGTTGCAAGTGTGGATTGTATCTCTCAGAAGCTCATATGCTTCCATATTTTGTAATGAAATTTTAGATTGAATAAATATTATTGTGGATATTTCTCTTCTTCTATTTGCTATTCCATTTTATTTTCAGCCTTCTTTCAGAGGCTTGTGAAGTGTTGTGTTGCAGATTTCTAAGGGAGAGTATCCCTCCACATCATTTATGCTTTGATGGTTGTCCATACGCTATTCCAAACATTCTATTTTGGTGTACAGATAGGGAGGATGCTAGAAAAGGTTGTGGAATTTGGCTTTACACATGCCAATTACATTTACTTGAAAGTTTCTAAAGTCTTTTCAACAAATCCATTTTTTGCATATCTTGCAATCATTGCATCCCATGAGAGGACATCTCTTTTTGGTGTTGTATCAAATAGTCCATGTGCCTTGTCTATGCTTCCACACTTTGCATACATGTCTCGCACGGTAGTTGTAACTACAAATTTTGACAAAATTGCTATATCCTTTATGCTTTGATGGATTTCTATACTATGTTCCAATGATACCATTTTGAAGGTTTTGGAATTTGGCTTTACACCCATCAATTACATTTGCTTGAAAATTTCTAAAGCCTTATCCAAAAATCTATTTTGTTCATATCTTGTAATCATTGCATTGCATGAGGTGACATTTTTTTGGGGCATCATGCCAAATAGTTCACGTGCCTTGTCTATGTTTCCACACTTTGCATACATGTCTACAAGGGTAGCTGCAATTACATCATGTGACAAATTTCCTACATCCTTTATGTTTTGATGGCTGCCCATACGCTATTCCAAACATTCTATTTTGGTGTACAGATAGGGAGGATATTAGAAAAGGTTATGGAATTTGGCTTTACACGTGCCAATTGCATTTACTTGAAAGTTTCTAAAGTCTTTTAAATAGATCCATTTTTTGCATATCTTACAATCATTGCATCCCATGAGAGGACATCTCTTTGTGGTGTTGTATCAAATAGTCCAGGTGCCTTCTCTATGCTTCCACACTTTGCATACATGTCTCGCAGGGTAGTTGCAACTACAACTTTTAACAAAATTGCTATATCCTTTATGCTTTGATGGATGTCTATACTATGTTCCAAAGATACCATTTTTAAGGTTTTGGAATTTGGCTTTACACCCATCAATTGCATTTTCTTGAAAGTTTCTAAAGCCTTATCTAAATATCCATTTTGTTCATATCTTGCAATCATTGCATTCCATGAGGCGACATTTCTTTGGGGCATCATGCCAAATAGTTCACGTGCCTTGTCTATGCTTCCACACTTTGCATACATGTCTACAAGGGCAACTGCAATTACAACATGTGACAAATTTCTTATATCCTTTATGCTTTGATGGCTGTCCATACGATGTTCCATATAGCCTATTTTGGTGTACAGATAGGGAGGACCTTGGCAAAGGTTATGAAATTTGGCATTACACGTGCCAATTGCATTTGCTTGAAAGTTTCTGAAATCTTTTCGACAAATCCATTTTTTGCATTTACCCTGGCATTTACCTGCCCACCCCGATGCATTGGCAAAGTTTGTTTAGCCCCACGACCTATGGAATGCAAACTGTCACTCCTAGCACCTTTCCAATGCATGAAATTGAAGCATTTTGCAAGAATGTATTTGATTTTGGCATGGTCAAACGGACTGGAGTTGACCAAAATTAAGAGAGGTTATTGTGGATGGACACCATATGCACCTATAGGTCCAAACAAAATATTCCCAGCCGCCACAATTTCCAAGAACTACTCCTTCAAAGTTTGGTAGTTTTTACGTCTTAGGGATCTTAAGGGACTTTGCCTGTAGTCTGCTGCCCTGAATGATTGGGGTACTTGGCACAGGAAACAAGACCTCCCCTGGTATTTACCCACCCACCTCGATGCATTGGCAAAGCCCCTTCAGCCCCACAACTTATGGAATGCAAAATGTCACTCCTAGCACCTTTTGACTTTGTTGGTAGCTTGCAAATTAGAATGACTAAGACACTTGGCACATGGAACGAGACCTCCCCTAGCATTTACCCACCCAATCAGAAGTGTTGGCACAATCAGATCGACCCCACAACCTATGGAATGCAAAATTTGAATGTTAGCAACTTTCTACTTTGTCGGTAGCTTACAACCTAAAATGACTGGGATGCTTGGTACATGAAACAAGACCTCCCCTGGCATTTACCCACCCACCCCAATGCGTTGGCAAAGTTTGTTCGGCCCCAAGAGTTATGGAATGCAAAATGTCACTCCTAACACCTTTCCACTGCATGAAACTGAAACATTTTTCAAGAGTACCTTTGATTTTGGCACAGTCAAGAGAGGTTATTGTGGATGGACCCCACGTGTACCTATAGGTCCAAATAGAATATTCCCAACTGCCACAAATTCTAAGAACTACTTCGTCAAAGTTTGGGAATTTTTGCATCTTAGGGATCTTAAGGGACTTTATTGGTGGTCTATTGCCTCGAACGAGTGGGGTGCTTGGCACACGAAACAAGACCTCCCCTAGCATTTACCCACCCACCCTAATGTGTTGGCGAAGTCCGTTTGGCCCCATGACCTATGGAATACAAAATGTCACTCCTAGCACCTTTTCACTGCATGAAACTGAAACATTTTGCAAGAATGCGTTCCTTGCCACCATAGGCAAATGAAATTGATTTAGTAAAAATTTAGGTAGGTGTTTGTAGGTGGACCTAACATCCACCTATACATGCAAAGAAGATGTTCCTAGGTGTCACAGTTTGATGGAACAGTCGATGCAAAGTTTGTCACATTTTTTTTCTTTGGGCTCTTGAGAGATTGTCTGCATTTGATATAGCCAAGAACGACCATGAGACTTTACCAATGAAAATACATCCCCCCTAGCATTTACTTGCACACCCAGATGCGTTGGTTCCATCCGTTTGGCCCCAGGAGATGCCTATCCTAAAAATTTAGTCATAATACCTTTCTAGTAGTTAGAAATTTAATACTATAAAAGTGTTCTCACTTGATCCAATGTCTTGTAGGGCATCAATTGAGGCTGCCCTTACCATTGCTATCAATTATTTGTCATTAAAACTCATTAACACTCATTATGAAATAGTAACATCATTAAAATTAATTAGAACTCATAGTAACATCATTAAAACTCATTATGAAATAGAATGTAAAGGACATGTCATCATGAAACAATAATGAAAACCTACCTTATTTTTCTTCCAAAGGCTAATTCATTAGGATTATGCATACCTCCATCATACTAAAATCCTACATGCAAATGCAATTGTACTATTTAGCTAAAATGAGTAGTTAAAATATACAAGGTGAAATCAGGATAACAAAGAAAAATAACATACCTTTTTGTCATTCCACTAATTCAATCCAATGAGCCATCAGGGTCTCCTCTACTCTTTATTGTGTTGAGTATTGCCTTGTGATCAGTCTCACGAACACTCCACAAGGTCTTGTTCAATGGTCAACCCCCATATTTGATCAAATGAACATTTGAAGCCACAACAAGGTTAGAATAATGAAGAACCTTCCTATGTGGCTCAAAGTTCTCAAACACCACACATCAGACTTCTTCAGTGGGTACCTTCTAAGCCATGTTCTAGTAACAACCACTGATCCTATAGGGTACTCAATGTTTTCTCCATCTATAATAGGGGAATCTAATTTCTTTTTTGCCTCAACACAATGACACAAATAATAATCTGTTCCTTCTTCATTAACTTCAGCTACAATAACTACACAAACATGCCCTATATTGATATGTGCATTTAGTTTGATGAATATAGTCAACAATACTAGAAAAAATACAAAATAAGATGGTATATTGAATTTTATTAAATTAGAATTTTGATAATACCTAGTTGAACTAGATCTGAAACATGGTCAAGATCAACTGATGATTCAATATTTGTCATTTGTAGTGCTGTTGGTAGTCGATAATGGTCAATCGGGCATAGGCCTCTTATACACCAATCATCAACCCACTCCTTTGACTCACAATCATACAAGCTTCATATGTACATGAAGAACAAAAGCATGCCATATGCCATGTATGAATAGTCTATGAACCTGCATTAGAGCTTCTAAAAGAGTGTAGCTCACTTGATCCTGTCAATGTACAATAGTCCTCATATTTTGCAATGTTAGTATCATTAATCAATGAAAAGTATCTATGAACTGTAGACTTACCTTCATTACCTAGAGCCATTGTAGTGTTACACCATTCAACAATAGATCTCGCATCTTTTAACTTTACATTATCTTTATACTTCAACTCTTGTCGTGCCAATGCTCTTTTGATACATGCTCTAGCACTGTCATGCTCCCCCTTTCCATGCCCAGCCTCACAAAAATTCCACATATATTGAACACCATTCACCTTATGCATCCTACTCAACCAAAGGAACATCTATGCATTCTTGAATTGTGATGCATAATTATTTGACCATATGATATGTACCGACAAAATGATATGTTCCTGTTGGCCAAATCATGGTAGAACATCTGAAAGCAACCTTGTAGAAACTTTGTAGAATATGTGCGATCATCACTTATATAAAAATAATATTCCCTCAAGATCTTCCTATCATCCTCTGTACTATCTTCTACATGAATGAATGCTATTTACACAAATATAGCAACATGCGTAGAGTTGTAATACTGTGATTGCACCTCATTCTATGGTTGTAGTGTGTAGTTCTCTACAAAGTCAATAACTAAAACACTGGACCAAGTGGAAACCTGTCCTTGCATAACTTGAATTGCAAGTCTAAGCATCGATCTCTATGGGTATGCCTTGCATACTCGTACGCTATACTATCACAAAATGTAGACATAAACTGATACACTAGAATCTTTTAAATAACCAAATCACACCTCTTTGCTTCTTTACCATCTTTTGTATTATAGGCCACTATTTTATACTTGCTAAACTCTACTAGTTAGTTTCCAACCGCATGTGTGCTTTCCATATGTTGACATATTGGCATACATTGCAAGCCACCACAATGCTGACATGTGCCATCCAAGCATAATTTCCTTTAGAATATTTGACCTTCCTCCCTTTCACATAAATTTTTTGATATGAAGTCTCTTGAAGTAGTTGGTGGGGCATGTATGCCACAATCCTTCAAAGCATTGTTAGTATGCAAATCTAAACATATAGACTGATAAACATCTAAATGATTAGAAAATTTAATATGTAATCTACAACAATAAGTAGTGCGTGTGTGATTTATTTTGACATAGAAATGTTTTGGCATTTCAAAATATCTTTGACAAATTTTAATTTGAGGGTACATCTCTTGAAATTTATTGAAAAATGGTGTTTGGGTCACATAAAAAAAATGCTTTGGATGTGGCTCATGGTTTTGACAACCAATTCTCCTTCTCACAACATCTCTTGCATTAGGAGATACCCTTGTGTTATTTTTCCAAAATTCTTCAATGATGGATCTCAAAGCTTCAACAACAACTTTGTCTTTCTGTGGGAGTCTCCCAGAGAATGCCCAAAATTCATTGGTGTTTGGGTCCTCAACTCTTTCACATCTTCCAATGGCTCTCATTAGATTTTTTCTACTTATTTTCAATGCTTGACTTGTCTTTCTAATGAGGAAAGCTTTCTTTGTTTGTTGGCTTACTATTGTTGATATAATGACACTTCATTTGACATTACTATCCTTGGTGCGTGAGGTGGAACCCGCACTCTCATATATGCACTCATTAGATTCTTGACAATTAATTTTTCACTTAAGGCATTCAATGTTCTTAGGCTAAGAATCTTCATAGTGGGCCTAAATTTTAGATTTCTCATCAATTCAACAAATAGTTGACATCTTCCGGTTTCATTTAAATTCTCAAAGAATAATTTCTATATCCTATTCACATATCTTTGGCAAGTGTGCATGGGAATCTTATCCTACATGGGCTTCAACACATTCTCATCAATATCGATTAGAAACTTAGGCTTCCTATGCAAAATTCTTGGAGGCATTTTTATTGGTAAAGTTGACTCAACATTAGGAATTTATTCAATATTTACTTGAGATGGGATAGATGCCATACCTTCAATTGGAGGTGAAAAATATAAAAAGACTTGAAGTTGAGATGGAGAAGATGATGTATTTTCAACTTGATGTGTCAATGATGGTGTGCCACCAACTTGATAAGAAAATGAAGATGTACCTTCTACTTCACCTGTGAAAGATGGAGTGGCTCCAATTCAAGAAGATAATGATGGTGTTCTTTCAACTTGACTCGTGGATGATGGAGTGCCTCCAACTTGGAGATCCACTTTCCTCATTGAACGCAGGTTTTGTATTCATTCTCTTTGTGCCACCAATTCCATCTCTCTCTTAGCTTCATTAGATGTGCCATGTTCCTCTTCAGTTGGAAATGGTGGAATGTCTTCTTGTATGGTTGACAATTTCCTACTTTCCTAAACTCGCCTCATTCTTTCTCTTTTCCTCTAATTCTTAGCTTCACACTCTTCTGGTGTTAGAGTATTTGCTCATTTCCTTAGCATGATGAATCTAATTTCTACAAGCATGATGAATAAGACAATGATAGTTATAACTTTTATAATGACACTGAGTAATGGTCACAATGAATAACAAGGTTCTACAAACTTTTGATTTTCACAATGAATAATGGTCACAATGATTTATCAAATATCTTAGTATATGGTTCTACAAACTTGTTATTTTTAGAAGAGTTAGGGTTAGGGAAGAATAAGAAGGTCCAAAAATTCAAGGTAGAATAACAAGGTGTAGAAATTCAGGGTAGACATTCAAGGTAGAGATTTAGGGAAAAAATTCAAGGAAGAAATTCTCATGTATGGAGCATGTTTTCCTCATGATTAGTGAGGTGACTCATACTATGAATGTCTTAACTTCTCTAAATCAATCTCCAAGTTTTGATTATGCATGAATAAACTTCCTTAATCCTCTCCATGAGAAACATGACAACTTGTTGGAGTACATGACCACTGAGAGGGGGGAAATCAATGGTCTAGAAATCTTAACAACTTTTTGCACCTTTTAACATACTGAAAAGAAAATGAGATTGACACCAAAGAATCATACAAATATAATGAAGAGTAGAATGTACAAGACCTTAAACAACCATAAAGTATTATGGCACACAAACATATAGAGAAAAACCTAAACCATAACACATGTTTTGATGAGTGGAAAACCCTCATAGGGATGAAAAACCACTCGAAAAATGCCTCACTAGATTAATAAAAAAACATGCTTCATTGGCTATACAAAGTGCCTCACTAGCAAGAGAACCTCACTGGTTACAACCTCACTAGCAAAAGAACTTCCTCACTAGAAATCAGGTGCCTCACTGGCAATTAGATGAAAATGAGAAAGAAAAGTTAATTTAGGGGGTTACCTTGATTCACTGCAATGCAATGACATTTCACAATCTTACACCTCCTTATGTTTACAACCAATATATCCTCCAAGTACAACTTTCTTAAACACACATCTAGACTCTTTTACCCTATGAAAACAAAAGCATATGAACATTTATATACTGTAATGATCTCATCAGTCTCTGTAACTCATTAACTGAGAATTACAACTTCATCAACCAAAAACATCATAGAACTCCTTATTTCACCAATGATTAACATTTACATATTGTTTGATTAAATTTACACCATTACAAAATAGCATCAAAATGATTTCAACAAACTGATAAAAACCATTAGTAGGACTGATAGGATATCATCTCAGACACCTAGAAAATTGATCAATCTAAATCTACATTCTTCATTCATCTCCTAGATCCCTCCTTTTGGTATGCCCTTACTCATAAGAAATTTGCTTTCTTAAAATATTATATCTCTACATAAAAATTGTGTTCTTATAATGACAATACATACCCTAATGCATTCTGCTGTGTAGGTATATCTCTCATTTCTCTGATGAACACAGACAAACTATTTCCTCTCAGACCATTGGTATTGAAAACTTTCAATGCCCTCACCTCATCTTGCAATTCACACACGGATGTGTAGGCATGACTTAGCTTAAACTAAATCACCAATCCTCTTCTTCTCAAACATCATATAGAGCCCACCATCAATTTAACTAGCCCTGGAGGTCGGTAGCTCAACCGTTTGTAGGTAGTTACTATTCCTGACCATCAAATTTAAAGGAGTAGAAAGTTCATTGAAGGTTTGAACCATTTTAAATGCTCACCATCCGATCCATATTTTATGCCCCCTTATTATTTGATTATAACCTTTAATTTCTTTTTGGGCGGCCACTCCACAAGAGTTAACCAGGACTCCTGGTCTCCCTAGGTAAAGGGGTCAGTCTCCCCACAGGGCCAGTACCCTCAAGTCTCAACTTAAGTTGTTTTTAACCTACACTAAAAGGTCAACAGTGAAAAAGACAAAAAACAATGACGTTTATACTTAGGCTTATAGGAGCCTTTTTAAAACCATTTGAGGCTCTTCTAAGGGTTTTTCTATTAAACCCTAAACATGTTTACAAATATATATTTACTATAAAACCAATGTCATCATTAGCAAGGCTCTTGAACTTCTTGAGTCCTCTATCCTATGCAAGAGACATGTAAACATGTACAAGATATATATACATCATGGAAACAATATGAGCCTCTGATCATATGAACTTCATGCATTAACTCCTAACCATAAGACATCATGAATCAAGGCATCAACACAACCATTGTCACAGCAACATTCATGAACATTTATCAACACGAACTACATCAAATCTTACATGAAACTTCTTGAATCAAGCTTGAAAGATCTTGAAGTATAAACTCCTTCCAAACATCAACAAGAATAAAACAACAAAGACATCCAACAATCTGCCTAACTAATTGCTAATCATGACAAAGTGAGAGCTCTCAAGTAATACAAATCATTTGAACATAGCTTCTGACATTATATCAACACCATTGCAATCATTTATAAGGCATCCTGAACAACTGAACCATACAAACTGAATCATACACCCTAAGTATCCTTCCTGCATCCTGATGTAGCAATGGGAATCTTGAGACCAAATCCTGATAAAGGATTATGGCTTGACATCTCATACATATGGAATTCATCTCCAAGCAACACATCTGATCACCAAAACCTTGATCACCTAACTAAACTCCAAATCACTATGAACCTCATGAAGACACTATGTCATTCAAATCACACTATGACATCACACACCTATAATGTGGTAAAATTTAAAAGGGATAGGGTTGTTTGGTTATATGGTTTGTTTATGCCTATCCTCCTTTGACCAATTACATTCAAGGACTTTGGATCGAGTGGCAATGCACTATCAGGTCCTTGGTCACTTAGGAATGTAGGGAAGATTGGATTAGGGTGATTTGATTGCCAATTATGCTCAACTATGCTCAATCATACATCAAAATACTAATTATACAAATATAGAAGTAAATAGATAAATTGCTCAAAATGCTATTATAGGGAGATGTAAAATGACAAATAAAAGTGCACCTACTTTTGAAGTTCAGGAAGTGGAACAATCAGGGACTAAGGAGTAGGTGCCCAAGTCCAATGCCTAGGTTTTTGTTGAGATTTGGAAATTTGATCTACAACTTATTCTTGTTGTATTAGAGATTTTCTCGTCATGAAATCTAAAGGACTAGGGAGTGGGTGCCCAAGTCAAGGGTACTATTTTTAACTCTGACCTACAAATCCAACACTCTGCAATATCCTCCTACATCTCCATTTTTCCTATATCTTCAATCTGTAACCTACAATCATAGAAACTTTGGGAGGGGGTCGTGGTGTTTAGAGGCTTGCCTTAGTCAAGCCCTAGAGAGACATTCAAGTCTTCCAAACACTGTTGTAAGATAGAGAGTGCATGCCCTTTTGAGACAGAGGCAAAATCCAAATGATAATTTCTCAAAAACACAATTGATGTCACCTTGTAATGAAGATCTCTTGGAAGGAAGAATCTCTTCATGCCATGAGGAGATAGATGGTCAAATCTACAAACACAAACACATAAGCAACACAAAACCTGCTCTTCCACACACGAATGACTTGAATCACTTTCACAAGAATGCATAAGGATCACAATAATCATCTAGTTTCAAATGAATGCCTAAACATACTTTTATATGCAACTACAAATAATCCTGCCAATAATTTCATAATGCAAACTTACCATGTCAGAATAGGACCTAATTAACAGTCACAAGCTGACACTTAAAATTTGGGCCTGACCCAAAATAGAGTGGGACTAGGGCACGGGCGTCCAAGTCCTCCCCCCCTTTTTTTGTAGGATCTACTTCAAGGGATCCCCCTAGGTCCCATTTATCATGAAACCCAAGGTTCATATCATCATGATGTCAAAATATGATGCGAGATGTCCTAAATGCACACTAAAGAACCAGGAGCTAAACCTTAGGAGTGAAAAGCCCCCAAGGGGACACTTTTTGACGTTACATTTAGCCCCCACTTTAGTGTATGTATAAACATGAGGACAAGACAAGCATTAAAGTATGGCCAACAAACACAGCAGACACACCAAGCACAAAGAAGACAGTAACATGCATGCAAAACACAGAGAATATAGTTATAGACATGCAAAACATGGAGAAGACAACATTGAAGACACGCAAAACATAGTGAATACACTAAATGCAAGGAAGATAGAGATGATATATTTTATTTTCTTTTTTTCATATATATGAAATACAGATGCAAGTACAAGAAAGTAAACACACCTCCCATAATGCAGGAAGCACTCATCACGCTGGTCTTTAAACTACATATATGGGGCAACACACACACAAGACACGCCAAACCTCCCAAAATGTAGGAAGCACTCATCACGCTAGTCTTTAAACTACATATGGGACAACAAACACACCAAACAAAGAAAGCATGCCAAACATAGACATTTTGAAGACACGGAGAAAACATGGCAGACAAGCGATGGAGTGTTCCTATTTCTAGACTTATCACCATCTCAGGCACATTACAAGCACACATCGGTGATTGGGCTTCACCACAACAATCACTGAAGACACGCTTAAGGGTTGAGTTAGTGACTAAACCGCTCTCTGCCTCTGTAGAGGAATTTTGAAAATGATAGGATGATGTAATCTACTCTAAGAAATACACCATCCCCGCCTCTACAGAGGGCTTAAGATGATTGATTGATTGATTGCAAATAAACTCAGAGTGCAGGAAGTACTCATTGCACTAGTCTTTAAACTGCACCTGAGGACAAGCACATTGCTAACATCTACAATATACAACTTACCTTATATATGCCCCCACCTTAAGGTGGTTGATATCATGCATCGATATCAAGCACGTTAAGGTAGGAAGAAAACACACAACACACAAGGGGACATAGAATTTCACAAAGCCCATGCCCCCAGAGGTGACATGTACTTTACGATCGCCAAATGTTCCCACAAACACATCCCTGCAAGAAACATGTTAGTGTCTACATAATCATGATATTACATATGGAATATGATGAATGCAAGATTTAATATAGACAAAGTGCATGGAGCAGCAGTATTGTTATGGTTTGTAAATGAGATAGAACATCATCAAAATCACTATGTAGAAATCATAGAGTGGTTCTACTAGCCAAGCGTCAGATAATTTATTACAACCCCATCATCATATTAGGAACTAAGTCCAATTTTTGATTTCTCGCTAAAGGGATGCTAGGTCTGCATTAGTATAAATGTTTTTCATCCACCCACTAGATAGAAACACTAGAAGAAAGGAAACAATAAATAAGAGAGGAGAAACAAGTGTCTTAGGGACAGTCACGTAGGAGGGTGCCCCCAAGTCACCAACAACAATGCTATGTCCGTAAGACACAACACACAACGATGAAAACAGAGAGAGGCAATATAGAAGAATGATGATACAAATAGAAGAAGGTCATAATAGAGGCTATCTCCTGGTATCCTAGACCTTATGAGAGAATCAAGGGTCATCCTAGGAGGCCTAAACAACACAACACATCACGGGGGAAACACATCATGAGATAGATAAGGGGTTAGAGATACTTACCTGATAGCACCATTGTTAAGAACATACATATCTAGGATATCTCTCATGTTGTTTTGATATTATATTAACATTACGTTAGGATGAAAAGAGGCTTTAGTGGGTTTCAAAGAGTGATATCCTATACCGACAATGTAGTGAATTCCAACAACTTGTAAAGGTAATCTGATTCCTTTTTGATTTACACCACAACCATTACCTACATAGTTGTTATTTTGTACAAAATTTAAAATCCACAACCATATAGAGAGTCTATTTCCTTAGAAGAAGGTGAAGCCTCATAGGTATCATACTTTGTAGTGTAAGTGAGAGTATTATCTTTATTTTCTACCAAGGATACTTTACATTTCTTAGATGTTTCAAAAGACCACTTAGATGAAATCGATGCAACTTTTGATGTGTCAAGGTTATTAAGTTTATATTCCCCTATATTGCAAGGATTAAAATCTAATGAACCCCAATCATCACCAACAAGTGCATTCAATGGTTGAGAGTCTTGCAAAACATTATTTGTGGTAAAGGCATTGATGAATCAACTCATAAATTGTTTAATCTCATATGATTGTAAACTGGTTTTTGTGTTTCAATATGTAAACAATTATCTGGTTCAGGAGCAACATGAATAGTATGAAGTTTATCTTTAAATATAAATTTGATTGATCAATGCAGGGTGGAAGAGAATCATGTTGTAAGATAAAGAACAAAGCATGACATGAATCAGGGTAGGCACAATCACAGGTCCCACTTCTATAGGTAAAGTTATAGTGCCCACAGATTGTTGTCAAACATTGTCAAAACCACAGATACTTAACATTTCCAGCTTGATGGCAAATGTATCAAGTTTAATCTTATGTAATAAGTCCATGCCGCCAACATTAAGAGCTGATCCATTATCAACCATAACTCTCTTAACCAATATTTTATTTATTGTGACAAAGATTATAAGAGGATCATATTGGTTTTGAACTTCAATTAACGGTAATTCATGTGGTTGAAAGAGAATATCTATTTTTGTTGCATGCATACAATCTAATAGAGTTGCTACATCATTCAGCTTAATAGTAGGTGGTACAATCACCTTTTGTAAAGCTTCTTGGAGCATTCCATGGTATGTAGGTGATGTTTATATTAAATCCAAAAGAGAGATCTTAGCTGGAGTAGCGTGAAGTTGTTCAACAAGATCATACTCTTGACCAGTTTACTTACTTTGCACATATGGAAGAGAGACAGGCACATGCAGTGCTTGCTTACTTTGCTTGTTATTACGGGTGTTATATGTGTGAGAAATCACATTGTGGTGTGGTTGTTGTAACACATTTTGAACACCTTGAACTGTACTCACTGACTTTAAGCAAGAAGGTGCACTAGGTGCCCCCTGTACAACCATCTTAGGAATATTGCTGCAAAATCTATTAATGAATATTGAATTAACATTATTTTTCTCTTGATTACACCCAACATCCATCCCTAAAGGATTTAATGTGAGAGACCTTTTCTCATCCACTAATGCTACATCTTGGCTAGGGACATCAATGGGATGAGAGGAAGGTATGATGTTGCTAGGAAGTTTAGGTGTTACATCTTTGATAGGTCTATCCATAGTCTTCTCATTGAAGGTTCTTGAGTTTTCAATCAAAGGTGTAAGATCTAATGGATTTTCATGCACCATAGGATCATTAGGTGAATATTCTTTTTCTTCCCATGAAGAATCCTATGAGGCTGATTTATTTCACTTCCCTATTTTGATCATTTTACATTATAGTTGGTGACATTATCAGACATTATCAGATATTTAGAGACTATTGTTCCATTATGTAGATTTAGACTATATCTCCTAATTTTTGGATTAGCATTGGTTAGACATATGGTGATTTGATTAGATCATATTTTGATGTTATGATGATGTTAGACATGTGAGACATATTTGATGATGATTATTGATGTGATTACAAGTTCATTATATGGATTTAATAGTTGATGATGATTATGAGATATTAGATAGGAAATGCAATTTTAATCTCAATTATGTTAGAAATGATTAATGTTGTATGCAATGACATGACTTTAATTTTAGTTGCTTCAGCTATTATTTATCCATGATGTGATTGACTGCTTGAACTAGTCATGCAGGTATATTCCCAGGCCACGAGAGATCAGAGGTAGTTTTCTCACATATGTTATTCCCTGTAAAACTAATCCATTCCTAAGAGGGATGAGGATCATGTTTTATCGAATGATGCTTTCATGCATGCTTGATTTATTTTTAATTTGTAATTACCTCCTTTTTTGTAGGATGCCTCCCCAATGAGTTCAGCGAGCATGTTCATGCCACACTGAGTCTGCCGAGGTGCATAGTGATTCTTCAACTGAGGATCAGGTACCACTGGTCCCACAGGCACCGTAGACACCATCAACACCACAGGTCCTACCTATACCAGTTATTGGGCCACAGATATTACAGGCACTATAGGCAGTGTTAAATAGGCTACCACTGGCCGTAGTTGTGCTGCGCATAGAGCTATGTGCTGAGCCCCATGTTGATCCACGAGAGGAGCTACACATTGAGCCATAAGCAGAGTCACATGTGGAGCCATGTGTGGAGGCCCACATCAAGCCGTGAGAGACACCATGTGTGGAGCCTTATGTTGAGATACCAGATATGATTAATTTGTAATTACCTCTTTTTTTGTAGGAAACAATGGCAACTTCTGTAGCGCGCCCTTGGTCACCTTCCTTATGCCATTCGACCTTGTTTTTGATATTTTTATATTTAGATCTATATATATACACACCACTGTAGTTCAATAAACCCTACATACAGATTTACATTTTTAGCTTATATATTTTATGTGTATTTCTGTATATATATATATATATATATATATATACATTTACACTCAAATATATATATATATGAATAATAAGAAACCGAGTATATATTAATTAATTATATACCTCTGTTAGGTATTCGCATGGCTCCCAAGCCATTGTTGAAGAAACCTTCAACCTGCAACAAAAATGGAGGAAAGAGAGAAAAGAAAATAAAAAAGAGAAACAAAGAAAAGATGAGAAAAGAATAAGGTAGAGATTTTTAGGGTTAATGCCTTTCATAAGAAATTAATAAAATATTGGAGAGAATCTAGGGTTGCAAGTTGAGTGGGGATTTATTATATTTATTTGATTTATCTTTTATTTCATGTGCATGGAAGTTTAAAATTCCCTCTCAATTGCTTTTTACCTTTTTGATTTATTTTTGCTTTCCCTTGAGTTTTAAATTCTTTTGATTTTTTTTTATATATATTGTTGAGGGGTTGGATTTTATTTCTAGGTAGATTTTATTTTAGTGGGAATGGGTTTACTTTATTATTGGAAATCCTTTCCCTTATCTTTTATTTTATTTTGGACATCCTCATTAATTTGTAATTACCTCTTTTTTTGTAGGATGCCTCCGTGATGAGTTCGACGAGTGCATTCACGCCACACTAAGTCCGCCGAGGTGCATAGTGATTCTTCAGCTGAGGGTCAGGCACCACCGGTCCCACAGGCACCACCGGTCCCATAGGCACCATCGGCACCACAGGCCCTACCTATACCAGATATTGGGCCATAGATATTACATGCACTACAGGTAGTGTTAGATAGGCTACCACCGACTGTAGTTGCACCGTACATAGATCTACGTACTGAGCCCCGTGTTGATCCACGAGAGGAGCCATGCATTGAGCCACAAGTAGAGTCACATGTGGAGCCTTGTGTCGAGCTATGAGAGGCACCACATGTGGAGCCTTATGTTGAGATACCAGATATGACGGTGGAGGAGGTTGGATCAGCCCACAGGGCCCATAGCAGGAGCCCTCCACATCATGCTAGGCATGAGGAGGTAGTGCAAGTGGAGCAGATTGTTCATAGGCCTTATGATTATTATATGGATGAGCCTATCAGAGGGCACAGAGACCAAGGAGACGCCATCAGGGATTTGTTGAGGTTGAATCCTCCTACATTCGCTGGGACTACAGAGGGAGCTGAGGCTGAGGCTTGGTTCATCAATCTAGATAGATGCTTCACGTTGTGTCCTTATGAGGGCAACATGAAGGCACGTGTGGTAGTCCACCTATTATGAAATGCAACAACTACTTGGTACACTAAGGAGTGCAAACACCATCTATCATTGGACACACTCACATGGGAGACCTTCATTGAGTGCTTCAATGCGCGATATTTATCAGATCACTATAGATAGCGTCGCATAGACAAGTTTCACGAACTTCATCAGAGAGGGCTTACTATTGCTCAGTATGAGGGAAGATTCACTGAGTTGTATTGATATATAGAGTATCTCCATGATGAGAAACTCCTGGTTCATAAGTTTATCAGAGGATTGAAACATAGCATAGCAGGGCTTGTGCGCATGGCAGACCCCTAGATATTAAGTACTGCTGCTGAGAAGGCATACATAGCTGAGGAGATACATGGATGAGGGTAGAGTGCATGCCCTTAGTTTTAGGATCATGGGTAGTAACAACATTAGCAGAATTACCATAGACCACCATTGCCACCTCAGAGAGGAGGATTTAGTTTCGCATCCTTACCTCCTAGCCCCCCACAACAACAGCAGTAGAGATCCAGGCCACAATAGAGGGTACATGAGGGCATAATGAAGGTTGGCAGTAGTAGGGCCTGTGTAGAGATCAGAGGCAACAGGGACCACCTGTGAGACCCGCGAGGTCACAACAGTCGTACAGGGGTTCATAGGGGTCCACAGGTAGATCTAGACATCAACAGTCAGGTAGGACTTAGACTGGATAGGTACAGGCTCGGGGCCCATGCTATGTGTGTGGTGCAGTGGGACATCTTGCCAGAGAGTGCTTATAGTGCTTTATAGTAGGGGCATCCTCATGTAGGAGGATCAGAGGAGATGGTTGGAGATGTGGGTAGGTCCCACCATATGTTCACAATGGTTGATAACCGCCAGGGTAATTTTTAGGCATAAGTGATTGAGACATTAGGTATGATAGGGGGTGTCCCCATTTCTATTCTTTTTAACTTTGGTGCTACTGACTCTTTCATATCTCCTTCGTTAGTGGAACGTTGTAGGCTAGTGGCCTCTAGCTAGGGCAATAGGTGGGAGGTTGACTTGGCCACAGGGGCCACGACGACAGTAGATGACCTAGTCCACGACTGCAAGATATCTTTGGGACCCTTTGCCATAGTTTGTGACCTTAGAGTTATGACAATTGGATCCTATGATGTGGTTCTGGGTATGGATTAGCTTGCGGCTCATAGAGCCAAGCTAGATTGTCATCGAAAGGTGACTAGTTGCTTAGACGATCATGGTACATTAGTTGAGATAGTGGGCATTTAGAAGCCCACAATAGTTTGTATGATATCTGCTCAACAGCTTAAGCGCTGCATGCTAAAGGGATGCTAGATCTTCTCTATTACAGTTAGTGATAGATCAGAGGATGAGTCTAAGGCATCATTAGATGACCATCCCATCTTGAGAGAGTTTGCCGATGTGTTTCTAGTAGAGTTACCAAGGATGCCACCCCATCATGAGGTAGACTTTCATATTGACCTAGTGCTGGGTGCTGAGCCAGTGTCTCGTGCACCCTACATGATGACCACTCATGAGCTCACAGAGCTCAAGGTGCATCTTAAGGACTTTCTCGAGAAGGGGTACATCTGACCGAGCATTTCACCTTGGGGCACCCTCGTCATCATCGTGAAGAAGAAGGATGGGTCTCTTTGATTATGCATGGATTATAGGCAGTTGAATAAGGTGATGGTGAAGAACCGTTAACCTCTACCCAGCATTGATGATCTCTTTGATCAGATGCAAGGAGCCAAGGTGTTCTCTAAGATTGGCCTGAAGTCTAGCTACCATCAGTTGCGTATCACAGAGGCAGACATCCGTAAGACTGCCTTCCGAACTTGATATGGCCACTATGAGTTCACTGTGGTCCCCTTCAGTTTGACGAATGCCCCTGTAGTGTTCATGAGTCTCATGAACAGGGTGTTCCGTACCTACTTGGATCGGTTCATGATTATTTTTCTTGATGACATTGATCTATTCGCAGACCGAGGAGGAGCATGAATAGCACCTATGTCAGGTTCTATAATGTTTGAGGGAGTAGAACCTTTATGGGAACCTAGCAAAGTGTGCATTTTTTGGGATAGAGGTACAATATTTGGGGCACATCCTATCTAGTGATGGAATCTCTGAGGGCTATCAGAGATTGGCCAGAACCCACTAGTGTGACAAAGATCAGGAGTTTTATGGGGTTAGTTGGTTATTACTGTAGATTTGTGGAGGCTTTCTCTTGGATAACGCACCCCATCACTTCCCTTTAGTGGAAAGGGAAGAGTTTTCTATGGAATGAGTAGTGTGAGAGGGCCTTTGGGGTCCTTAAGGAGCATCTTACCAGTGCTCCCATTTTAGCGGTTCCTGATCCAGCAACAGATTTTATGGTTTGCATAGATGCATCACTTGAGGGTTTGGGAGTCATACTTATGCAAGGTGGTAGAGTGATCGTGTATGAGTCGTGAAAGCTCAAGACCCATGAGCTGAACTACTCCACTCATGATTTGGAGCTCGCAGTAGTGGTTCATGCTCTAGTTTGTTGGATACATTTCTTATTGGGTCAACACTTTGAGCTTCTTTAGATCATCATAGCCTTTAGTACATATTCACGCAGCTGAATCTGAACACCTAATAGTAGTGTTTAATGGAGTTTCTTTGCGAGTACTACTTTAATGTCCACTACATCAAAGGGAAAGAGAATGTGGTTGCTGACGCATTGAGCCAGAGGCACTAAGAGATCTTGACCTTGACCTTGAGTGTGGACTTAAGGGGATGCATTATTCAGCATCTGCATGAGGATGAGTGGTTTCTTGAGGTGCAAAAGAAGATCCAGTCATAGAGGGCCCTTATGGGCAATTTTACAGGATACTCACTTGAGGTAGATGGGTTACTTCATCATTGACAGTGCATCTATGTACCCCGCACAGGTGACCTATGTACCGTAGTGTTATCAGAGGCTCACATAGCACTATATGTAGTACATTCAGGGGTGAAGAAGATGCATGCTGATCTACAACAGATGTACCATTGGGTGGGTATGAGATGGGATATTGTAGAGTTTGTTGCTTGATTCCTTGAGTGCCAGAGGGTCAAGGCCAAGCATCAGCATCCAGTAGGTCTTTTATACTCTCACGAGATACCTGAGTGGAAATGGTACACCATTTCCATGGATTTTATTGTTGGTCTTCTTATGTCTTCGTGCCACCATGATGCCATCATGGTGACAGTTGACAAGTTGACCAAGGTGGTACATTTCTCACCTATACGCATGATGTACAATGCACCAGTAGTGGTGAGAGTATTCTTAGACGACATTGTGAGATTACATGGAGTACCTTGTCACATCATTTCTGATAGGGATTCAGTGTTCACTTCAGCCTTTTGGAGGGCTTTGTAGCAGGCATTGCACACACAACTCAACTTTAGCTCTGCTTATCACCCCGAGCTAGATGGACAGATAGAGCGGGTGAATCAGGTGTTGGAATACATGCTCTATATGTATGTTATGGACCATCAGTCTAGATGGGAGGAGTTTCTATATCTAGTTGAGTTTGCCTACAATAATGGGCATCACAGCTCCTTGGGTATGCCTCCCTTTCAGGCTTTATATGGCAGACCATGTAGGACACCATTGATTTGGGATTAGATAGAGGACAGAGTTGCCATTGGTCCAGAGTTGGTTCAGGATATGGAGAAGCAGGTCACACTGATTAGGTAGAGGCTTCAGGAGGCACATGATAGATAGAAGAAGTATGTCGATGCTAAGAGACTAGATTGGAGCTTCTCAGTTGGGGACAGAGTATTCCTTAGAGTGCGGCCACATAAGAGTCCAATCCATTATAGAAAGGGCTCTAAGCCCGCACCATAGTTTGTAGGACCTTTTGAGATCTTGGAATGGATAGGACCTGTAGCCTACCGTCTAGCATTGCCACCTAGCCTATCACGTATCCATGATATTTTTCATGTGTCTGTATTGCGGCGATATATATCTAATTTATCTCATGTATTGGACTGGAGTGCTCTACAGGTAGAGGAAGATGAGCAATTGGCTTTGGAGTCAATTCACATATTGGCTCATTAGATGCAATGCCTTCGAGGTCGAGAGCTAGACCAGATTAGGGTCCAGTGGGATCGTTATGATGAGGTCACAGCGACTTGGGAGGATGCAACTAGTTTGAGGGCACTCTATCCTCACCTTTTTAACGACTTCCAAGAGGAAGTTTAGTCTTAGGGGGGAGGATGTGAGGCCAATTTATTTCACTTCCCTATTTTGATCATTTTACATTATAGTTGGTGACATTATCAAACATTTAGAGACTATTTTTCCATTATGTAGATTTAGACTATATCTCCTGATTTTTGGATTAGCATTAATTAGACATATGGTGATTTGATTAGATCATATTTTGATGTTACGATGATGTTAAACATGTGAGACATATTTGATGATGATTATTGATGTGATTACAAGTTCATTATGTGGATTTAATAGTTGATGATGATTATGAGATATTAGATAGGAAATGCAATTTTAATCTCAATTATGTTAGAAATGATTAATGTTGTATGCAATGACATGACTTTAATTTCAGTTGCTTCGGCTATGATTTATCCATGATGTGATTGACTGCTTGATCTAGTCATGTAGGTATATTCCCAGGCCACGAGAGATTAGAGGTAGTTTTCACACATATGTTATTCCCTGTAAAACTGATCCATTCCCAAGAGGGATGAGGATCATGTTTGGTCGGATGATGCTTTCGTGCATGCTTGATTTATTTTTTTGGCCTAGTTACCCCTTTTTAAATTGATTTATATCATGTGTTGTATATTTATATTTGATTTACACCATTTGGTATTATTTTTATTTATGGGCTATTTAAAGTGATTTTATACCTCCCTAGGTGTGTTTTAGTGTCCCAAACTTACCCTTGGTGGTAATCCTAGGGTCTAGGGTCCATTTGGACTTACTAAATCTTAGGGTAACTCACTTTTGGTCACTCTAAATTGGGGTTTAGTAAAAGTGACGAATTTTGAAATGGCTAAGGATGGGAGATGAGTCATGCTTTGAGAAAGACCCATTTCCCTTCCAATGTTTGGGGATCCCTTCACCAAGAAGACTTGGTAGGTCTTCAAGACTCCCAAGTGTGTGGGATCTCCCTCCAAGACTCTCACACACATGTGAGAGCATCTTGGAGGGAGATGGCTCTCTTGGAGAATAAGAGGATGCCATGTGGCATCCCTTATCCTCATGGAGCCTTGGAGGGAGTTGCCACCTTTCCACTTGGTCTCTCACACGTGTGAGAGCACAAGTGGATAAGGTGAGGATTTGAATGGATTGGAGGGTGACACTTGTCACCCTCACACTCCTTCTCCCTTTCAAGTGGCATGGGATGAGGAAGGAGAAGGTGACAAGTGTCACCTTCTCATTCCTCAAGGCCAAATTTGAAGGCCTATTTTATCTCCTCTTGTAGAGGAGTTGGGGGTTCTTTTTTTTTGAAAATTTCTTTCTATTCTTGGAGGTTTTGGGAGTGTTAGAGAAATTTTGGAGATTTGGAGACTTGGAGAAGCTTGGAAATCTTCTTCAAACGTGCTTCCATTTTTAGGGCTTTGAAGGTAAGCTCCATGGCAATATCCATTTCCCTATGCATGTTTTATGTTGTGAATGTGTTGGAGATTTATGTTTGGTGTTGTTTTCATTTTTGTGTGGGTGGGGAGTTGGTAAGAGCACCTCCATTTGGAGGTAAGGCTCAACTTGTATGGGGTGGGGGAGAGTGAACCTCCTTGAGGTCACCTCCTTATTGTTGTACTATTTATAGCCTTGAGGGCATTCTATGGTGTTTGGAAGAAATTTGGATGGCAAGAGTGCCATGATGGTTTTGAGATTTATGGAGATATGTATTTTTTTACTATGGTTTGAGGGCTTAAGATTTTGTGGTTTTTGGAGTTCTTGGGGTGACCTCTTGAGTTGAGGGGTCCACTCCCCTACCGCCTCCAAACTCAATTTAATGAGTTTTGTTATGTGCAAATCCATGGGAGTAAATTTTATGTGTTTCAAAACTTCTTTGTTGTGGTGTGTTTGTGAAACCGTGTGAATTCCTACCTCCCTAGCTCGGGGTGACCCACTAGTGGGTCTATGGTAGGGAGGAGGGCATTCCTTAGTGGCTTGGTTCTCCATTTTTGTGTTGTAATGTTGCAAGTTTTTAGTTGGAGAAATGGAGCTTGGAAAAGTCTATTTTAACCCTTTGTTGCATTATTTGAGTTGGCTGTTGTGAGCCATGGCCCTAGAGGCCTTAATGTAATTATTGTCAACATTATTATTCTCCTTTGTGTTGGCTGTTGTAAGGAAATTTTGGTGTGAGTTGCTTTTTCATTGTATATTAAAAAGGTGCTCATCATGTTGTGTTATTCTGTTTATGTGTGTATAGAAATTTGCCAAAGACCACATATATTTGCTGTTATGTATTTCAAAAAAAAATATATGAATATAAACTTGTTGCTGTGCTTAATTGCCTATTGGAAAAGTTGACACAAGGAATTATAGTTGCTATTTGTTTTTTTTATTTCATCCAATAAATTTTATTTATGTTGTAGTTGAAAAGGTTGCATTCTAAATAGAAAAGTAAATAATTTACTGCTGTTGAAATGGGATTGAGAAATAAAACAAGTTACTGTTTAAACTATTTGTTCATGTTCTCAAAAAATAGAGATGAGACTGTAAAATATTAGTAGAAGGGAGAATATTGGGTTTCAAATAGGTATATGTGATTTTTCCTTAATCTATTTTCTGTTATAAGAAAGGATAAGAAAGAGAAGAGAAAAAAATATAATGTTGCTATATAATTGCTTTAAAAAAAGGCATATTACTATTTTTTTATTTAGGTTGCAAATCTAATTTGCTGTAATATATCCATATACTTTTGTGTATACTCTTAGGTTCACCAGAAAATAGATATCTTTATAAACACACACACATATATTTTATATACTGCAAGCAACAAATAGAGTGTTCAATTATTGTGCAAAATAAACAAAAATTATATCATTCTGTATAAAGGAAGCATTCATATTTTGGTCTGGCCAAACCCCATTTTATGGGGTATGAGCTAAAGTTTTAAATATAAAAAAAGGAAACAGTTTTGGGTGGATGGCGGCCATGGCCGCCACCCACCATATACTCTTTCTCTTGAATTCATGGGGGGGGGGTGTGGGTAGAGGCACATCCCCCTCCCCACACCCAAAACAAACCTTCACCGAAACAATGGCGTCTTCTGCAGCGCACCCTTGGTCGCCTTCCTTATGCCATTCAACCTTGTTTCTAATATTTTTATATTTAGATCTATATATATATATACACACACCACTGTAGCTCAATAAACCTTGCATACAGATTTACATTTTTTAGCTTATATATTTTGTGTATTTCTATATATATATACATTTACATTCAAATATATATATATATATAAAATAAGAAACTGAGTATATATTAATTAAATATATACCTCTGTTAGATATCTGCATGGCTCCCAAGCCATTGTTGAAGAAACCTTCAACCTGCAACAAAAATGGAGGCAAGAGAGAAAAGAAAATAAAAAAGAGAAACAAAGAAAAGATGAGAGAAAAGAATAAGATAGAGATTTTTAAGGTTAATGCCTTTCATAAGGAAAGTAATAAAATATTGGAGAGAATCTAGGGTTGCAAGTTGATTGGGGATTTATTATATTTATTTGATTTATATTTTATTTCATGTGCATGGAAGTTTAAACTTCCCTCTCAATTGTTTTTTACCTTTTTGATTTATTTTTGCTTTCCCTTGAGTTTTAAATTCTTTTGATTTTTTTATATATATTGTTGAGGGGTTGGATTTTATTTCTATGTGGATTTTATTTTAGTGGGAATGGGTTTGCTTTATTATTGGAAATCCTTTCCCTTGTCTTTTATTTTATTTTGGAAATCCTCATTATTTAGTTTCTTGTGGCATTTAATTTAATTTATTTTGGAGGCCTTTTTATGGATTTTATTTCTAATTTTAATCGATTTATGTTTTAAATTATTATCTTTTATTCTTGTAACTTAAGTTATTTAATAAATGTAAGTGTTGCAATTATATTTATTAAATGACTTAATTATTGATTTTTTTATTGGTCATGTATTTAAATTCAAATTTTATAATTTGTTGAGTGGTTAAATTTAGTTGACCTTGGAAATGTATTTAATTTGTCCTTATTTTAATTTTTTTGCATTAATTACTTCTTAGGGTTTTTCCTTTTAAAATATTTATTTCAATTATTGAAAATACATTATGCTGTCAAAATTTTCCTAGATTCTAGGGTTTTATTTTTATGACATTTTGGCGAGTTACACTTAGTCACTCCATTTTTTTTCATGCGACCATCATACCATTGGACGCGTTTTTTTTAAATTTTGATTTTATTATTGCATTAGAGTTAAGGTTTGATTATGATCTAGTTGAAATCATCTCTTTCGCCTAGAAACTTAGCGTTTGAATTAATTCCGTTCTAACCCTAGAAGTGGCGCACTTCATGCCGGATAACCCCCTAGTCGGTTATCATCACGTAGGGGATTTCATAGGTAGAGGCACTTCCCCAAATACGATTGACATGTTTACGCCTTATGCGTATTGCCACCGAGCATGCTGATGCATGTGAGGGAGTTTCTAGGGACATGTAGAAAAGTTTTTGATATTTCGTGTCATGACCACATGACGAGTATGAACATGACATGTGTGTTGCGTGTCGTGACCGCATGGGAAATGTGAGCATGACAAATCCTTCTTGAGAGGGAGCCTTTAATCCATTAATGTTTCATTTTCCAAAGAGGGTAGGGTAATGTTTCGGAATGTGTCAATGATTTCATCTTCTTGTGCTAGTATATCCTCATAGGAGGGATCATTTTCTATGACATCATCACATGTTTTAACTATTAAATCCAAAGCATTAAGAGAACTTTCACTCTCATCATTCTCAATGTGTTTTGTTAAATCTTCTACTACCCAAGGGTATGTATTCATGAGAGATGCAAAGTTGTCAAAATCAAAGATATAGTCACATATTTCAAATGAAGAGCATTTAAATATATCCTTGTGATACATAGCTTGTATATAAGTGAGAACATGAGGATTCATGTTAAGAAATTTGTAGAAACTCTCAAAGTTTTTGATATATGTATGTAAAGATACCAAAGATAAATGAGATGAAGATGCCATAATAAAATGTCTTGTAACATCAATGTAAAATTAGATTTTAAAAGCTTTCCCAAAAGTTGTGCAAAAGATAAGTGCAAAACTATGTGCAAAAATGACCTAAAATGCTTGATTTTTGTACTTTTTTAATGCAAATATATGAAAGAAAAGGTGTTGTAAAGATTTTGATCAGGGGTAGAAAATAATATGTCTATTTTCAGTCCTATAAAGAAATAAAACCCTTTACAACACACTTTTGATGCAAATTTAGGATGATGACAAGTACAAACTAATGAAAATGCCCTAAAATATGTAATTTTTCATAATTTTTCAATCCCAAGACCTAATGAAAGAGGTGTTGTAAGGAATTTTGGGAGGTGTAGAAAATAATAGCAATAATATCAGCCACCTCAAGCCATAAAATTCATCACAACACACTTGGAGTGTAAATGTAGGCCAAACCCTAGAGCAAATATAGCAAAAATGTGTAATTTTTCACTAAATTTTCAATACAAGAGCCCTATAAAAAAGTGTTGTGAAAATTTTTAGGAGGGGCAGCATATAATAACCCTAATAGAAAATTAGAGCAAAAATATTCTTCACAACATGTCTATGGTGCAAATCTAGGGAGTCGATAAGGCCAAATCTAGTGAAAATCAAGGTTTTCAAGCCCTAGGTGTGAGATCTTAATGCAAAATGCTATATGAATGTTTTGCAAGATGATTTATGATGAAAATTAAATTCTCTCTGATCTAAAAATTATTTCCAAGCCCTAAGATGCAAAATGCAAGTGCAAAGCTAATGAAAAATTAATGCAAATTGCTAGTTTTTGTTGAAATTTTCTATGTAAAAATGTAAATTTTTGAGATCTAAATGCAAATTTACACTAAAAATGCAACACTATAGCCAAATGAAAATTTGAATGAGTGCCTAATATGAGTAGAAAAATTTGAAACAAGATTTTACCTACAAACCCTAGTTTTTGAAATTACTAGGTTATATGCAAAATTCACAATTTTTAACAAAACCCTAGCAATTTTATGATGAAAATGCAATGCAAGCTATTGAATTTTTGTAATTTATCTCAGATATAATGCAAAAAATAGAAATTTGATGAAATTCAAATTAATTAATGCAAAATAGAAACCCTAGAATGCAATTTTTTTTAAATTTTCAATTTTTTTAATGTTTTCCAATGCAATAAGATGAATGATACTATGAATGAATGAAATCAATGCAAATATAAAGTAAAAAACTTAGAAAGGTGCAAACAAGTCCAACAACATAGGTTCACCAAAATGTAATGTGGTAAAATTTACAAGGGATAGGGTTGTTTGGTTAGATGGTTTGTTTATGCCTATCCTCCTTTCACCAATTACATTTAAGGACTTTGGATCAAGTGGAAATGCACTATCAAGTCCTGGGTCACTTATGAATGTAGGGAAGATTAGATTAGGGTGCTTTGATTTCCAATTATGCTCAACTATGCTCAATCATACATCAAAACCCTAATTATGCAAATATGGAAGTAAACGGATAAATTGCTCAAAATGTTGCGACAGGGAGATGTAAAATGACAAATAAAAGTGCACCTATTTTCAAAGTTCAAGAAGTAGAATAGTTAGGGACTAAGGAGCAGGTGCCCAAGTCCAATGCCCAGGTTTTTTTTGGGATCTAGAAATTTGATATGTAACCTGTTCCTGCTGTATTAGGGATTTTCTCATCATGGAATCCAGAGGACTAGGGAGCAGGCACCCAAGTTCAGGGTGCTAATTTAACTTTGATCTACAAATCTGACACTCTGCAATATCCTCATGTGACTCCACTTTTTCTGTATCTTCAATCTGTAACCTGCAATCACAAAAACTTTGGGAGGGGGTTGTGGTGTTTAGAGGCTTGCCTTAGTCAAGCCTCAGATA
Source organism: Cunninghamia lanceolata (assembly GCA_027924645.1). Lineage (NCBI taxonomy): Eukaryota > Viridiplantae > Streptophyta > Pinopsida > Cupressales > Cupressaceae > Cunninghamia > Cunninghamia lanceolata. The sequence continues at coordinate 348,969 of BSBN01000244.1, forward strand.
GACATTCAAGTCTTCCTGACACCATTGTTAGATAGAGAGTGCATGGCCTTGTGAGGCAGAGGTAAAATCCAAATGATAAATGCTCAAAAATACAATTGATGTCACCTTGTAGTGAAGATCTCATGGAAGGAAGAATCTCTTCATGCCATGAGGAGATGGATGCTCAAATCTATAAACACAAACACATAAACAACACAAAATCTACTCTTCCACACAATGAATGCCTTGAATCACTTTTACAAGAATGCATAAGGATCACAATAATCATCTAGTTTCAAATGAAATGCTTAAACATGCTTTTATATGCAACTACAAACATTCTCGCCAGAATTTCATAATACAAACTTACCATGTCGGCGTAGGACCTAATTAACGGTCACAAGCTGACACTTAAAATTTGGGCTTGACCTAAAATAAGGTAGGACTAGGGTGTAGGTGCCCAAGTCCTTCCCCTATTTTGGGTAGGATCTGCTTCAAGGGATCTTGCTAGTCCCATTGATCATGAAATTGAGGGTTCATTTCATTGGGATGTCAAAATATGATGCAAGATGTCCTAAATGTACACTAAAGACCCAAGAGGTAAACCTTAGGAGGGAAAAGCCCCCAAGGGGATATTTTCCAATGTTACAACACCAAACTTCATGAAGGCACTACACACCTTTTGACATCAATGACAAACTTTCATCAATCTCCCCCTTTGTCATTGATGGCAAAAACTCTTCTTCACTCTCTCACTCCCCCTTTGACATTAATGGAAAAGAAATGAAAAGATCCCCCTAAAGTAGACATAGGTAAACATAAAATGCATATTACTACCTATTTCCACTTATACTGAACTCAAGAGATATAGGATTCTCCTCAAAACACCATTTACTATTAAGAGAAAGCATCGATACTTGCATAACATCTACAAACTGCCTCTTAAAAAAATATCACAACAATATACAATACTGACATTTGGATGATGAATGTAAGCATATGCACACTATTGTGGCACTATGTTTCAAGTAAAATACACATCAATTGTCCAAGTAAACCAATCAAAGAAGAGTAATTGAGTAGCATGACTTGACAACAAAGTATGATGGCTATTCACTGGTCACTATTTATCCACATTGTCCAAGCAAGTGAATGGTCTGCACATTTGACAAATAAAAAAAATGCTGACCAACTTTCACATACTGTCTCTGATATAAAATGTCTGCTTGAGCTCTATTGATTCACACCAAGATCACTGCACAAGATAGTTGTTACTGCAAGAATAAACACCAACATCATAAGACAATATGAAAACTTTTGTCATTGCAACCATGTCATTGTACTACAGCAAATGACAACATTATGATGCAACATTACTATATATAGAGCCCTATCATATTTTCCCTTGTTCTAATTGACTGCTCCTATTTCAAACATTTATTAATATTCTGTGAAAGAAAAGGAGATCACTATCAAACAAAAAGCATTCCTATCCTAAAAATACACTGTTACTAACATTAGTTATAACAAGATAGCACTACATAATAAGATACATTGTCTTGACACATAAAAGTTCTTGTCTTGAACAAACTCCTGCAACATAACTATTGTGACCCTCTAACAGAGATATCATTGAAGACAAAGTATCAATATTGTCTCTGCATTGTTGGCTATAGAGTTTTTGATCTTGTTCTTGTCATAGATAACTAAGTGCCACTTCATGACTGCAAAATCCATTAAAGTCCTTGTCACTTCACCAACAAATGAAGATTTACACCTATACCCCTTACTATCACAAAAATATAGAATACTGGTTAAAAATAGAGTGCATCATTATAAGTCATGCTTATATCATAGACAATTATATTAGTGGCTCAATTTTATCTGTCTATCATAGTTCATAGATACATGAACAAGATAATGCCACTGTCACTCATTTCACCATGGCAAAGCACTAAAAAAACACTAACTTTAGAAAACATCGTCATGCAATCCTAACTATCTCCCCTGACATTGATGTTTACTAGAATACTTGCACTAATTGACAATCTATCCATGACTCCTCTTTGCAACAAAGAAGTTGCAACATCAAATTCATGTTGAAGAAACAAAAAGATATAATCTACTATTTCTCTAAGATAATCAATACTCTACAAAGATCCTTTATGTCCTAACTGTCTAATCTAAATTATTATAGATTCCATACACTGTTCCAAGGAGTCTATTACATAAATAATGTAGATATCTACAATCATTGCATCACTGTCACTGCAAATCTATCACAAGGAATAGTCTAACATTCCCACATAGATTTTAAACTATACACATAAATATCTGCTCACCTATTCTAAACAAAAAGTCTGCCCAAGTGTCTAGACCACTCACAAATAAAGATTTGCTACTATGGTTTGTTGCTCTATGTACATATCAGCTACAATCAACACTTGCCATATACTAGTGTGTTTGTCCTATAGTTTTCCCTACAAGAAGAAGTCTAGATCTATAATTACCATGTTTAAAAGAGGTTTGAATAGATTTAATTCCATAATGTCTGCACCACATCAAGAAAAGTCTACATCTATACAACAAGGTCAAGATCTGCTTGCATACAACAATACTCACTGCAACCACACTCATGCAAAAGACAAGTAAGGTTTGCATATTCTTTGCTAGATGACTGTCTATCATCAAAAAGTACAACAAGGTCTGCAAGCCTCTAATCATTAGAAGTCTGTCTATTTGATGCACAAGGTAATGGCCATCAAAGTCAAATACAAAGGACAAGAGAATCACCAAGTCTGCAACAACACTAACTACACCATTGAGTCCTACAACAACTCAACATGAGGACTGCAATTGCAACAAACAATCAAGTCTTGATGCTACATCAAACAGGTTTGCATATTCTTTGCTAGATGACTGTCTATCATCAAAAAGTACAACAAGGTCTGCAAGCCTCTAATCATTAGAAGTCTGTCTATTTGATGCACAAGGTAATGACCATCAAAGTCAAATACAAAGGACAAGAGAATCACCAAGTCTGCAAAAACACTAACTACACCATTGAGTCCTACAACAACTCAACATGAGGACTGCAATTGCAACAAACAATCAAGTCTTGATGCTACATCAAACAACAAGAATCAAGCAAGAGGACTGTTGAAAATAAGGACAGACAACTAAGAGGGGGGGTGAATTAGTTGTCTCAAACCTTTGACTTTTGCTTCTTTTAAACTTCTTTACCACTTATTATCAGATTAATGATTTAACTATGAAAACATGAATCAATAACACATGAATAGAAACATAATCAACACACATAACACCAATATTTTTATGTGGAAACTCGGTTAAGGGAAAACCATGGTGGGGTCAACCCATAAGATTTATTCTCTGTTAAAAGAATAGAAAATAGGAAGGCACTTGCCTTCGGGCACACTGCCCAGAGCTCACTGCTCAAAAGAGGCTCACTACCTACAGAAACATTCACAAGATTAACACAGATGAATTAAACTGAGAAACATCTTCTTCATGCCAAAGTTCAGTTCCATTGAAGCTCACAACATCTCTACTTTGCTCCCAAACACTTCCTTGCTAAATTAGCATCTTGGCCTACATTACCACATTTCCACGACTTCACAACACTTATTTATACATGACATCAACTTTGGAATGAACATCAAAGTTGGCCTTACATTCATCAACCATTGGAATAATCTCTAAGGTTGGCATTGGAAACATTTACAAAAAGACTTGACTCAATACAAAATACTACATGTGGATCACTACACTGTCGGCCAGACATAACTATGACTCAAATCTTCCATGAACAATACGCCATGCTTCATAGAACTTCTCTTTGATCATCTGCAACACACATGAAACATCCGGTCAACCAAGACTGGAAGGAACAACAACACCCAAGGAGAAATCTTCAACTACGAGCTCGATCTTCAATGCGGACCACCAACACAATAGGCAAATGATCCAGAGACCTCCACAAGCATAATGAAATCAACAAGAACAACTACACCACCTCAAATCATCAGAATCACTTGAATCTTCATACCAGAACTTAAGAACACTAACTGTCATGACTGTCACACTAAAAAGATTGCTTGCGGACCTCCAAACCATGAACCACTTGAGTTGAGCATACACACCAAAATCCTAATCATACCTGTAGAACTATAGACCATAATATTTCAATGCGGAGCAATTCAGACCAAGTTCCTATCACCCTGTTACCTCTGAACAATAGCAAAAACCTGGTTCTACTCAAATGGCCATAACTTCACCAATACTTCATGCAGACCTCTCAAATCTTGACTGGAGAAACTTCAGACAATCCTCTACAAACCCTTTAGTTTGTAGACTCTGATCTTCATTTCACTAGAAATGTGAAGAAATCTACTTTACTAATTTGTACTGTCTTTATTGTCTCTAACAAGGAGATATGTTGACATCAATGACAACACATCATAGGCACACATTTGCAACAATCTCCCCCTTTGTCATTGATGGGAACATATGATGTGAAAAACTAATTCAACCATTAAGACAAGAACTTCTCCTCCTTTCTCTTAACACATATGCAACCACTTTCTTCACTGCTCCCCCTTTCACCAGCAACTACTCACTTCCATCCAAGTTTTTCACATGACTTCTCTCCCCCTTTGACATCAATGTCAAAGGGCACATATTTGCAATCATCTCTCACCCTTTTGTTTCTCAAACAAGAACAAACTAAACTCAGAACATACTGACTACTCCCCTTGAGTAGTATCCCCTTAACATCTATCTGGATCACTAGATATGACTATGTGTTCCACCGGACTGATGCACACTAGTGCACCTTAGTTCTAAACAGGAGGGGTAATAAACCCTAGCATCTCTTTGAGATACTCAAAAGTGTCCTTAGGTAGAGGCTTAGTGAAGATATCCATAATCTAATCCTTTGAAGAAACAAACTCCAATTTGACTTCATTCTCATTTACCTTCTCTCTCCAAAAGTGGAACTTAATGGATATGTGCTTTGTCTTTGAATGCAACACCAGATTCTTTGAAATGCTTATTACACTTGAATTATCATAGAAGATTGTAAAAGGTTCTTCAAACATGATTCTGATATCCTTCAGCATCTACTTCATCCACTAGACTTGAGTACAATTACTTGCTGCTGCTATATACTCTGCCTCAGTAGTAGACAGAGATATTACCTCCTACCTTTTGCTCAACCAATAAACCAATCTCTTTCCTAAGAAAAATGCACCACCACTAATGCTCTTTCTGTCATCCACATCTCCTACCCATTCAGCATCTATATATGCATAAAGAGTGAAATCATCATCTTTAGGATACCACAAACCATAATCAGATGTTCCCTTTAGATATCTAAAAATTCTTTTGACAACTACAACATGAGATTCTCTAGGATCAACTTGAAATCTAGCAACAAGGCCAACTATGTTCATAATATTAGGTATGGTATGAGTTAGATAAAGAAGTCCTCCAATGATTGATCTATACCTTTTCTGATCTGCCTTAGGGGAGTCATCATCTTTACTTAACTTCCATCCGGTTATCATAGGAGTACTCACTAGTTTTGAATCCTCCATTCCAAATTTTTCAACAACTCTTTCACATATATGATTGAGATATGAATATGCCCTTATTTGACTGAATGATTTGCAAACCTAAGAAGAAGTTCATTTCACCAAGCATGGACATCTCAAATTCACTTTGCATCTGATTAGTAAAATTTTTACACATGCTCTCATTTCCACCAAAAATGATATCATCAACAAATACCTCAACAATCAAGATATGTTTATGATCAATTTTGAAGTAAAGATTACTGTCAGCTGTGCCTTTGCTAAAACATAACTTTAGCAGATACTTATCTAATCTTGCATACTAGGCTCTAGGTGCTTGTTTAAGTCCATACAATGCTTTCCTCAATCTGTAGACCATATCTCCTTGATCAAACAACTAGAATCCTTCTGGTTGCTCAATGTAGAATTCCTCTTCCAAATCTCCATTTAGAAATGCTAACTTGACATCCATCTAGTAAACTTTGAAATCTTTGTAAGTAGCAAAGGCAATAAATAGTCTGACTACTTCTATTCTTGCCACCGGAGCAAAAGTTTCTTCAAAGTCAATTCCTTCTACCTAACAGGATCCTTTGCACACCAATCATGCTTTTTTTCTCACAACTTCACCATCTTCATTTAATTTATTTCAGAAGACCCATTTAGTTCCAATTATATTTTTGTTCTTAGGTCTAGGAAAAAGATCCCAAGTATGATTCTTTTCAATTTGTATTAATTCTTCTTCCATTGCTTTTACCCAACTTTCATCATTACAAGCTTCATTCATTGATTTTGGTTCAATCTTTGAAATCAAACAGTACTCCACTTGTTCTTCAACAATTTTTCTTCTAGTTTGAACACCTTTACTTCTATCTCCTATGATTCAATCTTTAGAATGATTCAACCTTACATACCTGGGTGTTTTGGGATTTTCTTGAACTTCTAATTCTTGAACTTGTTCCTCAACATTTGCATTGACTTCTTGAGTTACTAGTTTCTCTGGAGCATTCTAAATATGGGTTTGAGTTTGAGCTTGTTTTCCTTCATTTGGACCTTCATTTTGATCATTTAAATCATATCCACAAGTCCTAGAAGGTCTTTCCTTGCTTTCATCAAACTTGACATTAGCACTTTCGACAATTCTTTTTAATCTTTTGTTAAAGCACCGGTATGCCTTGCTTTGATTAGAATAACCCAGAAATATTCCTTCATCACATCTTGGATTGAAATTGCCTAATTATCGATCTCTTTTGATATAGAATTTACTACCAAAAGCTCTAAAGCATTTGACAATAGGAGTATTACCAAACCATAGTTCATAAGATGTTTTACCAGTATTACCTTTGATATGCAATCGGTTAAGAGTGTAGACAACAATACTCACAGCTTCTCTCCAATAAGCATATGGAACATTTGCCTCCATCATCATGGTTCTAGAAGCCTCTTGAATAGTCTGATTCTTCCTTTCCACAACTCCATTCTGCTGAGGAGTCCTAGTAGCAGATAACTATCTTTTTATTCCCTGCTTTTCACAAAATTCATTGAACTCACCAGAGGTAAACTCTCCACCTCTGTTAGATCTTAGAAACTTTATATTCACACCAATCTCATTCTCCACCTTAGCCTTGAACACCTTGAATCTATCAAGAGCCTCTGATTTCTCTTTCAAGAAAGTGACCCACATCATCCGAGAGTAATCATCTATTAGTAACATAAAGTATTTGTCTCCTTATAAACTCCTAACTTTGGCAGGACCACACAAATGAGTGTGCACAAGTTCCAATAATCCACTTGAAAATTGTTCTTTACTTTTAAATGTAGCTCTACTCTATTTTCCCAATTGACATTCCTTACACATGCTATTACCATGTTTTACAAGCTTTGGAAGATCTCTCACAGCCTGAGTAGTGCTTATCTTGACAATGTTGTCAAAGTTTACATGACACATTCTCCTATGCCATAACCAACTCTGATGAATCTGAGAAATTAAACAACTTTTACTAGCACTACTTAAATGAAAGATATTACCTCTAGTCTGAGTGCCAGATGCAATCTCAATTCCAGAGCTTTCCAAAATTTTGTATTTTCCATTCTTGAATCGGAGATCATACCCTTTGTCAACCAATTGTCCAACACTCAGAAGATTATGCTTCAATCCTTCTACATATAGAACATCATTAGTATTGTTCTTACCATCAAGGGAGATGGATCCATTGCCACAAATTCTACCAGCTGAATTGTCTCCAAACTTCACAATTCCACCTTCATATTTTTCAAAACTTATAAACTTATTTTTATCACCAGTCATATGATGAGAACATCCACTGTCAATCACCCACTCATCCTTTTATTCAACCTGAGAAGCCAAGGCACTTTGCACATTTACACATCTAGTATATCCAGTAGGCACTTGATCTTCTTCTTGGATAGCAATGAACACCCAATCATTTCCAGAGGTACTTCCCATATCAGACTCATCATATATGACTCCTTCATCAGCAGCTTCTTGGACATAGTAGCATTTCTTCTGACCCCTAGGTCTATTAGGGTTTAGATTTGAAACCCTCTCCAGACATCATGAATCAAAATGACCAATCTTATTGCAAGCAAAACATTTGAAAGGCAACTTTCCTTCATACTTGCTGGGTCCTCTTAGTAATCTTTTGGCAATAAGGGCTTCAAGTTGTTCAAGCTCAGATTCATCTTCTTCAAGTTCCTTCCTTCTTTTCATATCTGGTTGATCTTCTTGAAGAGCTTTCACCTGGATCAAATCTTTGCTTTCCAAAAACATTGGCCTTAAATGCAGATTCTGATTTAGGAAGAGAATCACTAAACTCACTCATTTCAAATGCTAAAATCTTGCCAACCAACTGATCTCTTGTAACTATTGTGACAGTCCTGATCTCCTCAATAGTAGCAACTTTATGCTTGTATGCAGGAGGTAAGGATCTGAGTACCTTGGCAACAATCTCTGATTCTTCCAATACTCCACCAACACTCCTGATACTACTCACAAGTTCATTCACCTTCTGCATATAAGAAGTGATGTTTTCATCTTCATTCATCCTTAAATTTTCATATCTGCCCTTTAGGATCTGTAGCTTAGCACATTTGACATATGCATCACCTTCATACAGAGTTTCCAACTTCTTCCAAATTTTATGAGTATTTTTCAATTCTAGGACATTTGTCATTTCTGTATTAGTCAGTACACTCAACAATGCTTCTTTAGCTCGAATGCTGTGTTCAACATCTTTGAATTCATCTAGAGTTAAAGGGCCTTTCTTCAGAGGCTTATACTCATCCTTAGTTATCAACCAATAAGAATCACCCATGCATTACAAATGACATTCCATCCATTTCTTCCAAAGAGAATAATTTGTTCCATCAAACCTTAGACTGTCCTTCTTGTATGTCAACATCTTATATCTCCTCAAGTGATCAAGCTTCTTTTAGAGGAACCCGCTCTGATACCAATTATTGAAAATAAGGATAGACAACTGAGAGGGGGGGTGAATTAGTTGTCTCAAAACTTTGATTTTTGCTTCTTTTAAACTTCTTTACCACTTATTATCAGATTAATGATTTAACCAAGAAAGCATGAATCAATAACACATGAGAAGAAACATAATCAACACACATAACACCAATATTTTTACATGGAAACCTGGTTAAGGGAAAACCATAGTGGGGGTTAACCCACAGGATTTATTCTCTGTTAAAAGAATAGAAAATGGGAAGGCACTTGTATTCGGGCGCACTACCCAGAGCTCACTGCTCAAAAGATGCTCACTACCTTCAGAAACATTCACAAGATTAACATAGATTAATTGAACTAAGAAACATCATCTTCTTCATGCCAAAGTTCAGTTCCATTGAAGCTCACAACATCTCTACTCTGCTCCCAAACACTTCCTTGTTAAATCTACATCTTCACCTACATTGCCACATTTCCACGACTTCACGACACTTATATATACATGACGTCGATGTTGGAATGAACATCAAAGTTAGCCTTACATTCACCAACCATTGGAATAATCTCTAAGGTTGACATTACAAACATTTACAAAAAGACTTGACTCAATACAAAATGCTACATGTGGATCACTACACTATCGACCAGACATAATTGGGACTCAAATCTTCCTTGAACAACATGCCATGCTTCATAGAACTTCTCTTCCATCATCTGCAACATGCATGAAACATCTGGTTGGCCAAGACTGGAAGGAACGACAACACCCAAGGATAAATCTTCAACTACAATAGGAAAATGATCCAGAGACCTCCACAAGTACAATGAAATCAACAAGAACAACCACACCACCTCAAATCATCAAAATCACTTGCATCTTCATACCAGAACTTAAGAACACCAACTGTCATGACTGTCACACTAGAAAAATTGCTTGCGAACCTCCAAACCATGAACCACTTGAATTGAGGATACACACCAAAATCCCAATCACACCTAGAGAACCACAAACCATAATATTTCATTGTGGAGCAATCCGGACCAAGTTCCTATCACCTTATTACCTCTGAACAATAGCAAAAACCTAGTTCTAGTCAAATGGCCATAACTTCACCAATACTTCATGCAGACCTCTCAAATCTTGACTGGAGCAACTTCAGACAATCCTCTACAAACCCTTTAGTTGACAGACTCTGATATTCATTTCACTAGAAATGCGAAGCAATCTACTTTATTGATCTATATTGTCTTTACTGTCTCTGACAAGGAGATATGTTGACATCAATGGCAGCACATCATAGGCACACATTTGCAACAAGGACTCCAAACCTTCACCATAAAGTCACTAACTACTTCCAAAAAGGACTACTATTGTCAACTGTCAAAGAGAATTGAAAATAAGGTCTGCTACATCTCCAAATCATGAGTCATGAATATGACACAATCCATTGGACTAAGTCACTATCAAGTCAAAATGTAGTATGCTCTAACATAGCTTTGTCACTACAAATATGAAAGTCTGCTATTCTTAAGGTCGCCAACATTTTCACAAATCATGAAGGTATGAGCACAACATGTCAACAATGACAAACACCTTAAAGTTGAACCATGATCCTAGATTTTGATAGGTTGATAACAATGATAAACCCCTGGACAAATGGCAAACTAAATTGTCTTGAAGGATCAACCATTACTAAGAGAACATAGTATGTCATAAGCTTCAAATTACTTTGGACATCACTATCCTATTCTCAGATACATAGTGAGCCTGGTAAAATATTTTATTTGATTTCTCTAATGCCACAAAGAGTCTCTGACAACATCTCCAACAATGATCAAACTAGTCACACCTCCATTGTCTTGCAACTTTCTATATATTGTATATAGAACTACTACCTTCTGACTATCTCCTTGGACATGAAATATAAGACATTGTACATCTCCCCCTGTCTTCAAGGTCCATTCTATGCAACTAGTGATGTTTCTTGTGTAATATGCACAAGATCAGGGTTTGCTTTTGCTAGATCTAGTTTTCTTCTCCAAACCCTAATAGGCTGTTTCTTTTTCTTGTTCATTGCATTACCTCTTATGTTCTCAGATGATTTTCTCAACTTGCCACTACAATGCTTTACTTTATGCCTAAACTTATGACATTTAAAGCAAATAACATTATTTCCAGCTAGAGGGGTAAAATAAATGTCTTCTTGAACAACCAGGAACATCATTTCTTGCTTGAAAACTACAAAACCTTGCAATATGACCTAGTTGGTTACATTTATAGCACTGGACTTGGTTTAACAAACTATAATCTCTATTCCATTCATGTTTTCTAGCATGTTTCCAACATTCACCTACTTTATGACTAAATTCAATGCATGAATAACAATAACTAAGAAAGGAGTAGTTGTACCTTGTTAATTATTTTTGCCTAGTAGATGGAGATCTTGTGGACCTAATTGTCCTTCCTCCACCATCTTTAGGAGTAGAATCATGAAAAATCAAGTCTATCTTCTTCTTATGTGTCTTTCTTACCTTAGAGGTCTGTCCTTCCTCATATCCTAAGCCTGTGGTGTCTTTATAGTGTTTTTGTTTGCCCAACATTTCATTAAACCTACTTGTGCTCTCTTCAAACTCCTGATATCTCTTAGATAGGACCTTAAGACCTTCATAATCTTTTCTCAGATTGACAATTTCTACCTCTAATTTCAGACATTCAATTCTTTTCACCTCAAGGTTAGATTTTGTTACATCATCTATCCTCTTAGCTTTCTCAACCTCTGTCTTCAGACTGATAATTACTTTGGTTGATTCTTCCAGTTGTTGAGTTAGTGCCTCATTAGATTTAGAGCATTCTTGAAGTTGTAGATTAAGCTTCTGATTATCTTTTATGAAATTCTTGATTTCATTAAGGGTAGAATTAAGTTCTTCTTCAAAATCAACTTCACAATCATCTTCATCAAACTCTTGTCCATCTTCATCCACAAAGAGGTCTCCTTCTATGTCATTACTAGACTTGACTAGGGCTTGTTGTACAACTGTTTGATCAGTACTATTCCTTCCTCTATTTCTTCTACACTTTCCCATGGTACTCCACTATCAGGACCTACCCAAGCCTATTAGATTTCTATAGGGAACCTATGCTCTGATACCACTTGTTGGAGTACATGACCATTAAGAGGGGGGTGAATCAGTGGTCCATAAATCTTAACAACTTTTTGCACCTTTTAACATACTAAAAAGAAAATGAGATTGACACCAAAGAATCATACAAATATAATGAAGAGCAGAATGTACAAGACCTTAATCAACCATAAAGCATTAGGGTACATAAACATATAGAGACAAACATGAACCATAACACATGTTTTGATGAGTGGAAAACCCACATAGGGATGAAAAACCACTCAGAAAATGCCTCATTGGCTTAATAAAAAAACATGCCTCACTAGATACACAAAATGCCTCACTGGCAAGAGAACCTCACTAGTTATAGCCTAACTGGAAAAAGAACTGTCTCACTGGAAAATGTGCCTCACTAGAAATTAGGTGCCTCACTAGAAAAATATGCCTCATTGGCAATCATATGAACATGAGAAAGAAAAGTTAATTCAGGGGGTTACCTTGATTCATTGCAATGCAACAACATTTCACAATCCTACACCTCCTTATGTTTACGACCAATATATCCTTCAAGTACACCTTGCTTAAACACACATTTGGACTCTTTTACCCTCTATAAACAAAAGCATATAAACATTTATATACTACAATGATCTCATTAGTCTTTGCAACTCACTAACTAAGAATTATAACTTCATCAAACAAAAACATCATAGAACTCCTTATTTCACCAATGATTAACATTTTCATATTGTTTGATTCAATTTACACCATTATTTCAAAATTATTTCAACAAACTGATAAAAACAATTAGTAGAACTAATAGGATATCACCTTAGACACTTGCAAAATTGATCAATCTGAATCTGCATTCTTCATTCATGTCTTAGATCCCTCCTTTTGGAATGCCCTTACACATAAGAAATTTGCCTTCTTAAAACATTATATCACTACATAAAAATTGTGTTCTTATAATGCCAATACATGCCCTAATGAATTCTACTATGTATGTATATCTCTCATTTCTTTGATGAGCACATACAAACTATTTCCTCTCAGACCATTGGTATTGAAAACTTTCAATGCCTCACCTCATCTTGCAATTCACACATGGATGTGTAGGCATGACTTAGCTTAAATTGAATCACCAATCCTCTTCTTCTCAAATGATACAGAGCCCACCATCAATTTAATTAGCCTTGGAGGTTAGTAGCTCAACCATTTGCAGGCAATTACTCTTCCTGATCATCAAATTTAAAGGAGTAGAAAGTTCATTGAAGGTTTGAACCATTTTAAATGCTCATTGTTCAATCCATATTTTGCACTTCCTTATGATTTGATTATAACTATTATCAACTAGGATTGCACCCTAGCTAAGCCTAGACTCAACTAATCCTATTGAAACATTGGAATATGTTCAGGTTGTGGGTACCCTATAGTAAAGATAGACCTCCAGATTATGAGTTAGTTCCCCTTTTGATTCTCTAAAGAAACTAATAATTATGCAGGAAAAGGGATAGAAGGTTTAAAAATGAATGGCAAAACCGAACTTGAAAGGATGGTGATGCACCTAAATGATGACGAAAATACAATCAAATTCACAACTATTTTTTTTAGAAAGATCTGTTCACACAGTTCCAACCCACAATAAGCTCTAAAAGACATTTACTTTTCACAATTCCAATTGAAACATGCAATACAACAATGATTTGTATGAAGGTTTGAAATTAATGGCCGTTGAAGGAAAAAAAATGTTTAATCACAACTTCAACCTAATAAGATCACCTAACACAACATACGACCTACATTACATGAAACTTCTACATTCATATTTGCAACAATGTGACAAAGAAAAGGATTTGAAACTAGAATCACAATTAAACCTCAAATCATTAACTACAAATGAGATAAAAGATGATGAAAAAGGAATGCACTGCTGTCTTTTATTGATCTCAAGGAGCCTTTGTATCAAACTATGAAATCTGAATTACAAAACTTACAAACTCTCTGCAATACTCAAGAGAGGAAGAAGCAAGAATTGAATAAAAACATTAGTTTTTTCTCTTATATACAAATGATATCTCCAAAGGGTGAGGTTGAGTGCACTTAAGTCAACTCATCATAAAAAATATCTCCTAAACACTCTCCCATGAGCAAAGATGAAAACCCTCAAAAAGAGGTGTTAGAACTAGTGTAATTTGAGCAAAAATAGGCTCAAACTCATTGTCACAATTAGTTTGACTAAAATTGAACCTAAAATTACTCCACCAACTAAAATCGAGATTCAAAACTCTTGTTTAACTCCACTTTTAACTCTTGTATGATTCAAGGACTTCAAAGGGATTTCAGTTATCTCCACCTCTTGATTTTGCATGATTTTGGGATGAAGGTAATTAATTTAAATAGATAATAAAGTAATCAATGATAGATCACTTTATTAAGTGTTATGGATTTTCTCATTTCTTGCATTTCATGAAAAATAATAAAGTAATTTATAAATTACTACTTTATTATTTGTTTACATTATACATTGATTTCAAAACCATGCAACATTAGAAGGGAAATAATGTGTTGGAGTTTGATTTTACAATTTAACATTTGTATACATTTGCAAAAGCTATAAGGAAAACCCTAATACACATGGGTATTAGTTTGCAAGGTTTTTTAAAATAAAAATGAAAAAAACACCCTCAAAAGGTCAGCCAAACATATGAGGGAAAAAGAAAAACCCTAAAGACAAAACCCACGGCCTTTCTTCACTTCATTTTCATTTTCCAATCTTTTCACTCTACTGGGAGCCACCATGGTTTTGAGGTTATTTGGAGGTTTCTTCACGTAGATTTCATGCAAGATCACATTGAAGTCTAGCTTAGTAAGCTTCTCTCTATGCAAATAAAATTATCTTTCTATTGTCTCTGATTAAAAAATGCTTGTTTCGAGCTCCATTTATGCATAAAATGATGAAAGTGTTTTGATTTTCTATACTTTCTTCTTCATGCTCAGTTTTGATGAACCCCATGATTTTATTTCTGAGAAAAAAAAAAGAAAAACTCAACAAAACTCCTTCTCTACACTTGGCATCTAAAACTCTCATCCCTCCAGTCTTTACCATGACTTTTACCTATTTTAGAAGTGTTCTTTTTGTTCAATGTAGCAGGTCGTGGGCTTTAAATTTGAAATGCAGGCTAAGCTTTTTCTTGTTGACTATGCCTTACCTATGCTTGGATGAGCCTCTATCTCTATTTGTAGATGACTGCCTTGCCTTTTGTAGGCACTCACACTACTCTTTGATCTGATTTCTGATGACTATTTCTATTGGAATGCTTTCAAGTCCTGCGGGTGATGAATTTGTGAATGGTCACCTTGCTGCTTCTTGGGGCATGGACTATTCTACAGTATTGAAAGTATGAATAATACATATTAGTTCTACTATTTTGGAAGCAAAGAGTCCTTTCCCTTTTCAATCGTTTCTCCTATGGCATGAGGGTGTCAAAACAACAAGATGTTACTCTTCATATAACTTCATCAGAAGAAAATGCTCTGATGGATCTACTAAAGTTTATGTATAGTGGAAGTGTAGCAACAAATAGTGCTCCTAGATTGCTTGATGTTCTAATGGTTGTAGATAAGTTTGAGGTGGCCTCTTGTATGCTCCATTGTAGCAAGTTGCTAAGGAATTTACACCAGAACCTGTATTGCTATATTTGGAACTTCCATCAAGTGTGCTTATAACAGATGCAGTTTAGCCATTGACTGATGCAACTAAGCAGTATCTTGCGAATGAGTCTAAGATACTTATCTACACAGCCATTGTCCTCTATTCATAGCACATTTCTTGCATTTAAAATAGATGAACAGTAGGGGCTAGTGGATGTCATGAATGACACTCCCTTTTACTTTATAATCCTCATGCACCTTTCTCTACACACCTCCTTGATCCCTCCTACCATGAGTGCCTTGTTTAGTGGCATCCTCAGCTACCCCCCAAATCTTTCTTGTAAATCTTATTTGTTTGGATGTCTTCTCTGTAGGGTTCTCTATAACCTTTAGTAGACTTTTACATTTTGACAGTCCTCATAAATGGTTTGTTGTTGATGTAACCATGAACAAACTGCATGTATGAATATTTGCATTATACCCTGTATGTTGTGATTTCCTACTCATACTTTCAACAGCTACCCTTAATATTGCTCTTTGTATGTTTCTTCAAAGAAAAATCTATGTATCTCTGCAGTGGAAGACTTAAAGTGGACTATATTTTTATTATTTGCTAGACTATTTCATTACTGCCAAGACTTGTTGTTTGCCTTGACAATACTATCACATGCCTTTAAAATCACTGATATACATTATATTTGTACTTTCTCCTACTACTTGTTCTTTATCTCATTTGCATTTTGATAATATCCATCCAGTTTGAATTTGATAATAAGACACTTTCCTCATGCATGGTTGTACTCTTCTCCATAGGTCATTGTAGATCCTCCATGTTCTTTATTAAGGTTTAAAACTGCTTCCTAGCAAGAGATGACTATCCCAAATGGTAGAAATGATTGGTGTTCCTTTGTTACTGGGTAGTACCTTCTCGTTTATGGCTACTTTAACATGTATCTCAGTCAAAATGTATGATTGTCACTATGGTACTTATGACTTTGTAAAAACATAGTCCGTAAATGCAAGCTAACTATCCATTCACCACCTATAGTCATTGCATAGCTACTTTATGGCTGTTGAAGTCACTTTACTCATTATTTTTCATTGTTCTATAGTCATCTTTAAGGCTGACTTTACTATTATACAATCATTATATAACGATCTCATGGCTATTGTGATGTGGTAAAATTTGTAAGGATAGGGTTGTTTGGTTCGATGGCTTGTTTATACCTATCCTCCTTTCACCAATTACATTCAAGGAATTTGGATCGAGTGGCAATGCACTGTCAGGTCCTTGGCCACTTAGTAATTTAGGGAAGATTCGATTAGGGTGATTTGATTGCCAATTATGCTCAACTATGCTCAATCATACATCAAAACGCTAATTATGCAAATATGAAAGTAAATGAATAAATTGCTCAAAATGCTGCTATAGTGAGATGTAAAATGACAAATAAAAGTGCACTTATTTTTGAAGTTTGGGAAGTGGAACAGTCAGGGACTAAGGAGTGGGTGCCCAAGTCAAATGCTTAGGTTTTTATCAGGATCTTGAAACTTGATTTGTAACCTATTCTTGCTGTATCAAAAATTTTCCTGTCACAAAATTCAGAGGACTAGGGAGCAGGTGCCCAGGTGTAGGGTGCTATTTTTAACTCTGATATGCAAATCTCACACTCTACAATATCCTCCTGCAAATCTACTTTTCTTATATCTTCAATGTATAATTTGTAATCACAGAAACTTTGGGAGGGTGTTGTGGTGTTTAGAGGCTTGCCTCAATCAAGCTCTAGAGATACATTTAAGTCTTCCACACACCATTGTCAGATAGAGAGTGCATGCCCTTGTGAGGTAGAGGCAAAATCCAAATGATAAACACTCAAAAACACAATTGATGTCACCTTGTAGTGAAGATCTCATGGAAAGAAGAAACTCTTCATACCATGAGGAGATGGATGCTCAAATCTGCAAACACAAACACATAAACAACACCAAATCTACTCTTCCACATAATGAATGCCTTGAATCACTTTCACAAGAGTTCCTAAAGATCACAATAATTATCTAGTTTCAAATGAATGCCTAAACATGCTTTTATATGTAACTACAAACATTCCCACCAAGAATTTTGTAATACAAACTTACCATGTCGTTATAGGACCTAATTAATGGTCACAAGCCGACACTTAAAATTTGGGCTTGACCCAAAATAGAGTAGGACTAGAGCACGGGTGTCCAAGTCCTCCCCCTATTTTGGGTATGATCTGCTTCAAGGGATGCCCCTAGGTCCCATTTATCATGAAATCTAGGGTTCATTTCATCAGGATGTCAAAATATGATGCAAGATTTCCTAAATGCACACTAAAGACCCAGGAGCTAAACCTTAGGAGGGAAAAGCCCCCAAGGGGACATTTTCCAACATTACAACTATCATGGAAGCTTCATCTAGAATATCATGTGGTTCTAGCTCAGGTTTAAATAAAGACATCCTCGCATAGTATCATGATTGACTTTTACCATTCTACATATTGTCCCTTGGATTTCTCCCCTTTCATGACTGTCCTCAGAACTATGTAGTACATTGTTAAGTTGACTTTGTCTTCAATATTTGAACTACTTTTGTGATAAATTAAATGCCTTTTATTTCAATCATTAAGAGTATTGCAAGACAGTGCTATCTATCAGATTATTGAAGGAACCTTTAGTAATCAAACTTCTTGCAAGCTCACTGTCATTTATAGTTTTAGATCTTAAAATTGTCAAAACAAATTCACCTCTACTCTTAACCTCCTACAATACACCTATTTGATAGGGCTTAGTGACATTGTGAGATGGTAAAGGGTGAAACCTTATTTACTACCTTGGGTGAAATGGAGATATAAGTATGCTTGATATTCACTATCCTCTCTTGAAAATCTCTAACCACTATCTCATATGCATTGTTTCCTCATTCATGGTTAAGGATCACTATCTTAATGTATCTTCTATGATCTTTGTGACTTTATGAGCCAATGATAGACTCACTTTAACTCTACTCCACTATCCAATCATGGTGGCTACCTTTTCTTATTGGGTTCCAATTAAGAAAATATTTTGTTATTTATGCTAGTAATGTCAATCAACTCACCATTATAGGTGATGAGATATATGCTCAAAGTTGATAAATGTAATGCTTTTACACTCTAATCCATCTCAAAATAAGAGGGCAGTATGTTGGGCTCAACCCTTGTGGGAGACCATTTTACTCCACATGCTATGATGTCAAATATGATGGAATATGAAATGATAAATAAACCTGTACCTGCACAGTGAAATAACAAGTTAGCAAAATAATGAAGCTAAAAGCTTCCAATGATGCATTAATTCTTTTTCCCTTGAATGCTCCTGAATGTTCCTAAATGTTTGTGAAATCTGCATATTTGATCAAATGTTTCATAGGAGTAGATTATATATCTATTGATGTATGCATATGAGGATAAATTTGAGTCCAAGCTCTAACACAATCTATTTTAGGTATCTTTGGAGCGACCAACGAAGGGGCTGGAGATGGAGCTGAAGACACAACTGCCAACTTAATGATTCACCATTCAGGCAATGATGAATCAAATTTCCTTTCATGTTCTTTACTTCTTCAGTTGTATAGTTTACTCTTGTGTTTCATTTCATCATGTATGATTAGTTACTCCCACATCTTGTGTGGGACATCATGTTTTGTTTTAAAAAAATAAAGATAACAATACTATGCAAATTTATGTAATTTCTTCTATTGAAAAACATTGCATAATAAAAACTAAATTCCATTTGAAAGCATTTACATGCAAATGGTTAAGATTAGTAGAAATTTGTTAGAATAGCTTTCACCTTTGATGTAAATACTTACTCCAGCTCTACCTGATTGAGCTGCAAGCAAAAATTAGGTAACATTCTGGCGACCTCTGCTAAATGCTTGCCTTCTAAGCATCATCGACTAGTTGCATATCTTATCCATTGGGCATAGGAGTGATTCCTTGTCCTCTTGACTCAAAAAACCTCAGTAACTCAGTTGTTTGGAACATGAATGTAGCAGCAAAACTAAAACTGGAAACAACTATCATGGCTCTATTTAGGACAGAACCAACAAACATGTGCAAGAGCACTTAATGGAAAACAAAAATTGAACTGAAAAAGATGTGCCTAGAGCACTTATTAACTAAAAACATCTACTCTACCCTACACTAACCAACAGTGGTATTGTTTAGGAAAAGCCATTTACTGATATTGGGAAATAACTTCCCTTTCTTATTAAGAAAGGTTGCTTTGCAAGGTGATTTAGTACTAATAAGATGGTGCAGGAGCGCCAAGTGATTCAAGGAGATTCATGTTGAGTTTTTATTTTGATTTCATGTTGGTCATATTGTCCTATGTTGTAATAAGGTCCATTGGACCATTTCAAGTTGATTCCATGTTGATTGCAAATGATGTATGGCCATGGTGCCAATAGTTTCAAGAAGGCAGTCAAGTCATAGTTAGTCTAGGACAGTCAAATCCTCCATAAGTCTCCAATGGAGCAACAATTTGTCATAGGTGTTTGGTGTACATATCATTTGCATGTTAAAAGCCATGTTAACATCGTCCTAGAGGGGTTTGTAATAGTGAATTTGTAATCAACCTCTAATGCCCATTGTAGACAATGAAAACAATAGACAGTTCAGGCAGTTTTGAGAGGTTGGTGGATGATTTTTAGTTGCCTAATCAATTAAAACTGATTGGGAGGTTTGTAAATGTGTATATAAGACTCCTCAGGCCCGTGGAGGAGATGACAATGAAGTTTGGAGGAGATATAAGAAGTAGTTCCCTATTTTCTATAGTTTTTCCATGCATTTTTGCTGTTCCTATTCTTTTTTTGTACCTGTACGTTACAGTCATACTCCCTAACAATAATGATTCAATAGTGGCATGAAGTAAGATCAGTTTAAAGGTGATTGGAGGTTTTGAAACTATTTTATAAGGAAGAAATAAGAGTTTGACTGCAAATTGCTTGTAAAACCCTGATTTAGGGTTTTGTGTAAAAATGATGGTAAATTCATGTCTTCCACTAGTTTGAGTCCCCTTGAACCAATGGAATGGGATCTTCTCTATTTTTTTCTACTCTTTGTAACATGTTGTTGGAGCAAGGAACGTTGTTGGAGGAGTTTGAGTTAAAAGACTTAACATCTCTATGTGTTAGGTGCTAAGAAGAGGAATAGTATAAGCCCAATTAGTTGCAGTCCATTTTGGAGGCCTAAAACTCAAGAAATCCTTAGTTTTACCATGCCCCTAATATATCTAAATGGTTGGTTGAGCATTTTGATCAAAATTGAGGGTGGTTGCTTTATAAAATAGGGCTAATTGGGGATCTAGGATACTAGGAGGGGTTATAGGTTAGACCATATTGTCCAAAACAACCCATACCCAATTTGGAATATGTTACAGGGAATCCAAAAGGGTATCTCTCAATTGTCTAAGATCCTTGGTAGCAAGTTTGCATAACAAGTTATTGCTGACTGTGTCAAAATAGAGGGCTACAAGGCCAAAAGCAATCCTATGAAGGAAGTGTTGTGATGTTCACAACACGCCCCATTTTGCTCCTTAGCAAAATGAGGACCCCTGCTGATGTCTTGCTTTTTTGCTTCTGCTTGTGTTTTTTCTGCTTTCTGGCGGTCTGGTAAAAATGAAGGTCAGGTGCATCATCATCATGATATTGCATGGGGTAGGTCATCATCATGAGGTCAGTTTGTCAAAGTTCATATTTTTGTTGCTATGACTTCATACTTAGAAAAAGCTTGAAATTTCATGCAGGTTTGCCTTTTACTTCATTTAAAAATTCGTCCATATGTGAAAGTTATGCACGGTCAAAGTCTTGGTCAAACCTGATATTCGTAGGAGGATCATCATTTTTTTATCCTAAGTCATGTTGACAGGATCATCATGATCTTGGTCTATCACCCGATAAAAATCATGCAGTCGCAACATCCGGACGTCAATCTTAGGTGGTAGTGCTTTTTACCCGTCAAAAGGCCTTGTGCGCATCATCAGCATCATGATTTTCTTAGGAGCGTCATATGTTATAAACTCAGTTTTGGTTGCATGATGATCATCATCATCATCATATTTGAAACGCCCCCCCCCCCCCCCCCGATAATATCCTGAGGTTCGAATATCATGATGACATCAGCTTTCAGTCAAGGTAAGTTACCCCGTCGAGGTGGTCTGTTGTATCGCGAGCATCATCATGATATTTCAACATTACCTGATCTTATAATATCATGCTGATAGTATAAGATCACCCCGACTTAGCAAATTCATTATCGGCATATTTGCATGCGCACGTTCAAATCCTATCGCAAGGTCATCATCATGATATTTGCTAAACTTCACGAAGATGATGATGACGACTTCATATCACCCTGATCTTTCACGAGGATCATTTGCTGAAATTCGCTAAGTGCTGGAAACATCATCATGATAATTCGAGAAGGAGGATCACCATCTTCATATCCTCCTGATCTCCGGTTAGCGCAAATATCATGATGACCACCCTATTTATTAAGAAGTGGTCGATATTACATTTCTCAACAGCATCATCATATTTTGTAATATCACCCTAGCGCAAATATCATGATGACCAGCTCATCCTTGTGCTCCGAAAGCGAAATATGATGATGACATCATCATCATATTTTTATCCTGTCATATTGTCAAGATCATCATGATCTTGTTTGTTCGCCCGATATTTCGCCAAGTCCTCCTGCCGATGAAATACAACCTTTTGCAAGTATCCTGATGATCATCATCATCACATTTTTTCTTCGGCAGGATATTTTCCAAGCATGATCCGTTTGGCGAATTATCATGATGACGTCATGTTCAAGTTTAACGAAGGCTCCGAATATCATGATGACGTCATCCCGATCTGATAAACGAAGAAGTAAATATCCTGATGATCAGCATCATCATCTTTTCTTTCAACAGGATATTTTCCAAAACCAGATCCGTTCGCGAAATATGATGATGATGTCTTATTCTATGTTCGACAGAAGCTAATATCCTGATCATCATCATCATCATCATTTTTTCCTTCAAATAGGATATTTTTTCAAGCAAGATCCGTTTGCCGAATATGATGATGACATCTTATTCCAAGTTCGACATACGCCCCAAATATGATGATGATCTTCATCATGCTGATCTTTCGAGAGGGTTACCTTGGCCGCAAGAGGATCATATTACCTTCATCATCCTGATCATGCTCCTTAGGTGACCCGATATCACAACTATCCCCCTGATCTTAACCGAACATGATGATGACGTCATCCTTAGCATTTCAATGAAGCCCGAATATCATGATGATGTCACCATCATCTTCCTTTCCTCGGCAGCATGATTATATTCATATCCTCCTATTCTTCTTCAACATGATGATGATGATGATGTTGTTCTTTTCCCTGATATGCAGGCGCGAGACATCATGATGACATTCATCTGGACCTTCAGGAGGGAATGCTATTTCCAGAATATCATGATGATGAGGTATATCGACTAACCTGTTTTTTGACGCATCGACAGGGATGATCATGCCGATGGGCGGGAAATGAGGCGGTGGAATTTTAAAGTGTTTTTTTTGGTGCCTCTGGCATTTTTTCAGTCAGTGATAGTTGACCCGATCAATTTTGAGCAGCTTGGACACATTTTTGACGCGTTTTGAGCAGATTTCTGGATCTGATTTCCGCGATCTTGCACAGTCACCATGATTTGAACGCTTATTTTAATTTCATGCTGTTTTTATGTGATAAATGGAATACTTATTGCTTGTCTTGTCTTGCAGGCTTGCAGTTGAGGAAGCAGCTGGAAAGTCAACACTGTGATCTCATGGAGGCAGAAGATCTGATCTCAGGAGCAAGAAGATAGAGATGAAATGCAAAAGGTCAAGGCCATTCAAGTAAAGAAGAAGGTCGCAGCTGAAGGTATTATCACAAAAGACAAACAGAAGTTATTGCCCAGCTGCCGGAACTTCTCAGAAGGGGCAATATTTCGCCCAGATTTGACCACTGCTCAGAGATATTTTTGAGAACTGGTTCACCTGCATTTATTGCTGTAACTAGGGGTTTGAACCAGGGGTTCAGTTAGGTTTTTGTTGTAGTGAGGACAATCAGAATGTCTTTATATTGTGCCTCTCTACACTGTAATACTTTACAACAGGGGCTACAACAGGGATTTTTAGGGCCTACAACAGAGATTCTAGGAAAACACAGCAAGATAGCTTAACATAGTTTAGAAGTAGAAGAAGGAGGTCGCCTGTTTGTCTGCAGTAAGGTGCGCGTGGAATGTCTGGCTGCCTTACTATATCTGTAAAGCTTGTAAGTTCTCTGTAGTATGATCAATGAAACTAAGAGTCATTCTTACATTGTAAATCATGTATGGCTATTCGTTTCTAATACAATAGAATCTGGAGTTCTGCATCTATCTTCGGAGTGTTCTCCTGCTCTTCTTTGTGTTTTGAAATATCTTCTTTGAGAGCTTGCAATTTTAAATGTATGTTTGTGAAAATGCTCAGAACTTACATTTAGGGTTTTTACTGTGGATTTGATCAAACTACTGTGGTATTTACATAGTGCATAACATAAACACTTAGATCCTTCGGTAGATTAAGTGAGGTATAGATTAGATCTTTCTAACTTTTCCCAACCCATCTGAAATATTTAGCTGAAAACATATGAAATCCAAAGGAAATTGTCTCAAATTTGAAGAAGCATGATAACAGAGCTATAAGTAGACAGTTTTCATAAGCAGATCAAGAAGAAAGCTGCAAAAATCCAAGAAAACCCTCTGAAACTTGCAGGCCAGTATCACTCTTATGCAAAGGAATGAAAAGCATTGACATATCTCATGACTTTTTTGCATATTCTTAGGCCAGTAAACCACAAAACAAACCTAAACTACGTAAGGCCCCTTGAACATTACAGCTTCACATTGACCAACTGAACTTGACCAACCGAACCATTGTAGACTTGGGATTAGTTGAATCACCAAATGATTCCTTCTTGTCTTTCAAGTATAGTTTCAGTTCATTTTATGTGAATTTTAACTTATTGTTATGATTGCATCAAAACAGTCATCAACAGGAAGTAGGGATTGTAGGGTCACAAGACCTTGTTGGATGGTTGGAGCAAGTTGCCTAGGTCATCAAAGGACCTTGTATATGTCTACCCTATCTTGGTTGAATGATTTGATTGAGATTCCCATTTGTGTCATTGGTATGGGGTATGGATTTGAGAACCTTGTCCTCAAAAATAGTGAATTGTTTTGCTTCCATTGAGTGTCTTGCAAAGCCAACTTGTTGAGGATTGTTAGGATCTCCTTGGACTCTACATCATAAGATATGACCCATAAGAACATATCCTATAGAATGTTGCAAAACTCTTTGAAGAACAAAATCAAACTCAATCACCATTTGAACCTAATCATAGATACTGCTATTATGGGGTGAATAGGTGATTTGGCTCTGTTGTTCCATAGCCATAGTCTCATCATTAGGAGCATCGACAATCAGTTGTATCTTGTTAGTACTCCTCTTAGCTAAATCTCTGATAGGGAATCATCTTGAAAGGATGAAATTTGGACTTTTGCTGTTGGTTTCTTGCTCATGTACTGTTGATTCTACCTCATCCTTGTGACTAGTCTGCTTCATTTTTAGTGACTCATTTGGAAATATGGTCACTTCCACCTTTTTCTCTTACCACCCAAGGTAATACTCCTCTATAGGTTGCTCCTATTGATCAATACTTTCCTCCTCCAAAGGTGTTCGCATAACATCCAAGCATGAGGAGAAAAGCTCAATTTCATGTTGAAACAGATCCTCTTCAAGCTCTTGATCATTCAAATCAGGGTTGCTTTCCTATATCTATTCATGAATCAACACTTTATCCAAATGGTCATCAACACTCTAATGGTCAAGACTTGGCATAGACATGCTATTTTAATTTTCATCCTCAAAGATAAGAAGCTAATCAAACAGAGTAACTAAAACTTTTTTCACATTATCTAAATTTGCAACAAAATCATCAAGATCATTCCAAAATGAATCTTTATCACATTCCTCTTGGGTTTTTGATAAAAGAGGATTATTTTTTACTTCATAATAGCTCTCAGCCAGTTGTGTAAGTTCCATGATAGGCTTACCTTCACACTCTTATACTTGATCCAAGACCCCATTATTAGATTGCTTAGCTTCAATCAACAAGTCCTCATATTGTTAAGGATCTTCTTGCTATTCTAAAACTATTGTTAGTGAAAATAGAATCAAACTTTCTTCATTGTTTTTCAGCAAAAGAAGGTAATTCATCATTCCAAGCTATAGGATGATCTTCTTGATCAACCTCTTTTACTTATTCACCCTATTGACTTACTGAAACAACTTGATTATTTTCAACAAAACCAAGAAGATCATTAACTAAAATATTAAAAAATTCCTCTGGGAAGGTCTTCTCCTATTCAATCTTTTACTGCTCTAATTGGTAATACTCTATAGGTAAATGCAGTGGATTTATATTTCTAATCTTCTCCATGATGAGTGAGCTATTTTGATCAATGGGCTGCTCTATAATTACACTAGGCTGTACCTGATTACTTTCATCAACTTGTAAAGGATGAAGACTTGTGAAACTTTGAATTTCAAGCTTAAGAGACTGATTTCAAGAGATAAGAACTTTATCTTGCCTGAAACTTGGAATCTCAACTATAGGAGGGCTAAGAGGCTTATATTGTTTAAAACTTGGGAATTTATAATTACAAACCTCCTTTTGAATAGGCTAATCCAAAATAACAAGAGCTGCTTGAACTTGATGCCTATGTGTTTGAGAAAGCAAAAGTCTCATTTGCTATTCTTTTATAGCTAACTCTCTTTCAAGATGCTCTTGATATTGCCTTCTTTGAAACTCCTCTTGTTGGCATTGATAATCTGAGTAAGCCTACTCTTCCTATTGCAAATCAAACTCTTGCTCCCTCTTGATATCATCTAAAATTTTTGTGATCCACCTCTTGAAGTCTAGCATTATGTTGTTAATTTCACTAATCTTTGTTTTGTCAATGTATTGAGGCTGACTAGGAAAATAACAAGGCTGATTTGACAGGCAATGGATTCTTGAGGCTAAATTTGGACATATGAATGCTGATATGAAGTTTAAGCAAGGGTGATTGGGGGGTAAGAGTACTAAACATGCTGGTTTCCTTGAAAAACCATGGAATTTGGGCTGAAATCAGTTGCATGCTTAGCTTGATATGGCTAATAAGGATGTTGATGAGCAGGATTTTCATGAAATGGAGGTGGAAACATGCTCTTTTTAGGAAAACCTGATATGTTAAAGCATTTAAAACCTAGAAAACTTCTTGAAGTCAATGTGAATCAGATTTCTTTTGTAAAAATGAAACATACCAACATTTTGTTAACTTAAAACTAGTAGATTGAACTTTGATTAAACTCTGAGTCACTAGATGTGTATAGATCTATGCCTCTAAAGGTAGAAATTGCTCATGTACACACCAAAACTAGCAATAAAATGATGAGCTTTGAACTGTGAAAGTTTAAAGGGTCCCACTGGGCATGCCAAAAAATGTTATCAACTAGGATTGCACCCTAGCTAAGCATAGACTCACCTAATCCTATTGAAACATTGGAATATCTTTAGGTTGTACTCGTACCCTATAGTGAAGATAGACCTCTAGATTGTGGGCTAGTTACCCTTTTGATTTTCTAAAGAAACTAATAATTATGCAGGAAAAGGGATAGAAGGTTTTAAAATGAATGGAAAAACTAAACTTGAAAGGATGGTGATGCACCTAAATGATGATGAAAATGCAATCAGATTCACAACTATTTTTTTTAGAAAGATCTGTTCACACAGTTTCAACTCACAGTCAGCTCTAAAAGACATTTAATTTTCACAATTCTAATTGAAACATGCAATACAACAGTGATTTGTATGAAGGTTTGAAATTAATGGCTATTGAAGGATAAACAAATGTTTAATCACAACTTCAACCTAATAAGATCACCTAACACAACATACAACCTCCATTACATGAAACTTCTACATTCATATTTGCAACAATGAGATAGAGAAAAGGATTCGAAACTGAAGTCACAATTAAATCTCAAATCATTAACTGCAAATGAGACAAAAGATGATTAAAAAGGAATGCACTACTATCTTTTATTGATCCAAGGAGCCTCTATATCAAACTATGAAATCTGAATTACAAAACTTACAAACTCTCTGCAATACTCAAGAGAGGAAGAAGCAAGAACTGAAAAAAAAACATCAATTTTTTCTCCTATATACAAATGATATCTCCAAAGGGTGAGGTTGAGTGAACTAAAGGCAACTCATCATAAAAAAATCTCCTAAACTCTCTCCCATGAGAAAAGATAAAAACCCTCAAAAAGGGAGGTCATAACTGATGTAATTTGAGCAAAAATAGGCTCAAACTCACTGTCACAATCAATTTGACTGAAACTGACCCTAAAATCACTCCACCAACGAAAAATGAGATTTAAAACTCTTGTTTAACTGTACTTTTAACTCTTACATGATTCAAGGACTTCAAATGGATTTTAGTTATCTCCACCTCCTGATTTTGCATGATTTTGGGATGAAGGTAATTAATTTAAATAGATAATAAAGTAATCAATGATAGATCACTTTATTAAGTGTTATGTATTTGCTCATTTCTTGCATTTCATGATAAATAATAAGTAATTTATAAATTACTACTTTATTATTTGTTTACATTATATGTTGATTTAAAAACCATGCAATATTAGAAGGGAAATCATGTGTTGGAGTTTGATTTTACAATTTAACATTTGCATACATTTGTAAAAGCTATAAGGAAAACCCTAATACACATGGGTATTGTAGATTAGGAAAATCAAGTTGAAGGTAAAATACAAACTAAATGCACAATAAAATAAAGAGTTATATCTCAAACAAGAAAGACCCAATCTCATCAAGGGAAAGGAAACTTGCACCCAAAAGCTCCTAAGATAAACCCTAGATAAATGATTCAAATGTGAAATGCTTCTATTCTATTTGCTACTCACAATTCTATCTCATTAGACATTTGCACATGGTAACATTACTTAAAACTTGGATCCCAAATGGGTTGGAGGATGAAGTATTTATAGAGATTTTGGAGGGATTTTGATCCAAGGGTGGAGATTGCTTTGGAAGATCAATGGTGGAGGATAAAAGTGATGTGGAGGGCCTAGATTAGATCTTGGAGGAATGGAGGGCTAGGAATAAAAGTAAAACTTTTATTCATTTTGGGAAAGGGGTGAATTAAATGAGTATGGGTGAGATAGAATATTTATGAATTAAAGATTCATATGGGGAATGTAAAATGAATTGGGGATAAGTGGAGATAAATGAGGCATGGGTATGGTAAGGGGTTGTAAGAAGACTTAATTGTGATGTGGGATGTATTTAAATAAAAATTTGACTTATGTGGATATATTTCAATTTTTTATTTGGAGGATGTGGTGAAGGGTGCTAAACTAGGTTTGACCACCCAAATGAGAGGTTAAGATTAATTAAACATAGGTTTTATTTAATTAACCCTAGGGCTAGGATGAGGTAGGCTAGGGTAGGCAATTAAATAATAGCTATTTAATTGTCTAGGGTAGGGATAGGTCAATTAATAGGTTGAATTAATTAGTTAAACAGGATCTAGCTAATTAATTGGATTTTAGTGAGGAGAGGGAAATTGACCAAATAAATATTGCATATTTATTAAATCAATTGGCTAAGGTTTGAACTATTGAATTAATAGAATTAATTCAATTGTTGGGGATACAATGATGAAAAATTGGGTGATGAAGGGATAATTAATTAAAAAAGAATTTAATTAATTGAATAGAAGGGAAATTGATAGTTTAGGGATGTCAGGAGTTAGTTTGATGGTAAAAGATATTTTTAGGTGTCTACATTTGCCCCTCTTTGATGTGGCATTAGGACCTAGGAGGGAAGTGGTGTCAGGTCAAAGAAAAAAATATGCCCTAGCTACTGAGAAGGAATAAGATGGGTGGATGATGCCCCCTCGAGAGGTCAGTAGAATTGTTTTAGGGTGACCTCTCGAAAAGACGTGACGGGAGTGAAAGTTGTATAGGGGATAGAAAAAGAAGATGGTAAGAAGAAAAACAGAGGAAAAAGGCTGAGATCTGCACCCTGGAGGGGAAAAAGAGGGGGCGAGGGGAATGACATGGCCTACTATATTAAGAAAAGTGGGCCCTTAGAGTGCCACACTTGCACACATTGACTTTTGAGAAGAAGGAGTGAAGGAGAGATGGTAGAGCGCAACCCCTGATTCCTGTGACTTTGACACATTTCTGAGCAGTTTCGATCATTTGGCCAGGCACTGGAGGCTGGACCCCAGGTAGGGTCTAACCCTCACTTTTCAATTTTTTAGTTTTTGTCACATTTTTGTGTTCAGGAATTGGGGTTTAGGAATGTAATGCTATCGCTAGATCACGTAGTACAAAGAATAGGGCATATTAGTGCAATCTTCTAGATTGGCGCTATTCGCCAGGGTAGCATAGGGGCATTTTGTCACCATCCATTTGGCATTTTGGCGCTATCTTCTGAAGTAGCTCAATGTTTGGAAGAACAGGGTTTTGGCATTTTAGTGCCAAATGTGTAGGAGGGTAGCGTTATGTTTCAAAATAGCACTATTTCTATTAGTGGTGCTATGTTTAGTTTTAGTGCAAAGAACATGATTAGCACAATATTTAGAATATGTGCGATAGGGGGAATTTGCACTAATCCTTATATTAGCGCCAAGTGACAGGGTGGTGCCATATTGTAAAATGGCGCTAAGTGCATTGCGAAGTAGAACTATGTGTTGAAGTGGCACAAAATGCCTTGCACAGTGGTGCTATTATCTGTAATAGCACCATTAGAAGAAGTAGTAGTGCTATTTTTAAAATGGTGCAAAGCATGGTGTGTTTTGGTGCCAAATGATTTTAGCGTTCAAGATTAGAAGAAAAAAGGGGGGATTTGGAAAAAAGATGGGTAGATTTCTGACCAGAAAGTTGTGGATGCAGGATCTGAGTTCATTTATAGTGACCTCGTGGGAGCGACGCGTGCCATCTATGATGGCACTATTTGACCATTTTGATGATGCCACACGGGTCTGACTAGCTAGATTGGGGCTCTTGACTGTGGCATCAATTTTAGTGTTATGAGCTCATAGAGCTCTGATGACAATGGTAGTGGAGTGGTACCGTTTGGAGACTTGTACATTTTTGCTTCCAACTGGGGAGATCACGATCACGCTTGAGGATGTTTATTACATCTTGAAGCTACCTATTCACGGCCGGCAGGTGCGATATGACACGAGGAGGGGATGGAGGGCCCTGATCAGGGTTTTTGGTGAGGCTCATATTGTTCTATTAGTAGATGGTTAGGAGATGAGTTACAAGGGGACACTGGCTGTGGGTGCATATCCCTTTGCCTTATTCCTATGCACTTTGATTATAAGAGGGGCAAGGGTTTTCCAGTTGGTTGGGGAAGATGATCAAGGGGATGGTGAGGCATGAGACTATGTATGCCTGGGGGCCAGCAATGTTGGGGTAGCTGTATCATGAGATGCATATAGTTGCATATCTTTATGATTCAACATTGTCAGCTGGGGTTACTCTATTACATGTGTAGATTTGGGAGCACATTATAGTTACTCGGCTAAGGTGTGGTTACTATCACTGGCCATTTGAGGCCTTTGTATTTTTATATCAGGATGCCGAGTACACCTATATTGGATAGGTTTAGTATTGGAGGCAGATGCTGGATGATGTTATTTGGGTGACCTGGCGACCCTACATTGGAGTGGAGCCATGGCCTGATGATGATGTTCACCTACCTTATACTTTTCAGTAGTGATATTTGATGGGTTGAGGAGACCATATGATAGATATGTATCTACCATCGCAGGTTATGTGGTAGTTTAGGTTGTAGTATGATACTCCATAGTAGATGGCAATTTTTGCACAGACCCACTGTGAAGCGCGCTTCTAGCCTGTAGCCATACAGCCACAGGTTGCTTTGGATGATTTTGTAGCTTTATGGCTAGTGCAGTGGGATTGGTAGAGCACAGTTAGGGATGTAGGCACTACTCCTGCGTATGACACATGGTGGCAGATGTGGTGACTAACTCAGTTTATGGACCCGACAAAGGAGGTAGTTCCTGTGGAGGAGGCAGTGGGATCAGAGGATGATGATTCAGATGATGATGGG
This sequence comes from Cunninghamia lanceolata, assembly GCA_027924645.1. Lineage (NCBI taxonomy): Eukaryota > Viridiplantae > Streptophyta > Pinopsida > Cupressales > Cupressaceae > Cunninghamia > Cunninghamia lanceolata. Next base: position 381,092 of record BSBN01000244.1, read on the forward strand.
GACGATGATTCTGATGGAGATGATTTCCTAGAGGAGGGGAAGGAGATCATTGCAGACTACCTTGTGGAGGTTGGAGGGGATGGAGAGGAGGAGGTGGGTCAGCCGATGGATGTGCTGGTGGCGATTGCAGCTAGACAGGTGCCCCGATAGCAAGTGAGACAGTAGGCACCTGTACAGCAGGTGCCTATTAAGCAGGTTCAGATTGGGGTGGTGCGGTAGAAGAGAGGGCCTCAACAATGTGGGGGATAGCCGAGTGTAGATAGGGGGTGTACCCCCACCACATGTAGCACCGTAGTAGGTTGTCGCTGTAGGGCAACAGGTAGCAAGTAGCAGGGCGACAGGCAGTAGGGTAGTAGGCAGCAGGGCGACAGGTAGCAGGTAGAGGCAAGTCCTTCTGAGGTTTGAGGGCTCACACCTCATTAGCGGCCTCAGGGTGAGGAGGAGATTGAGACCCTGTGAGCATAGGTGGCTAGCTTACAGGAGGCCTTAGAAAGCTGTGAGGCAGAGTTGGTTTAGTTGCGGGGTAATGTGGCCTTATTGGATGGGTCAGATAGATAGGTGGCTAGATTGCAGGCACAACTAGCCCAGGCTCAGGGTGAGATAGTCACTTTGACAGGGGAGCAGGATGTAGCACTCATGAGATCCCAATAGGTAGAGGCTGTAGTGAGCAGTTTATAGGCTTCAGGTGTTAGTATGGTGTCCGTGTTGACAGTGATGCAGACATAGTTGTCTCAGGCACATACACAGTCATATCAGTTACAGGGACAACTGACTTAGGTACAGGGGCAGCTGGCAGAGGCTAGAGGATGGATAGACTATTATCAGGCCCTATATCATGTGGCAATGCCTGCAGAGTAGCGTGCACCAAGTTATAGTCAGGTTAGTGGACCCTAGGCATCTAGATCACACAGATCTAGATCAGTTCAGTCTGTATAGTAGGGGATGGGTCCTCCATCACATGTGCCCTAGTAGGTTCCATAGGTTCAGGTACAGCCACAGTCACAGGCAAGACCAAAGCCACCACCAAGATCAGGATCCCCCACTCAATTAGATAGAGGATCCTCTATGTGACAGTTATATCATTTTAGCCCTTGGAGGCACTGTATTAGGACACTGTATTTTTTGATGTGTATATATGAGCGATGTACATTTTTTGCGATGATGATATATGATATGATGCTGTTTGATGGTCTATGTGTTTGTTTATGATGCTCTATTATGATTATGACGATGCCTATGTTGATGGATGCAGTATGCTTTATGGATTTATATGCTATGGATGTGTTGTGTTTATGCAATTATGTTTTTGATATTATGGATGTACCTATGATGGATGTAATGATAGTTACTTATTTTGATATATGCATGGTTTGTGATCTATGGACTATATGATATATAATGCAAATAAATGTTCAGAGTAATAAACATTTATTATGGATGTAAAATGCAAATACAATGGAAATGTATGTTTATAAACACATGTTATGTATGGAAGTATGTAGGTAAATTATTATGACTTATAATTAAATGATTTATGTGATGCCAGTAAATGATTATGAGATGATATATGGAATGCAATTTGATGATTTACTAATTTTAAAATGTCCCTATGTGATGAGAAACTTAAATGATAATGAGATGATGTGCAATGTTAAATGATGTATAATGTGCCACTAAATGATTCTAAAATGAACCTAAATGATATGATATGCAACTTAAAATATTCTAAAATGAACCTAAATGATATGATATGCAACTTTAAAAGATTCTAAAATTAACCTAAATGATATGATATGCAACTTAAAAGATTCTTAAATGAACCTAAATGATATGATATGCAACTTAAAAGATTCTAAAATGAACCTAAATGATATGATATGCAACTTAAAAGATTCTAAAATGAACTTAAATGATATGATATACAAACTAGGTGATAGGTGAGATGCAAACTAGGTGATAGGTGAGAAGCAAATTAGGTGATAGGTGAGCTAGTTAAGTCTTGATACACATGATGTTCTTTGTTGGGCCCTGGGTGGTGGGGTTGGTGGATAGGTGAATAGGTGGGGATCATATAAAGGTGGATGAATGGGAATTGGATAGGATTGGGAGTGGTTAGATTGCAAGGGAGTTGGAGATGAGGGAATTGATAGGTTATAAGATACCATGTCATTGAGGGGGGGAGAGATATGATTTGGTTTGGGATGTGTTGTGTGAAAATAAGTTGGAAGAGTGGGATTAGTGAGGGGATTTGGTAGGGTTAGGTGGGGGGGTTTTAGGTGATTATAAAATCTAGGCCCAGATAGTGTAGTTGATTAAGATGATGATTTGAGCTAGTAAGAGTAGTTGCATATCATTAATTGAGAGCATTTCTTAGTTTACTATAGCAATGTAGGATATAGTTCACAAAGGTATGAAATGACCTAGGTGATGATATATATCTCATGATTGCATGGACTAGACCTGCAAATAATAGGTTGATTTCATGCATGCCCAGGGTAGTATAACCTTGCCTACCCTAGGAAGGGGACTCATAGTGATGAGTGCTCATAGTACCTATAAGGTATTGATGCCAATATATGCAAATGAGGCACGTCATACTAGAACCAACCTAGGCTTCAAGATATGAATACTATTCTTGGAGTAATGAAACCAACCCACAAGCACAACATATAGAAACAATGACCTTGTCTACTCTAGGTGTTGTCTACTGCTTACCATGATATAATGAGATCAAGGTAGCTTTCGAGGTGACTGAGAGTGAGAGAAAAAAGATGACAATCAATAATCAAAAAGACCAATGAAAAGATACAAATAGCCTGTGTGTGATCTTGCCAAGAGACATGTTGATAGGATGTCAGATTCTTGTCCATTGTGGGAAAGATATATCCTAGGAAGCAAATCAGTTGGATTCGATTGGAAATTTTTTGAAAGATGGGCAAAAGAATAGTTTGGCCAGGTGTAGGATTATAATTGGTATGTTGATTCATGATTTTTGCGTTAAGGACCATGCTTCAAGTGTATTCTTAGCATGTGTATCATATACTGGGTTTAGTAAGCTCAGTAAATGGGAACCATCCAAATAGGTTGGATGGGTGCATCTTATGTACCTAAGTACTAGAAACATCCTTCGTATTCCAAACTGCCCACATACCCTGTATCCATGGGATCAAGGTACTTTCAAGATGCGGGTGAAATTATGTAGTTCTAGTATGACTTGATGATGTGGGAATGGTTCAGGATTGATGTGATGTTGGGAGTTGATTGATGTTGATGGTCGTGAGTTATAGTGAGAGTGATGTATGTGGGGTGATATTGTATTATTTTTTGGATTTTGATGATTTTTTATTTTTTTGGATTTTTGGATTTTGTATTGTTTTTGGATTTTTTGATTTTTAGCTGTACAAATGGAAGCTTACAAGGATCCTTGTTTCATGGATAGGGCTTGGGTGAGATAGTGCAGAATGGGCGATAGGACTTGATGTTTCAGAATTCCAAGCCATGAGATGTGTACGATATGGAGTGTTGTGACAGAAAGAGGACTTATTAGATGGTAGAATTGGCCAGTACACATGGCACCTGAAATAGGTTTTCACCATGGTACTTATCCAAGGTGTCACTAAAGTAATTTTCACCATTGGAAGTTTTTATTACACTCATATTTTTCTTGATTTTTTGATTTTTTGATTTTTCTATTTTTTGATTTTTTTGATTGATTTTTTGATGGGACATTCAATGGCTTATGCGTAGAATTTCTTCAGATGTAGGATGTTCATAGGCTCTTCCAGAGGTTGGCCCTCAGGTGTTGCAAGCTGGTATGCTCCTGATCCATAGCTAGCTATGATGACATAGGGCCCTAACCAATTGGGTTCAAACTTGCCTTTCTTAGGGTGCTCTTGCAAGTTCTTCTAATTTTCCATAAGGACAAGATCACCTACCTCAAATTTTTAGTTTCTGATTCCCTTGTTATAGCTTCTCCTGAGGCGATTTTGATAGGCCTACAGGTGGTTCAACGCATTCAGACATTTCTCATCCAGTAGTTCTAGCTGATGCAACCTTACGACTTGGTATTCCTCATCAATGATTATGTTTTGTAGGGATACTCTTAAGGATGGGAGCTTGACCTCAATAGGTAAAATGGCTTCAGATCCAAAGACTAGGGAAAATGGAGTGGCTCTAGTGGGGGTGTGGATGCTTGTGCGATAGGCCCATAGGGCAGGGTTGAGATGGAGGTGCCAGTTGCGGCTAGCTTCATTGACTGTCTTTTTAGAATGCGGAGGATAGTTTTATTTGAAGCCTCTTCTTGACCATTTCCTTGAGGGTAATATGGGGTGGAGAAGTGGTGTTTGATTTCAAATTTTTTGCACAAGGTACAAACTTCTTGGTTCTTGAATGGATTTTTGTTGTCAGTGATGATGGAATGAGGGATACCATAGCGACAGATGATATAATGGAGGATAAACTTGGAGATTTGGGTGCCAATGGTGTAGGTGAGTGGTATTGCTTCCACCCACTTGGTGAAGTATTCGGTAGCAGTGATTATGAATTTGTGGTCATTGGATGATGGTGGATGGATTTTCCCTACAAGGTCGAGTCCCCACTATGAGAAAGGCCATGACATCGTGATTGGTTGCAATTCTTGTGTTGGGGCATGAATGAGATCTCCATGCTGTTGACATGGTAGGCACTTCTTGATAAACCTGTAGGAGTCTCATTCTATGGTTGGCCAATAGTATCTAGTCCTCAAGATCTTTTTAGCAAGAGCGGGTCTACTTGAATGTGCCCCACAGATACCTACGTGTAGCTCTTGCAAGGCCACTCTAGCTTCCCTAGAGTCTAAACATCATAAAAGCGTGCCCTCAAGACTCTTTTGTAGAGGGTATCTCCTACAAGTGTGAAGCGGCGGCTCGGTGGATGAAAGGTTTTCGTTGTGAGGTGGATAGGTTGGGAGGGAGGATGTTATCATGAAAATATAGGTAGGTTTCTTGATACCACGGGGATAGGGGACCAATGACTTTGCACACTAGCTCTGATTGAGGAACGTCATATGCTGGGATAGGGAGCTCTTCGATCAGAAATTTGCACCTCTTGCTGTCTTTCTTCATGTAGACCAGGTATCTGATGGTAGCCATGGTATCTGTAGCTTTGTTGTTTAACCTTGGGATCTGCTCAAAGTGAATGTCATCAAAGTAGTCTTTAAAGTCATTGACCATCTTTTTGTAAGGCAGAAGTTTATCATCCTTTGTCTTGTACTCATTGTTTACCTACCAGATGACCAGTTGAGAGTCTCCATACACTGTCAGCTTCTCAATTTTCCACTTGATTACCATTTAGAGACCTATGATAAGGGCCTCATATTCTGCCACGTTGTTGGTACATGGGAACGTGATTTTGAATGACTTGGGGATTGTGTCACCTTGAGGGGTAACAAACAGGATGCCTGCCCCTGAGCCTCTGTGTGTGTATGATCCGTCAAAGTACATCTTCCATGATTCTGTGGCTAGTGTGATTGTTAAGATAGCTTCATTAGGGAACTCTGCCAGTGCTGGATGTTTTGCAAGAATGGGTGCTTCAGCCAGCTAATCAAAGATAACATATCCTTTGATGGCCTTTCTCTTAGTGTATTCAATGTCAAATTCAGTGAGAATCATGACCCATTTTGCCATTCTCCCAGTAAGAGCAGCTCTGTTTAGAAGATATTTCAATGGATCAATCTTGGTGACGAGCTTGGTTTTATGATTAAGCATGTAGTGTATTAATTTTTGTGAAGTAAAGACCAGGGCTAGACATGCTCATTCAATTGGCATATAGTTAAGCTCATAGGATATCAGAGTGTGGCTAATGTAATTGATAGCTCTTTCCTTTCCTTGCTCATCGTGTTGTGCTAATAAGGCTTCGATAGCTGTCTCTATTGCTGAAATGTATAGTAGGAGGGGTTCTCCTTGCCTTGGTTAAGTTAGAATAGGGGGATTAACTAGGTATTCTTTTAGATGATCAAAAGTAGCCTAACACTGGGTGTTCCAGACAAAAGCTATATCTTTTTTGAGTAGGTGCTGCAATGGTTGACATTTATCGGCCAATTAAGCAATGAACTGACAAATAGATTAAAGTTTTCCTTGCAGACTTCTCAGTTGTTTTATTTTTTTTGGAGGAGGCATCTCAGTGATGGCCTTGACTTTTGTAGGATCTACTTCAATTCCTCTTCTAGAGACTATGTATCCTAGAAGTTTTCTGAAGGTGACCCCGAAGATACACTTCTTTGGATTCAGACGAACATTGTATTGTTCTAATCAGTCAAAGATTTTTGCCAATACATCAAGATGTTCTTCTCGTGTCTTTTATTTCCCTAGCAAGTCGTCCACATAGTCTTCCATGATATGGTGGAAAAGATCATGGAAGTTGATAGTCATTGCTCTTTGATACGTGGCTCCAGCATTCTTTAGATCAAACGACATTACCACACAGCAGTATGTCCCCCATGGACATATAAAAGATGTCTTATGTTGGTCCTCCTTTGCGATCTAGATTTGGTTGTACCTTGAAAAGTTGTCCATAAGGGATAACATCTCATGTCCTGCTGTGAGATCCACTATCATGTCAATGTTAGGCAATGAGAAGTCATCCTTTGGGTAGGCTTTGTTGAGATCTCTGAAGTCAATGCAGCAGCAGATTCAGCCATCAGGTTTGGCTACTGGTACTAGGTTGGAAACCCATTCAAGGTAATCAATGGGGCGAATGAACCCAACATCTAGTAGTTTCTTTAGCTCTGCTTTGACTAGGAGGGCCATCTAGGGGTTCATTTTTTTGAGTTTCTGCTTTACTAGTTTAGCATCAGGATGTACTGCAAGATGATGGACAACCAAAGTAGGATCAAGCCCTGGTATGTCTGCGTAGGTCCATGCAAAATTATGATTTCTACATTTGAATAATGTTAGGAAGTTTTCTTGCTCTACTGTACTGAGAGATTCCACCTTGAAAGTGATTTTCGGTTCTTCTTTTGTCCCAAGATTCATCTCTTGGGCTGGCTCTACCAGGATGGGTGACCGATCTGGATAAATTTTGTCTATCTCGAGAAGGCCCATGCTTCCATCTCCTAGCACCTCATGGAGGTTTTCATTAGGAGATGCATCTTTTATTTTTATTTTTTTGGGATCTGACACTGCCGCAGAATGGTTTTCACCAGCAAATCCTTGTTTGATTTTTATATTTTTATGACTAGAAGCAGGAGTTGTCTCCCTGAAATAAGCATACATATCAAGTTCCATGATATATCCTACTCTGTGATCTCCCAGGGGGAAGTGATCTCTAACCCCCATCATTTCAATGATGGCCTCATCGTTAGGTGCTATGTCGAAGACAGGACGTCCCCGTTGGTCCCAGTCTATGAGGTCTGGGTATATAAGTGGTAGGTCATTGGATGACGAGGCTAGGGTGGTGACCGTGTAGATGGTGCATATGGATGAGTCAAAGAAATTGGCAAAGTCACTAAAGGCATCTTGAAGGCCCATTTCATTGACATTGCCAACTTCAAGGGAGATTGTAGCGACCTCAGCTAAGATACATTCACCGGTAGTGAGGATACATTATCATTGACTGTATCCTAACCCTTGAATATAGGGGTTTCTTGTTGCTTGCAGCAGTTCCATGATCCCCTATTCATGAAGGCTGATACTGCCTTGTCCTTTATAACCCATGTTTTTGACAATTTCAGACCCTTTACCATAGATTTCTGTTGGTATGGTAGGAGTTTCTTGCTCAGGGTGTTCATGCTTATATAGCCAGGATGAGATATCTTCGAGCACATCTTGATCGAGGAGATGTTTCTTTTCAAAGATGGGTGATGGTTTACACTTGATGACAACTGTGTTGGCTACTTCTATCTTTGGGATGCCAAACATTTTAGGATTGGGTAATGTGCCCACACAAAAGGTACTGTGCAGGTCATATTCCCCACATCCCATGTCACTAAGCTTGATCTTGACCTCGGGCAGTGGAGGTGTTTGGGAGGAAGTGGTGGTAGTGTTGGCGGGGTCTATGTATGAGGTGGAAGCTATTGGATTGGCTTTGGTGGTGGCTTTGTTGTATGGGCAGAAGGTGTGGTCATGGCCTTCCAAGAAATTGTAGTATTGGAAGGGGCGGGGGTTGGCATAGATAGTTACTTCCGTGTCGTTGTGGGGGAACTTGAGGCATTGATGGAATGTGGATGGGACCCCTTGCATGGCATGGATCCGTGGTCGGCCAAGAATAATGTTGTAGGGGAGGTCAAGATCAAGGACTTGACATTTTGTTTCAAGTATTTTCTGTCCCACTTGAATAGGAAGCTTGATAGTGCCTTCAGAGAGTCGCTCGGTGTCATCATACCCTTTGATTGTGATGCACTCACTAGTGTCAACAACCACATTTGAGTATCCCAAGTGTTTTAATAGTTTAAGAGTGCATATGTTTAGGCTAGAGCCACCATCTATTAAGACTCTTTTAATGATGTGTTTATGGATACCGACTTCGATGTGTAAGCATCATTGTGTAAGTGTTCAGAAGCAAGGAGATCCTTTTCTGAAAATGTGAGATGGTGAGGTGCAGCGATATGTCCTACCATGGCTTGGAATTGGGTCACATTCAAGTTGGTGGGAACTTGAGTTTCTAAGAGTGCTTTGTCAAGGACATCTTTGTGAAGGGGTGATGTGCGGAGTAGCTCAAGTATGGATATTTGTATAGGGGTCTTTCCTAGGTGCTCTAGGAGGTTGTACTGATTGGTAGGTGATGGGCGCGTGGTTGGATGAAGGGGTAGGGGATCTGATGTGGATGCGGACGTTTGTTCTGTGGTAGGGGCTATGCGGTTGGATACATGGCCATGACGGGTTGTGATAGTACAATTGGGTACTTGTGCTCGAATGGTGATTGTGTTGACATAGTAAGATGATGGTTCTATCTATCCTATGATAGAGTCATAGGATGCGGGTGGTGGGGTGACATTGTATGCTTGATTGGATAAGGAGGCTTTATTATGGTTAGGTAGTGGATCCTTGTAAGCTCTGAGATTGGCATTTGGTGATGGTTAGGTTCTTTGATCAAGGCTGACTTGATTTTGATCTATGAGATCTTGGACGCAATGTTTTAGTTTCATGCAATCAGCAGTTTTGTGGCCCACAATGCGGTGGTAGTCACAATAGTCATTTTCATTATACCATGCTGCTTTGAGCTCATTCTCTTGACATGTTCTAATAGGTGGGAGTGTGATCAAACCTTTTTTGAGACATTTGTCGAGGATGTCGTCAATGGGTTCCCCTAAGGGCATAAATTGCCTTCGAGGTTTGTTTGGTTTATTTTCCCCCCTTGGTTATTTGTATTGGTTGCATATGTATGTGCAGGTGTTTGATTTTGTACATGTTGGATGGCTTTCAGGTCTATGACATTGTCATTCGAAGTGTTCTTGTTCTTCTCCTAATAGCATGGCTTGTCATTTCATTGCGTGTTGGCATTGTTTGTATTGGGGGTGTTGGTATGGGGTTTGTTGTTGTTGTTGTTGGATTTGTAGTCATACAATTTGATGGAACCCTTGGTGATGAGGGCCTATTTGATGGTAGTACCTTTGTCGATGACTTCCTCAAACGTAGACGCACAAAGGATTTGTAAATGGAACTCTATTTCCTGATTGAGGTTGGTCACAAACATGGTGACGAGTTGTTTTTCAGGGATTGGCCATGGGAGTTTGCTTGCTAAGTTTCTCCACCTTTGCAAGAAGGAAGCGAAGGATTCTCCACTTTTTTGTTTTGTGTTGCAAAGGTCTGTTATAGATATTTCATGCTCAAAGTTGTAGGAGAAATGGTTTACAAATTTTTCCACAAGCTCAGGGAAAGTCCTAATGCTTGGGGGAAGATGTGTGAACCATTCAGTGGTTTGACTGCCAAGGCTTCTTGGAAATAGTCTCATTAGATAGGTATCATTATTTGAGACTTCTAAGCAAGCGATGTAGAAATCCCTAAGATGATCCCTAGGGTCTCCCTTTCCCTTGTGCGATCAAATGGATAGGGGCAAATATCCTCAAGGGAATAGTGCTTGCACTTGCCCCCAATTTGCATGTCGTCTACCTTTTGGATCAAGGCCTGTACAATGGTTGTGAGATCCTATGTTGGTTGTGGTTGGGGTGTGTAGGTTGTTGATGGATGAGGTGTTGAAGATTGGGTGGGATTTGATATTGGAGGTTTGAGGAGGTCATGTTTTGATATTGTGGGGTGGTGTTTTGATTGATTTGTGCAAGATGTTGTTGATGAGTGTAGAGTTGTTGGAGAATATGTGGAGGCATTTGAGGGTTGGAGTTATGTTGTGTCGATGATGCATTGGATGGATTGACATTAGATGGGTTGGCATTTGATGGGTTGGTCGTATTGTAAGGTGGTTGTGAGAATAATTGTCTTAGGTAAGCTATAGTTTGAGGGGTGGGTGGAGGCACACTTGTGGAGGTACTTGCATGCGTGGTGTTCCCTTGTATGGCTAAGGTGATTTGTGGAATGGAAGAGGTTACATTAGTTGTGATAGTGGATGTGGTGATAGGTTGGGATGTGGTAATATTGGAGGTACTTGTGGGAATCGTAGATGTGGTAGCGGTAGAGCTTGTGGAGGTGGTAGATATGGTGGGTGTTGATGTTTGAGAGATGATAGGTTGAGTGTTTGATGTAGATGCTTGGGTGTTTGATGTGGTAGGAATGATGGTAGAGGTGGATGGTTGGGATGATGTTGTGTTATGGGGTGGTTGGGTACTAATTTTGAGGAGATAGTCAAGAAATCTATTTGGATCTGACCTTAGGACTTTGGCAAGTATGTCCATATTATTAGCATCTTGTGTAAAGTTTAATACATCTTGATCATCTTGGGACATGGTGGGTGGTGGTGGTGGTTGCAAAAAATGGAAGGGGTTTTCATTGGGATTTGGAAGAGCATAGGTAGATTATGTGTTTGGTTGATGGGTATGTTGTTGCTATTGGTGTTAGGCATTCCTATGCCGCCATATTGTCCAGATTTTGCCATTTCTTGATTCTTTTTGTGTTGTGATCTAGTTATGGGCATGCACATATATGGATTTGATTTTTGAGGTGGAGTGAAATGGATTTAGAGACCTTAGAGAATTTGGATTAAATTGTAGGACCCAAAGATGGATGATTTAGTGATATGGAGTAGCGAAGAAGATGAAGGGGTGATTGTAGTGTGATGAAAGATTGATAGGTTTTTTCAAAAAGATGTTAACCTAGGGGTGATAAGAATGGATGGTAGTGTGATTGTTTTTCACAAATTTGGACCAAAAGGTAGATGATGGATGATGTTTTCTTGAGGATGGTTTGAGAAGAGATTTTGAAGTTTGGTTTTGATGTTTGATATGAGAGATTAGGATGATGTTTTGATGGTCAACAAATTGAGCTTAGATAAGACCTAGATTTGTGTCGCACAAATAGATGTTTCTCTTTGTTTGGGGTAGAATAATGACCTTGTACAAGAGGGATGATTATTTCACTTGAAAGGTTGACTAATGATCTTCCAAGCAAAATGTGATGTGAATGATGAAATCTAGATCAAGCTTTGGCTCAAAGGGATGATGAGTTTTTTGGTTGATGATTTTTCAATGGGTGTTTTGATTTGAAAGATTTTTCGATATGTTTTTAGATTTTGGAATGATTTCTTATGACGAGGATATTTGTTTGGTCCAAAATGGTATGCAAAGGTTAATGAGGATGAATAGATGAGAGGATTTGATATAGCGAAGGGTCCAACAATGATAGTGATTGATTCTCTAGGGTCACAATGAAGGCATGACTTGGAAAATTTGAGGTGAAAAATGGATGGGTACTGACAGTTTTTTGGAAGGTGAATATGGATTATGGCAGAGCAGGTCCTAAAGATTTCAGCTAAATGGGTCTTAGTTTCAGGCAAGTCAATCTGCAAATAGTGCCAATCCATAGGTGAAATGACACCAAAAGTAGATAGCTATGGCGCTGAAATAGGGCAGTGTTGGTTGAGGTCCTGAAAAAGACAAATTTTGATGGCAATTCAGATTTGTTTTGATTGAAGTTTGATCAAATGATTCTCATTGTCTCTTGGCAAGTTGTTTTGTAAACAAATTCAAGCACAATAACATACAATAACTAAGATTTTTGTTGGTGAAAAAGACGTGTGATTTTGTTAAACAAGCACTTTGCAAAACCTAAGGCGAAGATATGATAGTATTTGTTGAATCCCCTAGCTATGCCTATTCAAAGCGGGTAGCTCTAGGATCTTGGTAGCACTAGCTCCTCTTTACAATTGCACACACTTCTCATGCATACCAAGATCTGGGTTTCCTATAAGTCTTGTCCCTCACCAAACCTTTGGATTGTCACTTCTACCTTGGCTAAGAACCGTATGAATCAGGGCCACTTCAAAGGTTTCCCTTCTGCGTCAACAAATAGAAGGTTTTTGGCTTGCTAAATAAAGGTTAGTAGTAAGTGCTTTCATTCAGGTGGTTATACATGCGGCAACGGTACTCTCTGTTATGGAGTCTCCTAGCCTCCAAGGGTTATACCTTGGAGGGTTTTGGGGAGGTTGGCTGTTGGTATAACACAACAACACCTGTTGTTTGTGACTTTCATCCCAAACACCTTATTTTATATAGCAGCTTGAAAGATCTTGGCTTTATCTTGTTGCCTCTTGGGTTGTTCCCACCTTTCAAAGCGGGGTGGAAGGCCCTCTAAGGATTAACAAAAGCAATACAACCACAAAAATACTTTTGATCCCGAAGTTCATACAAAAATGCAAGGGGAGAGCATACGTATATTTTGTGCTTTCATCACACTAAACATGGTTCATTTTAGTTCTTTGGATTATGTTGGGGGTGATTAATGCAAGTGTTGTGAGAAGCTTTTGATTCCCAAGGTCACCAAATGGTGTGAGGGAAGCATACACTTTTCACACTACAAACACAAACCACAAAAAAAACACTTCACACAAATTAGCTTGGTTTTCTTGATTATATGAGTGAAGAATGCAGATTGTTGTTCTTTTTAATCTAATGATTTCATCGATGCAATTTGTGCTTCTTTTTAAAGCCCAAAATTGAAATGTTTTGATAGTTGTTGGCAAACACTTGTAAATTTTAGAGCACCAATTTCAAATGTTTTCTAAGCTAATGCACACACACAAAGATTTGTTTGTTGGTTGTCGATCAATTTTATGGCACCAAACTGAAGTGTTTTTTTCTAAGCTAACATGCAAGGGTTCATTTTAAGTTCCAATTGAAGTGTTTGCTAAACTAGAGATAAAAACATCCTACAAAAACTTGTTAGTGCCTGCAAAATGATGGTGATAACCTGCAAACTACTTGTCAGTCCCTGCACATAACCCAAAGTCAGTCTTAGACAATAGCGTTAAAACAAAGACCTAATGACACCACTGTGGACATCAGATGGTGCTACTGATAGAAAAAGATAGAAAACCTGACACTCTAGACAAATGGCGCTGATTTACAATATAGATAGCGCTGATTCAACTAATGGTGCTAGAACATAATACAGAAGGCACTAGAGTTCAATATAGTGCTAATCAAACACATGGAAAGTGCTATAAAGGAAAATAGCACTAATATGACATATATAATGCACTGAAATAGATAATAGAGCTACTATGGACCTAAGAAGGTGCCACTACGCATGCGTCTGAAGGGTCTGGTCAACAGCAAAAATAGCATCGATCTGGGTGTCGATAGTGCCAATACACATCTGAACATGTCTGTCCTATGAAACATAGGTATTCCTGAGTGAAATAGAGGGTTAGACAACACATAGAAGAGGTCCTGTTAGTCCTGTTAATATAACAAATGAAAAGACAAGACCAAAAGAAAGATAAAGTGCATGTGTCTTTAAACAAATTTTTGGAATGACCTCCCCTTCTTTTGTTTAATATTCCTACAAAACAAAGTGTAGATAACACTATAAAACCATAGGAACACCAGATATTGAATGGATTTGTGAGTGAAAGTTGTGGAAGAAAAATGTTCTGCAAAATAGCGCTAGAGTAGTAAATAGCGCCAATACTCTCTAAAGATAGCGCCACTGCATAGGGTAGATAGCGCTGGTCCTACAAAATCACGTCTAGACAACAAAAACTCACAAAATTTGATTAGATATGGACCTTGCGGGTCTCACCGGGCATGCCAATGTAGATTAGAAAAATCAAGTTGAAGGTAAAATACAAATTAAATGCACAATAAAACAAAGAGTTATACCTCAAACAAGAAAGACCCAATCTCATCAAGGGAAAGGAAACTTGCACCCAAAAGCTCCTAAGATAAACCCTAGATAAATGATTCAAATGTGAAATGCTTCTATTCTATTTGCAACTCACAATTCTAGCTCATTAGACATTTGGACATGGTAACATTACTTAAAACTTGGATCCCAAATGGGTTGGAGGATGAAGTATTTATAGAGATTTTGGAGGGATTTTGATCCAAGGGTGGAGATTGCTTTGGAAGATCAATGGTGGAGGATAAAAGTGATGTGGAGGGCCTAGATTAGATCTTGGAGGAATGAAGGGCTAGGAATAAAAATAAAACTTTTATTCATTTTGGGAAAGGGGTGAATTAAATGAGTATGGGTGAGATAGAATATTTATGAATTAAGGATTCATATGAGGAGTGTAAAATGAATTAAAAATTCATTTGGGATAAGTGGAGATAAATGAGTCATGGGTATGGTAAGGGGTTGTAAGAGGAATTAATTGTGATGTGAGATGTATTTAAATAAAAAATTGACTTATGTGGATATATTTCAATTTTTTATTTGGAGGATGTGGGGAAGGGTGTTAAACTAGGTTTGACCACCCAAATGAGAGGTTAGGATTAATTAAACATAAGTTTTATTTAATTAACCCTAGGGCTAGGATGAGGTAGGCTAGGGTAGGCAATTAAATAATAGCTATTTAATTGTCTAGGGTAGGGATAGGTCAATTAATAGGTTGAATTAATTAGTTAAACATGATCTAGCTAATTAATTGGATTTTAGTGAGAGGAAAATTGACCAAATAAATATTGCATATTTATTAAATTAATTGGCTAAGGTTTGAACTATTGAATTAATAGAATTAATTCAATTGTTGGGGATAGAATGATAGAAAATTGGGTGATGAAGGGATAATTAATTAAATAAGAATTTAATTAATTGAATAGAAGGGAAATTAATAGTTTAGGGATGTCGGGAGTCGGTTTGATAGTAAAAGACATTTTTAGGTGTCTACAGGTATTAGTTTGCAAGGTTTTTTAAAATAAAAATGAAAAAACACTGTCAAAAGGGTCAGCCAAACATATGAGGGAAAAAGAAAAAACCTGAAGACAAAACTTGTGGCCTTTCTTCACTTCATTTTCATTTTGTAATCTTTTCACTCTGCTGGGAGTCGCCATGGTTTTGAGGTTATCTGGAGGTTTCTTCACAGAGATTTCATGCAAGATCACATTGAAGTCAAGCCTGGTAATTTTCTCTATGTGCAAACAAAACTATCTTTCTATTGTTTGTGAATAAAAAATGCTTGTTTCGAGCTCCATTTATGCAAAAAATGATGAAAGTGTTTTGATTTTCTATACTTCCTTCTTCATGATTAGTTTTGATAAACCCCATGATTTTGTTTCTAAGAAAAAGTAAAGAAAAAATCAACAAAACTCCTCTCTACACTCAACATCTAAAACTCTCATCCCTCTAGTCTTTACCATGGCTTTTCCCTATTTTAGAAGTGTTCTTTTTGTTCAATGTAGTAGGTTGTGGACTTTAAATTTGAAATACAGGTTGAGCTTTCTCTCATTGACTTTTCCTTACCTATGCTTGGCTGAGCCTTTATCTCTATTTGTATATGACTGCCTTGCCTTCTGTAGCCACTCACACTACTCTCTGATTTGATTTCTGATGATTGTTTCTGTTGGAATGCTTTCAAGTCCTGTAGGTGATGACTCTGTGAATGGTCACCTTGCTGCTTCTTAGGGCATGGACTATTCTATAGTATTGAAAGTATGAATAATACATATTAATTCTACTATTTTGGAAGCCAAGAGTCCTTTCCCTTTTAAAGCTTTTCTCCTATGGCATGAGGGTGTCAAAACAACAAGATGTTACTCTTCGTATAACTTCATCAGAAGAAAATGCTCTGATGGATCTACTAAATTTTATGTATAGTGGAACTGTAGCAACAAATAGTGCTCCTAGATTGCTTGATGTTCTAATGGTTGCAGATAAATTTGAGGTGGCCTCTTGTATGCTCCATTGTAGCAAGTTGCTAAGGAATTTACCTATGACACCAGAACATGTATTGCTATATTTGGAACTTCCATCAAGTGTGCTTATGGTAGATGCAGTTCAACCACTGACTGATGTAGCTAAGTAGTATCTTGTGAATGAGTCTGAGCTACTTATCTACAAGGCCATTATCTCTGTTCGGAGCACATTTCATGCATTTAAAAGAGACAGACAGTAGGGGCTAGTGGATGTCATGAATGACACTCCTTTGTACTTTATATTCCTCATGCACCTTTCTCTGCACACCTCCTTAATCCCTCCTTCCACGAGTGCCTTATTTAGTGGCATTCTCAACTACCCCCCAAATCTTGCTTGTAAATCTTATTTGTTTGGATGTCTTCTCTGTAGGGTTCTCTATCACCTCTAGTAGACTTTTACATTTTGGCAGTCCTCATAAGTGGTTTGTTGTTGATGTAACCATAAACAAACTGTATGTATGAAGATTTGCATTATACCATGTATGCTATGATTTCCTACTCATACTTTCAATAGCTACCCTTAGTACTGCTCTTTCTATGCTTTGTTAAAAGCAAAATCCATTTATCTCTGCAGTGGAAGACTTAAAGTGGACTATATTTTTATTATTTGCTAGACTATTTCTTTATTGCCAAGACTTGCTGTTTGCCTTGACAATACTGCCACGCACCTCCAAAATCACTGATATACATTATATTTGTACTTTATCCTATTACTTGTTCTTTATCTCATTTGCATTTTGATAATATCCATCCAATTTGAATTTGATAATAAAACACTTTCCTCATGCACGGTTGTACTCTACTCCATAGGTCACTTTAGATCCTCCATGTTCTTTATTAAGGTTTTAAACTACTTCCTAGCAAGAGATGACTGTCCCAAATGATAGAAATGATTGGTGTTCCTTTGTTACTGGGTAGTACCTTCTCGTTTATTGTTTCTTTAACATGTATCTTAGTCAAAATGTATGACTGTCACTATGGTACTTATGAATTCATAAAAACAAAGTCCGTAAATTCAAGATGACTATCCATTCACCACCTATAGTCATTGCATAGCTGCTTTATGTTTGTTGAAGTCACTTTACTTATTATTTTTCATTGTTCTACAATCATCTTTATGGATGACTTTACTATTATGCAATAATTATATAACTATCTCATGGCTATCATGGAAGCTTCATTTGGAATATCATGTGGTTCCAACTTAGGTTTAAACAAAGACATCCTTGCATAGTATCATGACTGACTTTTACCATTCTGTCACATATTGTCCCCTGGATTTCTCCCCTTTCATGAGTGTCCTCAGAATTGTACAATACATTGTCAAGTTAACTTTGTCTTCAATATTTGAACTACTTTTGTGATAAATTAAATGCCTTTTATTTCAAACATTAAGACTATTACAAGACAATACTATCTATTGAATTATTGAAGGAACCTTTACTAATCAAACTTCTTGCAAGCTCACTGTTATTTATAGTTTTAGATCTTAAAAATTGTCAAAGCAAATTCACCTCTACTCTTAACCTGCTACAACAGACCTATCTGACAGTGCTTAGTGACATTGTGAGATGGTAAAGGGTGAAACCTTATTTACTACCTTGGGTGCAATGGAGATATAAGTATGCTTGATATTCATTGTCCTCTCTTGAAAATCTCTAACCACTATCTCAAATGTATTGTTTCCTCATTCATGGTTAAGGATCACTGTCTTAATGTATCTTCCATGATCTTTGTGACTTTATGAGCCAATGATAGACTCACTTTAACTCTACTCCACTGTCCAATCATGGTGGCTGTCTTTTCTTATTAGGTTCCAATTGAGCAAATATTTTTTCATTTATGCTAGTGATGTTAATCAACTCACCATTATAGGTGATGAGATATACGCTCAAAGTTGATAAATGTAATGCTTTTACACTCTTATCCCTCTGGAAATAAGAGGGCAACATGCTAGGTTCAACCCTTGTGGGAGCCCATTTTACTCCACATACTGTGATGTCAAATATGATGTAATATGAAATGATAAATAAACCTGTACCTACACAGTGAAACAACAAGTTAGCAAAATAATGAAGCTAAAAAATTCAAATGATGTATTAATTCTTCTGCTCCTAAATGTTCCTAAATGTTTGTGAAATCTACATATTTGATCAAATGTTTCAAAAGAGTAGATTATATATCATTTGATGTATGCATATGAGGAGAAATTTGATTCTAAGCTCTAACACAATCTATTTGTGTAGGTATCTCTGGAGAGACCAACGAAGGAGCTGGAGCTGAAGACACAACTATCAACTTAATGATTCATCATTTAGGCAATGACAAATCAAATTTCCTTTCATGTTCTTTACTTCTTCATTTGTATAGTTTAATCTTGTGTTTCATTTCATCATGTATGATCAATTACTCCCATGGTTTGTGTCATTCCCACATTTCCCATGCCGTCATGACACACAACACATGTGTCATGTTTACATTTGTCATGTGGTCATGACACGAGTTACCAAAAACTTTTCTGCATGTCCCTAGGAACCCCCTTGCATGCAAGCAACATCCGATCACACGTGATCCTCATCCCTCTTGGGAATGGATCAGTTTGATAGGGAATAACATATGTGTAAACACTACCTCTAATTTTCTGTGGCCTGGGAATATAACCTGCGCAACTAGATCAAGTGTCAATCACATCATGGATAATCATAGCTGAAGCAACTAAAACTAAATACATGTCATTGCACACAACATTAATCATTCACAACATAATTCAACATTAAACTACATTTTCTATCTAATGTCACATAATCATCATCAATTAATGAATCCACATAATGAACTAGAAATCACATCAATAATCATCATCTAATATATCTCACATGTCTAATCTCATCATAGCATCAAAATATGATCAAATTGAATCACCACATGTCTAATCAATGTCAAACCAGAAATCAGGAGATATAATCTAATCTGCATATGAGAACAATAGTCTCTAAAAGTCTGATAATGTCACCAACTCTAATGTAAAACGATCAAAATAGGGAAGTGAAAATAATTGGCCTCACATCCTCCCCCTAAGACTAAACTTCCTCTTGGAAGTCATTAAAAAAGTGAGGATAGAGTACCCTCAAACTAGCTGCATCCTCCCAATTCATTGTGACCTCATCATAACAATCCCACTAGACCCTAACTTGGTCCAGCTCTCGACCTTGAAGGCCTAGTGTCTGACAAGCCAATATGTGAATTGGTTCCAAAGCTAACTGCTTGTCCACCTCTACCTATAGAGCACTCCAGTCCAATACATGAGATAAATTAGATATATATCACCTTAATAAGAAATATGAAAGACATCGTGGATACACGACAGGCTAGGTGGCAATGCTAGACGGTAGGCAATAGGTCCTATCCACTCCAAGATCTCAAAAGGTCCTACAAATCGTGGTGCAAAATTAGAGCCCTTTCCATAATGGATTGGACTCTTGTGGGGCCGCACTCTAAGGAATACTCTATCCCCAACTGAGAAGTTCTGATCAAGTCTCTTAGCATCAACATACTTCTTTTGTCTATCTTGTGCCTTCTGAAGTCTCTGCCTAATCAGTGTGACCTACTGCTCCATATCCTGAACCAACTCTAGACCAATGGCAACCCTATCCTTTATCTGATCCCAACTCAATGGTGTCCTACATGGTCTACCATATAAAGCCTAAATAGGAGGCATACCCAATGAGATGTGATGCCCATTATTATAGAAAAAAACAACCAGATACAGATACTACTCCCATCTAGACTAATGGTCCATAACATACATATGAAGCATGTTCTCCAACACCTGATTTACCCACTCTATCTATCTATCTATCTCGGGGTGATATGTAGAACTAAAGTTGAGCTGTGTGCCCAATGCCTGCTACAAAGCTCTCCAAAAGGCTAAAGTGAACACTGAATCCTTGTCAGAAATGATGTGGTGAGGTACCCCATGTAATCTCACAATGTCATCCAAGAATACTCTTGCCACTGCTGGTACATTTTTCATCGTGAGTACAGGTGAGAAATGCACCACCTTGGTCAACTTGTCAACTGTCACCATGATGTCATCATGGCGATGCGAAGACATAGGAAAACCAAAAATGAAATCCATGGAAATGGTGTCCCATTTCTACTCAGGTATCTTGTGAGGGTATAAAAGACCTGCTGGATGCTGATGCTCAACCTTGACCCTCTAGCACTCAAGGCATCGAGCAACAAACTTTGCAATATCCTATCTCATACCTGCCCAATGGTATAGCTGTCGTAGGTTGGCATGCATCTTTTTCACTCCTAGATGTGCTGCATATGGTGCTCTGTGAGCCTCTGATAACACTATAGTACATAAGTCACCTGCGTGGGGTACATAGATGCATTGTCTATGATGAAGTAACCCATCTTCCTCTAGTGAGTATCCTGCAAACTTGCTCATAAGGGCCCTCTATGAACAGATCTCTTGCTGCACCTCAAGAAACCACTCATCCTCAGGCAAATGCCAAATAATGCATCATCTCAAGTCCACACTCAGAGTCAAGGTCAAGATCTCATGGTGCCTCTGACTCAATGTGTCAGCAACCACATTCTCCTTCCCTTTGATGTAGTGGACATCAAAGTTGTACTTGCAATGAAACTCCATCCAACACCATTGACGGGTGTTCAAATTTAGCTATCTGAATATGTACTGAAGACTATGATGATCTGAATGAAGCTCAAAGCGATGACCCAATAAGAAAAGTCTCCAATGGAGTAGAGCATGAACTACTGCTGCAAGTTCCAAATTGTGAGTGGGGTAGTTCAGCTCATGGGTCTTGAGCTTTCACGACTCATACGTGATCACTCTACCACCCTGCATAAGTACGAATCCCAAACCCTCAAGTGATGCATCCGTGCAAACCATAAAATCTACTGCTAGATCAGGAACCACTAAAATGGGAGTGCTGGTAAGATGCTCCTTGAGGACCTCAAAAGCCCTCTCACATTGCTCAGTCCATAGAAAACTCTTCCCTTTTTGCTAAAGGTAAGTGATGGGGTGCGCTATCTGAGAGGAACCTCTACAAATCTATGGTAATAACCAGCTAATCCCATAAAGCTGTTGACCTCTGTCGCATTGGTGGGTGTTGGCCAATCTTTGATAGCCCTAATCTTTGATGGATCTATAGAGATTCCATTACCAGATAGGATGTGCCCCAAGTACTATCCCTCTATCCTAAAAAATGCACACTTTAGCAAGTTCTCATAAAGATTCTACTGCCTCAAACACTGTAAAACCCGATGTAGGTGCTCCTCATGCTCCTCCTCGGTCTGTGAATAGATCAATATGTCATCAAGGAAAATAATCATGAACCGATCTAAGTAGGTATGGAACACCTTGTTCATGAGACTCATGAACACTGCAGGGGCGTTCGTCAAATTGAAGGGGACCACAGTGAACTCATAGTAGCCATAACAAGTCCAGAAGGTAGTCTTATGGATATCCACCTCTTGGATATGCAACTGATGGTAGCCGAACTTCAGGTCAATCTTAGAGAACACCCTAGCTCCTTGCATCTGGTTGAAGAGATCATCAATCTTGGGCAGAGGATAATGGTTCTTCACCGTCACCTTATTCAACTACCTATAATCCATGTATAATCAAAGAGACCCATGCTTCTTCTTCACGAAGATGACAGGAGCACCCCAAGGTGAAACACTCAGTTGAATGTGCCCCTTCTTGAGCAAGTCCTCAAGCTATAACTTGAGCTTTGTGAGCTCATGAGTGGTCATCCTGTAGGGTGCACGAGACACTCACTTGGCACCCAACACTAATTCAATATGAAAGTCTACCTCACGACGGGGTGGCATCCCTGGTAACTCTGTTGGAAACACATCGACAAACTCTCTCAGGATCGGATGGTCATCCAAAGATGCCTTAGGCTCGTCATCTGATCTGTCACTCACTATAATAGTGAACATCTAGCATCCCTTCCACACGCAGCACTTAAGATGTTGAGTGGATATCATATGAACTGCTGTGGGCTTCTGAATGCCCACCATCTCAACTAATGTACCATGATCGTCTAAGTAGTTAATCACCTTTCAGTGACAATCTAACTTGGCTCGATGAGCTGCAAGCTAGTCCATACCCAAAATCACATCGTAGGATCCTAATGTCATAACTCTAAGGTCACATACTATGGCAAAGGGTCCCAAAGATATCTCACATTCATGGACTAAGGCATCTACTATCATCTTGGCCCCTGAGGCCAACTCAACCACCCACCTATCACCCTGCCTAGAGGCCACTAGCCTGTAATGCTCCACTAATGATGGAGATATGAAAGAGTCAATAGCACTAGAGTAAAAAAGAATAGAAATGGGGACACCCCCTATCATACCTGATGTCTCAATCAATGATGCTTGAAAATTAGCTTGGTGGTTATCAACCACTGCGAACATATGGTGGGACATACCCACATCTCCAACTGTCTCCTTTGATCCTCCTGTACGAGGCTGTCCCCCTGCTATAAAGACCTATGGACACTCTCTGGCTAGATGTCCCACTCCACCACACACATAAGATGAGCCCCTAGCCTACACCTGTCCAGTCTGAGTCCTACTCGACTGCTGCTGTCCAGATCTACTTGTGGACCCCTATGAACCCTTGTATGACTATTGCAACCTCACAGGTCCTGTAGGTGGTCCCTACTGCCTCTAATCTCTACGCGGGCCCTACTTCTGCCAACCTTGATTATGCCCCCATGTGCCCTCTACTATGGCTAGGATCTCTGTTACTACTACGGTTGTGGGGGCCTAGGAGGTAAGGATGCGGAACTAAATCCTCCTCTTTGAGGTGGCGGTGGTGGTTTACGATAGCTCTGCTGATGCTACTGCTGCCCATGATCTTGAAACTGAGGGCATGAACTCTGCCCTTGACCCTATATCTCCTTAGCTATGTATACCTTCTTGGTAGCATCACTCAATGTCTAGGGGTCTGCCATGTGAACAGGCCATGCTATGCTATGTGTTGTGATGTTCACAACATGCCCCATTATGCTCCTTAGCAAAATGGGGACCCCTGCTGATGTCTTGCTTTTTGCTTCTGCTTGTGTTTTTTCTGCTTCCTGGCGGTCTGGTAAAAATGAAGGTCAGGTGCATCATCATCATAATATTGAATAGGGTAGGTCATCATCATGAGGTCAGTTTGTCAAAGTTCATATTTTATTGCTGTGACCTCATATTTAGAAAGAGCTTGAAATTCCATGCAGGTTTGCCTTTTACTTTACTTGAAAATTCGTCCATGTGTGAAAGTTATGCACGGTCAAAGTCTTGGTCAAACCTGATATTCGCAGGAGGATCATCATATTTTTTATCCTAAGTCATGTTGTCAGGATCATCATGATCTTGGTCTATCACCCGATAAAAATCATGCAGTCGCAGTATCTGGACGTCAATTTTAGGTGGTAGTTCCCTTTACCCGTCAAATGACCTCAGGTGCATCATCAGCATCATGATTTTCTTAGGAGCGTCATATTTTATAAACTTGGTTTTGCTGTATGAGGACATCATCATCATATTTGAAACGCACCCCCCCGACAATATCCTGAGGTTCAAATATCATGATGACATCGGCTTTAAGTCAAGGTAAGTTCCCCGTCGAAGTGGTCTTTTGTATCGCAAGCATCATCATGATAATTCAACATTACCTGATCTTATATTATCATGCTGATCACCCAGACTTAGAAAAATCCACCTTCGGCATATTTGCGTGCGCGTGTTATAATCCTATCGCAAGGTCATCATCATGATATTTGCTGAACTTCGAATTATGATGATGACGACTCCATATCATCTTGATCTTTCACGAGTCATTTGCTGAAATTCGCTAAGTGATGGATGCATCATCATCATAATTCGATTAAGAGGATCATCATCTTCATATCCTCCTGATATCCAGTTAGCGAATATCATGATGATCACCCTATCTATTCAGAGGGGGTCGATATTGCATTTCTCAACAGCATGATCATATTTCACAATATCACCCTAGCGCAAATATCATGATGACCTTAACTCATCCTTGTGCTCCGAAGACAAATTATGATGATGACGTCATCATGATAAATCAATGAGGGTCATCATCATCATATGTTTTATCCTGTCCTGTAGTCAAGATCATCATGATCTTGTTTGTCCACCTGATATTTCGCAAAGTCCTCCTGCCGATGAAATACAACCTTTTGCACATATCCTGATGATCATCATCATCACATTTTCCCTTCGGTAGGATTTTTCCCAAACATGATCCGGTTGGCGAAATATCATGATGACGTCATGTTTTAAGTTTAACAAAGGACCCGAACATGATGATGACGTCATCCCGATCTGATAAACGAAGAAGCTAATATCCTAATGATCATCATCATCATTTTTTCTTTCAACAGGATATTTTCCAAAACACGATCAGGTTCACGAAATATGATGATGACGTCTTATTCCAAGTTCGACAAAAGCCCTAAATATGATGATGATCATCATCATCCTGATCTTTCAAGAGGGTTACCTTGGCCGTATGAGGATCTTATTCACTTCATCATCCTGATCATGCTCCTTAGGTGACCCGATATCACAAATATCCCCCTGATCTTAACCAAACATGATGATGACGTCATCCTTAGCATTTCAATGAAGCCCGAATATCATGATGACGTCACCATCATCTTAGTTTCCTCGGTAGCATGATTGTATTCATATCCTCCTATGCTTCGCTAACATGATGATGATGATGTTGTTCTTTTCTCCAATATGCAGAAGCAGAATATCATGATGATGAAGTATGTCGGCTAACATGTTTTTTTGACGCACCGACAGGGATAGTCATGCCAATGGGCGGGAAATGAGGCGGTGGAATTTTAAAGCATTTTTTTTGGTGCCTCTGGCATTTTTCGGTCAGCGATGGTTGACCCGTGAATCTTGAGCAGTCTGAACGCATTTTTTGACGCGTTTTGAGAGGATTTCTGGATCCGATTTTCTCCATCTTGCGCAGTCACCTGTATTTAAACGCTTATTCTAATTTTCATGCTGTTTTGTGATAAATGTGAAACTTATTGCTTGTCTTGTCTTGCAGGCTTGCAGTTGAGGAAGCAGCTGGAAAGTCAGCGCAGTGACCTCATGGAGGCAGAAGATCTAATCTCAGGAGCAAGAAGATAGAGATGAAATGCAAAAGGTCAAGGCCATTCAAGTAAAGAAGAAGGTTGCAGCTGAGGGTATTATCACAAAAGACAAACAGAAGTTATTACCCAGCTGCCGGAACTTCTCAGAAGGGGCAATATTTCGCCCAGATTTGACCACTGCTCTGAGATATTTTTGAGAACTAGTTCACCTGCATTTATTGCTGTAACTAGGGGTTTGAACCAGGGGTTCAGTTAGGTTTTTTGCTGTAGTGAGGACAATCAAAATGTCTTTATATTGTGCCTCTCTACACTGTAATACTTTACAACAGGGGCTACACACAGGGATTTTAGGATTTTGCCAGAATTGTAGAGTCTTTCTGGGCATAGTTTAGAGTAGAAGAAGGAGGTCGCCTGTTTGTCTGCAGTAAGGTGCGCGTGGAATGTCTGGCTGCCTTACTATATCTGTAAAGCTTGTAAGTTCTCTGTAGTATGATCAATGAAACTAAGAGTCATTCTTACATTGTAAATCATGTATGGCTATTCGTTTCTAATACAATAGAATTTGGAGTTCTGCATCTATCTTCTGAGTGTTCTCCTGCTCTTCTTTGTGTTTTGAAATATCTTCTTTGAGAGCTTGCAATTTTAAATGTATGTTTGTGAAAATGCTCAGAACTTACATTTAGGGTTTTTACTGTGGATTTGATCAAACTACTGTGGTATTTACATAGTGCATAACAGAAACACTTAGATCCTTCTGTAGATTAAGTGAGGTATAGAGTAGATCTTTCTAACTTTTCCCAACCCATCTGAAATATTTAGCTGAAAACGTAGAAATCTAAAGGAAATTGTCTCAAATTTGAAGAAGCATGCATAACAGAGCTATAAGTAGACAGTTTTCATAAATAGATAAAGAAGAAAGCTGCAAAAAATCCAAGAAAACCCTCTGAAACTTGCAGCCCGGTATCACTTGTATGCAAATGAACAGAATACTTGTTGAAATCTATGACCTCTTTGCATATTCTTAGTCCAGTAAACCACAAAACAAACCTAAACTACGTAAGGCCCCTTGAACATTACAGCTTCACATTGACCAACTGAACTTGACCAACCGAACCATTGTAGACTTGGGATTAGTTGAATCTCCAAATGATTCCTTCTTGTCTTTCAAGTATAGTTTCAGTTCATTTTATGTGAATTTTAACTTATTGTTATGATTGCATTAAAACACTCATCAACACTATGGTTCAATCTTGTGATAAAATTATGAACCAGGAGTTTCTCATCATGGAGATAATCTGCATATCAAGACAACTCGGTGAATCTACCCTCATACTGAGCAACGGTAAGTCCTCTCTGTGGAAGGTCATAAAAATCATCCATGCGACATTTCCTGTAGTGATCTGATGAATATAGCGCATTGAAGCACTCAATGAAAGTCTCCCATGTGAATGTGTTCAATGATAGATGGTGCTTGCACTCCTCAGTGTGCCACAAAGTAGCTGTTACATCTCACAATAGGTGGACTACCACATGTGCCTTTGTGTTTCCATTGTAAGGACACAATGTGAAGCATTTGTCTAAGTTGATGAGCTAGGCCTTTGCCTTAGCTCCCTCTATGGTCCTGATGAATGTAGGTGGTTTCAACCTCAACAAATCCCTGATGGGATCTACTCGGTCTCTAGGCCCTCTGATAGGCTCATCTGCATAATAATCATAAGGCCTATGAATAATCTGCTCCACTCGCACTGCCTCCTCATGCCTAGTATGACATGGAGGACTCCTGTTATGGGCCTTGTAGGTCGATCCAACCTCCTCTACCGTCATATATATTACCTCAACATACGGCTCCACACGTGGTGCCTCTCGTAGCTCGACGCGGGGCTCCACACATGGCTCAACATGTGACTCTACTCATGGCTCCATGCATGGCTCCTCTCATGGATCAACGTGGGGCTCAACACGTGGCTCTATGCATGGCTCAATTGTGGCTGGAGGTAGTCTATCTAACACGACCTGGAGAGCCTACAATATCTATGGCCCAATATTTGCTATAGGTAGGGCTGGTGGTGCCTGTGGTACCTGTGGGGCCGATGGTGCCTTTGTTGATAACTGAGAGGGGGGGGGTGAATCAGTTATCCTAATTATTTCCCTTTTTGAACTTTCTTATTAATTAATGCAGCATTGAATCAAACACAAAAACATTACCATGAAATAAGAAACACATAACACAGTATTTTTGACGTGGAAACCCTGTTAAGGGAGAAAACCACGGGGTGATTAACCCAAAATTATTCTCTGTTAGAAGAATAGGAAATTACAAAATGGCACTTGCCAATTAGGGCTCACTGCCTGAGCACACTGCTCACAAGAGACCCACTGCCTACAAAAAGACACACTGTCTACAAAGTGATAAGAATCACAGTCTTGAACTGATTGGAAGCATCTGCATATGCTGGAGTTCAGTTCCGGTTAGGCTCAGTACACTGATCTGCTGCACTTCATCTTTCCTCTGTTCTTTATTCTGCTATCCTTTCACATATTGGATCTTTCTTGCTACTTCTGCTCTGTTCTGTACTTCTTCGCATATATCTTCACACCATCACACCCTTCACAACTAAATCCATCCTCTATATATATCCGCACAAGTAATTTCATCACCTTTCTAGTCAGCATCCGGAACAGTCTAGTTTCTTACAAACTCTTGTTCTGTCGGCTGAATCCTTCCTCACCAAGCAATGCGGATCAAGTATATACTTGTAGATATCATTAATCATGTCGGCCAAACATGATTCATGCCTTCACAACCTCTATCATCAATAGTAACACATCCGGAAAGTAGTCTGATACTCTGTCAGTCAGTTCTTCCTCTGTTTTCACTGTCTCTCAGGAATCCGGTACTCAACTATTCATATCTTTTTCCTTGTCCATCACCGGAGGCTAAATCCTTGGAATATACCACTCAAGGTACTCCTCTTGACTTCCCCAAATCCGCACTGCACCAAGACACTTCCTCTGAGAGATCCGGATCAATCTGTCGGACCTTGCCACATGCTCTGTTCTTGTTCACCGGACCACAACATTCTTTATTCTGACTTCCGGTAGAGACACATCATGACTTGCGGATATGTGGGATGACCTTTGTTGCCATCAATGACAACAACCATGAATCCATATAGTGTCTCTTGCCAACAATCTCCCCCTTTGGCATTGATGGCAACACTTAGTGAAAAATGACTAAGTGTTTACACTATGCTCCCCCTTTGCTGATGCTTTGTCTTTATATACAATTTCCGGAACTCCCCCTTAGTTGGATTCCTCATTTTTCACTGCTCCTCACTCCCCCTTTGACATCAATGGCAAAGGGTAGGGTCCGCACACCAAAATTTTCAAAAATTTTCTATACATAGCCGCATATTTACATACTCACATATACTGAAGAATGTCTGCAAAGGATGTCTGCAATTGGATCATTTCTGTAGCCCAACTTTGCTTCATTCTATCCGAAATTGAAATGTGACCACTCAACAAAAATGCAAAAGCTTCTGCCTGCTTGAGATCTGTCGGATCTTTTGTTTGGGCGGTGGTCTGAGCATCACTGATGGCCTCATGCATAGTTTCCAACTTAGGGATTATAATCCTTCTAAGTTCTCCCATCCGGTTAGTGATATTCTTCCTTTCCTTCTCAAGATTCTTTATTTCATTCAAGACTGCAATAGTCTGACATTCTTGATTTATTATGGAGGAAGAGAGAGGATCAAAACTTTGAGATAAGCTTTGTAGCTTGTCCTGTTCTTCTTTTATTTTCTTATTAATTGCTGCTGTTGCCTTTGGCCAGGATATACAAAATTTGTAAATGTCACCGCCATCCTTAAGAGCATTCTCTAAGCTCTTTATTCCAATACTCACAATCTTCCTATCTTTAGAGATAAATTCTAATATTTCTGAAAATCTCTTATCCAAAAATTCCTTCCGGACCTTTTCTTCAGCAGATTTTTCTAGAGATTCAAAATGTGTACTAACACTGCTGACTAAGGTTTTGAGATTACCGGAAGAGGAGGCTGTGGGATCCTTTTGAAAGGATGGCATAATCTTTTCTAGCACTCCAGATGCTACCTCCATAAGCTCACAGTCTTCCATGTGAGATTTCAGCAGCTTCTCTTTGACTTTCTCATTTGCAAATGAGGCTATTTTCATTGTTTGCACCGGTGACAAAGAGTCAAAATCTAATGGTCCTTTGAGTAGGTCTGGTTCATCAATTTCTATAGTGGCTTTGCTCAAAAATTGTTGAACAGTTTGTGCAGTGTCTCTTGCCAGAGACAGATGTTTCTTTTCTTCTGCAGTCTGGGAACTGTCAACCTCTTTATCTTTCACCCCTACTTCCTTCTCATGTAATTGCTCTTCTTCTTTGGATCCGGAGACTGTAGGGGAAACCGGAGGAGAGATGCTTGTATGTTCAGGGCCCACTTCTTCCGGAACAGATGATTCCAAATCCGCAGCTGTTTCTGCACCTAAGTCCTCTATAACAGGAAGATTGAACCTTTTGAAGGCCTTCCGGAGGATCTCTTCTGTCTCTTGGGCCACTTTGTCAGTCTCACCAAGCATGAGTTGATTCATCCTGGCTTTACTTCTGAACTCATCTTTGCAGTCCTTGAAGATTATGTTCATTGTCTTGGGATCAATTTGAGGATATAGCTGAATAGCTATCTGCTCCCGGATCTCAAGATCTTTTGCATGAGCATTGTTCTTTCTTACTTCCAATTCCTTTTCTAGGCTTTTAGGAATAAGAGATATGATCTCAATGAAATCCTTATTATATATGTTCAGATATTTGACTGTGGCTTCC
This sequence comes from Cunninghamia lanceolata, assembly GCA_027924645.1. Lineage (NCBI taxonomy): Eukaryota > Viridiplantae > Streptophyta > Pinopsida > Cupressales > Cupressaceae > Cunninghamia > Cunninghamia lanceolata. The sequence continues at coordinate 411,387 of BSBN01000244.1, forward strand.
TGCAGAGTCTTTTGGTCAGCCTCACTGAAGTCATCATAAGATTCAGTCATTGGTTGAAGGTTTCCATCCACCGTGACCGACTTGATTACATTCTCTAGAGACAGAGTGGGCTTTTCAACAGATACCTTTGCCATTTCATCCTTGTCTTGTCCTGAGGAGGGTTTACCGGATCCTTTCTTCTTCTGCTTCTTTATTTCTTTTACTCCCTCATCTGACTCTGTTTCCTCTTCATCCTTTTGGCTTTTATAAGCCCTTGTGGCTTTTGTCTTAGATCTTTTACCGGATGCCTGGACTTCCAGTTTTGAACTTTTGGTTGATGGAGGTGCAGATCTTTTTGATGATCTGGTCCGGGTGGGAGTTTCAACCAGAACACTTTCTTTACTTTTCTCTTCTTCCTCAGCCTTCCTCCTCTTTTCCCAGCTGGCATCAAGTGCCTCTTTTGAAATTCCTAGGCCTTGAGCAATATGCTCAACTTCTTTTCTTACCTTCCTCTTTATCTCCGGTTCCCTGAGTTCTACATGTATTTTTACACTCAGTTCCTCAAAGGTTCCGAACCTTTCTGCCTTAGGATCTTTGGGCTGGCTTAGCATGTGTTGAACATGCAGCTCTACTATCTATTCATCCACTTCATACCCCATGGGCATGATCCAAACAGTCCTTGGCTCTACTGCCTCCATTAGACACTGATCTGTTTCAACCATGAAGCATACTGTGTCTTTGTACTTTTCTACAAGGGATTGGGGTATTCTTTCTCTTGCATGCATCATGCTTTGGAAGTTCTTGAAGTATCCCCATAGAGCTGTATTTCTTGCTTTGGCATCCCCAAGTTCATGCAAATAGTCTCTGATTTGGATGGCAACCGGTCTGTCATTTTGCCATACCCATCCACTGGATCCGGGAAGCTCATTCATGTAGTAAAAGAAGAGACAAAGGATCAGATTGCCATATTTGAAGGAGTTTTTCTTGTCCTTCTTAATCTTCTGCAGATTTTCAAAGAGTTGGTTTACTAGAAGCTCGCACAAGTCATAGTCTGCATTCTCCTTTAACATCTGATAGGCTGTGTAGATTGCAGTTCCCGGTACTGAATTTTCCCTACTGGAGTGATAGATTTTGTAACCAATTATTATAGTTGCAAATTTGACATCCGGTTCAATGATATCATCAACTGTCATAGCTCTCTTGTCAAACTTGGATCCGGTTGCATCATTGACTGTCTGATTTTTGACAGACTTAAGAATAGGTAAACCACCGGATGAGTGCAGACCGGTTACAGCCCTAATTGCATCTTTGGTGATCTTGAAGGGCTGGTTCAACCATAGGAAGTTGTCATGTACTCTACTTAGTACATACCGGACCCATTCATCTTCTTCAAAACAGGGGAAATGAATGCACTGTGCAAAGTGTTTGTCCTGGATGGCTTTATACTGAGGTTTGATCTCAAAGGAGTCATCTATCAATTGTTTGTGATAGATATCCATCAGTTTTGATTCTCCAAAGTCTTCAAGATTCGCATGGATGTAAACCCTAATATCTTCCGTATGCAATACACCATGAGGAACACTAGAGAAGGCTCCTAGTGGATCTACCTCCAATGATTTATAAGGATGTTTCTTGAATGAGGGGCGAGGTCTATCAGAGATCTTAACTATATTTGGAGTAGCCATTCTTCAAAGATTTGCAGTGAGGTAATGAAAAACGGAGAATACCTTATGCGCCTTCGATTTGCACGGAGTGATTGGATTGATTTCTTTCTGCAATGACTTCGGCAGGAGATCCTTGGTGTGCTTGATGAATCTAGTTGCAGAGCTCCACTATTCGCTTCTTCTTGAGTGCAGAATGAGCAAATGACTTTTGAGAAATCCCTTATATTGCTCCGTGAACCCTAATATCTGTCTGCAATAAATGCTTCACCTACATTATTCTGGTTTGCCTTGTCTGGATAGCTTGGAGTATCCCGGATTAGTCCTGATCTGTGAATATCATCCAGATCTTTCAATCATGAATAAATCGAGGTAACATATTACAAGAACATCCCAAACACTCTGTCCAATCCGCAGAACAAGATAGTGCACTTCCGGATCTCTCTGGACCTTTTTGTAATCCTTTGTCATACCGGAGCATCTCCCTGATCAGGTCTTATTTGATCGATCACAGCTTCTTCATAACTCCATGCGGACCTCTGAAAACTTGACTGAAGCATCTCAAGACTCATATCTGCAAACCCTTTAATCCACATCTTGTGCCACATCCGGCACCACTTGTTTGGCTGGGGGAACATGATTTTCTTTGAGTCTCCCCCTGAGCCTGAGCTCACTTTTTAATTTTCAGAAGAAATATCAGCACCAGAGTCTGGTGCGGATCCAACCTCTACATTCTCTAAACTTTTCTTCACCCAAATCTTGCTCATCTGATTCCTAACTTCATCCGCATTCATCTTTTGTTTACCCTTGTCTTGATTCTGATTATACACCGGACCTCTTTTGTCCTGATTCTTGTTTCTGCAGACTTTAGCATTATGACCGGACCTATTGCAGATTTGGCAAATAACATTTCTTTGCATATTTGACTGATATCCTCTTGATCTGCATTGATTAGCCATATGACCTACTCTATTGCATGTAAAGCATCTACCTTTGAATGATTTGTTTACTTGCATAATTCTGCATTCATGGGATTTGTGTCCATACCTTTTGCAGTTGAAGCACTGTCCGGAGAAGGATGAATTAATCTGATTCATTCTCATTCTGCACTGATTAGCTTTCTGACCAAAGTGGTTGCAGCTGTGGCAATATCCATTGAAGGATGGATATCTTTGAGCATTTGGCTGTCTTACCGGAGGTCTTCTAGGCCTGCTCCTTGGATTTTCTGATCCAAGATTCTTCTGACCGGCTCCAGAGCTTTCTCCTTTCTCATATCCCAAACCATACTTGTTATCTGTCCTCTTTTGACTTCCAAGAAGAACTTCAAGTTGAGCAGAACTTATCTTGAATTTCTCTTTATATTCATTTGCTGTTTGAAGGTCTCTTTTGAGAGAGGCAATTTGATCCTCAAGTTTTTCTTCATTATCTTTGGCATCTTCAAGATCAGATTCAAGATGTCTGATAATCCTGTCCATCTGGTGGCATTCTTCTAATTTTTCTTTAAGAGATTGTCTTAGATTGTCTTCAGCCTTTCTTTTTTCTTCAATCTCTTGAGTAAACTTTATAGTTCCTGATTCCATTTCATGTCTTAACATAATGACTTCTTTTGATAACTTTTCACATAACTTGGTTTGCTCAGTCAATTCTTCATTTGTATTGCTTTCTTCACTTTGTCTTGCCAACTGTTGGAGCAGCTCCTTTCTCTTTTTCATAGAGAGACTTAATTTGTCTTTTAATTCTCTCATGAATTCATCAGCCTGTTTGAGTCTTTCTTTTAATTCATTGACTTCAGAATTTGACTGTTCAAGATCCTCAAGGGCAGTCTTGAGTTGCTCCCTTAAACCATATGCATCCATTTGAGTTCCCAGATCTTCCTCAAGCTGTTAGGCTCTATTAAGAGGAACTTAGCTCTGATACCAATTGTTGATAACTGAGAGGGGGGGGGGTGAATCAGTTATCCTAATTATTTCCCTTTTTGAACTTTCTTATTAATTAATGCAGCATTGAATCAAATACAAAAACATTACCATGAAATAAGAAACACATAACACAGTATTTTTGACGTGGAAACCCTGTTAAGGGAGAAAACCACGGGGTGATTAACCCAAAATTATTCTCTGTTAGAAGAATAGGAAATTACAAAATGGCACTTGCCAATTAGGGCTCACTGCCCGAGCACACTACTCACAAGAGGCCCACTGCCTACAAGAAGACACACTGTCTACAAAGTGATAAGAATCACAGTCTTGAACTGATTGGAAGCATCTGCATATGCTGGAGTTCAGTTCCGGTTAGGCTCAGTACACTGATCTGCTGCACTTCATCTTTCCTCTGTTCTTTATTCTGCTATCCTTTCACATATCAGATCTTTCTTGCTACTTCTGCTCTGTTCTGTACTTCTTCGCATATATCTTCACACCATCACACCCTTCACAACTAAATCCATCCTCTATATATATCCGCACAAGTAATTTCATCACCTTTCTAGTCAGCATCTGGAACAGTCTAGTTTCTTACAAACTCTTGTTCTGTCGGCTGAATCCTTCCTCACCAAGCAATGCAGATCAAGCATATACTTGTAGATATCATTAATCATGTCGGCCAAACATGATTCATGCCTTCACAACCTCTATCATCAATAGTAACACATCCGGAAAGTAGTCTGATACTCTGTCAGTCAGTTCTTCCTCTGTTTTCACTGTCTCTCAGGAATCCGGTACTCAACTATTCATATCTTTTTCCTTGTCCATCACCGGAGGCTAAATCCTTGGAATATACCACTCAAGGTAGTCCTCTTGACTTCCCCAAATCCGCACTGCACCAAGACACTTCCTCTGAGAGATCCGGATCAATCTGTCGGACCTTGCCACATGCTCTGTTCTTGTTCACCGGACCACAACATTCTTTATTCTGACTTCCGGTAGAGACACATCATGACTTGCGGATATGTGGGATGACCTTTGTTGCCATCAATGACAACAACCATGAATCCATATAGTGTCTCTTGCCAACAGCCTTTCCCTCAGCTAAAGAGTCACTATGAACCTCTACAGACTCTGTACGGCATGAATGCGCTCGTCGAACTCGTCGGGGAGGCATCCTACAAAAATGAAGTAACCACAAATTAATCAAAGTTATAGAATAATAATATGCCCTAAATGAGCCAAAGTTTAGTTCTAGCCCTAGAAGCGGTGCACATCACGTCGCCTAATCCCCTAGTCAGCTTTCATCACGTAGAGGATTGTGTAGGTAGATGCACTTCCCCAAATATGATTGACATGTTTACACCTTATGCGTATTACCACCGAGCACACAAACGCGTGCGAGGGGGTTCCTAGGGACATGCAGAAAAGTTTTTGGTAACTCGTGTCATGACCACATGACAAATGTGGACATGACACGTGTGTTGTGTGTCATTATCGCATGGAAAATGTGGGCATGACAGTTGGTGTGGGACATCATGTTTTGTTGTAAAATGAATAAAGACAACAATACTATACAGATTTATGTAATTTCTTCTATTGTAAAATATTGCATTATAAAAATTGAAATCTATTTGAAGGCATTTACATGTAAATGTTTAAGATTAGTAGAAATTTGTTAGAGTACCATTCACGGGCAAGTGCAAAAAGATGGGTGGCCAAAAAGGGGTCTTAAGTGGCCACTTTTTTTTTTTCCTAAAATTAGGAAATGCTGGCCTTGGATGAGAAATTGAGCATAGTTACACTCAAATTTAGAGATGCAACCAAAATAATGTTTGTAGTGCTCTGAGTCTAGTTTCTAAACTACTATTGTTTTGAAAATGGTATAGATTAAGGGGTTCAAAAGAGGGAGCCATAGAAATTGGTGTTGTTTCTGTCAAAAAAATATAACAGAGAATGTTTTGTGGCTTCGTTAAAAGGTCAACTTTTTTTTGGTATTTTTAAAATCATGTCAGTGGGAAATTAGCTAACAACATGTAGTTTATGCCCAATTTTTTTGATAATTTTTTGATGAATATTTAATTTTTTACTAATTTTCAAAGTGGACACATCCTAAAAAATAGAATTTTGGCCGTGCTACCCCTATAAATTTTGAAAACTAATTGAAAATTATTATTTTTTAATATGTGTAAAATGGGGTCTAGTTTCTAAATATGTAATTTTTTTGAAATTTCAATGAATGTTTAATTTACAATGAAAAAAGACCAAACAGTGGTTTTTACCCAAAAATGGACACATAAACAAAAGAAATTAAAGATGAAAGGCTTAACATTGTCAAAATGTGAAAAACATTACATCGTTAAATAGCTAAGAGAAAGCCTAACATTACCCAGGTGTTTAATTTTTTTGACTTTGAAACACATGCAAATCTAAGGGTTAGCATGAACGAATTATGTGAAATCCTGTAGAATATGCAAAAACACATCTCTGGACATTGGGAAGGCACTCCAAGCCTTTGGGTTGGAAATCCAAAGCAAATCCCAAGCCTAAGGCTTGGGATTCCTAAAGCAAAACATAACGCGCTCGCGCTATGTTTTGTTTTGCATTTTTTTTTTTTTGTAAAAGTTTGCTCAATGTTTGTCATGTTTGACATAATGTGAGCACGTTATAATGCGCTCGCATTATGACCCCCTTGGATTTTTTTATGTTCAAGGTTATTAATCATGTATATATATATGTATGTATGTATGTGTACTTATATGTATGTATCTATGTATCTATGTATGCCTATATGTATGTATGTATAGTGTCGAGGGTAGAGGATGGTAGAGATGGGGGTGAGGCAGATAGGGGAGGAGAGGGGTGGATAATGGTTGAGGGTTTAAGGTTAAGAGGGATTAGGGTTTAGGGTTGAGGGATTAAGGTTTAAGGTTAGGGTTGAGGGTTGAGGGTTTAGGGATAGGATTTAGAGTTTAGGGATAAGGGATTAGAGTTTAGGACCTTGAGGGATTAGGGTTTAGGGTTGAGGCTTTAGGGATAGAGTTTAGAGTTGAGGGTCAAGGGATTAGAGTTAAGGTAGAGTGTTGAGGGTAGAGAGATTAGGGATAGGGTTTAGGGTTAAAAGTTTAGGGTTGAGGGATTAGGGTTTAAGGTATAGTGTCGAGGGTTGAAGGTTTAGGATTTAAGGTTTAAGTGTTGAGGGTTGAGGATTTAGGAATAGGGTTTATGGTTTAGAGATAAGGGATTAAGGTTTAGGGTTTAGGGATTAGGGTACCATAAATTATAATTAGGGATTAGGTTTTATGGTTTAGGGATTAGAAATTAGGGTTTAGGGTTAAGGGATTAGGGTTTAGGGTTAAGGGATTAGGGTTTAGGGTTTAGGGTTTAGGGATGCACAATTAAGGGGTACCATAAATAAACTAGAATTTAGGTAGGGTTGGGAAAATTTTGTGAATCATCATGCAGTGGAGACTGGAGATTTTGTTGTGTTCAAGTACATATCCAAGTCATAATTTAAGGTTAAGATATTTCAAAGAATAGGGTGTGTGAAAAACATCAATGCTCTTCGGCTTATGAATACCAACATTGATATAGATAAAAGATGCCCTTCTTCTAACAGAGTATGCAATTCAAGTCAACCGATGGGCAACAAGTTGTTGAATGAGTTGGTTTAATGGGCATACCTCCTTCTTCAAAGTTATGCTTGGAGACTTTACACAGAAACTGTAACTCTACATTATTTTTCATTCTTTTATTTCATGTACACTGTTAAGAACTTATAAAATCTAATTGTGTAATGTGTTTATGGTAGCACATTCCTCCTACATTTGTTTCACAGTTTATAGACAACACAGATGAACATATGGTGTTGCAAGGCCCAAGTGGGCAGGATTGGGATGTGCATTTAGGGGGTACCATAAATAAACTAGAATTTAGGTAGGGTTGGGAAAATTTTGTGAATCATCATGGACTGGAGATTGGAGATTTTGTTGTGTTCAAGTACATATCCAAGTCATATTTTAAGGTTAAGATATTTCAAAGAACAGAGGGTGTGAAAAACATCAATGCTCTTCAGCTTATGAATACCAACATTGATACAGATAAAAGATGTCTTTCTTCTAACAGAGGATGCAGTTCAAGTCAACTCATCATGGGCTGGAGATTGGATATTTTGTTACATGTTCAAGTACATGTCCAAGTCATATTTTAAGGTTAAGATATTTCAAAGAACATGGTGTGTGAAAAACATCAATGCTCTTCAGCTTATGAATACCAACATTGATACAGATAAAAGATGCCCTTCTTCTAACAGAGGATGCAGTTCAAGTCAACTCATCATGGGCTAGAGATTGGAGATTGTGTTACATGTTCAAGTACATATCCAAGTCATATTTTAAGGTTAGGATATTTTAAAGAATAGGGTGTGTGAAAAACATCAATGCTCTTCAGCTTATGAATACCAACATTGATACAGATAAAAGATGCCCTTCTTCTAACAGAGGATGCAGTTCAAGTCAACTCATCATTGGTTAGAGATTGGAGATTTTGTTACATGTTCAAGTACATATCCAAGTCATATTTTAAGGTTAAGATATTTCAAAGAATAGGGTGTGTGAAAAACATCAATGCTCTTTAGCTTATGAATACCAACATTGATACAGATAAAAGATGCCCTTCTTCTAATAGAGAATGCAGTTCAAGTCAACTCATCATGGGATGGAGATTAGAGATTTTGTTACATTTTCAAGTACATATCCAAGTCATATTTTAAGGTTAAGATATTTCAAAGAATATGGTGTGTGAAAAACATCAATACTCTTCAACTTATGAATACCAACATTGATATAGATAAAAGATGTCCTTCTTCTAACAGAGGATGTAGTTCAAGTCAACTCATCATGGGCTAAAGATTGGAGATTTTTTTACATGTTCAAATACATATCCAAGTCATATTTTAAGGTTAAGATATTTCAAAGAATATTGTGTGTGAAAAACATCAATGCTCTTCAGCTTATGAATATCAACATTGATACAGATAAAAGATGTCCTTCTTCTAACAGAGGATGTAATTCAAGTCAACTCATCATGGGCTAGAGATTAGAGATTTTGTTACTTGTTCAAGTACATATCTAAGTTATATTTTAAGGTTAAGATATTTCAAAGAATAGGGTGTGTGAAAAACATTAATGCTCTTCAGCTTATGAATACCAACATTGATACAGATAAAAGATGCCTTTCTTCTAATCGAGGATGTAGTTCAAGTCAACTCATCATGGGCTAGAGATTGGAGATTTTGTTACATGTTCAAGTACATATCCAAGTCATATTTTAAGGTTAATATATTTCAAAGAACATGGTGTGTGAAAAAAATCAATGCTCTTCAGCTTATGAATACCAACACTGATACACATAAAAGATGCCCTTCTTCTAATAGAGGATGCAGTTCAAGTCAACCAATGGGTAGCAAGTTGCTAATTGAATTGGTTTAATGGGTGTGCCTCCTTCTTCAAAGTTATGCTTGGAGACATTACACAAAAATTGGTAACTCTATAAATTATTTTTCATTTTTTATTTCCTTTACACTATTAAGAACTTGTAAAATCTAATTGTGTAATGTGTTTATGGCAGCACATTCCTCCTACATTTGTTTCATAGTTTATAGACAACATAGATGAACATATGGTGTTGCAAGGCCTAGGTGGGTAGGAGTGGGATGTACAATTAGGGGGTACCATAAATAAACTAGAATTTAGGCAGGGTTGGGAAAATTTTGTGAATCATCATGGGCTAGAGATTGGAGATTTTGCTATTTTCAAGTACATATCCAAGTCATATTTTAAGGTTAAGATATTTCAAAGAACAGGGTGTGTGAAAAATATCAATGCTTTTCAGCTTATGAATACCAACATTGATAAAGATAAAAAATGCCCTTCTTCTAACAAAGGATGCAGTTCAAGTTAACTAATGGGCAACAAGTTGCTGATTGAATTGGTTTCTGATGAAGAAAATAATGATGTTGTTGAAGCAATGGAAGAAAATCAAAATTGTAAGTCTAATTTAATTTATTTCAACTTTCAAAGCAGGGATTTGAATTGTAGCTTTACCTAGAGGATTGGTATAGCAAAAACTTAATTATGTTATAGGCCTTTCTTTGAAGAACCTTGGACATTATGGACCCTATCATCTAGAAAAGTACATGGCAGTGAACTTTGCCCCACCTTTCAAATCAGATATTTACCTTTTTATTCAATAAAAATGAAGTCGCGGAATGTAAATGACCATGTATACTAGTAAGATCAAATTCTTTGCCTTCTATTCTTATTAATCTTACTTTATTAAGAGAAGAGTGTCAAAAAGAATGAGTAAATAATTGCAAGCTAACATAAGGCAAAGTAGTCTTGTTATTACATTTTTCTAAGGGATCTCTAATAGTCTAATATAATGCAGTCTTCTATAATATGAACATCTGCATTTGTGTGAATGTTAAGTTTTAATAGTAGAGTATTAAATAAATGCAATCAGCTATTTATTGGGTTAAAATAAGTTAGTTTTTGTAATGGTTTGGGAATGCAAGAGTTGCCAAAAATAGGTGAATGTCCTCTACAACTACCAAGAGAAAAAGGTTTATTAGTTCTTGTGGATAGAGCCAGTAAACAATGGGAGATTATTTTCTTGTTTCATAACAATATACCTGCTCTAATTGCGGGGTGGGCATATTTTGTATGCCATAATAATATCATGGAGACATTTGTATCTTTGAGTAGGTGTACAACAAGAAGAATAGATTTATGTTTAGAGTTCATATAGATCAAAAGATAAAATAAGGACCCTTTTGAAAGAACTTCTAGGAGGGAGAAGACAGGCCAAAGATAAAAGGAGAAAATTATATGCAAGAAAAGATCTTCATGAGGATTGTAATATTTTGTCTAAAACAAACAAAAATTAGTTAATTAAAAATAAAAAATCAAGAAAGAAATAGTAATAAAATGTATAGTTACTAATATCTAAAATGTATAGTTACTAATATATCTATTTTTAAAAGACTGATTGATTTTTATGGCCAAAGTTGTTTATTTTATCTAGTTGATTAGGGTTTAAGGTTAAGGGATTATGGTTTAAGGTATAGTGTTGAGGGTTTAGGGATAGGGTTTAGGGTTGAGGGTTGACATATTAGGGTTTAATGTTAAGAGTTGAGGGTTTAGGAATAGGGATAGCATTTAGGGTTTAGGGATGAGGGATTAGGGTTGAGGGTATACAATAAATAAACTAGAATTTAAGCAGGGTTGGAAAAATTTTGTGAATCATCATGGGTTGGAGATTCAAGATTTTGTTGTGTTCAAGTACATATCCAAGTCATATTTTAAGGTTAAGATATTTCAAAGAATAGGGTGTGTGAAAAATATCAATGCAAGCTCCAGCTTATGAATACCAACATTGATACAAATAAAAGATGCCCTTCTTCTAACAGAGTATGCAGTTCAAGTCAAGCAATGGGAAACAAGTTGCTAAATGAATTGGTTTTTGATGGGGAAAACAACAATGATGTTGAAGAAATGGAAGAAAATTAAAATTAGGGTTGAGGGTTGAGGGATTAGGGTTTAAGGTTTAAGGGTTTAAGTGTATTTAGGGGATAAGAGTTTAGGGTTTAAGGGTTTAAGATTTGAGGGATTAAGGGATTAAGGGTTGAGGGATTAGGGTTTAAGGCATAGTGTTGATGGTAGAGGGTTTAGGGATAGGGTTTAGGGTTGAAGGTTTAAGGGTTGAGGGTTGAGGATTTAGGGCTAAGTGTTAAGGGATTAGGGTTTAAGGTATAGTGTTGAGGGTAGAGGATTTAGGGATATGGTTTAGGGTTTAAGGTTTAAGGGTTGAGGGTTGAGGCTTTAGGGATAGGGTTTAATGTTTAGGGTTTAGGGTTAAGGGATTAGAGTTTAAGGTATAGTGTCAAGGGTAGAGGGTTTAGGGATAGGGTTTAGGGTTTAAGGTTTAAAGGTTGAGGGTTTAGGGATAGGGTTTAGGATTTAAGGTTTAAGGGTTGAGGGTTGAGGCTTTAGGGATAGGGTTTAGGGTTGAGGGGTTAGGATTTAGGGTTTAAGGTATAGTGTCAAGGGTTGAGGGATTAGGGTTTAACCCTCGACACTATAACTTAAACCCTAATCCCTCAACCCTAAACCCTAATCTCTCAACCCTTAAACCTTAAACCCTAAATCCTATCCCTAAACCCTCTACCTTTGACACTATACCTTAAACCCTAATCCATTAACCCTCATCCCTAAAGCCTCAACCCTCATCCCTTAAACCTTCAACCCTAAACCCTCTATCCTCGACATTATGCCTTAAACCCTAATCCTTCAACTCTTAAACCCTCAACCCTTAAACCCTTAATCCCTCAAACCTTAAACCCTTAAACCATAAAATCTTAACCCCTAGATACCCTTAAACCTTAAACCCTTAAACCCTATATCCTATACACTTAACCTTGGACACTCAACCTTGAACATTATCCCTCAACCTTCAAATCTCTACCCTATACAATATACCCTCAACCCTATAGTTATGCCCTAAACCCTCAGCCCTCATCCATATGCCTTATACCCTCAACCTTAAACCCTATACCCTATATCTTAGACACTCAACCTTGAACATTATTCCTCAATTGTAAACTCTCAACCCTCTACCCTATACCCTCAACCATATACTTAAGCCCTAATCCATCAATCCTCAACCCTATATTTTAAACCCTAAAACCTACACCCACAAACCCTCATCCCCATACCCTATAACCTCACCCTTATACCCTTAATCCATATCTTAAACCCTAAGTTCCCAATATCCTAAACCCTAATCCCCATACCTTACACACTTAATCTTATACACTCAACAAGATGAATATTATCCCTCAACTGTAACCCTCCACCCTCAACCCTCAACCCTCAACCCTCAACCCTCTACCCTCAATCCTCTACCTAATCCCTCAACCCTCAACCCTCAACCCTATACCTTAAACCCTAAACCTAAAAAACTCAACCCTCAACCCTAAAAACTATATGGGCTTAGGTCCTTATATACCCTAAACCCAAAACCCTTACATACATACATACATACAAGCATACATACATACATACAAGCATACATACATACATACATACATACATACAAGCATACAGACATACATACAACCATACATACAAACATGCATACATATATACATACATACAAGTATGCATACATACATACATACAACCATTAATACATACATACAAGCATACATACATACATACATACATACATACATACATACATACATACATATAAGCATACATACATTCATACATACATACATACATATAAGCATGCATACATACATACAAGTATGCATACATACATTCATACATATAGGCATACATACATACATACATACAAGCATACATACAATTTGGCATACATACATACATAAATACAAATATATATACAAACATACATACATCAAACATACTTGACAAACTTGAATATAAAACATTCAATAAACAACTTCAAACTTGACAAACATTGGGCAAACTTTTGTAAAAAAGAAAAAAATGCAAAGAAAATAATAACGTGCTCACGTTATAGCGCAAGCACGTTATGGTTTTGTGTTGCTGAGCCAAAGGCTCAGCAACACCAAGCCATAACATGAGCATGCTATAGTGCGAGTGCATTATAACATGCTCATGTTATGTCTTTTTAAAAAGTTTTAAGAATTTTGGCCACTTTTTGGCCCCCCATCTTTTTACACCTGTGAACCTTTGATGTAAATACTTACTCCAGCTCTACCTAATTGAGATACAAGAAAAAATTAGGTAACAATAACCTTTGATTTCTTTTCAGGCACCCACTCCACAAGAGTTAACTGAGACTCTCGATCTCCCTAGGTAAAGGGGTCGGTCTTCCCATAGGGCCAGTACCCTCAAGTCTCAACTTAAGTTGTTTTTAACCTACACTGAAAGGTCAATAGTGAAAAAGACAAAAAGTAATGATGTTTAGACTTAGGCTTATAGGAGACTTTTTAAAACCATTTGAGGCTCTTCTTAGGGTTTTTCTATTAAACCCTAAACATGTTTACAAATACATATTTACTATAAAACCAATATCATCATTAGCAATGCTCTTGAACTTCTTGAGTCCTCTGTCCTGTGCAAGAGACATGTAAACATGTATAAGATATATATATATATATATACATCATGGAAACAATATGAGCCTCTAACCATATGAACTTCATGCATTAACTCCTAACCATAAGACATCATGAATCAAGGCATCAACACACCCATTGTCACAACAACATTCATGAACATTTATCAATATGAACTACATCAAACCTTACATGAAACTTCTTAAATCAAGCTTGAAAGATCTTGAAGTATCAATTCCTTACAAACATCAACAAGAATAAAACAACAAATACATCCAACAATTTGCTTGACTAACTGCTAATCATGACAAAGTGAGAGCTCCCAAGTAATGCAAATCATCTGACCATAACTTCTGACATTATATCAACACCATTGAAATCATCATGTATAAGGCATCCTAAACAAATGAGCCATACAAACTAAATCATAGACCCTAAGTATCCTTCCTGCATCCTGATGACATCCTAATGTAGCAATGGGAATCTTGAGACCAAATCCTGATAAAGGCTTATGGCTTGACAGCTCATACATATGGAAGGCATCTCTAAGCAACATATCTAATCACCGAAACCTTGATCACCTAACTCAACTCCAAAGCAATGTGAACCTCATGAAGACAAAATGTCATCCAAATCACATTATGACATCACACACCAAACCTCATGAAGGCACTACACACCTTTTGACATCAATGACAAACTTTCATCACAACCCTCCGTTTTCTCAACCAAATTAGCAACTTGTTCTTCATGTTCATGGCTGTTCTAGGTTTGATAAAACTCATTTTTATGATGCCCAGGTTGTCCTAGACATGCATAAGGTTCATAACTTCTAAAAAATCAATCTGTAGTTCGTTTTCTTGACCCATGGAAAAAGTTATAACCATTGTCCCAAAGTCTAGAGGAAGACATGTGAAGACAAAAATCTTGACTTGAATGAAGCCCTTTGCAAGTAGTTTCAAATTGGGGATGGAGTTTACCTTCTTGGACCATGGTAGATGTTGTGATGACTGTTTTAAAGCTTCAAACCACCTTCACATACCTTATAAAATCCCAAAAATGTGCATAAATCTTCATGTTCAATGGTTGTCCATGACTAGTTGGGTATGGCAGTCTTCCTAGGACAACAAGGTGACATTTTGGGACAAGATCATATCATTATCCTAGTAATGCATCACAAAATGACTTATTCATCATAATGTGGGATCTAGGACAACATTAATGAAGCTTTCAGATGGAAATGATGCCATGGATGCCTCTAAACTTATGATAGTCCTATTGTTGATTTATTTGTGATAGTCTTCTAGGATAGTCTACATGGTATTTTGCATACTAATTTAGCTATCAAGACTATTCTTGTGATGAGATGACCATGAGTAAGGTGTATGAACAATCCACAAACAATAAATGATAATAATCTAGCAAAACATGAGGTCAAACAAATGTCTAACCATTTTTATGATAGTACTATCTATGATAGTCTTATGCAACATTTGCATGGCAGCACCTTTAAAGTTTGCACAAGGATAGCTTCTTCAACTCAACAATAGGGCCTTGGACCATTTTCTATGTTATGACTGCTATAACTAATTAGTAACATGACTGTCACAAGGTGGTTGGGTAACTCTTGTATAATAGTCCTTTTGTAAAATGAATGATGTGTGTTCCTGCTGAGTGGCAAACCCTCTTCCATTGTGTGTTCTTGCTAAGTGGCAAACCCTCTTCCATTGTCATAGAAATAAATATGCACATTATATCTTATTGGGAAAGTTCTCAAGCATTGGATCAATAATCAATCCCATGAAGATACTAAAACCCCCATGATGACAATCTCTTTGCCTATGTCTCTACTATCATTCCTCTACCTCTCAATCTCTTTGTCTATGCCTCTAGCCATGTTCCTCTTATCATTGTTCCTTATGTGTTTTATAGTTTTATAGTTGTCAGCTTACCAGTCCCCTTTGCTAGGTTGTGTTGGAAAGAGACACTATGTGGCTTCATAAGTGTTGTCATTGATGGCAACAAAGTCTATTCTACACATCTGTAATACATAATATGCCTATACCAGAAGTTAGAGTGAAGATTGTTTTGGTCTGGTGGACAAAAATAGAGCATGCAACATGATCCAACAATTAGGTCTGAATCTCTCAGATGGTGTAACTCAATAAGTTGTAGACTTGGACAAGTCAAGAAGGGTATCATAACTACTATATTCTGGAGATTTAGCCTCTGGTGATAAAGCATGAAAGAGATATGAGCTTCTATGTATTGGGTTTTAGTTAGACAGAGCAGACAGAGGAAGAATAGTCAGACAGAGTACCAGACTTCAATTTGGATGTATAAAAGGTATTGATCAAGCATTTTGTTGCATTATATGATTTTGGCTGACATAGGTAATCATTTCTATGCCTAAGATTTTGGTGTGCATCATCAATCAAGTATGGATTCAGCTGACTGAACAGTAACTTGCAAATATCCTAAGTGTTCTTGTTGCTGACTAGAAAGTTGTTGGAAGTCATTGATGCGGATATATATACATGATGGATTCAAGATTGTGGGAGTGTGCAAGTGATAGCATGAATGATTAAGTGTAAAGAAAAGAAGAAACAAGTGTGAAGGCAGTAATCCAAGCTTGAATGTGACAGAAAAGTAATATTGAGCAAAGGAACAATGAAATGTGCCAGAGCAGTATACTGTGCCTAACTGAAACTAAATTGTTCAAATACCGTGATATCATCTATAAGCATTTGTAGATAGTAAGTCTCTTGTAGGCAGTGGGCCTCTTGTGAGTAGTGTGCTTGGGCAGTGAGCCCTAATTGGCAAGTGCCAAATTTGTACTCTTTATTCTTTTAACAGAGAATACAATCTTAGGTTAGTCACCTCGTGGTTTTTCCCTTAGCAGGGTTCCACATAAAAATCCTCATGTTATGTGTTAATTCCTTTTTAGTTCTTATGATTGCCTTATTTTGATATAGCCCTAAATTATAAGATAAGAAAAGAAAGTAAAAATAGAAAAGTTATAAGATAACTGATTCACCCCCCTCTCAGTTATCTACATTATTTCCAACAATTAGTATCAGAGCCAAGTTCCTCTGAACAAAGCCTAATAGCTTGAGGAAGACCTGGGAATCTCAATGGATGCATATGGTATGAAAGAACAACTTCAGTCTGCCCTAGATGATCTTGAACAATCCCACTCTGAAGTCAACAATTTAAGAGAAAGACTCAAGGAAATTGATGATTTCATAAATGAGCTGAAAGAAAAACTTAGTAATTCTATGAAAAAGAGAAAGGAACTACTCCATAAATTAGCAAATCAGAATGAAGTCAATGATAGTGATGAGGATTTGAATGAGAAAAATAAGCTATGTGAGAAGCTATCAAAAGAAGTCATGATGATATGTCATAAAATGGAATAGGGGTTATGAAATTCACCCAAGAAATTGAAGAAAAGAGAAAGATTGAAGATAATATAAAACAATCCCTCAAGGAGAAAATAGAGGACTGCCACAAAATGGAAAAAATAATCAGGCATCTTGAATTTGATCTTGAAGAAGCTAGAGACAATGAAGAACAACTTAAGAACCAGATAGACACTCTTAAACAAGATCTTCAATTTGCAAATGAATACAAAGAAAAATTAAAGATAAGCTCAGCCCAAATTGAAGTTCTTCTTGAAAGTCAAAAGAGGGTAGATGATAAGCATGACTTGGGATATGAGAAAGGTGAAAGCTCTAGATTAGGTTAGAAGAACTTTAGATCAGGAAATCAAAGAAACATGCCTAGAAGACATCCAGTAAGGCAACCAAATGCTCAAAGATATCCATCTTTCAATGGATACTGCTTCAATTGCAACAAGTTCAGTCATAGAGCAATCCAGTGTAGAAACATAATGAATCAAATCAATCCATCCTTCTTTGGTCAATGTTTCAGTTGCAAAAGGTATGGTCACAAATCTCATGAATGTATAAATATGGAAATGAACAATTCTTTCAATGGTAAATGCCTTGTATGCAATGGAATTGGACATATGGCTAATGAGTGCAGATCAAGAGGATATATTTCAAATAAGTAAAGAAATATTGTGTGTTACAATTGCAATGGATCTGGTCATACTGCCAGATTCTGCATAAGCAGAAATCAAAATAGAAAAGGTTAGGTGGAACATGATCAGAAACAAGATAAAGGCAAAGGTAAAGTAAATGCGGATGAAGTTCAAAAGGAGATGAGAAAGATTTGGGTAAAAAGGAGTACAATGAGTATTGGAGATGGATCCACACCAGAATCTGATGTTGATAATCCTTCCGGAAACTAAGAGGTGAGCTCTGGCTCAGGGGGAGCTATAGTGAAAATCATTTTCCCCTAGCCAGTTGGTAAGTACCTGAATTTGGCACATTGGGTAAACATATGGTGTTGCAGATTAAAGGGTTTCTATAAAATTTCCCAAAGAACTTTTAGTCAGAATGTGAGAAGTCCGCATGAAGTTTCACAAGGTTTATAACCACTTGAGTAGATTTGGTTTAGCAACCAACTAGTATTAACAAAACAGTACAAATTGATCTGGTATGATCTGCAAATACAATACTCTGATTTGCAAATTCAGAGGAAAGTCTTCAAAGCACCTGTGTGCTATCCACTCACTAAGATACTAGTTTGAAGATCCACAAGACGATTCAAGAAAAGCTCACTTGAGAAGCAGGGTAACCAAATGACTTCAAAATCTTGTGCATTTATTACAAAAAGGAATTAGGTTTTATGCAAAGATAAAAGGGTTCTTTCACTCATTATTTACATATTTGCACTCACGAAGAAGAAAAGAAGAGCTCTAAGAAGAAGATCCTACAGTTTACTCAAGTTCAAACTGAAGATCAAATTCAAAATAGAAAATCACTCAGACATTCACTCTGACATCTACTTCAAAACCTAAGGCATGAAAAGGTACTTCCTTTCTACAAATTCTCTCCAGATTTCTTTGCTAGAATGGCTACTCCAATGGTTGTTAATATCTCTAAAAGGCCGAGACCAAAATTCAAGAAACACCCTTACAAATCACTAGAAGTTGATCCCTTGGGTACGTTTTCTAGTATTCTGCATGGTGTCTTACATGTAGAAGATATTAGGGTTTATATCCATGCAAACATCAAAGATTTTGGATACTCAATATTGATCAATATTTATCAAAAATAGCTAATAGACAAGAATTTTGAACTTAGACCTGAATTCAAGACCCTAAGGGACAAACACTTCAAACATTGCATACATTTTCCATCTTTTACAGAAGACGATTGGGTCTGGTATGTTCTAAGTAGAATGCATGATAATTTTATGTGGCTAACAAGGCCATTCAAGATAACTAAAGATGCCATTAGGGCTATGACTGGACTGCATTCATCTAGTGGGTTGCTAGCACACAAATATGTAAAGAGCCAAATGGTAACTGAAGCCACCAGATACAAATTTGACAAAAGAGCAATGACTATAGAAGGCATCATGGATCTGGATGTCAAGTTTGCTTAAATGATAATTGGCTACAAAATCTACCACTCAAGCAGGGAGAATTTTGTGTCTGGTACAACAATCTATGTTGCATATCAAATGTTAAAGGAAGATGCAGATTATAATCTATGTGAGCTTCTACGAAGTCAACTGATGGAAAACTTGCAGAAGATCAAGAAAGATAAGAAAAACTCTTTCAAATATGGCAGTCTAATACTGTGTCTATTTTTCTACTATATGAATGAGCTACCTGGATCAAAGGGTTGGGTCTGGCAAAATGATAAACCCGTTGCAATTCAAATCAAAGATTACATGTATGGACTTGGTGATGCTCAAACCCAAAACTCAGCCCTCTAGGGTTACTTCAAAAATTTCTAAAGCATGATGTATGCCAAAGAGAGAATACCACAATCAATAGTTGAGAAGTACAAAGACATAGTTTGCTTCATGGTTGACACCGACTAATGCCTAATGGAGGCATTTGAGCCAAGAACTATGTGGATAATGCCCATGGGATATGAGGTCGATGAAAACATTTTGGAGGTACATATTCAACACCTACTGAGCCAACCTAAGGACACTGAAGCAGAAAGGTTTGGCACTTTTGAAGAGCTAAGCATAAAAATACATGTTGAATTAAGATAGCCTGAGATGAAGAGAAATTTAAGAAAGGAGGTTGAAGAATTTGCCGAAAGATTTGGCATATAAAAGGAGGCAGTAGATGCCAATAGAGAGAAAATGGAGAAGGTAGAAAAAGAAAAACAAGAAACAAAGAAAGAAAGCATTCTGGTGCAAGCCTCCTCCTGGACTAGATCTTCCAAGAGTTCTGTTCCTGTCACTTCTAAAAGCTCAAAGACTACGAAACCGGAAGTCAAGTCATCTGGGAAAGGAGAAAAGAGAATGAAGACTAAATCCACAAGGACATATATGATCCAAATGGATGACAAAGAGACAGAATTAGATAAGGAAATCAAGAAAATGAAGAAGGAAAGAACATCTAGGTAGTTCTCTGATAGCAAAAATGAGGAAGAGAAAATAGAGGAATTTGTTGAAAAACCCACTCTATCAATTGAAGACATCATCAAATCCATCACTATAGATGGAAACTTGCAGCTAGTGATAGAATTTTATGATGAATACAATGATGCACATAAGAGGATTCTTGAAGAGGCAACTGTCAGGTATTTGAACATCTACAATAAAGCCTTCATTGAAATAATTTCATTAATTCCTAAGAGCCTAGAAGAAGTACTAGAGCTGAGAAAAGAGAATGCTAAGGAAAAAAACTTGGAGATCTGGGAGTAGATGGTAATATAGCTATGTCCCTTTGTCACTCCAAAACAAATGGACATGGCATTCAAGGATTGTAAAGATGATTTCCAGAGCAAGTCCTAGATGAATAAACTTAATATTGGAGAAAATGATCAAATAGTTGATGAAACTAAAGAAATTCTCCGGAAAGTCTTGAAGAGATTTAATCTTCCTATTATAGAGGAAACAAATGAAGAGCCTTCTACTATGGATGGTGAAGGATTAAAAATAATCAATGAAGAATTCTTTGACAAGGATGTCGAAGGATTAAAGAAAATAAATGAAGAAAAATCTAAAGGCCTAGACTCCTCTACTCTAGAAGAGGAAGTTCACAAAATAGTAAACTTTGGTAATGTTACTCCTCCGGATCCCACAATTGTCAAGACAAATCTTCTGGGCACTGAAGAAGAAAGGGAAGGAAGAAGAGAAGAGAAGGAGAATCAAGAGAAAGAAGGTAAGGCAAAAGAAGAAGATCAAATAGATAAGGTTGGTAATGACTTATCCAAAATGGTCAGTCTTGATATCTCCAAAGAAAAGAAGTCTGAATCACCAACAAGAGACACTGTAGAGACAGTACAGAATTTCCTTGACAAAGAAATGATGGAGCTGGATGAACCCGAGTTGATGCAAGGGCCATTAAATTTTGACTCTCTCTCTCTGGTTAAGATAATGAAAGTAGCATCTTTTGCTCAGGCCAAAGCAAAAGAGAAACTTCTAAAATCAAACATGGAGGATAGTGAACTATTGAATATTGCATCTGGTGTACTAGAGAAGATCATACCTACATATCAAAAGGATGCATCTACCTCTCCATCCGGTAACTTGAAAAATTTGGTTAATTCTGTCAATTCTCACTTTGAATCTCTTGAAAAATTGGTAGAAACTAAAGTCCGGAAAGAGTTCTCTAAAAAAAGGTTCAGTGAGGTACAAGGACTAATTAACAATGATAGAAGAACCTTAGACATTGGAATAAAGAGCATTGAAAATGCCCTTAAGGATGGAGGAGATATATATAAATTTTTTTTTATCTTGGCCTAAAGTTTCAGTGGACATTGAAAAGAAGATGAAAGAACAAGAAGAAAAGTTGTTAAACCTGTCCCAGAATTTTGATCCTCTTACCATCTCTTTGGTAAACCAAGAATGTCAAGCAGTTGTTATCATAAATGAGATAAAGAAACTGGTTAAGGAGAAGAGGAATCTGATGGATAGAATGGGTGAACTTAGGGGAATAATCCTCCCTAAGAAATATTACATGACACTTTAACATATTCTCAAAGTACAGCTCAGACCAGTAATCCGACAGATCTAAAGAGGGCAGAAGCATATGCATTTTTGTTAAGTGGACACATCTCCATTTTGGATAGCATGAAGAGGAGTTGGGCCACATAAATTATACAGTTGAAGACAACCTTTGAAGATATATTTAAGTATATGTGAGTATAATGTATGACTTGTATTTACATATGCGACCATGTATACAATAATTTTTGTAAAATTTTGGTATGCAGATTCCACCATTTGCCATTGATGTCAAAGGGGGAGTGAAGAGTAGTGAAAAATGAAGAATTTAGCAAAGGGGGAGCTCTAGTAAAATAGTGCAAAGAGACAGAGCACAAGCAAAGGGGGAGTTACTATGACACTTAGCCATTTTTCACTAAGTTTTGCCATCAATGCCAAAGGGGGAGATTATTGGAAAGAGACACTGTGTGGCTTCATAAGTGTTGTCATTGATGGCAACAAAGTCTATTCTACACATCCGCAGTACATAATATGCCTATACCAGAAGTCAGAGTGAAGATTGTTTTAGTTTGGTGGACAAAAACAAAGCATGCAACATGATTCGACAATCAGGTTTGGATCTCTCAGATGGTGTAACTCAGTAAGTTGCAGACTTGGACAAGTCAAGAAGGGTATCATAACTATTGTATTCTAGAGATTTAACCTCTAGTGATAAAGCATGAAAGAGATATGAGCTCATGTGTATTGGGTTTCAATCAGATAGAGTAGATAGAGGAAGAACAATTAGACAAAGTACCAGACTTCAATCCGGATATATAAAAGGTATTGATCAAGCATTTTGTGGCATTATATGATTTTGGCCGACATAGGTAATGATTTCTATGCCTAAGCTGCACATCATCAATCAAGTATGGATTCAGCTGACTAAACAGTAACTTGGAAATATCCTAAGTGTTCTTGTTGCTGACTAGAAAGTTGTTGGAAATCCTTGTTGCAGATATATATATACCTGATGGATTCAAGCTTGTGGGAGTGTGCAAGTGATAGTATGAATGATTAAGTGTGAAGAAAAGTAGAAACAAGTGCAAAGGTAGTAATCCAAGCTTGAATGTGACAAAAAAGTAATATTGAATAGAGGAAGAATGAAATGTGCCAGATTAGTATACTGTGCCTAACCGAAACTAAATTCTTGCATGTATAGATGTTGTTCATTAGTTCAAACACCTTGGTATCATCTATAAGCATTTGTAGACAGTAAGTCTCTTGTAGGCAGTGGGCCTCTTATGAGCAGTGTGCTTGAGTAGTGAGCCCTAATTGGCAAGTGCCAAATTTGTACTCTTTATTCTTTTAACAGAGAATATAATCTTGGGTTAGTCACCTCGTAGTTTTTCCCTTAGTAGGTTTTCCACGTAAAAATCCTTCTGTTATGTGTTAATTCCTTTTTTAGTTCTTATGATTGCCTTGTTTTGATATAGCACTAAATGATAAGATAAGAAAAGAAAGTAAAAATAGAAAAGCTATAAGATAACTGATTCACCCCCCTCTCAGTTATCTGCATTGTTTCCAATAGGTTGTCAGTTTGAGATCTTTGTTATGAACAACTTTTATGTATGTGCTAAAATTGAACTTTAAGTTGAGTCTAGTCAGCATGCTACTTGGTTATTCCTCTATTTCAAAGAAGCTTTGCCCTCACTAATCCTTGTTCTTTCTTCCTGCGGGATCACGATGACATCCATGTCATTTGACATGTCGTGTTATTTTGGGGTATAATTGGTTTTGTTAAAGGTTTCTTCCCCATTGGGAATCCTAAACTCTCCCCATGGAGAGGTGAAGATGACTTGGTCAAATGATCTGCATTATAGTGGCATTTCGTGGTGGGCTACTTGTTCGCTAGAACCATTCTAAAGCTTATGTGCGATCACAAAAGGTATGAGATGGAAAATTTTGTATGCATTGTCCATGGTCTCAACAAGAGAAAGCATTTCACTAGGGATATGTACTTCACTGAGCCCTTACGTTGATCACCGCGAGTTGGCAAAGGCACCACCTTGGCATGGGAATATCAAATCATGAAGTAATTTGTCACACTGGGGGAAAATTAAAACTTTAGCGGTGGCCATTGATTTGGAAAGATCTATGGTGGGTATTCAAAGTCTAGAATGGTTGTTTGCCCTTGATAATTTGACATTAATGGCACCTCAGCTAGTTTCATGAGGCCCTCTACTCATTATTTTGCATTTTTTTATCAAACAAGGGAGTAATTAGTCAACTTGGAGTCAAAATTATCACTAACAACCTATAAGTGTTCTCTACTTTCTTGGGTGAATTAGGTTTTCATTTCCTAAGGATTGTAGTTACTTTTGTGAGCAACCATTCTTACGTTTCCTATTTATCAAGAATCTGTTTAATAAGGTTGTGTAGTTTGATCCAAGTAGTTGTAGGATTGCCCAATGATTTATTTAGGAAACCAAAAACCCAAAACCCTCATACATTAAACATGGCTAGTTAGTCTCAAAATGTTGTGAGAAGGGAAAATAAGAAGAGAGACAGATAATTTAATGATGATATTGTTGATGCGGTTATTAGTCACAACAACAAGAAATAAAATTTTATACAACAAACCTTTATCATCTTGAAAAATATGATAAATTCAGGAAGAATTTATAATCCCAAGTCTTCGTTAGTCAATTCTTGACCTTTTAACAATCACTCAAAGATTTGATGTGATAATTTTGTTAATCATTTTGGGGCCTTACATCTTGATTTGAAGAAATCCTATCCAAATATTGTCTTGTACATCTGCTATGCAAGTATCTCAATGAATTGCATCAAATATGATAATCCTTAACTAGGATATGCATCTATTCATGGATATTTGTCATAAGTTTGATCAATTGTTCTATAATTTACTTCAGCTAAGATTATTTATGATGATTCTTCTAACTTTGATTAGTTCTTCTGAAATTCTCTTAATTTCAACTAATCTTTACTTCAATATTTCAAATTCACTCAAATATGCTAATGATGTGTGATTATTATGTCAATTCTACATATTTATTCTTTATCTGCTTATCATTTATCATTATTTGCAGTTTATGATGATGATTTATGAAATTTAAAAGAAAACAAACTAAAATTGTAAATTTTTTGAAATTAATGAAGTTCGATCACTGATCCACATGTATCTTTGACACTTTCATGAAAAAAGAGATGAAAAGCAAACCATGCTTTTCTAGGATAGTCCATGACTACACATGATAGGTGTAAAAATTTAAAGGGAAAATAAGGAATGATGACAACATGCACTTTGTGAATGCACTTTTGTTGAGCACAACAATTCATAGTTACACATCCAGAAATCATTCACTAGATTACTCAAAATATATGATTTGGAAGTAACCTACGTCTCCATCTTCATTGAATATGCAAAAAGAACACACATATATAGATGATCTTAAGAAAGAATAATGAGGAATCACTAAGTCACAGAATGTACACTAAGTGTCCATGAATCACCAATTCAATATCAATTAAGCTTCAAGTAGTTTACAAATGGCAATCCATCTCCTTTTATAGAATAAGGATAGGATGTGGTTACAAATGGCAATCCATCTCCTTTTATAGAACAAGGATAGGATGTGGTTACAAATGATCCAATGGTTAGGATCAACTCAGGATGATCTAACAATCAGGAAAATGTGGCACTTGATTGCTAGTTGGTAATCTTTAGTTGGGGATAGCTAGAAAATTTGGAATATTTTCTAAATCTTTGACTTGTTCTTCATGACCTCTTCACTCAGTATTTTCACCAGATTCCTCCTCTGTGGATCCTTCATCAGTTATCCTACATCCAATACCATGGATGAGCTCATATTCTTTGAGGGATTTACCTATCTTTATTCTCTTTTGCACCTTAACCTTCTTAGTTGCATGCTCCTAAGCTTTCAATTTCTCCTTCAAGGATATCCACCTATTGGTCCTACTATCCAACTCTTCATTATATGCATCAATCTTGGACTTAATAAGCATAGCCTCATTAATAATGTCTTTTGAAAAATGTTGGATAGGATCTTCTATAGCTGAGCTAAATTTGTCCCTAAATGCCTTAATTGCAAATTCGTCATATTGATTTTCAATCTTACCTTCAACTTCACCTTCCAAAATCTCCAAAATGGCCAACTCCTTTGCTAAAAGTTCATGTTCCTTTGTGCTTATATCAAATGCTTTTGTGTTGCATCTTTTTAATATGCTGACCTCAAATCTTAGGTCTTCAAACTAGATATCCATCTATGGTAGTGTTTGAAATGTCAAAATATTCTTCATGAGGGTGTTATTATCTTCTTTCCTGATGTCCTTCAATGTAGTCAGATCATGACTGGCTTTAATTAAACTTTGTCCAACCTCCTTCAATTTATTTGCTTTGCCCTTCATGTCGCTTAGCATGTCCCAATTGGATAATTAGGTCTTTATTTCTTCTTCTCCTTCTTTAAGGAACTTGGTGAACCAATTGTTCATCATATGTGCTTGATGCTTCAATGAATCCAATCTTGTTGTATCTTGTTGAAATATGAATGCCAAAGGCATAGTGGTTGTGATGGGGACATTAGTAGGTGAAACCAACCCTTTTATAAAGGTTTGAAGTTGGGCAATTTTCCCTTATTCTTGGCCTTTGCCTTTGTAATCCTAGAAGCCATTGCATCAGTACTTTCTCTCAATTATTTTATGTCTTGATCTACAGTGGTGTGCCCTAGGTCTATAGTAGTCACTTGAAATTCACTGGCACTTATTTCCCCTTTATTCTTATTAATCGTAGGTACAACTAATTGATTTGTCCTCTTCCCTATGGTTGTATCTCTCCTTATTGTAGAGGTTGCCCTTGCTCTATGCTTGGGCTTTGCAACCTAAAGTGAAAATAATGATGAAATATCAAAATTAAAAGTATCAGGAACCAGAGACTGACTCAACTTTTGTGCCAACTAATGTGGTGCACTAGATATGGGCCCTTGTTGGCATGTCTGCTCAATGTGAGCATCATGTACTTCTACCTCTTTCTCTTTTGGAACATCTTCATCTACATTCTGTTGTTGATCCCCATCAGTGGGAACCTCCTCATGCACTTTCTACTGATTCTGATCTTGTGTAGCATCCCTAGATATCATATCCTAATCCTGGGATATCTCCAAGGGTTGGTTGGCTCTTTAATCTCTTCATGCACTTTCATCTAGATATCCTCATCTTGTTTACTTGTATCAACATGGACATCTTGAGATGTTTCTATATCATGTTCTTATACATGCTATCTATATTGGAGCTGAGGATTACCTATATTGAGCCCTTAGTGGTTAGGATCTTGAATATCTTGATGTTTTGTACTTTGATCACCACCTGTATCTATTATTTCAACCTCTTCCACATCACCTTTATCTTTTAGACCTTCATGTCTAGATGCTGACACTTCTTTACCTTTTGGATCCTCTGATCCAGATGTGACCATTGGACCTACTTGTCTAGATGTTGACATTGTTTATTCTTTATTATTTGCCTCAATATATCCTTCTTCAATTTCCTAGACATTTTTCTTAGGAGGCTCTGTATGGATATCCATGCCCTCAACTGTATTATCTCCAGTCCATACATTATCCATGGTTTCATCTTTATCTCTATCATCACCCCCATCATATGATAAATCAATAACTATTGGGATTGTGATGGTACCCACTAACACATCCAGGTTAATATTTTGTGCCAACATCTCAGGATCTTCAAATTCATCTTCATCTTTGGTACTCTTTGGTTCTTGTAATGTGCCTTAAGGTGTTAGATCTATGTGCCTTAGCAAGTCTTTAGATAGATTGGCCATCAAATCCTTTGTCACCTCATCATCTATTAAGTCAATGGTTTTATCTAGTGACTGAGGTTGATCATCCATCTTCTTTTTTTCATCTTCCCTTGCTTCCATGGCTGATTCTTCTTTGAATTTAAATATGGTGGGGATGGGGACATTGTGTTGGAATTATTTAGATATAGTTTCCCTATCCTTTATCACTATTGTTGCTATAGCTCTTTCTGTTGTAGTTTGCTGCCTAGAAAATATTTTTTCTATATTTGTTAACTCTAAACTTTCCTTGAGTAGGACACCTGGTTTCCTACTAGTGGATCCCCTCATAGTAGGTACTTGTCCTCTCTTTTATTTGGGGATATTTTTTCCTTTCAATATATCCTGACCTTTCCTTATCAAAGGCTCCCCTTCATCCTCCTCCTCTATATCTTCATAAGTGTCCTTAGACTCTTCCACCTATCTTGTGGTTATGGTGATTGCTGGTATAGGACTTTCCTTTTGAGGAGAGGGTCTTGTGGTGATTGTGATGCCACTATGAGTCAATTATCCAACTGCCTTTGAGGAATCTAGCTTGGCTCACTTGACCTCCATGATATGTCTCTTACGAATCAAGAAATCATCAAACTCAATATTTGATAGCTCTTGCCTTATTCTCTTCTTATCTAAAGACAATGCCACTCCTTTTGATTTTAGGGCAGCCAACTTATGATCTACCCACTTCCTTTTTATCTCCATAACTATATCTATAATGAGGTCAATGGATGTAACCTCAGGATGACTCCAATAAGGAGGGGAGATGGTTTCTTTATAAAATTGCTTATCCTCATATTCTTTGGCTATTATCATACCATCATCAAAATATAATTAAGGGGGAACATCAAAGCAGTCCAAAGTTTTGATCTAATTCAGAGTTGACCTCTAATAACTCCTTTTAACCTCCACATCTTATGGACAATCTACCCAGTAGTCTTCTAAGTTCACTTGATGCACTAACTTCTTGCTCACAAATCTTTCCATTCTATGATAAGGATCATATTGTCTTGTTAAGGAAAATGGCTGTAAATGAAGCATATACAATTCTGCCTCTAAATATTTAGCTAGATCAATAGATGGACATAGAAACCATATGATAATTAGGGGAAAACTAAAATTACCTTTCTTGTTTCTCTTCACATATGCTTCATATGAAGGTATAATTTGTCTAGTTAACTCTAGTAGAATTATTTTATCTATGTGATATCCTGGCAACATGAGAGGTTGCCCACTGAATCCTTCCATCTAGATATAGGTGAAGGTTGGGAACTAGATAAACCAAGTTCCATTTATTGCAATTACTTCTTGAGCCTCAGTGCTCAATCTCTTAGCTCTGTCTTTATCCATTAATCTGTCCAAATGTATAACAAAACAATCATTTACCCTCCTATAATTTTGCATGGAGGACTTCCTCTCTAGCTGAGGATAATGATCCTATATAGTCTTATCTCATAGATTCCTTCCTATCCTGTTAATCATTTGTAGACTAGATAATGTAGACTATGCAACACATGCATAAACAACATATGATGACATGTAGAAAAGGCATAATTTACCTCCAAAACTCTTCATACCCTCATCTAGGCTATCACTGATGAGTGATGCCCATTGTATCTATGTCAGAGGTCTTTACTAACTTGATGAGCCCATACATTCATGGCTTAAAATTACCAGCATTAGCCTTTCCAGTCATTCGGATCAACATACTATCATATACTATACTTCTGGGGTGAAGTTGAATTTGTAAAGATCTTGGGGCATCTTGGCCACTACCTTGACCTTATTGTCTATTTCTCTCCAACATGTGAACATTATCTTCCAATAGTTTGTGGTCTTATTTTTATATTGATTTTCAAGGTCTTCAAGATTTATCTTGAATAGATTGGGACTTGCAGGCAGTTGGAATACCTTTGTAATGTCCTAGATGGAAAAGTCTACATATACTCTACCATCCTTCTCCACCTTTCTATTCTCTTTGTTATAATTATGTGTGCATGCAACTGTCAACTCCAAAGCCTCTGTTGCATAAGGAAAGTTAGCAGCATTCCATATCTCGCAGTTGTCTATCTTTTGTAGAATAGGATGTCCATCCCCTCCAACTGATTTAGTGGTCCAATCATCAATGTTTGTGCTACCTGAGTGAGTATCTCCAATCTTTTTATGTCTAGTAGGATTTGGGAACATGGGGTCTTTGAACTCTTCCTCTCTACAATTCTTTCTATCTTGCACTTGTCCTCCAGTTAGCAGACATGCATATCTCAAACTACATTCTAGATATTGAGCTTAACAGTTAATTTTCTCAATATCCTAACATTTTACAGTTTAGGGAACATAACATGTTCATGTGCAAACAAGATTTTACCTTAAATGTGATATTTACCTTTTACTGCAATGTAATAATGACAAAAATAGGGTTTTACCACTACATACCTATTTTTTGCACTCAAAACCTAATTAAAATATGTTTGGATGTATTCTTTCACCATGTAATCACCTTTCATTATTCATCATTTGTCATTTGCCATCTACCATCTGCACTATTCCATTTAGGGTTATGGTCACCGTAAGCTCACTGTAAAATCACTTGAGCTCTGAAATTTTTAGTCTCTTAAATCCCTTGCAAGGTTAAAATGATTTAATTTCACCTTTTATGCATCAAAAGCACAAATTAGGACATCATAAATGCTAATTTGCATTAAATCAGGGATATCCGCTTAGGTGTCTTAGGAGATTTCTATAAGTGGTAGCTTCTAATTTGAATTTTGAAAGCCCAATGACTCCCTTTCGCAACATTTATTGCAAGGTCTGGATATGGACATATGTCTGGATGTTTAAGTAATATGCTTACTTTTTCAAAATGTTTATATTCATATCCATATGACATCATCAAGTCTTTTGGTCAGCATTAACTAAGGGTGGATATAGGGATGTTAAGATCTAAAGACATTGGCCTTTGATCTTCAAATGTCAGTACATTACAAATGTCTAGTCTGAAAAGTCAAACTTGTGCCACGTGGCACCATTTGATTGGTCCATGGGAAGCTATAAATTTTGTTCATAGGAGACATGTATATGGATATTAGAAAATATCCAAACATTATATTTCATGAAATATCCCTAAGTCTAAATGTCTTGATGACATCAGCCTTTTAAAGTGACTCTTTAAGTATGATGAGAAGTGATGTCATCGAGATGTTTGGGAAGGTCTGGACATTAGTGAATGTCTGGATATTAAAATTTACAAAATATCTTATTCCCTCAATGTCTAGATGATGTCATCACTTTTTAATATTCCTTTTAAGACAAGATCATATGACATCATCAAGATGTTGAGGGAGGTCCAGATGTTAAATTCCTAAGCGAAATGTACAGATTCTAATGTCCATTTGAAAAGTTAAATAGAACACGTCATCATGACATTTGAAAAAGTTTGGACATTAACAAATGTTTGGATATTAAAGAAGGTTATGATATTAGAGCAACTATAGATATTAAGAAATGTCTGGACATTAGAAAATGTCTGGATATTGAGATCGAGTATCCATACCTGCGAATATCAATGCACTATGATAGTTTCATTACACAATGGGATAAAAATTGATGAATGCATCTTTATAGATGTTAGGATTTTAACTTTTTACTTAGCAATTTATACAGTTGAGACATTTGGAAATGTTCAGATATGGAGACAATGTGAACATCCCCATGACCAATTGATTAAACTTTCACCTAGCATAACTTCTTGGTTTTAGGAAATTTCTAGGTTCTTCTAAAGGAAAACCTACTTAGAATTACATTCTCTTTCATTTGGCAAGCTTCATGAGGGGAAATTCAAAATTTAATAATTTGATCTATAATTTGGGATCTAGATATGCCTAAGGCATGATCTAGGCATACATTTGATACTACTTTTACCATACCACCCAAAGCAAAGGGAAACAAACAAGCCAAGCAAAAGTAAGAAAAAGATGGGTCCCTATTTTTCTAGGGAAAAATGGGGCATGTTGTGTAACTGTTATGTTGGAAAAATGCACCCTTGGGGGCTTTTTCCTTTAAGGTTTAGCTCCTAGGTCTTTAGATTGCATTTAGAGCATCTTGCATGATAATTCAGACTCCCGATGAGATAACCCTAGGGTCTTGTGGCAAATAGGACTGAGGGGGTGCTAATTTGATGATCCTTGAACAAAGATAGGGGGTGAACAAGGGATCTAGCACCCTAGTCCAGTCCTATTTTGGGTCTACCCTAAATTTAAATGTCAGGTTTGTGACTGTTATTTAGTTTCCAGGCCGACATCATAAGTTTCAAATACGAAATTCTTGGAGGGAATTTTAGCAGTTACATATATAAGCATGTTTAGGTTATCATTTTCAAACTAGAAGATGTTCGTGTTAGATTATGATTGTGAGCTATTTGTATACTTGTGATTTTCATTGTGTTGCAGAGCATAGCATTGCCATTGTGTTTGTTTTTGCAGGTTAGATTACATCTTCTCATCATGTCATTGAAGGGCATCTTCCTTCCATGAGAGCTTCATCATCAACGTGACATCTATTATGTTTTATCATCATTATCATTTGGATTTTTACTTCTATCCTATGGGATACGCACTCTCATCTAACAACGTTGTTCAGAAGACTTGAATGTCTCTCTGGGGCTTGACTAAGGCAAGCCTCTAAACACTACAAACCTCTCCCATTCTCCTTGTGATTGCAGGTTACAGGTATTGGATATAGAGAAAGTGGAGTTGTAGGGAAGATTAGAGAACAATGTGGATTCAGGATCTGAAAAGAAGTGGACACTGTGTGACATTTCAGGACATGGGCACTCTCAACATTATTCTCTACATATGAAGTTACAAAAATAGATTGGACAATGATAATTAGGGTTAGCAGAGATTTTGACATCTTGAAGAACATCCCCTAGTAGACTAGGGAGCTCTCAACATTGTCCTCTACATCTGAATTGCTAGAAACTAAAGATACATTGGAGATCAATGTTAGAAGGAGATCAAGATTCTATAGAAAAAACTACATCTTGGACTTGGGCACCATCACCATTGTCCTTGACTTTCCTATTTTCTAGACTGTGAAAAATAGTGAGTTAAGGTTCTTTGCCCTTTATTTAATTTCAGTAGGATTTGTTGTAATTCACAGATTTGTTTACTATTTTTCTTAATTTAGGGTTTCTAGAGCATAAGAGCATTAATTAGAGACATTGTGTGATAACTTTTGAATTTCCTAGCAAACCAAGTGGCAACTCAAATATGATAGATGACTCTCTTCTTGATAGGAGAAGCACTCAGTTGAAAAGCCCTTGGAATGTTTTGTGGAAAGGAGGATTCAAACTAAAACCCACTATTACCATCACAAATCATCACACCTCTTTTCATATAGAACATTTTGGTGAACTCATGTTTTGGACTTTTGGCACCTTTTGCATTTTTCATGAAAACCTAGTTTTGCATAAGCTAGGGTTGTAGTAAAAATCTTGCTTCATATTTTACTACCTTGTCAAAACACTCATCAGGTCTAATCTCTAATTGTAGTGTTGCATCATAGTGGCCTCCTTGTGAAATTTCATGTCTAGGGTTTGAAAACTTGCATTTTTCACTAGATTTGGCCTTATCGTCTTGTTAGATTTGCACTCTAAGTGTGTTGTAATGGATTTTTCTTCACTAATTGGCTTCTATCAAGGTTATTATCTTCTTCCCCTTCTCAATTTCCTTACAACACTCTTTCTTTTGGACTTTTGGATTAAAATGTTGTGAAAAATTGCATATTTTTGCTATTTTTGCACTAGGGTTTGATCTAGAGTGGCACTATAAGCATGTCATAATGGATTTTTTGGCATTAGGTAGATATTATTACTATTATAAATTTCCATCCATCATCATTTTCCTTACAACTCCTATTGCCCCACTCTTTTGCATTAAGATTTGGTGAAAATTTGCATATTTTGGCCTGTTTTCACTAGGGTTTGGCTTATTGACTTTCTAGAGTTGCTTCAAAATCATGTTGTAAAATGTATTATTGCATTAGTGGACTATTATTAGGCATATAATTTTCTTTCCCTCTTGAAAATATTTACATCACCTCTTCTTTCATTTGTTTGCATTAAGAAAAGTTGAAAAATCAAGCATTTAAAGCCATTTTTGCACTCGTGAATTCTCCTAAGGGATTATCTTTGGAAGATTTATTTGAGTACATTATGAATTATGATAATTTTTGCAAATTCAATGATAAATATCCTCAAGTCTTTCATCAAATAGCATACATCTATGGCATTGACATGAACAAAAGCACTACCTATGATATCCTTCGAACAATAGCCTATTTTGACAGCTTTCTTACTACTGTGGATGTTTTTCCTTCGATCGTGGAGAATATTACTAAGTTTATGGCTGAAACAATCATGGGGAAAGTAGTGGTGAAAACATTGTTCCCTCTCTCCCTTTGTTTCATGATGATATAATGCAAATCCTTTCTGAGACCTATGAGAATGATATAGCAATGGGTGATTCATCAAACAAAGAGAATTGTCCCAACATAAACACAATTAGTGCGGATATTTTGGCACAAGAAGAAGATATCATTGACACATTTCTTAATGCCACTCTGCCATCCCTTCCCGTTCACCCTAACCAGGATAATGCTTTGGATGATTCAGATTCTTCTTGTGACCATTTGCTTCAATCTGCTAAAAATTTACCACTTGATGTTCAAGAACTTTTCAACTACATCTTAAACAAAGAAATGGATCATGCATCTTTACATAAACCTTCACATACATTGGAAAACAATGAAATCTTACATGATATTGAAGAACAAGCTATCCCTCAAACCCAAGGTATTCCAACACCCTATATACAAATTGACAAAGAAAATGGCAACATCCCCTCTCAACCATCATTAAGGGGTCCCTTTCCTACATGGTCACCCTCACAAACTCATGAACATATGGAAGAGAGAAGTGATAAATCCTTAACCATTAAAATAAAGATCAAGATCCATGATGATTGCTAGCCCAGTTGCCCCTACAAGTAAATATCTCTAACCCTTTATCTCTCATGATGTGCTTCCCCATGATGTGTTATGTGCTGTTAGGCCTCCTAGGATGACCCTTGATTCTCTTGTAAGTTCAAGGATACTAGGATACTACATCTGTTGTGACCTTCTATTTGTATAATCATTCTTCTATATTTCTTCTCCTTTGATTTCATTGTTGTGTGTCATGTCGTACGGACATAGCGTTGCAGTTGGTGATTTGGGGGCACCCTCCTACATGACTGTTCCTAAGACACTTATTCTTCTCTTTGATTTATTGTTTACCTTTCTCTAGTATTTCCATCTAGGTGGTGGATGATGAAAAACATATTATACTGACGTGGACCTAGTGTCCCTTTCACGAGTAATAAAAAATGGACCTAATCCATACATGACGATGGGGTTGTTACATATTATCCGACGCTTGGCTAGTGGAATCACTCCTTGTGGTTTTTCTATCTTGATGTTGATGTTATCTTATCTTACTAACAACACTTTGACAATACTTCTTCTTTTTGCACTTTTTTTTTATCATGGATATTGCCTTACTTGGCTCTTTCATGTAGTTGATCATATGCATTGTTCTTTATCTTGATTATGTGGATGCTAACACTTTTCTTACAGGGATGTGTTTGTGGGAACATTCGGTGATCGTAAAGTACATGTCACCTCTGGGGGGCATGGGCTTTGTGAGAGATTGTGTTCCCTTATGTGTTTTCTTCCTACCTTAACGTGCTTGATATTAGTACGTGATATCAACCATCTTAAGGTGGGGGCATATATAAGGTAAGTTGTCTACTTTAGATGATAGTAAAGCATGTTTGAAAAATCTAAAAATCAAGCACAATCATTTAAGCCCTTTGTGGAGGTGGGATATCAAGCATATAATTTTCTATCTTAAGCCCTCATTGTGAGGCAGGGATGGTGTATTTCTCAGAGAGATTGCATTATCTTGTCATTTTCAAAAGTCCTCATTGCGAGGTGAGGAGCAATTTTGTGACTAACTAAACCCCTAAGTGTGTTTTTGGTAATTGTTGTGGTGAAACCCAATCATCAGTGTGTTCCTATAATGTGCCTGAGATGGTGATGAACCTAGCAATAGCTTCACTCCATCACTTGTCTGCCTTGTTTTCTCCATGTCTTCCAAGTGTGTGTGTATGGTGTGCTTGTTCTCAAAGTGCAAGACCAGTGGCGATTAGCTCCTCTACACTTTGGGATTTGTTTGGCGTGTTCATTCTCAAGGTACAAGACCAGTGGCAATGAGATCCTCTACACCTTGGGATTTTGTATGGTGTGTCTATTCTAAAAAAGTGCAAGACCAATGGTGAACATCTCCTCTACACTTTTTGGGATTTGTATGTTTACTTTCCTTGTACATGCATTTTGCATTTCATATGGGAAAATCAAAAAGAAAATAATCACTACATTCATTGTATTCTCTACACTCTACGTGTCTTCAATGCTATATTCTCCATGTTTTGCATGACTGTAACTATCTTCTTCATGTTTTGTGTGCCTGCTATTGTCTTCAATGTGTTTGGCTTGTCTTCTCTGTGGCTGGTGTGTTTACTGTGTTTGTTGACCTTATTTTAATGCATGTATTGGCCTTTTGTTTATACATACATTAAAGTGGGGGCTAAATGTTCTATCAGAAAAATGCACCCTTGGGGGCTTTTTCCTTTAAGGTTTAGCTCTTGGGTCTTTAGATTGCATTTAGAGCATATTACATGATAATTTAGACTCCCGATGAGAAAACCCTTGGGTCTTGTGACAAATAGGACCTAGGGGATGCCAATTTGATGATTCTTGAACAAAGATAGGGGGTGGACAAGGGCGCTAGCACCCTAGTCCAGCCTTATTTTGGGTCTACCCTAAATTCAAATGTCAGGTTTGTGACCATTATTTGGTTTCTGGGCTGACATCATAAGTTTCAAATACAAAATTCTTGGTGGGAATATTAGTCGTTGCATATATAAGCATGTTTAGGTTATCATTTGTAAACTAGAAGATGTTCATGTTAGATTATGATTGTGAGCTATTGGCATACTTGTGATTTTCATTGCATTTGTTTTTGTAGGTTAGATTATATATTTTCC
Organism: Cunninghamia lanceolata; assembly: GCA_027924645.1. Classification (NCBI taxonomy): domain Eukaryota; kingdom Viridiplantae; phylum Streptophyta; class Pinopsida; order Cupressales; family Cupressaceae; genus Cunninghamia; species Cunninghamia lanceolata. The sequence goes on from BSBN01000244.1 coordinate 448,178, forward strand.
TCATGGCATTAAAGGGCATCTTCCTTCCATGAGAGCTTCATCATCAAGGTGACATCTATTGTGTTTTATCATCATTATCATTTAGATTTTTACCTCTATCCTATGGGATACACACTCTCATATGACAATGGTGTTTGGAAGACTTGAATGTCTCTCTGAGGCTTGACTGAGGCAAGCCTCTAAACACCACAACCCCCTTCCATTCTCCTTGTGATTGTAGGTTATAGGTATTGGATCTGGAGAAAGTGGAGTTGTAAGGAAGATTGGAGGATAGAGTGGATTTAGGATCTAAAAAGAAGTAGACACTGTGCGACATTTCAGGACATGGGCACTCTCAACATTGTCCTTTGCATATGAAGTTACATAAATAGATTGGACAGTGATAATCATGGTTAGCAGAGCTTCTGACATCCCAAAGAACATCCCATAGTGGACTAGGGAACTCTCAACATTGTCCTCTACATATGAATTTCTAGAAACTAAAGATATAGTGGAGATCAGTGTCGAAAGGAGATCAAGATTCTACAGAAAAAGCTACATCTTGGACTTGGGCGCCATCACCATTGTCCTCAACTTTTTTATTTTTTGGTCTACGAAAAATAGTGAGTTAAGGTTCTCTACCCTTTATCTAATTTTAGTAGCATTTTTCATAATTCACAGATTGTTTACTATTTTTCTTAAATTAGGGTTTCTAGAGCATAAGACCATTAATTAGAGACATTGTGTGATAACTTTTGAATTTCCCAGAAAACCAAGTGGCAACTCAAATTTGATAGATGACTCTCCTCTTGATAGGAGAAGCACTCAGTTGAAAAGCCCTTGGAATGTTTTGTGCAAAGGAGGATTCAAATTGAAACCCACCATTACCATCACAAATCATCATCCCCCTTTTCATATAAATCAGTAACCACACAATAAATATCTTAACCCAATTGCCTAGGTCCACTAAGAGGCCCCATCATTTTCTTGATTTAGTCATATTGGCTAATAGATTGTTTGATACTCATGTGGGCTATAGGGATGCTATCCTCCCAATTGAAGGATATGCATTATTCAAGTACCATTTCCACAAATGTCTCAGAAGGAGCCCTATGAGTAACTCCTGGATGTTGGGATTGGCTAGGTTAGTAGTCCCAAATGTTTTTTATTAGTGTAGAGATGATAAAAGAACTAGTCAGGAAGTATTCTCTTGAGAACAAGGCTATACATGGTAGTAATGGTGGCATCTTGGTAAGGTTGGACCATGATTCTATTTGTCAAGTGTTTTTTCTAGATCGCAACTTGCATGTGCCTTTAGACAAGGGGGTCTACTCTAGGAATATCTCAGGACAAGTGCTACTTATAGGGTGAGGTTTCTCCCTTCTCACATGCCAAAGGAGGATGGCAAGCTGCATAAATTCAAAAATGATGAGAAGGAGCCATTCAATTATGACCTCTTTGAGGATTATTTTTGAAAAACATATTTTGTTGTGTGCCAAGTAATAGGGACAGATGTCAATATTTTAATGCCTACCACTCCTATGGTTTTAACAACTGATGTTAAGATATGAGAGGATAATACTCATTTGAATTATGCATCCTATATAGAGGACCAACTCAATACAACATTGACAAGCCTAAAGAAGAATTCCTCTATAATTCACTTCAAGTATTACTCCCTCTTGTGTCATATGCTCCTATACGTCAGTGAAGAAAGGAAGACCTAGTCACCACAACTAAAACTTAGAATTATAAGTGAGTAGGGTCATGTGTATCCCATTTAGGAATGGAAATTTATATGAGATAGCAATTGCATCTAGTTAAATTACTTGGTCTTTGAAGAGTTCTTTGTCAAGACTATCCTTAGGGCACTTGGTCATCAGGACTACAATTTATCTTAGGAGTTTCAACAGTTTTTGAGACTGAGAGATATGTGCCTAGAGCTTGGAATTGGCCATAATTGGGGTGATTAGTTTCTCTTCAAAGAAGCTATTCTCATCAAAGTCTATGGATTTGAAGGAGTCCCTCACTTTCTACCAAGGATGACCTCAGATAGGGTAGTGTTCTTAGAGATTATGTGGCAGATGAATGAGTTAGATAAAACTCATTTCAAAAGTTTCAAGAAAGCATCTTTCCTTCCTGCTACTATTGCCCTTTCTAATATTTTGATTACATCAAAAGAGGGACTAGAATTGCTGACAACAAAATTGTAATATTATAAGATGCCTACAACTAAATTAAGGAAATGTGACCCAGAGAAGTTCATATAAAATGCTATATTAACAAATTATTCTATGGTCTATGTGCATAAATTCTACCCCCTGAAGGATGTCATCAGAAATAATATCACATTTAAGGAGGATGAAAACAAGGCCAAAACATGGGAAAGGGTCCTTAAAGCAGAGAGGTATAGGTTAAGGGCTACTCTTGGCTATAGGGGAGCTTTTAGAAATATTATTGACATTGTTGAAAGGTAAGGACTATGATAAAAAAATGCTAATAAATTATGTTCTAACTTGCCTAATGCTCTTGAGGAAGCACCTACCTCTACCTTATCAAAGGAAGCATCTAGCTCTCAAGTCCCTAGGGCTATTACTCCTCTTCATCAGGTCTCTCCTAGACAACCTCTTGCTCCTAGCTTCTTGATGGATGAGAGTGAAGTTCCAGATTCACCAGATGTGATGGAGGTGGTGTAACCCTTTGTGATGAATACAAAGCCCCTTTAGAGGATAGAATGATGATTACTTTTGAACAAATATATGAAGTATTAGATGATGTAAGAGCATTAGCTAGTCAAGAGTTCATTGATGATGATTCTTTCATTCATTCTAGGGAATTTAGGGATTTTATTTTAAAAATAAAGGGGTAGGAAATATTGAAAAGGGTCAAGGGATTGACTCTTGAAAATAAAGAGCAAGCTATCATAGAATTTTTGGCTAGAGTGCATAAGGAAATGAATGGAATAACCCCAAAAAATGAAAGAGAGATTATCAAGGCAAGTGGTTGCATGTTATTACTTGGATGGGATATATCATTTGCAATAGCATTTTATACTATTAGAAAGTAGGAGAATATTGATATTATAGAGGAATTGGCCCAAAAGATATATTCTGGATCAACTTTTGACCCAGACTCTAATACTCTGGCTATTTGGTCAATTTCCCCTTTTGGGAATAAGCCTCATGTTATTGGTGATCCTAGTATGATTACTAGGAATATAATAGTGCATATATTGGAAGATACTCCCCTATTCAGGCTACTTCTTTGATCACTCATGCTACTATGTTCATAGAGGCCTCAGTCAAGAAAATGTAGGCCAGCATGGAAAAATTAAGTAAACATAATCTTCATCTAGAGGAGAGACTGAATGTGGTTAATAATGCATTGCCACCAATCACTTTTCTAATTCCATCCAAAGAAGAACAAAGGCTTAGAGGAGAATTGAGTAAGAGTTTGGCCAAGGAAGAGGATGCATTAAAGAAGTTGACTTAGACAAGGTGGATTTCATAAAGGGCCCATTGAGCAGAAATTTGGAAAGGATAATGTCCTATGTAGATAAACTCTAGGAATATCATTGTGTTTTAAGGAAAATGCTTGAAGAGCATATAAAATTGGAAATCATGGTTGGGACATGGGAAAAATGCATGACACCCATATTCCTTATTTTCAAAATCATGATTGAAAAACATTATTGTGATGAAGATACTAGTAAGCATCTGACAGAGTTAAGTGGCCTTATTAGAGCCAGTAGGAAGATAGTGTGGAAACACAAAAAATTCACCAAAGGATTTGCCAGAGCACTCATGTACTTTCACAAGTTAAAAGGGTCCTATTTTTCATCATTAAGAAAATAAGATAAAACACTGAAGGGTGTTGAATAATGGAGAGAAGAATGCTCAAGGTTCACTATGCCAATTATCCTTGAGATCAATAGTGATGAAGAGAAAATCATCGACAACCTGAGTTCTGCCTTAGATGAGTTATCTAGAATTGAATTTGAAATGGCAACCATCATTCCCTTGGTTACTTTTCCTGCCAACCAGAAATACAAAAAGCATTTGGTAGATTCATATCAATGTTTTCCACCTCAACATTGATAGGGGTATTCTTTGTCCTCTAGTGGATTATTTCTTTTGAGGATCTTCATCAACAAACACACTATCAAATGACACCCAAATGTAACAAATCTACACAAATTTGAATTTAAATTAGTATGAAAGTTGCACTCATGCTTGTGTCTGTAGGAGTCCAGGACAACACTGAGAGGGGGGGTGAATCAGTGTTGTGTAAATTTTCAAATCTTTTAATCAAACTTTAACTTTCAAGACTCAAAGAGAGAAGGATATCATTGATTTGTCAAACACATATGCACATGACTAAGAATGAAGAAAGAGAACAAAACCTCATGAACAAAGTATTAACATACACACATACAGATGAAAACAATATGAGACATAACACAAATTTGCATGAGTGGAAAACCCTCCCGGGGTAGAAAAACCACTCCAAAACTGCCTCACTAGCTTAACCTTGAAAAATATCTTTACAAGCCTCACTGGATGATGTGAGTGTCTCACTGAAAAATGGTCTCACTGACCTATAAGCCTCACTAGCATATTGTGCCTCACTGCCTTTTCTCAATCAATCAAAAAAAAAAAAACTCATGTGCAAGAAGTGATTACTGTTCAATTTGATTTGCACCATTCAAATCAACTCATCTTTATTTTCAAAAGGTTTATCTCTGCATATCATAACTTCATCACATACATAACATTATTAGCTCATCTCACATTTTTTCTTCAAAAAGTTTTCTATATAAATGTCTTCAACTGTGCATGATGAATCACACAACTTCAACAACATTTGATGACCTTTCATATCCTTGATATTTTTGCATTTTTTAATTTGACATCTTCACCAAAAACCCATTCAAATTCCCTCTTAGATATAAAAGAATATCTTTCCTATTTGAGACCTTTCAATTTCTTTTTCATGAATAACTTGCAAAAATTTTCAACTCCCCTACAAACAAAATTCTTCATCTCCACAAAATGTTTTGTTAAACAAAAATAAAACAATCAAAATATATCTCTCCAATCTCTTCATATCAACCATGTTCACAACCTACAAGAAATCCAGAATCAAACAAAAAAATTTCTTCCAACCCTTCATAGTCTTTGTACTCCAAAAACCTTTTTCAATTTCAATCTGTAAAAGCACTCTTCACCAAATTTGTTAATCTTCAAAGAATAAATCAATAAAAAAAAATCTCCTCCAACTCATTCTTATTCAAAATCCCCTTTATAAAAAAAAAACTTCTTCAAGAAGACAAAAAAAAACATTCTAAATAAAAACTCAAGAAAGAAAATTTTCTTTCGTAGAACCTTTCATTTCCATCTTCAATGTCACATGAGTAAGAAAAATAGAAAGATATTTCTTAAAAAAAATGTTTTAAAAAGCAATAACTATATGCTTTTAATAGCTATAAAAAAATAGATTATTAAACTTTACTTCTACTATTAAAGAAGACTTTTTGACAGCCAAATACATGTCAAGTTAAAATAGTGAGTATGAGGTCTTAGTTTAAACCACAACCAAGGATCTCCACATTCGCGCTAAGCCCACATTTAAACTTGATCATTGATTGGTGCTCAACCTTAAATGAAAGTGACCAATCCCATCGGTCTTCCTTGAGATAGGGGGTCGGTTCCCCATGATAAGAAGCCCCTTAAAGTTGCCACTTAAGTGGCTTTTGACCTATTCAAAAGGTCAATTTAAAAATAAAACAAAAAGAACACTTCAAATGTGACGAGAAGAATATGTGTATAGAGATTAATATCTCAATAATCAACATACTAAAACCTTGGAATTTCTTCAAACATATCCATATTGATGCAATTCTTAAGACATTTTTAGAACACAAAGATTGATGCAAAGTGATCTATAATGATATGCCATCCTATCTTGAAATTCATGCCTTGAAGTCATCATTAGATGGAATAACAACTCTTCCTTTGAACACCTTGCTTCCTCTGTCCTTAAGACATCCTGAAACAAACTTTGCAACCTTATTGTGAATAGTATGATAACAATCTTGGCATCAAGCATAACAAACAAAGTCTCAAGCATAACTATATATGCACTGCATATTATCATTACTGTACCAATATCTTGATTCTACCATTGTGAGCTCCTTAAGTAAAATTAGGGCTTTCAACTTCTTCAACTTGAGAACATAAAATCAGTCCCAACAACAAGTTGCCATGAAGGACATCATGAATCACTAACATCCTTTGCATGCAACATTTTTAACTCCTGATGATGTATATTTCAAAGCAACTCAATCACAAACTTTGACATCAATCTAACATCAACATGACAACCAGAATGAACCCTTAACAAGATGAACTATACCATAATCACCTGACATGAAGTATGAGCAACAAACCTTCTTATTAACATGATGAGAATCAATATCAAGACAATACCTTTCCATCATAACTAATTTCTGAAGCCACAACCTGATGAAGACACAACCCATGACAATCATGACATAAAGCATCAAATATTGTTCAACTGAGATCCAACAGAGATCCTCTTGTTCAACATTTGAATACCTATTTGCTCCTATCCAGACGACATCCTAAAAGTTTCTTTGCAACCTCACCTGGATTATCACAACTTCAAGACAACCTTATGATCATGTATCTTCAATCTAACTCCACAAATCTGACATCCTATAAATACCCTAACATTAGCATAACCCACCAAGGTAACATCTCTTTCATGAACCAACATTGAATTGATGAACCAACATTTTGTCATGACACACAACATGAACATTATAAACCAAACATTACCTTAAACAACTGAGATCCTTCAAAGCAGAGCATAAAAGAACAACTCCTAATACTGATCTAAACAAGAAGACACTGTCCCTGCATACACAATATCAACATGATCACTGACAATCCCTTTTGACATCAATGACAAACATGCCATTAGTGTCATCATTGAGAATTAATGTACCTACAATGCATGTGGTTGCAACTCCCAGGCATGGATGAATTTAGTTTTGAGAAAATGAACATCTTCTTTGATTTCTATTCTAACAATGTATTTTCTCTCAATAATGTTTTGTCTTATTAAGCCAACAAGATACCTTGGGTATATTCTATTCCAACAAGAAGTTGTTTGTAGCATGAAGCTTATTTTTCTCTGATGTTTCTATAAATGGGAAATCAAGGCCATTTTGTAAGGGGTTTGAATCTCTAGTTTAGGCAGTGGTGCATTTTTTGTTTTGTTCTAGGGGTAATAAAAAAGAGTTACATTTCAATTAGTGTTCAAATATGTAGAGCAATGTTATTTTAAAATTTTAACACATTGTCATGTTGGTTATAGAACCTTTTCCATATTATATTTGCATGAAGTTAATATGAATGGTCAATATCAAGGATATTTTGGTTCATATTTGCAGTTTTTTGTATTGTGCATATTTTCTTTTTCTTTCTCTCAAGGAGAAGAATAATCACTTGGAAGATATTCTATTAGCTTTGTCTACATTGTGGTTACAAAGGAAAATTATATATTACTAAGTAGAGGAGGTATTGATACCATTAGTCTATTAGTAATGAAGTAATATTGCTTGAATGATACATTTGTTTTGTGTAATTTGACTCTATGACCCATTGGATTTGGCACTGGTCTCCCATTGAGCTAATGTGTTGATTTAGATCCATCCCAAATAACCAAAACCACTTCTATTTCTATCATTCTTTTAAGAATACATTTGGATAAATAACTATTCTCAATCATGGTTTGAACTGAATTACCAAAGGATTAAGCTGATCTAGATGGAATCAGTCATTTCCTTAATTCATTGTTATTGAGGACCTCTTTTTTTGATGCAACATCCCTAAGAACTTTTGAAATACCTTTAGATGGTGTAAAGGGTACACCTGCCTTGGTCTTGTAGAACCATAAGTGCAAAGGATTTTCATTTCATTTTTGTAATCCTGTTCATTGATTATTGACCCAAAATCCTTGAGTATAAGAAATTGGCTAAATCTTTATAGGATTTAGATAATCAGTTGGAAGAATAAATAGTCTCCTTAGAGTTGGTACTCATAAATTAGGGGTTTGGTGACTCCTTAGAGTTGGTGCTCTTAAATATTGTAATCAAGGTTTCATTTATGAGGCTGGATTATGATGGTAGATCCTAGCAACATTTTCTCACCATGGTTTTTCCCATATTGGGTTTTCCATGTATATTTGGTGTTGATGTGTCCATTATTTCTTATTTTTGTTGTTATTGCATTGAAAGTTAATTTGATCTGCATTCTAGAGGCTTGTAGTTTTAAGTTATATTGATCTACTGATTCACCTCCTTAGTAGATTACTTGTGTTCTAATAGTTCTGTCATCTTTTTGATCACTCTTGTGCAATTGGTTTCTTAGTTTCAGTCGTCTTCTGTCTGTTACAAGTTGATTATCTTAGAACTAGGGTTTTATGCATAACTAACCTAGGTTTTGATAAAAAGGCTTGGTTAAATCTAATCTTTTCATAGCACTCTTGATATCAAAATCAGTAGCGGAGTCCTCCTTCATTTGGTAGTGACTTGGCTTGGTTTTATCCTTGAATGTTATTCTAGAAGAGGGTTTGATCTAGTGTACATGCTAGCTTACATCATTCACCCCTTTTTCATACATAATATTTTGGTGAACTTGTAGCATCAAACATTTGCATCTTGTTGAGTGTTGAATTTATATCTTGCATTGTTTCATAGCATAATTTGTTGCAAATATGTGCCTAATTGGTGTTGTCATTGATGTCAACATATCTTTGTTGCCATTGGTGTCAACTGTATCCTATTTTGCTACCTGTATAGAAGACTGGATTGTTGAGGATATTGAGAAAATTAATGAGGATTAATGTATGCGGACCATATGGCTGAGTAGAGGATTGTCTGAAGAAGCTCCAGTTAAGTTTTGAAGGGTTCACATGAAGAAGCTATGATCATCTGAGTAGAACCAATTTTGCAGTGTTTAGAAGAGACAGAGTGACAGGAAAGAGGTCCAAATTGTTCTAGATATGTCAAATGATGATCTGCAGATCTAGAGGCATGCTTGGGAAGTCGGTGTGTATCATCCATTCAAGTGGTTTGTGGTTTAGAGGTCTGCAAGCAATCTTTCTAATGTGATAGTCATGGCAGATAGGGTTCTTGAGGTTTCAGAGGAAGATGCAAGTGATTCTGATGATTTGGAGGAGTGCAAATGTTTTTGTTGAATTCAACGTGCTTGTAGAGGTCTTTGGATCATGTGACTACTATGTTGGAGGTCTGCATTGAAGTTTAATCTTGTCAAAGAAGATTTCCTTCTCGGTGTTGCTTTTATTCCCAGTCTTGGCTGACTAGATGATTCAAGCGTGTTGTGGATGATCTAAGAGCAATTCTATGAAGAGTGGCATGTTGATCAAGGAAGATTTGAGTCCTAGTTATGTTTGGCCGACAACTTAGTGATTTGCATTAAGTTAGATGTTTGTAGTGCCGACCTTGATGTTCATTCCATGGTTGATGAAGCATATAAATACTTGTTGATGAGTTGTGGAAAATTATCCTTGTGCGAAAATAATAAAATCTAAAGAAAGGATCAAAGGCAGAATAGAGAATAGGAGAAGTAGAAGGATAAGAGATGTTTAAATGAAGAGATAGAGAAGAAGTATTTGGAGCAGAGTAGAAGTTTTGTGAGATTTCTAAGGAACTGAACCAGGCATAAAGAAGATGCTATTTCATAGTTCATTCTTTCTATATTAAACATAAATTCTATAGGTAGTGAGCTTCTCTTGAGCAGTGAACTCTGGGCAGTGAGCCTAAAGGCACATGCCTTCCCTTTTCTTCTAAGTACTTTTAATAGGGTATGAATCTTGTGGGTTAACCCCCACCATGGTTTTCCCTTAACCAGGTTTCCACATAAAAATTCTGGTGTTATGTGTGGTCAATTTATTTCTACTCTTGTGTTATTGACTCATGCTTTAATATTTGTTTGATTGAAAGTTGTTAAATAAGATTAAAAGCAAAAAATATTAATATTTGTGGGACAACTGATTCACCCCCCTCTTAGTTGTCCAGACTAATTCCAACAATCGGTATCAGAGCCAAGTTCCTCTAAAAGAAGCTTAACCACCTAAGGAGATCTAGGATGTTGACTTACAAGAAGGATAGTCAGAGATTCGATGGAACAAATTACTCTATTTGAAAGAGCTACATGAAGTATGATTTGCAATGCATGGGTGATTCTTATTGGGCAATAAACAATGATGAGTATAAACCTCTGGAGAAAGGTCCTTCAACTCCAGATCAAATCAAAGATGCTAAAAATAACCTTCAAGCTAAAGAAGCATTGTTGAGTGCCCTGACTGATTCAAAAATGACAAATGTCTTTGGACTAAAAACTACTCATGAAATCTGGAGGAAGTTGGAGAATATTTATGAAGGTGATGAACATGTCAAATGTGCCAAGGTACAAAGTCTGAGAGGAAATTTTGAAAATATGAGGATGAGTGAAGATGAAAACATCACAATCTACATGCAAAAGATAAATGAACTTGTGTGTGGTATCCGGTGTGCTGGTGGAACTTTGGAAGAATCAGAGATTGTGACAAAAGTGCTCAGATCTTTACTTGATTCATATAAACATAAGGTTATTGCTATAGAGGAGATCAGGTCTATCTCAAAAGTTACAAGAGATCAGTTGGTTGGCAAAATTTTAGTTTTTGAATTAAGTGAGTTTGGTGATTCTCATTCCTAAGTATGAATCTACTTTTAAGGCTAGTGTATATGGAAAATAGAGATATGAACCGGGTGACAGCTCTTCTATAAGATCAAATAGATTTGCTAAGGCAAGGAAGGATCTTGAAAATGATGAAATTGAGTCTACAAAACTTGAAGCTCTTATTACCAAAAGAATACCAAGAGGATCCGGTAAGTATGAAGGAAATTTGCCATTCAAATGTTTTGCTTGTAATTAGATTGGTCATTTTACCTCAAGATGTTCGAATAAATTTTCAAAGCCAAACCCTAACAGATATAAAGGTCAGAAGAAATGTTACTATGTCTAAGAAGCAGGAGAAGGAGTCACAAATGATGAATCCAATCATGGAGGTGCCACTGAAAATGATTGGGTGTTCATTGCTATCAAAGAAGAAGATCCAATGTCTACTTAATCTACTAGCTATGCAAATGTGGAAAGTGCCTTGGCTGCTCAGGTTGTTGAAAAAGATGAATGGGTGATTGATAGTGGATGTTCTCATCATATGAGTGGTGATAAAAGTAAGTTTATAAACTTTAAAAAATATAAAGGGTGAATTGTGAAATTTGGAGACAACTCAGCTGGTAGAATCCATGGCAGAGGATCCATCTCTTTTGATGGTAAGAATAACACAAATGATGTTCTGTAGGTGGAAGGGTTGAAGTATAATCTTCTCAGTGTTGGATAATTGGTTGACAAGGGTTATGATCTCCAATTCAAGGATGTCAAATCTAGAATCTTGTAAAGCTCCAAAACTAAAATTACATCTAGTACACAAACTAGAGGTAACATCTTTCAATTAAGTAGTTTTGGTAAAAGTTGTTTGATTGCACAGACAGATTAGAGTTGGTTGTGGCATAGGAGAATGTGTCATGTGAATTTTGACAACATTGTCAAAATAAGTTCTACTCAGGCTGTGAGAGATCTTCCAAGACTTATGAAACCTAATAGAATATGTAGAGAATGTTAATTGGGTAAACAGAACAAAACATCATTCAAAAGTAAAGAACAATTTTCAAGTGGGTGATTGGAACTTGTGCATACTGATCTATGTGGTCTTGCTAGAATTGGGAGTGTGCAAGGAGATAGATATTTTATGTTACTGATTGATGATTACTCTCGAATGATGTGGGTAACTTTCTTAAAAGAAAAAATTAGAAGCTCTTGACAAATTCAAAGTGTTCAAAGTTATGGTAGAAAATGAGATTGGTGTGAAGATAAAGTATCTGAGATCTGACAGAGGTGGAGAATTTACCTCTGGTGAGTTTGATACATTGTGAAAAGCATGGAATAAAAAGATAGTTATCTACTCTTAGGACTCCTTAGAAAAATGGAGTTGTGGAGAGAATGAACCAGGCCATTCAAGAAGCTGCTAGGACCATGATGATGGAAACAAATGTTCCACAAGTTTATTGGAAAGAAGTTGTAAGTACTGCTGTCTACACTCTTAACCGGGTGCAAATCAAAGGCAATTCTGGTAAGACTCCTTATGAAGTCTAGTTTGGTCATCCTCCTACTGTAAGATATTTCAGAGTTTTTGGTAGTAAATGCTATATCAAAAGAGATGAGGATCTAGTCAAGTTTGAAGCAAGAAGTGATGAAGGAATTTTTCTGGGTTACTCTACTTAAAGAAAAGCATACAGGTGCTTTAACAAGAGGTTGAAAAAGATTGTTGAAAGTGCTAATGTCAGAGTTGATGAGAGTAAAGAAGGAAATTCTAGGTCTTGCAGATATGATTCAAATGATCAAGATAAAAATCCAAGTCAATAAAGGCATGTGCAAACTCAGATTCAGATCTAGATTGATCCAAAAAATCTAGTGATTCAAGAAGATAGTATAGAAGTTGAGGAACAAGCTAAAGAAACAGAAGCTCAAGCAATTCCCAAAACTCCCAGGTATGTAAGGATGAATCATCCCGAAGATCAAATCATAGGAGATAGAAATAAAGGTGCTCAAACTAGGAGAAGAATTACTGAAGATCAAGAAGAGATTTGTTTTATTTCAAAGATTGAACCAAAATCAGTAAGTGAAGCTTGCAATGATGAAAAATGGGTAAAAGCAATGGAGGAAGAACTAATGCAAATTGAAAAGAATCACACTTGGGATCTTGTTTCTAGACCTAAGGACAAAAATGTGATTGGAACTAAATGGGTCTTCTAGAATAAACTAAATGAAGATGGTGAAGTTGTAAGAAATAAAACAAGGTTGGTATGCAAAGGATATTCTCAAGTAGAAGGAATTGATTTTGAAGAAACTTTTGCTCTGGTGGCAAGAATAGAGGCAGTCAGATTGTTTCTTGCTTTTGTTACTTATAAAGATTTCAAAGTCTATTAGATGGATGTCAAGTCAGCATTTCTAAATGGAGAGTTAGAAGAAGAAGTCTACATTGAGCAATCGAAAGGATTTTAGTTTTCCAATCAGAGAGACATGGTCTGTAGATTAAGGAAAGCATTGTATGGACTTGAACAAGCCCCAAGAGCCTGGTATGCAAGAGTAGATAAGTATTTGCTAAAGCTAGGTTATAGCAAAGGGACTGCTGATAGTAATCTCTACTTCAAGATTGGTCATGAGAATATTCTGATTATTGAGGTATTTGTTGATGATATCATTTTTGGTGGAAATGAGAGCATGTGCAAAACATTTGCTGATTAGATGCAAAGTGAATTTGAGATGTCCATGTTTGGTGAGATGAATTTCTTCTTAGGTCTGCAAATCACTCAATTAGATAAAGGTATCTTTATATCTCAGTCTAAGTATGTGAAAGAATTGTTGAAGAAGTTTGGAATGGAAGATTAAAAGCTAATAGGTATGCCTATGGTAACTGGATGTAAGTTGAGTAAAGATGATGACTCCCCTAAGGCAAATCAGAAAAGGTATAGATCAATGATTGGAGGACTGCTCTATCTGACTTAGACTAGACCTGATGTCATGAATGCAGTTGGGCTTGTTGCTAGATTCCAAGATGATCCTAAAGAATCCAATGTAGCAGTCAAAAGAATCTTTAGATATCTTAGAGGAACACTTGATTATGGATTGTGGTATCCAAAAGACAATGACTTCACTCTTCTTGCATATACAGATGCTGATTGGGTAGGAGATGTGTATAACAGGAAAAGTTCTAGTGGTGGTGCATTCTTCTTGGGAAGAAGATTGGTTTCTTGGCTGAGTAAAAATTAGGAGGCAATATCCCTATCTACAACAAAGGCAGAGTATATAATAGCAGCAGACAATTGCACTCAAGTTCTGTGGATGAAGCAAATGTTGAAGGACAACATAATTGTGTTTGAGGATCCTATCACAATCTTTTGTGATAATTCAAGTGCAATAAGTATCTCAAAGAATCTGGTGTTGCATTCAAAGACAAAGCATATATCCATTAAGTTTCATTTCTTGAGAGAGAAGGTAAATGAGAATGAATTCAAGTTGGAGTTTGTGTCTTCAAAGGATTAGATTGTGGATATTTTCACTAAGCCTCTTCCCAAGGATACTTTTGAGTATCTCAGAGATAAGTTAGCAGTTTTTACCCCTCCTAATCAGAACTAAGATGCATTAAGGTGCATCAGTCTAGTGGAATTCACAGTTATCTAGATTGATGTTAAGGAGATACTACTCAAGGGGAGTAGTCAGCATGAAAATCTTGGGATCAATCTAAAACAAAAAGGGAGAAAAGATTGCAAATATGTGCCCTTTTCCATTGATGTCAAAGGGGGAGAGAAGTTCCTGTGAAAACTAGTTGCTGATGAAAGGGGGAGCAGTAAAGAAAGTTATTGAGAAAGGGGGAGAAGGTCTTATCTTGCTGGTCAAATTAATTTTTCACATCATATGTTGCCATCAATGATAAAGGGGGAGATTGTTGCAAATATGTGCCTAATTGGTATTGTCATTAATGTCAACATATCCTTGTTGCCATTGGTGTCAACTGTATCCTACTTTGCTGCCTGTATAGAAGACTGGATTGTTGAGGATATTGAGAAAATTAATGAGGATCAATGTGTATGGACCATATGGATGAGTAGAGGATTTTCTGAAGAAGCTCCAGTTAAGTTTTGAAGGGTTCACATAAAGATTTGAAGAAGCTATGGCCATCTGAGTAGAACTAGTTTTGTAGTGTTCAGAAGAGACAAAGTGATAGGAAAGAGGTCCAGGTTGTTTTGGATATGTCAAATGATGATCTATAGATCTAGAGGCATGTTTGGGTCAGTGTGTATCATCCATTCAAGTGGTTCATGGTTTGGAGGTCCGCAAGCAATCTTTCTAATGTGACAGTCATGACAGACAAGGTTCTTGAGGTTTTAGAGGAAGATGCAAGTGATTCTGATGATTTGGAGGAGTGTGGATGTTTTTGTTGAATTCAATGTTCTTGTGGAGGTCTCTAGATCATGTGACTACTATGTTGGAGGTATGCATTGAAGTTTGAGCTTGTCAAAGAAGATTTCCTTTTTGGTGTTGCTATTCTTCCCAATATTAGTCAATTGGATGATTCAAGCGTGTTGCGGATAATCTAAGAGCAATTCTATGAAGCGTGGCATGTTGATCAAGGAAGATTTGAGTCCTAGTTATGTTTGGCTGATAGCTTAGTGATTCAAATTAAGTCAAATGTTTGTAGTGCCAACCTGGATGTTCATTCCAAGGTTGATGAAGTGTATAAATACTTGTTGATGAGTTGTGGAAAATTATCCTTGTGTGAAAATAATAAAATCCAAAGAAGGGATCAAAGGCAGAGTAGAGGAAAGGAGAAGCAAAAGAATAAGAGATATTTAAATGAAGAGCTAGAGAAGAAGTATTTGGAGTAGAGCAGAAGTTTTGTGAGCTTTCTATGGAATTGAACCAGGCATAAAGAAGATGCTATTTCATAGTTCATTCTTTCTGTATTAAACATAAATTCTATAGGTAGTGAGCCTGTCTTGAGCAGTGAGTTATGGGCGGTGAGCCCGAAGCCATGTGCCTTCCCTTTTCTTCTAAGTACTTTTAATAGGGTACAAATCTTGTGGGTTAACCCCCACTGTGGTTTTCCCTTAACTGGGTTTCCATGTAAAAATTTTGGTGTTTTGTGTGCTCAATTTATTTATGCTCTTGTGTTTTTGCTTCATGCTTTAATGTTTATCTGATTGAAAGTTGTTAAAGAAGATTAAAAGAAGAAAAGATTAATATTTGTGGGACAATTGATTCACCCCCCTCTCTGTTGTCCAGACTAAATCCAACATACTTATCATTATTCATTAAAAATCTTGCATAAATTTGAAAAAAATAAAAAAAAGAATTCTAGGCTTGCATAAAGGCATAGTTTTGCATTATTTTCATGGAACGTCATTGAAACATTTGATTTTTTTAATTTTTACAACATATCTCATCCATATTATAGAAAATAATTATTTCATGATATTACATCTTGCATTTGAAGATTTCATTTGCTATTGGTTTTGTTGAAAACTTACATTTTTCCTATAACCTAGTTAATTTCAAAAGCTAGGGTATGTAGTAAAAATCTTATTTTAGATTTTGCTGCCATCATAAAAATTTCAATTCAGTTCTAACATCAATTTTATAGCATGTTTTCATTTTTTATTTGAAAATTTTGCATCCTTTCATATCTTGGTTTAAAAATTGACATGTTTGTAATTACACATTGTGTATTTCAACATAAGGAATTTGACATCTCTTTAACATTTCTTTGCAAGAAATATTAAAATTGTCTATATTAACTTTTGTGCAACACTTTTAATATCTTGATCACTCTGTTTGTAGTGACTCTAGTGTGTTTTTGTTCTTTAGAAAAAGCTTCAAATATATGGTTTCCTCAAACTAGTGTTGTGTACAAAAGTCTCTTATAATGGTTGTCCTTGATAAATGAATAGATCTTATTGTACATTGTTATTCCAAGACATTTTATTATGGAATCTTCATGTCATTTCTCTTTGGTACCTTTACATGCATGTATCAAAGATCTTGATTTTCATAGTTTTAGAACCCTCATGAGTGAGCATCCTTTAATATTTGAAAAATATAACCAAATTCATCTCCATGAATACTCATGAGAAAGATGCTTGTGAAAGTTCTTCTTCTTCTATTACTACTATAAATCATGACAATGCCTTGGATCTACTATCTAAAGTATATTATGATGATGATGATGATGATTATTCCATGATTCATCTCTTCCTCCTTTGGCTGAATGTTCAAGTACTTTGGACATCACTAAGGATGTGAAAACCATTGATAATTCTTCTTTGGTTACATGTTCAAACCCCTTGGACATCACTAAAGATACAATCATCAATAATTCTCTTAACAAAACTATACCTTCCCTTCATTTTAATGCTCTCCCGGTGGATGAAGAAAGGTCTCTCACATTAAATCCTTTAAGGATGGATGACAATGTTAATTCAATCTTCACTAATGTTCCTAAACTCATTATGAATGGGGCACATAATGTGCCTCCTTGCTTCAAACTAGTCATTATGGTTCAAGGTACTCCAACAACACCTAGACCCTTGGGTTACATTCTTAATTTTGTAAAACAAATTACTCTAGGAAATCAAGTGTATCAAAATGTGTCACAATAATCTTATCAAAATGTGGTTGCTCACACATACAATATACAAAATAATAAACAAAGTAAACAATAGTCAAACATTCCAATCACTTTACCAACTTCTCAACATATGCTTCTTCAACCACCTCGTCCTACTCAAAATGGTGGTCAAGATTATGATCTTGTTGAGCAGCTTTGTGCTACTCCCACTAAGATCTCTCTTTGGGATCTCATACAAACATTGCCCACATACCACGAAATGCTCTAGGAAGCTTTCAAAAGGTGATTGTACCACCCATTGTAAAGCCTAAAGATGTACCAACTCTATTATATTGTATGCATGCAACTAAAATAGATATTTTGTTTCAACAACATGAATTACCATCAATTGAAGTTTAAAATCAACATGATCCTCTGCTAATTTTTGTCATAATAAATAAAAATTGATAAAGCAAGTTATGATTGACAATGTATTGGATCTTAATGTTTGTGATATTGATTTATTACACAAAATCAATGTTTCTGGATAAACTTAACATTCATGGCTTTGATAATGTTGGTAGACAATCCTTGGGTACCATAACATTACTCGTAAAGGCTAGACACATGACTTTATCTACCCTTTTCCATGTCATGGCTGGTGCACTTTCATATAACATCATTCTAGGTAGATCATGGATTCATGTCATGGGGGTAGTTTCATCTACCCTTCATCGATAAGTAAAGCTTATTTACAAAAAATAAACTTCACACCATTGAAGCTGATCCAAAGCCAAAAAGTCATTTAGACATTGAAACACAAAAAAAAGATATCAATCATAAGATTCTAAATAATTTAAAAGTTTATTCATGAATACCTCTTGCCACAAATAAT
This sequence comes from Cunninghamia lanceolata, assembly GCA_027924645.1. Taxonomy (NCBI): domain Eukaryota; kingdom Viridiplantae; phylum Streptophyta; class Pinopsida; order Cupressales; family Cupressaceae; genus Cunninghamia; species Cunninghamia lanceolata. The sequence goes on from BSBN01000244.1 coordinate 466,368, forward strand.
GTTGTGTGAGATTCTACACCATCATTGAATGCATTTCTTGAGGATGACTGGGGTTCATTAGATTTTAATCCTACCTTCATAGGGGAATATAAACTTAATAAAACTGAAACATCAAAAGTTGCATTAATATCATCTAAACAATCTTTGAAAACACCTAAAGAACCTCAAGATTCTTTAGTTAATAAGGAAGACAACACTCTTACTTACACTACAGAATATGAGACCTATGAGGCTTCACCATCTTCTAAAGAAATAGCATCCCTTTAAGGTCAAGGATTTAAATTTTTTTACAAAAAATACAAATACATAGGCAATGGTTGTGGTTTAAACCTGTTATGTCAGAAAATGTCCCCTTGGGAGCTTTTCCTTCCTACAGTTTAGCTCTCGGGTCTTTAGAATACATTTAGAGCATCTTGCATGATAATTCTAACTCCCGATGAGCAAACTTTGAAGTCTTATGGCAAATAGGACCTAGGGGTGCTATTTTAATGATCACTAAATAGAAACAAGGGGGTGGACTTGGGTGCTAGTACCCTACTCCTACCTTATTTTGGGTCTACCCTAAATTTAAATGTTAGTTTTATGACCTTTTTTTAGGTCCTATGTCAACATCTCAAGTTTGATTTATGAAATTCTTAGTGGGAATCTGTGTAGTTACATATATAAGCATGATTAGGTTTCATTTGCAAACTAGATGGACATTTTGATCTACAAGCTTATGTTATTGTGATTCAAGGAATTCATTATGTTGCACAACAATATTTTGTTGTTGTTATTGTGTTTGTATTTGTAGATTTGACTCCATATCCTCATGGCATGAAGAGCATCTTCTTTCCATGAGATCTACACTTCAAGGTGATATCTATTGTGTTTTTTAATCATTTATCATTTGGATTTTTGCCTCTATCCCATCGAGATATACACTCTTATCTGGGAACAACGTTTGGAAGACTTGAATGTCTCTCCAGGGCTTGACTGAGGCAAGACTCTAAACACCACAACTCCTTCACACACTCCTTTGTGATTGCAGGTTACAGGTACTAAGTTTCATGAAGTGGAGTTGCAGAAAGGAGGTTGCAGAAAATAGGGATTCAGGATTTGACAAGCATAGGACAAAGGTGAACATTTTGGGACAAGGGCACTAGTTCATGTGTCCACTTTTTTTGGGGTAGAAATAGAAGATATAGTGCATATCAATGTTAGAAGAAGATATAGATTCCATGATGAAAATTGTACCTTGGACTAGGGCGTTAGTCCCAGTGTCCCTGACTATTCTTCTTTCCAAACTTCAAAAAATAGTGAGTTAAATATCTCTGTCCTTCACCTTGGTTTGAAAGGATTTGTCGTAATTGATATTTTGCTTACTATTTTTCTTGTTTAGGGTTTTAAGTGTAATTGAGCATTAAATTGAGATATTGTGTGATACATCTAAACTTCTGCATCATTCCAAGTGGTAGCCCAACCTAATAGGTGATTACTCTCACTTAATGGAGATTCAACTCAGTTGATATGCCCTTGAATGTTTGGTGAGAAGGGAGCATTTGCCTTTGAAACCTAAACCAAAACATTCTCCTCTTTTTCACCTTAAACATTTTGGTGAATCCATGTTTTTTTGACTTTTTGGCACCTTGCTGAGTGTTGTGTGATAGATTTGTATTCATTCATCTTATTGCATTTGAAAATCTACAAAAAAAAAAAAATTCAAAAATTGCAAAAAAAATTGCATTCTAGGGTTTGCATTTTCACATAGTTGACATTAGTTTAGTTTCTTTTCATTTAATTTTTGATTTTAGCATTAAATCTAATTTTTTTTTTCATAATACCCTTATTGCATTTGAAAAATTACAAAAAAAAATGAAATAATTGAAAAAATTAGCATCATAGGCTTGCATTTTAGCATAATTTGAATTAATTGGCATTTAATTTCATCAAATTTATATTATATTAATCATATCTGATTTAAATTACATAAATTCATCATTTAGTACTCAATTGCATTACATTTTCATGCTTAAATTGTCAAAAATTGCTTGAAATTGTGCATTTTTCATAAAAACCTAGTCTTGCATTAGCTAGGGTTTGTACAAAATATTGTTTCATATTTTACTACCCTTTCAAAACACTCATTACGACTAATTTATAATTTTAATGTTTCATCATAGTCGATTTCTTGCAAATTTCATGTCTAGAGTTTGAAAACCTTGCATTTTCACTAGATTTGGTCTTATCGTCTCTCTAGAATTGCATCACAAGCATGTTGTGAGGAATTTTTCTGCATTATTTGACTGATATTAGGGTTATTTTTTTCTCCCCCTCCTCAAATTTCTTAAAACACCCTTTCTACTAGACATTTGCATTGAACATTTGTGAAAATTTGCATATTTTAGCTATATTTTCACTAGGTTTGACTTGTCAACTCTCTAGATTGGCACTATAGGCATGTTGTGATGGATTTTATGGAATTAGGTGACTGATATCACTGTTATAATTTTCTATACACCATAATTTTCCTCACAACACCCTTTCTCTTACTCATTTGCATTGGGAATTGTTGAAAAAATGCATATTTTAGCAACATTTTTACTAGGTTTTGGCTTATCGACTCTTTAAATTGACATCAAAAGCATGTTGTGAAAGATATTTATGCATAATTGGACTGTTATTAGACATATTATTTTCTCTCCCTCTTGAAATTCTTCACAACACCTCTTCTCTTAGTGAGTTGCATTGGAAAAAGTTGAAAAATCTAGCATTTTAGGTCATTCTCATACATACGTTTGCATTTGTTTCTTGCATATCTATCTAAAACCTTTTGAAATATGATTTAGAATTCATTTGAAAAAATACACATGGCTTCTCACTAAAAAAATAATTCTAGGCTTCCTCCTATGCCTTAATTTGAAAAGATAATCCCCTGAACTTGAAATAACATTTACACCTCATGACAAAGAAATGGTAGATACTGAAGGGCCTCTTTACATTACAATAAAAATAATGGAAAGACCTATGGATGGAACACTTATAAACCCTGATTGAATGACTAATGTGATTATGGAAGAGTTTCTTCTTAATCTTTGCATGATTTGGCACAAGACTATTACCAACCATAAGATTTGAGAATAAAAACACATAATGAAGCCTTGGTGAATACATTTAGAAAGATAACCTTATTGGTCTCAGTCTATGACAAGGTCATGGATCAATTATTTTATGTTATCCCATTATCCTACCTCTTCCATTAAAAACCAGGACATCCATGGATTAAGGCTATGAATGTTGTCCCTTCAACTATTCACTAATGCTTAAAATTCCCTTTACATGGAGAGATCTGTACTATCCATCATAATTTATACCAACCTCTAACTAAGAAAAATAACTTCACTCTTGATTAGTTTTGGCCTCAACCTGACATAGACCCTAAGCCACAAAGATACCAATCTTTCCTAAACTACAAACGATTCAAAGCAAAACAACTAGCTAGAGTGGCTAGTTCTCCTTTACAAACAATGAGGGAATAACATGTATTTGAAGATCCCCTTAGAGAAAAAGGAAAATGACATAAGAACTACACAAGACTACTATGAATATGATGAGATAATTTGCATGATAGATGTGGATAATGGAAAGTTTCATAACCGACCTTGTCCATAAGAGGATGGTATCTATGTTGAGGTTCCTTCCCCATCATCCTTACAAGGATCATGAGGTTTTCATTGACAACAAAACATTCCACCAAGACCAATGAAATTTGAACATGGTGCTTCCTCCTCTACTGTACAAAACCCTATGGAAAAACATGACAATGCCTTTGAAGAGATAAGTGGTAAGACAAGAAGGAATAGACAAGCAAGAGAAAGGAGGAAGAGAAGATAAGCTTTTGCCCAATGAATTGCAACTCAACAAGAAAAAATCCAACCCAACATTAAGCAAAACCAAGACAACATTAAAACTAAACAACCTAAAGACATGAATAAAATTTGAGCTATGGTACTTTAAGCACCTCTTTCCTCTAGCATTCAGGATTGGGAAGAGGATGATTTGCTCATTGAAAACCCTTAGATTGGTTGTCCCTATAGGTAAGTATTTCTAACCCTTTACCTCTGTGTTGTGTTTCCCTTGTGATGCGTTATGTGTTGTTTAGGCCTCCTAGGATGACCTTTGATACTCTCATAAGGTCAAGGATACTGGGAGACTGCCTCTATTGTGATCCTTCTTCTATTTGTATCACCATTCTTCTATATTGCTTCTCCTCTATTTTTATTGTCATGTGTTGTGTTTGATGGACATAGCATTGCGGTAGGTGACTTGGGGGCACCCTCCTACGTGACTGTCCCTAGAGCACTTGTTTCTCCTCTCTTGATTTATTGTTTCCCTTCCTCTAGTGATTCTATCTAGCTAGTCGATGATGAAAAACATATTATACTAATACATACCTAGTGTCCTTTCAGTGTGAAATCAAAAAATGGACCTAGTCCATACATGATGATGGAGTTTATATATATTATTTGAGACTTGGCTAGTAGAATCACTCCATGTGATCTTGATGTTGTCTTATCAAACTTACAAAACATAACAATATTATTGCTCCACACACTTTGTCTATCTTGGATCTTGCTTTCCTCAACTTTTTATGTGAATGATTACATGCATTGTTGTTTATCATGATTATATGGATGCTAACACTTTTTCTTGCAAGAAACTGTGTTTGTGGGAACATTTGGCGATTGTAAAGTACATGTCACCTCCATGGGGCATGGGCTTTACAAGTGCTTGTGTTCCCTTGTGTGTTATCTCTCTATCTTAACGTGCTTGATATTGGTACATGATATCAACCACCTTAAAGTGGGGGAATATATAAGGTAAGCTATCTAATTTAGATGCTAATAAAGTGTGTTAGTAAAAATTGAATCTATTGTAATCATTAAGCCCTATGTGGAGGCAAGATATTGCGTATATCCTTTTATCTTAATCTCTCTGCAGAGATGGGGATGGTGTATTTCTCAAAGAGATTGCACATCCTATCATTTTCTAAAAGTTTTCTATGGAGGTGGGGTGGATCTAAGACTATCCTAACCCTTAAGCATGTCTTTGACAATTCTTGTGGCAAAGCCTAATTGTCGATGTGTACTTGTAGGGTGCCTGAGATGGCTGTGAACCTAGCAGTAGGTTTCTTCCATCACTTGTTTGCCATGTTTTATTCATGTATTCCATGTGTGTGTATTGTGTGTTTATTCTTGAGCATAGTCTAAAGACTAGTGGCGATGAGTCCCTCCTATTCTTTGAGATTTGTATGGTGTGTTTGTTCTCAAGTGTAGTCTAAAGATTGGTGATGATGAGTCCCTCCTGCACTCTGAGATTTGTATTGCGTGTCTGTTGCCCCATATGTAGTCTAAAGATTGGTGGCTATGAGTCCCTCCTGCACTATGGGTTATGTGTTTACTTTCTTGTACTTGCATTTGCATTCATATATGAGAAAAAGAAAAAATAAATAATCAATGCATTCACTATATTCATTGTGTTTTACGTGTCTTCAATTATGTCTTCTCTGTGTTTTGCATGACTGTAACTATTTTCTCCATGTTTTACGTTCTTGTTATTGTCTTCAATGTGTTTGGCATGTCTTCACTATAGTTGGTGTGTTTGCTGTGTTTGTTGACCATAATTTAATGCATGTATTGTCCTTGCATTTATACATACATTAAAGTGGGGGCTAAATGTCATGTTAGAAAATGTCCCCTCGGGGGCTTTCCCCTCCTAAGGTTTATCTCCTAGGTCTTTAGAATGCATTTAGAGCATCTTGCATGATAATTCTGACTCCCAATGAGAAAACTCTGAAGTCTTATGGCAAATAGGACCTAGGGGTGCTATTTTAATGATCACTGAACATAAAAAAAGGGGTGGAAATGGGTGCTAGTGCCCTAGTCCTGCCCTACTTTGGGTTTGACTTAAATTTAAATGTCTATTTTATGACCGTTATTTAGGTTCTATGCCGACATCTCAAGTTTAAATTACAAAATTCTTAGTGGGAATCTTTGTAGTTGCACATATAAGCATGATTAGGTTTCATTTGCAAACTAGATAGACATTTTGATCTACAAGCTTATGTTATTGGGATTCAAGGATTTCATTGTGTTGAAGAGAAGTATTTTGTTGTTGTTATTGTGTTTGTATTTTTAGATTCGACTCCATCTCCTCATGGTATGAAGAGCATCTTCCTTCCATGAGATCTACACTTTAAGGTGATATCTATTGTGTTTTCAATCATTTATCATTTGAATTTTTGCCTCTATCTCACTAGGATATGCACTCTTATCTAACAACGGTGTTTGAAAGACTTGAATGTCTCTTTGGGGCTTGACTAAGGCAAGCCTCTAAACACCACAACCCCCTCCCACACTTCTTTGTGATTGCAGGTTATAGGTACCAAGTTTCATGGAGTGGAGTTGTAGAAAGGAGGTTGTAGACAATAGGGATTCATGATTTGACAAGCAGAGGACAAAGGTGAACATTTTCGGACAAGGGCTCTAGTCCCTATGTCCTCCACTTTTCTCAAGGTAGAAATGAAAGATACAGTGTAGATTAGTGTCTGAGGAAGATTTAGATTCCATGATGAAAATTGTACCTTGGACTAGGGCATTAGTCTTAGTGTCCTCAACTGTTCTTCTTTTCAGACTTCAAAAAATAGTTAGTTAAATATCTCTGTCCTTCACCTTGGTCTGAAAGAATTTGTCGTAATTTGGTAATTTGCGTATTATTTTTCTTATTTAGGGTTTTAAGTGTGATTGAGCATTAAATTGAGATATTGTGTGATACATCTAAACTTCTGCATCATTCCAAGTGGCAGCCCAACCTTATAGGTGATTGCTCTTTCTTAGTGGAGATTCAACTCGATTGATATGCCCTTGAATGTTTATTGAGAAGGGGGGATTTGTCTTTGAAACCTAAACCAAAACATTTCCCCCCTTTTCACCCTAAACAAAACTAACAAGAAATCATAGTACCCTTACAAGATGCTACAATTAACTACTGAACTGGTATTGGATACTATTCTTTGAAGCTCACCAAAGCCTACTGTCATCCTACTCTTAATGTTAATATAATATCAACAAGTCTGAGATTAAATATGATAAAGCCTGAGATGATAGACATGGATTGTCCTCCAGGAAATATCCCATTGAATTAGGTAAGTATTCCTACCTCATTTAGCTACACTCGATGTAGCACCTATTCCAGTTGCTCTCAAGGGTGGTCTCCTTCTAGATATATATGTTGCTATTGTTGAGTTGTGTTCCCCTATGTTGTGTTAAATGATGTTTAGGCCTCCTTGGATGACCCTTGCTACACTTGTAAGGTCAAGGATACAAGGAGACTGCCTCTGTTGTGATACTTCTTATATTTGTTTCTTCATTCTACTATTATTCTCTCTCTCTCATTGTAATTGTTGTGTGTGGTGCCTTGGGGGCATAACATTTTGGAGGATGTCTTAGGGGCATTCTCCCATGTTGTAAACCTAAAGTTACTTTTATCTTCTCTCTCATTTATCTTATTTTCATTCTTCCATGACTCTACTAGTCGACAGATGACAAAAACAAATGAAACTGATAAGGACTATGCATCCCTACAACAAGAAAGAAAAAATGGACATAGTCCATATATGAAGATGGGGTTGTGAGGCCTATACTTTTTCACTACTATTCATGAGACTATTTGCAGTGATATTGCTATTATTTTTATGTTGAGAGACTATTGATCTTGACTCTTGTTTGTTTAACCTAATTGATTTTTAAGGAAATAATTGTGCAATGATAATTAGATGTTGCTTTTAAGAAAATGATGAATGAATATGGAACTTTATTATAATTTCAGTATGATTATATGGTAGGATATTTAGGTATGCTTGTATTAAAGTTGCTTCGGCTATGATATCTTTATGTGTTATTGACTTCGAGTTTGAGTGTGCAGGTATTGCTAACGAAACCACAAATATAGGAGATCATCCCATAGCCTATGTTGTATCCCTTGTGAGCCGATCTAGTTCCATGAGGAACTAAGATCAACCTCGTGTTTGGAGAAATGTTGTAATGTGGTAATGTTGTATGAGGTCAAGGGAATTAGGGCTACCTTCTGATTTACTTATATTGTGATAAGTGTTGTAAGAAATGTTGTTTTGAATCTTGTTTTAACTTTATTTCTTTTAGACCCTCTTCTTGTGTTTTTACTTGACTCTGGGAGTCCTAACTAGATAAAAATCAACCCTACGTTATACCTCATGGGTTTAGGGACCCTTTTGACTAGGATAATCTTGGGATAACCTCCATATGGTCACTTCAACTTCATGGTGAAGTTAAGTGACGAATTTGGTAGCATGGGGATAATGGGATGAGTGGAATCCACACTTAGACCCAATTCCAAGTCATGGAATGACTCCATGATCCACCAATAAGGGAGTTCTTGTCTCTTTGTGCCTCTCTTTTGGTGGGAGTGCCCCATTAAAAGGGTGGTGTGTCATCCATTCACTCCTTAATTGTATTTTAATTATTTATTTTATTCCTACATGTGTTGTAAAAGGGCTATAGTGGGGAACCTCTTGAGTGGGGTTAATTGTTTTAAGTCCATTAGGGATAATGGGTATTGAGTGGGTTTAGTTTTTTAATACCACGTGGAATAAGGGATAAGGGAGAGAATTAGTTTAAAAGGAGGAGGAGGTAGAGTAGTAAAGGGAAAATTTTTGATAGTTCGTATCATGACCACATGTCGCATGTGGACATGACACGCATGTTTGCATGTTGTGATCACATGTGAAATGTGGGCATGACAAGGGTTGATATATTACTGATGCTTGATTAGTAGAATCACTACATGTGATGTATCATATTGTGAAATTTGTTGTAACAAACCTTTACAATACTCTAAATATGCTTCTATAAACTTTAGATTGTTTTGTATCTCACCCTATAGCTACATTTAGTTCTGAGATACCTAAAGTATAACCTAATGATTATGCTCAGTTCTGAACCTGTAAGTGTCTAGCCTTGGTCTATTAAGTGATATGATAAATGATTTCTATATAGCTTTCATGAATTGATTTGGTTGTTATATTAACTTATATTTTCTAACCAAAGCTTATATATTACAAATGATATTTATGTTTTTGTGGGAACATTCAGTGATTGCAAGTACATGTCACTTTGGGGCATGGGCTTTACAAAAGCTCTTGTTCCCTTGGGTGTTTTCACTTTACCTTAAATGTACTTGATACTGGAAAGTGGGATCAACCACTTTAAGGTGGGGGCATATATCATGGTAAATGCTTGGATATTTTAGATATTGATAAAGCATGTTTGCATATGCTTTCTTTTCATTGTAAGGCATCTCTGTGATGTAGGTGGGGTTGTTTACTTTGTTTTATTTTACGTATACCTCCTTTTCATTGTAATGCATCTTTGTGATGTAGGTGGGGTTGTATGCTTTGAGCACATGCTTCCTTTTCAATGTAAGGCATCTATGGATGTAGGTAGGGTTGCATTTTGAAATCCCTTCTATGGAAGGTGGGACTGTGTCTTCCCTTGAGTGGTTGCACATCCTTTTACAAAGTCCTCTCTAGAGACAGGGTTGGATCTTGAGTTATTCACCCTTAAGCATGTCTTTGGTGGTTGTGGTAACATAGCTCAACTGTTAGGTGTGTTTGGCATGTCTTAGATAGCAGAGTGTAGTGATGAGCTCCTCTCTATCATCTGTCTCTGTTGTGTATAAGATGTATAGTGTGTCGAAGACATTTTATAAGGTGATCATATATTATGTGTGTCTTCCATGTGTTTTATGTATCTTCCTTACGTGTTTTGCATGTTTTTGCATCGTCTAAAGGAATGTAGAAATGAGCTCCCTCCACGCCGTGTGTTTTGCATGTTTTTGCATGGTCTGATGTAATTTCCCCTTTTTGGGATTCCCCTAAATCTTAACCTAGAATTAACATTTTAATGTAGTTAGGGTTATAACTAATCAATTATATGCTTGAAGCCATATAAAAATTGGTTTAGGTCCTGCAATCATGTTAGCCAATATTGGAAATATAAATCATATGATCAAACATATATAATAAATGTCTTATCTATTTAAACCCTATAAAATATATAGGGTTTTCAAAACTATATAAACTATGATCATACCCATAATGCATAGTAGAAGTTTAATCATAATAGGACTTGGATGAGAAACATGATAAGTCTTCCTGAATCTATCCATGCTAAGCCCAAGAGCATATATATCATCCCTATTGGCCCCAAGTGGCAGACACAGTCATTCACCATGGGGTGGTGTACTTAGTGGATACACTTGTATCTACCTTCCCTATTCATGTTACCTTATCCATCCCTCTTAAGATTGAAAACTCCTTGAAACCATCCCATAGCCAATCCATGTAGAGATTGGGGAAAAGACTATCATAGGAGGCCCATAGATTCCTCTCTCTTTCTCTCTAAGCCCAAGGGTGGACACTTACCCCTGGCCATAGTGGAAGATACATAGTCATCTAACATGGAGTGGCATACTTAGCAAGTAATCTAGTAGCTGCTCCCCCTATTGGTATTTCCCCCACTCCTCCTAATGGTTGCTTGATGAGAATTGCAAACATAAAATACATCCAGATTCATAGAGATTATACAACAATAAATATATCATTCTACACAACAATCATAATAGAGCATACCACAATATTTATTTAAACATAAGACTATTATATTGACATAAGCAAATGTATTGACTGTTGATTCTGCCTTTATCTACTGAGTGTAGATATATTTTTGAATTTGATTTAAATCAGTTCCTATTCAATTCCATATCCCCATTCAAAGATTCCTCTCCATTGCCTCTTATACATTCTCAAAGGATATGTCTTGATGAATAGATATGTCTCTTATAAAAGAGAATGACTCTTCAAATAGATCTCACCTCTCAACATACACTTCATAACAAACTGATTTGTCCTATATGAGATCACACCCTTTCCTTTTTCTTATTCACAAATTTGTTGGATATCAGTTTGTTAACTGCTCCTTGCATATTTAAATACAATGCTTGTTATCCATTCATCTATTACCACCCTTTGTTATTAACAAATCATTCCACTTCAAATAATGATCACTGCTCCTTTAATATTGATCATTTCTCATTTAATATACATCACTATCCTTAAACTCAATCGTATCCCATTCTCATCACAAATCCTCCATTAAATCCACCTCACACTATAAGTTATATTAACTCTCGTTCGCATAACATCATAATTCATATTATATATTTAAACTGTACCATATGATTTTCTTAATCATACCCTTAACAAAATCATTCCACATTTCTCCCTACTCGTATCTCCTTCACATAGAAATCATTTATTATATTATCTTGATTGCTCCACACACTATCAATCATAATGTATCTAATCTTATCATGTTTAAATATGATAATTTTATCTTCTTAGGGAGCATTGCCATGTAAGGACTTGATTTGATAGCACATCATCATTAATGTTTATAATTTAATCTATTTTAGTGGCATGACATCGAAAGGTGTGTAGCAATGAGCTCCCTCCATGTTGTGTGTTTTATGTGCCTAGTTAGAGTTATATAGAGGTATTTGTTTAATCATGTCTTCTCTTCGTGTATGCCTTATGTATTTTGTGACTGTATTCATGTCTTCTCTGTGTATTGCATGCTTCACTATCTTCTCCATGTATTGCATGCTTCCTTACTATATTCACTATGTCGTATGTAACTGTTATGTGTTTTCTTATGTTTTCCTAAGCTTAGGGGCTAGAAATGGTCTTTCAAACTTAGGGTGTGTCTTCACTCTTGTGTTTGATGTGTTTGATATGCTTCGACCATACTTTAATGCATGTATTGGTCATAAGATCATACATATATTAAAGTGGGGGCTAAATGTTATGGAGTAAAAAGTGGAAACATGCCTTTTTACCTCATAGTTTAGCTCCTAGGTCCCCATGTTAGCATTATACAAGCTAAATATATATCCTGATGTAAAATCCCTTGAAACTAATGCAAATTGTGAATAAGGGAATCATTATTTACCTTACCCTAGACCAAAAAAGTGCCTTGGGACTTGGGTGCTTGCACTCAAGTCCTCCCAGATTGCTCAGGGCCAATTTTAATGCATGTCAGTATAGGACCTTTAAAAAGGTTTACCTTTGTTGGCTCTTTTGATTTAATCCACAAATGTTAGCGGGAAAGCATATATAAGTGTGTTTTTGATTTCATTTTGAGTAAGGTGGATGATAGAGAACTTATGATCTTAGAGAAAAGAGCATTCAAATCATTCATTGTGTTTCTAGAGAAGATTTGTGTTTGTTGTTGCAGATTTAGAATCATCATCCATCTCCTTATGAGTTGAATGATCTTAATTCTCTTAAGGGATTCACCTCTGAGGTGATATCATTGTTATTTGAATCATTTCATCATTGTTTATCTTTAGCCTCTACCCTGCAAGGGCACACACTCTCTCTAACAATGGTGTTGGGGAGCTTGAATGCTATCCTGAGATTTGGCTAAGGCAAATCCCTAAACAACACAACCCCCAAACCCATTTTGTTCTTGTGTGTAGGTTAAAGGTGTGAAACCTGAGGAAGTGAAGGTACAGGAAGGTTGTGTAAGGGAAAGGGTTTTGGGATTCAAAATCATTTCATGAATATTCCTTTACGCAAGACTTGGGCACCTTCCCTATAGTCCTCCTTCTCAAATAGGTACTAAATCTGGCATCAAGAAACTCTCGGTGGCATTTCTCTAGTTTCAAGTTTTTGAAGATTCCATCTTTTTGGACTTGGGCACCCACTTTGTAGTCCTTTAACTTTCTAGCTTTTAGGGCACAAGTTCTGAGATCTTCTTGATCAATCTTATGCAATTGGTTTCTAGGATTCAGTCATCTTCTATCTGTTACAAGATAATTATCTTAGAAGTAGGGTTTTATGCATACTTGACCTAGGGTTTGATAAAAAGGCTTGGTTAAATGTAATATTTCCATAGCACTCTTGAGCACAAAATTAGTAGTTGAGTCCTCCTTCATTTGGTAGTGACTTGGCCTTTTTTTGTCCTTGAATGTTATTATGGAATAGAGTTTGATCTAGTGTACCTGCTATCTTACACCATTCACCCCTTTTTCATACATAACATGTTACAAATCAGACCCTTGAAAAAGGTTAATACATACCCAATTACAATGAATGATATGTTCCCAAGAAAGCCCTATCTAGATGAATTAAACCAACTCAATTATGATGACAAAACAAAGTCAAATGATGGTGTTTGAAGCTTCAAAATACTCCAAGTCTGCTACTCCAAGATGCTTTAGATCTACTACTCCAACAGGTGATGACAAATGATGCCAAGGAGCCACAACAACCTTCCAAAGTCACTCCAAGTAATGGCACTTCACAATAGGGAAAAACCCTAACACCAATTTGACTCTTTACACCACAAATCACTTCCTTAGTAGGGCCAACTGGTCTTATTTGTTGCTGCTATAAATCAGAAATATCATTAAACCCTAACCAGTAATCAACTCCAACAATCACCTCCAAAAACCTTGAATATGATCCCTCCAAAGTGGTGCTCAACCCTAGGTTACAAAACCTAGTGATGTAGCATCAAAACTCACCAATAAATAATGTCTCCAAGTCTAATCTACATATTAGAATTATGATCTAATGATATTAGAATGCTGCTGCAAATGCTATTAGAATTCTACTCCAAATGATATTCAATTTCTACTCCAAAAGGTGATGAAATGTTGTTTCAAAAGCTCATTAGAATTCTCCTCCAAAAGGTGATGAAATGCTACTCCAAAATCTGATTAGAATTCTGCTCCAAACTCTGTAAACCTCCAATGAAGTGCAAGTAGACCTTCGTTATGAAGTATTCCCAAGATGAACTAGGGTTTCATCTAATTCATCTCATATTCAAGGGTTGTCATCCTTGGAATATGCTGCTTGAAATTGTAGAGAAAAAAGGAATAAAATGATAAGTTGAATGATGATCCAAATGGCTTCAAATGGTTTCTTATTTATCCATAACTTTTTCCCTCTCAAATAGAGTCGACCTAGACTTGATGTCCTTTGTTGTTTTTTTTAATTTTATTTTATCTCCATAATAGACTGACCACTACTTGGAGGCTCCTCTTAAGACCTTGGCTAACCAAAAGATGTTTTTCCTTTTATTTATTTATCCTTCAAACTTGGCCTACCTTACTGAGCAAAGCTTGGCATTCCACAAAACAATTTAAAGGTTTGTTTTCACAGTCTTCACTCCTCCAATGTGCCAACAATAATCATGATATCACATCAAGTCATCCTCATGTTATCTCCTCCAAGGGAAAACAACAAAATATATGAAAATATATCAAATTCACTTCTACCATAATATCCCTTCAAAGACTAATTTCCATGCTCCATTCATCTCCAAGATGGTTCATTCCATGTGTAGATAAATTAATTTATTCAAGATAAATGCATAAAAGACATAAAAAAAATATGATAAGTAATCCCATGCACTCAAATTGCCCTCCAAAAATCATGAAGTGTGGAAAATTGCTGCTTAGGTCTTTTCCTGTAATCACTTCAAAAATGGGGACATTACAGTCCTCCCTTCCCAAGATTTCTTATCCTCAAGCAATAACAAGCATGCATCCTATGAGATAGTGTCAAATGACATATATCTCTATCCATCTAGTTGTCATGTGATCACACAAATCCTCAACTTGGGGCTGCATCTCCCAAGAAGAATATGAAGAATCTGATGTGAAGTGAGCTCCAGTGGCAAAATCCATACACACTCGAACCTAACTTGGACCCATTCTCAAATGAATGTAATTCTCTCAACCACAAGTACCAATGACTTAAAGTCTCCAAAGGCTCCACCATCTATAAGTGCTAAGTCCATCAAAGACCAAACACCATGCCAACCCAAAGCCCTGAAGGAAGCTATGATTGTCAATAAGTGACAAATAATATGAACTCTGAAATACAAACACGAGTCTCCAAGCATCCTCTGCTCCACCCTATCAAAATCATCATCCATGCTCCATGAGTTGTTAAGAAACTCATCTATATCCTCATGAAAATGTGTGTCAAGCATGCCACCACTTGGATCCCAAATCATTATATCATCACATTTGAAAAACATGAAGAGATGGAAGCATCTTGAAGTTCTAGCAACACCAAATAACTTGCCAACTCCTATAGATCTCTTGTGGGTGTGTAGAGTACCCATCATAGGTGCAAGAAAATGTATAACAACTCCTCCTAGATTGCTGATGTAGAATTGAACAACAACCTCCCAACAGAAAATTAGACCTATGTGGATGCAAATAATACCTCTAATGACATATGATGATAGAGTATCTTCCATATGCAATCCTCAAATGATGAAGAGATGATCCAAGCCTCTCCAAAACACCAAATCAGTTCCTATCCTCCAAGCATTTCCTAGGAAATTCATGATTAACAATGTAGAACAACCATCTCTCCTCCATGCTTGAAGTAGTAAATCAAGAATTAGGGATGGAACACTAATGTATTCATGCTCATCTCCAAACCCTATGCCATATTCCAACTAAAACATCAACATTAGTGACTCAAAATCAAGTATCCTCATGATAATACCTTCATACCTTGTGTTATAGCTCAGCTATAACTCTGTTCCTTCAAGTGTATACCAACAAAAGGCAAGTATCATTATGGTATGTGTCACCAATCCTAGAAGTTGGGAAGTTACAAACTCTACCAAAGAGTCATCAACATGATGGGAATCATCACAAGACTATTCCTCAAGTGTTCCATGAATGATCAAAGGCCCAATCAAATTTGTATTACTCATATCTTCATCTTCATATGTAGTCATAACACTAGTGGCTGATCCACAAAGTGTATACTCCATAATGCCATATGATCCTATGACGTGAGCCTCCAAATGGCTCTCCAAAAGAGGTGACACCAACTCCTCATGAAGAAAGCTAAGTGAACTAACAAATAATTCTGAATCATACCTCTTACCATTCAAAACTGATTGCTCCACTTTCTTGGCCACCATATAATGCTAAACCCTCATATGCCATATGCTTTGAATCTTCTTTGCCTCTTTCATGTCATGGCATATCAAATAATACATCTTGTGTCTTGGACAACCCTTAAAATCTTAATGTTTGACTTCTAATGGAGCACCAACAATTGGGGAAGTCTTCTTACTATCATCCTCATGAGTAGGACCTACCAATTCATGATTATGCAAAAGCCAAAGATCGATGTTCCAAATTAGAAAATTAGAACTGTTGTCATACCTTTCTATAGTGTATTCATCCATTTCAAACATATCTTCTTTCATTTCTGCATGCTCTCCATGAAGTGTCAATCCAATATGAGCCTCCCAATGAAAATTACATGCCTCAAGGTTGATGCTCTCGACTATCATAACATGATAATGTGAAGATAAGGGGCTACCGTTATACATCAGAAAATCAATCCTTACCTTTTGTCTTTGAGTGATTTCCTTGTAGACCTTAACCTCCTCTTCTTCCATGAGTGAATGATCATCAACTGGGGCAGGTCTAAGGGATGTCTTCAATGGAAACTCAAGTACGTCATGTGCCACAACTTCTATCCCAAGGATGCAAGCTAAATCTTCATGTGTATATATCTCTTCTATCTTCTTTGCTTCTATTACTAATTTTTTGTTCACACTAAAATTAGTTTGACCTAAGTGCAGTTGTTTAAAAGGAATAAAAGAAAACTTTGAAGTTATGCATTTAATGAACAATTGATATCTTGACAGAATAGAAATGGACTTTAGTTGACATGATAACCCATCAATCTAATCAAGACTGATGAGTCATCGTGACAAGAGAATAAGGTTACCAAGGTATCAATCATTCAAGAAATACAGTTGTTTTAAACATGGTGTTATCTTTCAGGAGTTATAAGTCAGATTGGTTTTCACTTAATCACATTTGAAAGAAAGAAGGAAAGAGATTTGTTTAAACTATTATTTCATGTCATGTTTTGAACATACATTCAATATCTGTTACTTTATCCTATGCATTGATTGAAAAAGAAATACACATACATCAAGTGCATAAGATAAATTAACTGATCATGTTTAAAAGAAGTGTTCAAATGTATCCCACACAAGTCATGGGAGTAACTGGACTGAGCAATTGTAGACATGCAATCTATACATCTGATTGATAAAAGAAATAAAATGGACACATGATAAAAATAAACATCC
Organism: Cunninghamia lanceolata; assembly: GCA_027924645.1. Classification (NCBI taxonomy): domain Eukaryota; kingdom Viridiplantae; phylum Streptophyta; class Pinopsida; order Cupressales; family Cupressaceae; genus Cunninghamia; species Cunninghamia lanceolata. The sequence continues at coordinate 483,650 of BSBN01000244.1, forward strand.
ATCATTGCCTAAGCAAGAAGGTTGTTTTGCTGATGCCAGTCTTCAGTCTTCGTCTTTAGCTCCTATCATCAGTTGAACTTGCAAAAAATTGGGGACAGTCCTATTAGCGCTTCAGATGTTTAAGGTTATCATATGATTTTATCAAGAAGATACATCAACTTGTCACATCATGCAATTCCAATGAAGGATCAGATCCGACATGTGCTACAAGTCAGATATCATAAAGAAAATCAATCTATACCATCAGGTATTATTTTTTATGCTAACTTGTTTGTTCACTATGTAGGTATAGGAAAAGTAATGTTGCTGATTTGAAGACAAATAGACATGTGGATTAAATGTGGCTCCCACAAGGGTTTGAACCCAGCATGTTTTCTTTTTCATTTGAAAAGGAATATTAGAAAAAGGACACGATGCATCATTCAAGATACATTATGCATCATTTAATCAACTTGCAGAGAAGCTATGTCATCATGACATTCATTATAGTTGATTGAAACAAATTAGATTATTTTAGAATGCCTGAATCAAGTTGGCAAAGTGTAGAAAATAGAATTGCAACCATAAAAGGTATTTCTCTCTTTCATATCATTATCAAATTACTTTATTGCTATTATTTTCATATCACTTTTCACAAAATTAGACTTAAGAAATGACAAAAGGGTGAAAAGAGATGGATAGCAGACTTATGATCAAAACAGTCAAGGACAGAAAGACATATATGCCAATCAAGTCTCAATTGCATACCAAATAGAATGATTAGCTACAAGAACCTTCATTGTTTATGCATATGATGTTACAGTTGAAGGTAAATCACAAAAATAAACTGATGCATACCATTGACATATGAGTGCCAATCAAGTTTATAATGATGAAAAGGAGCTACAGAATGATGCTTTGTGCACAAATGTTACAGGATATAAACATCAAATGTCTTATTTGTTTATAATCAAAGCACAGTGAGCAAAAAGTCATGTTAGAAGAGTTCATTGTGATTAAATACAACTGAGACAAATGATACAGTCCATGTCTCTAGAAGGACAAAACTAAACAATTATTAGTGATAAATGAAGAAGGTACATCATGTAATAAACCAAATGAATGCTACAGTATCAGAAATGTACATGTATCACTACCTCTGATAGAAGGCTAAATGCATCTACAAATAGTAAGCCAAGTAATCAAGATAGAAAGATATAATACCTCTGACTGGTGACAGTCAAGTGTTACCATTCATACATTATTGGTATTAAGTTTTCATTGATCATACATCATGATGTCTGACTGATACAGTGATGGCAGACATTTACCATGTTCAAAGGAGAGGTTAAATGGTAAACCAAAATCTATGCTCAAAGAAAGTGAAAAGTATAACAAGCTACAGTTTTTTTTTTCAGAAAAAGTATGCTACAGAAAATGCAAGATGGATGCCATCAAGACTTGTACAACTTCTTTTGCAGAAAAGAATACATATGTTGCTTAGAGCTATAGAGAATGACATTTATTATCACTTAGGGGTGTTTAGATACAAGATAGAAAGCTACATATTTAGAGAGATAAGCCTCAGAGATAACAAATTATATTTTTGTATTAAAAGCCTAGTTCTAATTTTCTAAACAAGGTCTTGTTTCATGCATAGAGATAAATGAGAGAATAAACATCATGCTTACTACAGTGGAATTTATACAGGATACAGACCCTTGAAAGGGGTTTAAAAACCCTAACTCATTTCATGCATACAAAGAAAGTGAGTGAACACAGTATATTTTTCTGCCATTACTGTGAAGAGGAAGTGAGTTTTGTCCCTGAAAGAAGAAACCTAAATATAAAAACAAAACCCTCATCTTTCAGCGAAACCCTTAGTCTCATATCATGCACACAGTTAAGCAAAAAAATGGTAGATAAAAGTCTTATAGCCTGGCTATAACATAAAGAAGGGTGTTTACAAATACCCATATGGATTTTTCATCAAACCCTAGTGTGTTTGTTGCCATTGCAGTGAAAAGATGAAGAGAAATGTCTTAGTATTGAAGCAGTAGTAGAAAGAGGAGTTCTCATCAAATACCCATATAGATTTTTGTAAAACCCTAACATCTTTTTTGCCATTTCAGAAAGAAAAGAGGTTACAGTATATTTTCCATCATGGTCGTGCCTGGAAAAGGCATGATATGCATTTTCAGTCAAAACCCTTGTTATAGGATGAAGCCCTTTTCTCTTTTTTGCAGAGATAGTCTAAGGAATAAAAATATAATTGTTTTCTAGTATGGCATTGTGCTTGAAATGCATTTATATGCATTTTTTGAAGAAATCCTCAATGACAAAACCATAGAGCCTTTCAAATTCATGTCAGAAAATCAAGAATATGCTATAGGAAATGACAATGGTTGTGGCCATACCAAAGAAAAAAATGATGCAAGATACCCAAATGGCAAGGGTTAAAACCCTTATCTTCTTTTTTGCATGTTACAAAGGAAATCTACAACAAATGAGAGGAATAAAGAAAGAGCTTACCTTCATTTTTGCAGTGAGGAAGACTACCATGGCCAGGGCCTCCTTTAGGAGGTTCCTTTTTTTCTTTCACATTGTTCTCACATTTTCTAGATATTCAACACACAGAGAGAAAAGAAAATGCCAAAGCAATGAAACTGAGAAAGGAGGTGTAAGTATGGTTGCAGCCATTTTACAAGAAGATACGGAAATAGAGAAAAATGCCAGTTGGAACACAAAGAATGCCATACCTCTTTCACTTAGGAAAAGAAGGAAATCATGGTGTTTGACAGCAAAAGGTTGAGAGGAAGCCATGAAAACCAGTCAAAACCCTAATGCCAAGGAGTTGCAGAGCGACAACCAGCAAAGAGGAGAAAGTGAAAATGAAGTGAGTTTAGGGTTCCTTCATCTTTTGTTCGAGGATTCTTTTCTCATCTTTGATTTTTGACTTCACTAAATACAAATTATTACTATATCCAAATGTCGACTGGGGTCAACAATACTAATAATGTAATCCCTAGTGATTATCATGTGAGATGGCCAACAACTCTTCTTTACCTTTGGTTCTAAAGTCAAGAAGAATTATTAAAGGGTAAGGCTTATGCCTTGTGAAATTCAAACAATCCTTTCATTCCTTGGAGGTCAACTATCATATAGTCAAAAGATGCTCAAACCAACACATACAAATATATGCCTTACCAAAGATTCCTCATATTAATTGATGCATGCAATGACCCAATATGGCCAAAGTTTGTGATATTTATGCCTTGTGAAATCATCACTTAAAGTCAAAGAAGAAAGATGTATAAGAGACAAAATGGGATTACAAGGTGGTAGAAAAAGAGTTGACAAGGTGGCAGAGATAATTTTTTTTGCATGAAGGAACTATGAAGAGAATATAATGTACTTGGCATTGTTGATGCATATGCCAGAGTAACAAAGAGACTTAGGGATTTTTGCATATATATATATATGTGGCAGTGAGATATTTTTGCATGATAAATGGACTGATAAGGCAGAGTTTTGATTTTTTTTTTGTCTTTTGATACAAATATGGAGTAATAAGGGTATTTTTTACCTTAAGGCAAATTGGCATGCAAATGGATGTATTTTTCTCACAAGGAGCTATAAGGAGATTGTATATTTCTCTAAGTCCTATTTTTACTAAAATCATGCAAATTAGGCATATGTATTTGGAGTGATAAGGAGTTCATATTTTTCATGCATGATTTTACAAATAAATCAATTGTAAATAAATAATAAAGTAATATTTTTGAAATTACTTTACTATTTTTTACAAATTGTAAAATCAAATAGGTACAAGTTGTAACCAATAATAGAGTAATTATTTTAATTACTTTATTAATTACTCACAGTTAATTTTGCAAAAGAAAAATCATGCAAATTGATGAGTTGAGTTAACTATGCTACCTAGGAGGTTTTTGTATGATTTGAGGAGTATTTTTAGGATTCTTAGTCAACTTTTTGGTCAAGCATATGAAGAGGTCCAAATTGAAGCTATTTTTGCTCAATTTGTGATAGTTTGAGCCCTTATTTTTGGGGATTTTTGAGGTTGCTTGTGGATCACCTTGGAGAGATTATTTTTAGAAGCAGTTAGCTGCAGTTCATATTTTGCATGCCTCTTAGTGAGAGAAAATCTATATATTGTAAAGCAAAAGCCTGTTTTTGCTAGTTCTTGCCTTTTTGCTCTTATACACTTTGAGAGAAGAAGGTTTTGTAGGTCAATTTTTACAATTTTATAGAGATTAGTAGGTTATAGGTTCCATTTTGTCTCTCTTGCAATATTTCCTTTGTTCTTTGAAATCAAGTAGTTGCCTTTCCATTTAATTCTAATTGTTTGAAGTGATTTGCTGAAGTTTTACTATGTTTAATTATTAAACCTTTAAAATTATTGTCTCACTTTTGCTTGCAGTATTAAACATAGTGTTATTACATGTCTTACGTTGTGTTAAAGAAAGTAATCTTGTTATGTTGTGAGAAATCCTTTTCCTTCATAGAAAGCCTATTTTTCCAGCCTTCCTTAGAAATACTTTTGTGATATTTGTGCTAAGATTGGGTTGTGTGAGTCAGATTTCTGAGTTATATTGTGAACCAGATTGCATATTTTTTACCCATATTAGGTGCATCACCAAATTTCATAGTTTTCATTTCCTTATAGTTTCATTCTTACCCTTTTCCAAAATAGAAATCATACATTCTAATAGAATATTTTAAGGGAACCAGCCCGCAATCTAGAGGTCTAATTTCATTATAGGGCACCCACAACCTAAAATTAGTCTCATGTTACATGGAATTGCAAAGCTTTTCTAGCCTTGTATATGGGTGCAATTCCTATTGATAATAGCTTCATTGTAGGATCCTTCCTCCATGTCTCCACTCTTTTCTATCTTCATGTTTCATTATTTTTCATCAGATGTGGCTACTATAGAAGTTTGAACTTATGTTGTGCATGATGAAGAGTGTGCTCTGCTTAACTCCCAAAAAATATTCTCCACATGATCTTCCTTTCTTTTCAAAGAATCAAAGTAGATCTCACCAAGCATGAGGAGATGATCTCTATCCGCAAGTAAGTTTAGGTATTTGGACTTCAATACCACCAAGGCCTCCTTGAGTTTTTGTAAGTCACCAAGAGATAGACCTTCTTCACAACCTTCATGCCTCCCTATAGCCTTCCAACACAAACCTTCCATCATCTTTTGAACATGGTCGAAAAGAGTTAGGGATGCCACAATCATACCTTCATTTACCCTTAGTTGACCTTCCAAAGGATGTGACTTATGAAACCCAAGGTCTTCATGTAACATTTTTGGTCGGTCATCATGATCATGCCCCTCCAAATTAACTTCTTACTTGGCATCTTCTCCATTACACCCATGTGTGAGAGTTAATTCATCATCATGCTTGATCAAAGGATCACCATCAAAGTAGTGGGTAGAATCTTCTATATCATGATCTTCCTCAATGGCTGACCTCGAAAGTGTGTGCACCACTATGACCTCCTTAATCACCAACTGATCCTTCACATCTTGCAATGTCAAATCAATCTTATCCAAACCTCTTTGTTCACTACATATTGAAATTTCTAAATTGCCATCATATGTATGAGAAACCTCTTCCTCAAGATCTCCCAAAGTACAAATGGATTCCTTGCCAACATTATGTAAAGGTAATAAAGAAATGATAGGCTCAATGAAAGGATCCTCAAAATAACTCATACCTTCTTGTACCTGATCCAACTTGGTAATCTTCATGGTGATATTTTATTCACCCTTGTAGCTATCATGAATTCCCATCTCCTCTTCAATAGGTGACTCTCCTTTATCCTCATAGGGCTGAAGTGAACTTGTGTCTTCATCTTCTTTAGGGCTTGGAGTCCACTCTTCAATGCTTGTTTTTATGGAGTAAAAAGTATCCCTATGCCTTTTTACCTCCTATTTTAGCTCCTAGGTCCTCATGTTCACACTTTATGAGCTTAATACTTATCCCAGAGCAATTTCCCTTAAAACCCCAATGTCAAATGAGACTTAGGGGCCCACTCTAAATGTTAATCAAGACTAAAAAAGGGCCTTGGGACTTTGACACCCATGCCCAAGTCCAAGCTAATTTGTTAGGATCAAAATTTAAATGTGCCATCTTAGGCCCTTTCAAAAGGTTTCCCTCCATCATCCTTTTCAATTTAATTTATGAAAGTTAGTGGAAAAGAATATATAAGTGAGTTTATGTCTTCATTTTATACCTAGATGGATAATGCAAACTTGTTGTATTGAGCTAAGGGATTTCAAGGCCTTCATTATGTTGCAAAGCATAATTGTGTTGTTATTGTGTTTATTTGTTATAGATTTGGCTTCATCAATCCATCTCCTCATGAATTGAAGACTTTCATCTTTGTGAGGGCTTCAACTCTAAGGTGACATCTATTTGTGTTTCAATCATTCTATTTCATCATTAGATTTAGCCTTTTCCCTCCTTGGGAATGTACTCTATCTAACAATAGTGTTGGAAGACTTGAATGTCATTCTGGGGCTTGACCAAGGAAAGCTCCTAAACACCACAATCCCCAAACCCCTCTCTTTGTGATTATAGGTTATAGGTGCAAGATTTAGAGATTTGCAAGTTTAGAGAAGCAATTCAAAGGATAAAGAATTAGGATATAGAGAAAAGTTATTAATATTCACACCTACTAGACTAGGGCACCTGCCCCATAGTCATCCCAATAGGATTATCCCTAAACTTAGCAACAAGTTATAGTTTGACACTGCTCACTACTTTGGATCTATAGAAAAATTATCCCATCAGACTTAGGCACCAACCTCATAGTTTGCAAAGTCTTAAATTCTGGAAATCCAAATTCTAGTATGTTTCTAATCCTTCTCGAGTGTCTTCCTATCTAGTTTTCTATAGCATTCTATTCATCTATACCTGATTGCATTATAATTAGGGTTTGAGGCTTATTCAAATTAGGGTTTAACAAATCTCTCAATCTAATCAATCTTTCCATATCATTCTTGAGTACTCCAACCTGTAGAGAAGTCCTCATTCATCTATAGTGACATGGGTTAGTTGTTGTACTTGAGTGTTATTGTGAAAGGAGGGTTTGATTTGATAGATCTTAACACTATCCACCATCTTCCCACTTTTCATACTTAACATTTTGGTGAACCTAGAATAGGGAGAGTTTTTCATCTTTTTGAGTATTGTAATTAGTCCTTGCATACAATCATATCATATTTATAATATTGCATTAGAAAATTTTGCATACATTTGAAAAAAAATGAAAAAACAAGCATTATAGTCTTGCATTAAGACATAGTTTTGCATATGATAAAAATATTTAATTTTCGGATATTTGCATCTGATGTAATCTTTATTACAGTAATTCATCATTAATTCATATTAAATTTTGCATGTACATGTTTCATTTGATAGGGTTTTGCTTAAAAAGTTGCATTTTCATATAACCTAGTTTTTGCAAAAACTAGGGTTTGTAGTCAAAATTTGATTTTCAAATTTTGCTACTTCTTTACAACATTCATTCAAATATGATTTTGAAGTGTACTATTGGATCATATTACATACTTTTGCATTCTAGCTTTGAAACTTTCACCTTTTACAATTACACATTGTGTATTTCAACACTAAGGGTTTTATACACTTTCTTCAAACTTTCATAAAACTTTCAAATTATTCATATTGTCTTGTTGTGTAGAATTATTTCCATCTTACTCACTTGGTTTATTGTGAAATTTGTGTGTTTTTTCCTTTCAAACCTTGATTTCCTCAAATGTGTGCTTTAGTGTGAAATAGTCTCACATACATGGCTTCTCATCACAACAATAAAACTATGGTCCCTCCTAGAGTTTATAGGAAGAGGAAGACTTCTAAACCTGTATTAACTTTTACACCACATGATAGAGCAATTGGAAGCATTGAATGAACTCTTTACACCACCGTATAGATAATAGGGAACCCTATAAGAGGAGCCCTTATTGATCCTAAGTGTATTACTAATGTGGCTAACTGTGTAAATACTATTAACAATGTGTCATTGTTGAATCATACATAGGTATTGGTACCTCTACCAACTACCAAAATGTCCACTTTCACATCATCAATCCTCACTACTAATGCACAAGCTTGTAGTAATGCTACCATTAGCATGGGAGTATCTAATGGCATTAATTCACAAAATTACTAGGCTGTGGGATTTAATTATCAAAACCTAGCACCTAAGGTATCTTCTTCCATGAATAACCATTCTCAACCACCTCTCCATTCCACCTATTCTCAAGCACCTTTTGCTTACAATTTCTCTCAACCACCTTTCATTACCACTCACAATCAATCAGCTCTAAATTTCATGACCACAACTTCTAAATCTTCTAACCCACAAACAACATCACCTAATGATGCCCTTTAAACCAACTCTTGCATGACCTCCTAATAGAAGATAGTGACAAATTTGACCAATGCTTCTTCTCAACCTAATATACCAACATACCATGCTCGTAGTCCTTTATATTTTGCAATTCTAAGAGCTTAAATGCCTGATAAGTTTGAGACTCCTCTCTTTGAAAAGTATAGTGGTAAACCTAATCCTAATACATGTGGTAGCATTCATGACTATGTGTAGTGATTTCTAATTTGCAGATGTGTTTCTAGCAACACTCTTCCCATGATCCCTCAAAGATACCATGTTGGAATGGTTTTTCTCGTTACCTCCGAATTTAATACAGTTTTTCTCACAGCTTATCGATCAATTCTTGCAACATTTCCAAGAAAATATTGGACCTTTAGTCTCATTGATTGATTTGGTTCATTACAAACAAGGTCAGAAAGAAAAGTTAACTAAGTTCACCAATTGATATCAAGCTCTTTTCACACAGATACAATATTTGATTACAGATGACGATGTTCAGAAGATATTCATTACAAATCTACAACCTAACATCTATGATAAAATCCTCTTGATGAAGTATATCTCTTTTTAGCATCTATGTACAACTCTTAATGATTACCATCTTTCGTCTAGTCAGTATGAGAATCAAACCTCATTGGATAAAGATGGTCAATCCACAGATGGAACATATCAAAGAAAATTTAAGAGGAATAGAAAGAGTTTCATCAAGATCAATGGACAACATTTGAATAATGTTTAATCACAAGTGTCCACTATCAGTAATCCTAAACGGGCACCGTTTCAATTCAGGCAACAACAAAGATAGTTTACTCCATTATTTGACTCTCTTCAATTAATTGTGAATCAAGTAGTAACAATATTTTGAAGCTTCCTCCTATGAAACCATTCAATAGCAATAGGATACAAGGACCCTCATTTGAGGCTAATGCCTTTTGTTAGCATCACCACTTAGCAAGACATGACACCGAACAATGTATTTATCTAAAACATGAAATTCAAGACATCATCGATTCTAATATAATATAGGTAGTTGGTATGAATGAACATGGAAATAACTCAATTGACCCTCTAAATCAGAATTTACAAATCTTTACAAATCCTTTTCCTAAGCATGATGACAACAATATGGCAGAGAAAAATATAATAGAGTAGGAAGATGAATACCTCAACTATGATGAAATAATTGGTATGATAGAAGTGGATAAAGAAAATACTGAAGACTCACCTCATCCATGTGGGAAACATATCTATTATGGGGTTCCTTTACCATTATCCCTTTAGGGACCGAGAGACAACTAGAATGCACTAGATACACAAATTGAGCAACCTCGATAGGATAATATTAAGCAAGAAAAAGTTGTCATGATGGAAAGTATCCCATTTCATCATGAAAGACTCCTTCATCAAGTAAATCAAAACAAGAAAGCAAAGGACTAGAAAAGAACAAGGTGATTGTCATTGGCAGGAAATAGCAATGATTCCCCTCCTCTTAAGCAACAAAAGATTTTAAACGTATAGAGCCTTGAGAAAAAAAGACCACATGATTGTTCTGGAAATAAGCGTCAATTAGGTATGAACTACTCACACTTTTTACCACACTTGATGGAGCACCTTTCCAAGATGCTCACAAGTTTGAACTCCTCTTAGATATATATATACTATGATATTGTCTTGTGTTGTATTCCCCGGTGTTGTGTTATATGTTGTTTAGGTCTGCTTGGATTGCCCTTGATACTCTTGTAAGGTCAAGGATAGTGGGAGATTGACTCTATTGTGACCATTCTTCTATTTGTTTCTACATTCTTCTATATTTCCTCTCCTCTTTTTATTATTGTGTGTTGTGTCTTTGGGGCATAGCATTGTAGAAGATGTCTTCATGGCATCCTCCTACATGATGTTCCTATGGCACTTGGTTCTCATCTCTCATTTTTATTGTAAATACCTTCTTTAGTGATTCTACCTAGTTGGCAAATGATGAAAATAAAAAAATATTGATACAAACCATGTGTTCCTTCAACAAGAAAGAAAAAATGGACCTAGTCAATATATGAAGATGGGGTCGATATATATATCCGATGCTTGACTAGTAGAATCACTTTGTGTGATATATCATGCTATCATATCTCTTGTAACAAACCTTTGCAATACATATAGTCCTACACACTTTGGATGGTTTTGTATCTCACCTTGTTGTTGCACTCCATTCTAAGAAATCTATTGTATAGCCCAACCACCATACTTGGTTCCAAACCTAGAATTGTAGCCTTGGTTCTTCAATATAATTTGACTTATGCATAGATTTCATGATTTGCTTTGGTTATGATCTTAGAGTAAGATGTTCTCACCTTATCTATTGTTTATTATCTTAGAAAATTCATGATGATGTGTTTGTGGGATCACTCAGTGATCATGGCACATGTCACCTTTGGGGGCATGGGATTGGCAAGAGATCTTGTTCCCTTGTGTGTTTTCACTCTACCTTAAGGTGCTTGATACTAGAAAGCGACATCAACCACCTTAAGGTGGGGGCATATATATGTTAGTCTTAGGGCAGACAACTGAGAGGGGGGTGAATCAGTTGTACAAAACTTTCTTCCAATTTAAACACTTGACTTCATATTGTTATTTAGCAGCATAATAATAAATCAATCATGGAAACACAATGCAACAAATCAAGAGCAGAAACACATTAACACATGAGACACCAAGATTTTGACATGGAAAACCCCGTTAAGGGAAAAACCACGAGGTGATTAACCCAAGATTGTATTCTCTGTTAGAAGAATAGAAAGAACAAAATGGCACATGCCAATTAGAGTTCAATGCTTGAGCATGCTACTCACAAGAGGCTCACTGCCTACAAGAGACACAATTTCTACAAAGAAATAAGTATCACCTACTTGAATTGGAAAATAGCATCTTCACCATGCTTGAATCAGTTCCATTTAAGCCCAATACTTCCGCTCTGCCTTTCGCTCTCCTCCTTGCTACCACACACTCATCTCAACAAGAACACTTTTGAAATGACTTCGCAATCCCTTATTTATACAAGACATCAACTTAGGAACAATCATCGAAGTTAGAAAACATCCACAAGAACATCCGCAAGATGTGTAACTCATCTGGTTGGCTAGTCTCAGGAAGAACACTTTCATCTAGAAGTAATTCATCAAATGTGAGCTTAAACTCCAATGCAGACCACCAACACAAACTAGACACGGTCCAAAGATTTCCACAAGCTTGCCTGAATCACCAAGAACATCCACACTTCATCTGCTTACTGAAATCCTTCTCTCCTTCATCTAAAACCTCAAGAACATAGTCTGTCATCACTATCACAAAGGAATAGATGCTTACGGACCTTAAAACCATGACCCAATCGAGTTGGTACTTCACAAAGACTTCCTCAACACTCCCTCAAATCTGTAGAATAGGATAATGCAATTTTGGATCTCACCAGACCTGTCTGTATCACTCTGTCACCTCTAAACACCTGCCGGAACTAGTTTTACTTGAGTGGCCACAACTTCTTCATATCTTCATGCAGACCTCTGAAATCTCTACTAGACCATCTTAAGACACATATCTACAAACCCTTTAAACCATATCCTCTAATCCTCATCCTATTTGGGACTTTTACCCTACTGTCATCATTATTCTTCACTGTTCCTGATTGAGACTAATTTTCTCAATATCATCAGCACATAGCTCATCCAATCCTTATCATTAATGCAATAGGAGTATGCTGACATCAATGACAACACCGGTTAGGCCCATACTTGCAACAATATAATGGTATCAACTTGATTATTTTGACATTGACAAAGTGTGTTTAAAAACCATCAAGATGAGGTGGGATGGTGTATCTCTTGAGTTAGTGGACATCCTTTTAAAAAAAAGCAAGAAAGCCCTCATCGCAAGGTGGGATGATGTATCTATTGAGCTAGTGCATATCTTTTTATACAAAGCCCTTCTACGGAAGGTGGGATGGCGTATCTCTTGAGCTAATGCACATCCTTTTATACAAAGTGCTCTGTAGAGGTAGGGCTGGATCTTGAGTCATCCACCCTTAAGTGTGTCATTGGTGGTTGTGGTAGTGTAGCTCAACCATTAGGTGTGTTTTGCATGTTTTAGATGGTGGGACGCTCCTCCCATAACCCATGTTTGTCTTGCATAAGACATATAGTGTGTCTATAGCATACTATAAGATGCTCATGTATTTCATGTGTCTTCCTTATGTGTTTGTCATGTCTTCCCCCTAGCGTGGTCTAAGGGTGCATAGTGATGAGCTCTCTCCACACTTGGGTTTTTATTTGGCATGTCTTCCCCTTGGTGTGGTCTAAACACATGTAGCGATGAGATCCCTCCACATTTTAGGTTTTGTTTTGCATGTTTTTGGCAGTCTAAAGGCATGTAAAGATGAGCTCCCTCAACCCCTTAGTTTAGGATTTATTTTAGTTGCTTAAATCAATGTATTCTTTATGTATTACATGAATATTCTCATGTATTCTTCATGTATTGCATACTTCACTATATTCTCCATGTTTTACAGGCTTCTTACTAACTTCATTGTGTCTTATGTGTCTTCCATGTGTTTTCTAGTGCTTATATGAGATTGGGGGTTATAAATAGTCCTCCAACCTTTGGGTATGCCTTAGCTCTATGTGCTTGGCATGTTTGATGTGTTTGATGGGCTTCGACCATACTTTAATGCATGTATGGGATTGTAATATCATACATACATTAAAGTGGGGGCTAAATGTTATGGAGTAAAAAGTACCACTTTACCTTTTTACCTCCTAGGTTATCTCCCAAGTCCTCATGTTTACACTTTATGAGCTTAATACTTATCCCTGAGCAATTTCCCCCACAAACCCATCTCAAATGTGACTTCAGGACCCACTCTAAATGTTATTCAAGACCAAAAAGGGCCTTAGGACTTGTGCACTTGCACCCCAATCTAGAATAATTTGTTAGGCTCAAAATTTAAATGTGTTGGTCTGGGCCCTTTCAAAAGGTTTCCCTTTGTTAGTCTTTTCAATTTAATTTATGAAAGTTAGAGGGAAAAAATATATATATGTGAGTTTATATCTTCATTTTACACCTAGATAAATAATGCAAACATGTGATATTGATCTAAGGAATTTCAATGCCTTCATTATGTTACAGAGTAGAATTGTGTTATTGTGTTTGTTTGTTGTAGTTTTGGCTTCATCAATCCATCTCCTCATGATTTGAAGGATCTTCATCTCCGTGAGGGCTTCACCTCTAAGGTGACATCTATTTGTGTTTCAATCATTCTATTTCATCATTGGATTTGGCCTTTGTCCTCCTTGGACACACACTCTATCTAACAATAGTGTTGGAAGACTGAATGTCATTCTGGGGCTTGATCAAGGCGAGTTCCTAAACACCACAACCCCCAAACCCCTCTCTTTGTGATTGCAAGTTACATGTATAGGATTTGGACAAGTGTAGGTATAGAGAATCAATTCAAAGGATAAAGAATTAGGATCTGGAGAAACGTTAGTAATATTCACACCTATTGGACTAGGATGCTTGTCCTGTAGTCCTCCTAATAGGATTTTTGCCAAACATAGGAACAAGATATAGTCTGACACTGCTCTCTACTCTGGATTTATAGAAAATCTACCCTATCAAACTTGGGTGCCCACCTCGTAGTCTGCAAAGCATTCAATTCTAGAAATCCAACTTATGGTATGTTTCTAATCCTTCCTGAGTGCCTTCCTATCTAGTTTTCTACAACATTTTATTCATCTATGGCTTATTTGAATTAGCATTTGACAAATTTCTCAATCTAATTAGTCTTTCCATATCATTCCTAAGTACACCAACTTATAGTTGAGTCCTCATTCATCTATAGTGACTTGGCTTGGTTGTTGTGCTTGAGTGTTATTGTGAAAGGAGGGTTTGATTTGATAGATCTTAACACTATCCACCATCTTCCCACTTTTCATACTTAACACTTGTTGATTGATTTTTGCCTTCCTTATGATCACTTGTAGGCTACAAGTTACAAACGCGTGACTCTATTTTCTTCTCTAATCCTTCTTCAAAGGTGATTTCTAATTTTTCTTCCTCTTTCCTCAAATTTCTGATGTAGGCATAGAGATCTTCCTTCCCTAGATTTCATTCTTCATGAACCTTCAAGAAAAATTCAAAAGGAGTTACTAACCCAAAATCAAGTGATGAAGCATTGTACTCTTAAATGATTTGTGTGGCCTCTTATTCATACAACCATTGATCAAGCTCCCTCTTCAATTCAACTTGGCTTTATCTAATATATTCAAATGATTCCATCTCTTTTTCTTCCATGAAAAGACCTTTGTAACCTTTCAGTCTTCCATGTATGATCAAAACCTCCAAGTTGGTAAGATCATAGCTATGATACCACTGTAATATCCCAAATGGGGATATTTTATCCTATTTTGGATTTATGGGCTTTCCAAACATCTAAACTTTGAAAACCCTAATTTTTATTACTTGGAATTTTGCCCTAGATTTTGGCTCTTTAGTTTCTGTTGCAACCCTAAATTCTGATACAATTTTCTTCTCTAAATAATTGATCCCCGCAAACATGAAACACATCCAAACATGGATAAAATTGATGACAAATGATATTACACATTGATACTCATCATGAACAGGAATTAAACCATGAATTACACAATGTAGGGAAATCAAATGGACAATACAAAACTAATTTTTAGAATTGAAAATCTGTTGCTACCAAATTAGAATGCAAATTACATACAAATATCTATGGAAAACATGCCCAACACAAAATTAGACCTCTACTGTTACAAATTAGACATTTGAAAAAGGTTAATAGATACACAATTACAATGAATCATGTGTTCCCAAGAGAGCCCTAGCAAAGTGAATTACACCAACTCGATTATGATGACAAAGCAAAGGCAAATGATGATATTTGAAGCTTCAAAATACTCCAAGTCTTCTGCTCCAAGTTACTTCAGGTCTACTTCTCCAAAAGATAATGAAAAATGTCACCAACAAGCCACAACAACCTTCCAAAGTCACTCCAAGTGATGGTGCTTCACAATAGGGCAAAACCCTAACACCAATGTTGCCTCTTTGCACCACAAATCACTTCCTCACTAGGGAAAATTGGTCTGATCTGCTACTACTATGAATCAAAGATATTATCAAAACGTAACCAGCAATCAAGTCCAACAATCACCTCTAATAATCTTGAATATGATCCCTCCAAAGTGGTGCTCAACCCTAGGTTAGAAAACCTAGTCATGTAGCATCAAAACTCACCAATGAATAATTTCTCCAAGTTTGATCTACACATTATAATTCTTCTCTAATGATATTGGAATGCTGCTCCAAATATTATTAGAATTTTGCCCCAAATGATAGTCAATTTCTTCTCTAAAAGGTGATGAAATGTTGCTCCAAAAGATGATTATAAATTTTCTCCAAAAGGTGATGAAATGCTACTCCAAAAGCTGATTAGAATTCTTCTCAAAACTTTGTAATCCTCTAATGAAGTGCAAGTAGACCTCTGTTATGAAGTCTTCCCAAGATGAACTAGGGTTCCATCTTATTAAGCTCGTATTCAATGGTTTTCGTCCTTGGAATATGCTGCTCTAAATTGTAGACCAAAAAGGAATAAAATGATAAGTTGAATGATGATACAAATGGCTTCAAATAATTTCTTATTTATACATAACCT
This sequence comes from Cunninghamia lanceolata, assembly GCA_027924645.1. Classification (NCBI taxonomy): domain Eukaryota; kingdom Viridiplantae; phylum Streptophyta; class Pinopsida; order Cupressales; family Cupressaceae; genus Cunninghamia; species Cunninghamia lanceolata. The sequence continues at coordinate 499,798 of BSBN01000244.1, forward strand.
TTGCCCTCTAAAATAGGGCTGACCTAGACTTGATGTCCTTTGTTATTTTTTAAAATTTTATTTTATCTCCATAATAGGTTGACGACTCCTTGGGCACTACTTTTAAGACCTTGGTTGACCAAAAGATGTTTTTCCTTTTATTTGTTTATCCTTCAAACTTGGCCGACCTTACTTAGGAAAGCTTATAATTCCACAAAATAATTTAAAGGTTTGTTTTCTTAGTCTTCACTCCTCCAATGTGCCAACAATAAGCATGATATCACATCAAGTCATCTGCATGTTATCTCCTCCAAGGGTGAACAAAAAAACATATGAAAAGATATCAAATTCACTTCTACCATAATATCCCTTCAAAGACTAATTTCCACACTCCATTCATCTCAAAGATGGTTTGTTCCATGTGTAGATAAATTATTTTAAATTCAAGATAAATATATCAAAGACATCAGAAAAATATGACAAGTCATCCCATGTACTCAAATTGCTCTCAAGAAACCATGAAGTGTGGAAAATTACTACTTGCATCTTGTCTCATGATCACTCCAAATGAGGACATTACACTTTCATAGTATGAAAGGAGTAAAGTGATTTGTCTTAGAACTGTTGTTGGCAATAAGTTTATTTGTTGATTATAGTGAATATAGACCAGATGGTTATCCTCTACAATGGAATATATGTTTTTTCTATTATTAGGTTATATAGTTTATACCTTAGGAAAAGCTAAATAATTCTATACTTCTAAGTAGAAGTCTCTCATATTCATATTTATTGTATTTTCATTGTTAGAGAAGCACAAATAGGTTCTTTGGGTGATAGTTAAAGTCTATGCTTAAGCCTCATAATATTTAACCCATATATCTTTGTATTGCAACCAAATTTTTGTTAACAAGATTGTTATCTTTTGTGAGGTTGATTGTGATATAGGTTAGACCTACCGTAATATTTGATAGACTAACTGTATTTTGCATATAAGCTTGACTATATTATTATGAAGTAGCTGATTATGTTTTGCATATAAGGTTGACTAAATTTTGCATATAATGTCAATTGTGTTTTGCATGTATAACGCTAACCGTATTTTGTATATAAGGCCGACTATATTGTGCACATAAGGATGACTATATTATTATGAAGAGTCTGACTATATTTTTCATATAAGGTTGACTGTATTTTGCATACAAGGTGAAGTGTATGTTGCATATGAGGTCAACTATATATTCTGTGAAGTCCACAATGTTATTATAAGGCTGATAGAGATATATATCATAGGCCAATTGTGATAGGCCGATTGAGATATATCATAGACCAATTAGTTTTTTTATAAGAGGCCAACAATGTATTTAATGTAGAGGCTAACTATGCCTTAAGTATGGTCGATTGTGCCAAAGAACTTAGAGTCTAGCCATGTAAAGAATAAGTCGACAAGAAGTGTTCAACTACTAGATAAAAACCATGTTGGGTTGTAGAAATTTTATTATGAGCCAATGTAGACTTAATAGAGACCTAAGAGAAGGTCATAATCATAGTTAGAGTTTTCTTCTTATAACAGTAGCCAACCAAGAAGACATAGAGTGTGTTTTGAGTCAAAGTCATTGTGTAGGAGAACTTGATAGTTGACCATTATTTTCAAGTATATAAAGAAGAATGAGTTGTTTTTAGAAGCTATTATAGAATTATTTTAAGTTATATGTAGTCTAGTTTTATAGAGGAATAATCTTTTAGCCTAATCTTAAGCTAAGAATAGCCATAGGATTGTTGAGAGATATACTCATTATGCTAGTAGAAAGTCATGATATAGATTACTTTATTATTATGTTATCTTTTTGATATACATGAGGAAGTCTATTCAATTGATTGGTCTATGAAATTATAGTTTATTTTTGATAGATTAGGATTCAAATGATTATATTCATAGAATAAGATAGATAGAGTCTTTAATCATAAAATCCTATGGATTTTATCTTAGAATCCTGCATGTGTAGAAGAACACAAAGGAGTATGAGAATAGGTAGACAGATCATTGAGTAGATGATAGGACATCATAGACTTGTGATTACAAGGATGTAAAGTGAGACTCAATGTGTGTTATATAGTCACCTAAGATCTTACCTTAGACTTTTCAAAATGACTAGAAGATAGGGATTATGATATGTCTTTAATACCAATATGATATAAGCAAGTCAAAAAAGATTACTTTATTTATATGACATAAATTGAGATATAAGAATGTTGTCTCCAAGTCAAGAAAAGAGTTCGTGAACATACAACTATATATTTATATGAAACTTTGGCCAAAGTAATGAAAAATTCACTGCTTGCATTTTCAATTCACAGTGTACTAGATAGTTGAAAAATTAGACTAGGTCATACACAACTAGAGCTAGTCTAGAGTTGTAAGCCCAATTGTATTAGCTAGGACACATCACTAGTTCTCAAATGGAATAAAGAATCAGTTGATTCTCATTATCTATTAACCTCATGAAGGGAAGGGCTACTTCTAGAAGGAAGGTGTGTAGGGGACCATTGGTCTGTGGTTGGAGGAAACACACCAAGGTGATGCCATCTCTCTTTCTCTCTCTCTCTCTCTCCTGTAGTTGACTACTGAAGACTTGTGAAGAAGAATACATTAGTTATTTTGTAAAAGATATATTTGTAAAATTGTAATTCATAAGAAATACGACCATTTGTTCTATGTGAAATTTTGTTAGTCATATGTGAAGTGACCATTTTCTAAATATATGTATTATACTTAAAATCACAAATGTAATATCTTTGATTATAATTAAAAAAAATAGAGTGATGTTTTCTTTTAAATGTGCTTAAGGCTATCTATTATTCCAATTGGGATGTTACACACAGTATTAGAGCTACCAGGTTCAACACTTGGACCTTAGAGCTCATTGTGAGGTTTCACTAGATTGGCAAGATATGCTAGTGCTAAAACATTTGTTCTTGTGCTAGAATGGCTAGAAACATAAGGACAAGAAAGTGAGCCAAGAAAAAAAAACTTAGTGAAATGCCTAAGATCAATATTAAGAACTAAACCAAAGAAAGAAGATACAATGAGTTATGCAAAGGAAGCTTGGCTCAATAATTTTGAAACATTAGGTGATGCACTCAAATGTATCTTCTTGGAAAGGAAGAAATGAATTGAGGAGGCAAAAGGATTGTCAACCCCTACTATTGTTAAGAGTCGTAAACCATCTTCTCATCATGACATGCCTTTTGGGTGTGGTGAGGATGTGCCTGTTTTAAGTCTAGATTTGTTGAAGGAGTATTCATGAGTACATCCACCTACTAAGTTTGTGCTACTTGATTCTAATGGAGAGGAGGAACCAAAGGAATTTCCTCTATCAAAAATTGATATGTAGACATTTCCTTTTAAAAAAAAAATTGTATTTGAATAAGGATGTAAAGATCCAGAAAGTGAATAAAGTAAAGTTTTGGCTTTTTGAGTAAGCAAATGTTTGTGTGATAAATTTTTGAGTTTCTATATTTATGAATTTGTACTTTTATGATAGTGTATCAAAAAGTTACATGTTTTGATAAATTTCTATCTAAATGGTTAGGTGTGGTAATATTATGGAACACTCTAGAAACCACTAGGGGAAACCCAGATGGCCCAAATCTTAAGAATAACCCCATGGAAAAATTAGATCAAATTTTGTCAGTTTTAAATGAAACAAAAGGAAGATTGGAGGCCCTAGAATAGGAAGTTAGAGGGGGAGAAACTAATCAAGAACATTACTCTAAAAGGAGAGAAGAATCTAGTTTCCATGGTGAACCTAGAGTAAATAATCAAGACTCACAAATTCTTAATGAGACAAAAAATCATCTTACCAATGAGCTAGCCTGAGATAATGAAGAAAGTTATACCTCCTAAGTTCAATGGAACAATGAATGGAGATGCAACCAAAGCTTGGCTGATAGAGATGGAAAACTATTTTGAGATAAGAAATTATTTTGAGATCACCAAGATTGTTTGGGGAGCATACTAGTTAGTTGGAGAAGTATCCACATGGTGGATGAACAAGAAAATGCAATTAAGTTTGAGTTCCTTGAGTCTAACTTGGGATCAATTTGTTGTCATATTTAGGAAAAGCTAGTTGCCCCAACTTTAACCAGAAATTAACATCTTTTCAAAATCTATGTCAAGGAGATATGATTGCCTCTAAATACTAAGAAAAATTTACCATATTAATATTGAAGTATTTGTCACAATATCATAAGGATGAGAGATTTAGAATAAGGAAGTTTATCATGGGTTTGAATGCTCAGATTGATGGAGAAGTGGATGTCCATAGATCCACAACCATGGATCAAGTATTTGAGAAGGCCGTTAAGCAAGAGTAGAAGCTTAAATCTATCTCTATGTACCAAGAAATATATTGAAGGAAATTTAACTAGAGTCATCCTTTGGCATCCTTCAAATAGAGAAACAGAAATCAAGAATCTAGAGAGAGGAATTATGGTAAAAGTTTTAGATTTAGTAGAAATAAATCTAGGGATGGAAATAGGGATTTCAATCCTAAATGGAATGATGATAATACCAACCAATATTCTAGAAGGAGAGGTCCTCCTAGAGGGTATTTCACATGTGGAGGATATTATTATGCTAATTAGTGCCCCTCTATTTTCACCTGGGTTGTGTAGGAAGTTTGGCAAAGGAATTTGGAGATGAAGATGGAACATGAGCTTTTGTAAGTAAAATACATATTGTTATGTTATATTACAGTCATTTGATGTAGTAGTATGTTGTTAGGATAGGTGGAAAGGGCGATGTCATACCATTGAATGTATGGACATACGAGAATGAGATACAAATGTCAGAGTTCCTTTCCTAGTGCTTCAGCTATTATGTGTACTCTAATTGGTATGTTTGAGTGAATAGGTATCTAGCATCGAATCCACCTGAATTAACAGGTCTGAGCATGCCTTAACCAATGGAGATTGTTGAATGGAGATAATGTAAGGTTTTTCCCTCAGCTTGTCATCAACCTCGAAGAGGATGATTTTCTAGTCCCGTGTCCTGTCTGTATGGTCATGTTGTGAGTCTCTGATGTGCGATTCTATTTGTTGTCGAGTTTCACCTGGTATGCAGCTTGTTAGGTCATTTCTATGTGGTTAATTATTTTATTAAAAAGAGTTATTAGCTTTCTTTTAATACATAAATAATATTTATCAGTGGAAAAAAAATAAAATATTATTTTTTTATGAGGATTTAATTATTAATCTAATATGAAAATAAAATTGTAATTAATAAACTATTTGTTAATAAATTTGGTGCATGTGTGTGTTGTCAAGATATTCTATTTTTTTTAACGTAAATCTTTTAATTACATCATTGATGAGTTGTCTTGGATAGTGAATCCAAAATTAGATTGAATCTTGCTATTAGTGGGAAGGAAATAAATGTAATCAATTTTTTGGAGAGAGTGGACGTGGGTAACGTTGGGGAGTTATTGCATTTAATTTATTTTGCTTACTATTTTTGAGGCCGTGGGGATCGATATATGCTCCTATCATTGCATTATCAAGGAGGAGGAGGAAGGGGGCTCTGGTTAGAAATTTCAGAGAAAGGAAAAGATGGAACTTGTGGGAAATTTGATTCTTGGGTTTTGGAACAAGATTTATTGAGCAAGTTTGAGGATAACGCTGATTGGGAATACAAAGGATTAATGCTTCCTATGTAAATTTTACCAGGTATGTTGCTGAGTATATTATCTAAAATTTATTTTGTAAAGGAATGTCATAAAATGTGCAATAAGGGTTTTATGTGTGTTTAATGTCGTTTATCTATGAAATTTGTTTTAAATCATTTCCAAAATATCATTATAACTTGTGCATGACAATAGGATTAAAATGTGATTTTCTTTACAAATTGGTTGAACTGTACTATTTGTTGCTTCTCTAAAACCTATTGATTTCTTCCTATCAACTATTATCTTTCCCTCAAAACAATTCCATAAACTCTATTAATCCTGCATGTTGCCATGTGAAATATGGTTTTCATTTATTGTAATTTCTACTTGATTTAAAATGTTTATTTGTAAAGTTAATGATTTCATTAAATCATTTGTATAAGGCATCCAATCTTAGTGGACGTTTTGAAATATAAGTACCTAGATTATTAGAGGGCATTGAGTTGCATAGAGAAATTTCTAAATGAAAGGATTTATTTCAATATGGGTGTCAACCTTAGGAGTTTTAATGTAAATATGTGATATATTTTATGGTAATAAATTTGCTTTGTGGTTAAGATGTCAAACCAAAAAAAAGTTTCCAATCAGTATTCTTATCTGCATTGAATCATATCCTTATGCCATCGACTCATTCACTTAATAGAATAATTTGCCATTAATCATTTCATTTAGGCACCATTTAGGATATAATAATAATTCGATTTAGATGTATAAGGCACTATTTTAGGTTTAATGTTAAGATGTTTTATATCATTCCTTTATGTGCCACTCTTAGTTTTAAAGTTCTTAATGATTAGTTGATTGAGACTCTAATTGTTAAATTGTTGACTCGTAGTTATAAGTTAGATTTGTTTAGTTTCTTTTGCAAGGAAACAACCCATATGGGTATGTTTTTAACTATTTAATCTACAAATGTATGACAATGAACCATACTAGAGTTCATTGTTATAACTATATTATTTTCCCTATGGCATTAATAAAACTAGGGGTTTTTTTTAGAAGTTAATCTATTTATTGTCTTGTTCATGGGTAATGATTTAGCCATTAAGTAGATTTGGTTGTATATGTGGTAGTAAGAAACCATAGCTCATCCCAGAAGATTCTGATCATTCTCAAAATAAATTCCCACAAGATGGTACTATTTTGGCTGACAAGATTCAAGTTGGTTCTAAACTTGGTGATTGCCACCTTTTCCCCTAACTCAATATTGAGGTTCTAGAAACTCAAGTACCATCTCTAAAGACTTTCCAACAAACCCATTTTACACATATCCTACAATCTTTGTATTAGAATGCATACAACCTACTGTTTCACATCTTGAAAACTCTAATAAGTTAAATTAATTTGTATGTTTCCCATGATCATTGCATTACATGAGGATTCTGTTAAGTAGATTGTGTGCCTCCCCATGCTTCCACTTTGTGGTTGTTTTTGTTTGAAATTTTTTTTCAAGGCCTTTAAACCAGTCTCAATTGTGATTTTGCAATCATGGATTCCTGAGAGACCACATTCCTGTATGGAATTATATCAAGAAGTACACGTGCTAACTCTATGCTTCCATAATTTTAACTATTTCACCCTTTATGTTGTGTTGGATACCTTTATCATAAGTATTTCATTTATGGAAGAAATGTGTTGTTTGTGTTATATTTATATAATAAAAAAAATAGAATGTATGTGTTGGATTTCATTAATTTTAGTTGAGTAAGATTGACATATACTTTCTTTTTATAAAAGATTTGTTTTGGCAATAAGCTTTCATATGATATTATTTGTGAGAAATATGCTTGGAATGTCATAATATCTACCTTATTTCTATTTTTGGGTGGAAGTTAATTTAGTAATATAGACATATTCAATATCCTTAAAATCTCTTATAAATATAGATTGAATGTTGAGGTAAATTAATAAAATGAATTTTTAAATTTTAGAAATTTTATGGATGTTAAAATAAATATACATTTTTCTTTATAAAATCCTTCCATTAATGTTTGTAGAATCATTGTTGGATTTAGAAAATAAAGTTAATTATGAAATATGATTTATGCAATAATGAAGCTTTGTATAGACAATTGTATTACTTAAAAGATCCTTGCTTTCACTTATAATTTAGGTAGAAAGTTTAAATTATTTATTTTATCTTTATTATTTCTTAATGACAAGTGGCATTGGAAAGAAATGTTCTTTTCTTAGAAACTAAATCCTCACTAGTTAAGAATCAAATAAGCTTTATAATTATTCTCTTTGATTTGTTGATATTTTTGATTATTTTAGTAAGTAAAGAAAGATATTTAAAGAATACATCATGTTTGTTCAAATAGAAAGATTCTATCCAATAAATATATGATTTTATTTGTAATATCTTTAAAAGAAATTATTTTAGATAGGAAGAATATTCTTACATATGTAAATGGATTTAATTTGTAGTAAGAATATGTTTTGATAAAGAATATTTTTAGTTGATATTTAGAAAAAGTTATAGATGTCCATGTTTCTTCTTGTATTGAAATAAACTTGTATCTAAAATAGAATAGTGATGTCTTCATATTTACACTTATCCTTAGTGCAATTGATCTAATAGAAACAATAGCATGTGTGAATGATTTTAGTAGGATTATATTATATTTATTCATTGTTAAATTATTCTTTTACTTAAACCTTTCTAATTTTTCATAGAATTTAGGATTAATAAATGTTAGATTTAAGATTAACATGATTTTAACTAAATACTTAGAGTTAGAAGATAAACTTTGTTGGTTAGTAAAATAGATGATGTAATGTATAGCTTTGTTATTAGGTAATTAGTATTAGTAAAAGAAAAGTCTTTTAGAAATGTAAGTAAATTTGTATAATAAAAATCTATAATGATCATATGTCTTACTTGTGCAAGAAAATAAAGAATAAGATTATTGTTGAAATTATTCCATCTTTGTTATTGAGAGTGTGTTTTTTACTACTAGATAGTGGTTTGAAATGATTTAGTTATTATCTATAGATTTAAAGATAGTTAAGTGCAAATATATGAATTTATGTTACTATTTCATGAATAACAGCTTGATATAAAAAAAATGTTTAGCTTAGTCGAAAGAGTTTTAGGATTTTTTTTACTCAAAATTGTTGTGCATTTGAAAGTGAACGTCGATGTGGGACCCTTGTGTACCAGTGGTGTCTAGGGTTTGTATCTTTGGGAAAGTTGATTCCATAGGCTAGGAGGGGTAGTCATGGGTATGACCCTAGTGATTATGTAATCTTGCTAATAGTTGTATATGCATTTGGTTTTATGTAATGTTTACTTTCCTCTATTTTTGGTTCTTGTGGTGGTGACAACTGAGCAAGATGACCCATGCCTTGCTCAGTGTTCCTATTCTTGTGGTTTTGTTGATGTCATGTTTGTGATGTGGGTGTAGAGTTCTTCTTGAATATTGTGGTTCATTATTGTTTTGATCATGGAATAAATTATTGTTTTGGTTTATATGATTGAGCAAGGGGACCCATGCCTTGCTCTAGATACTTTTTGTTGAGATTTGTATGCAAGAAGGTAAATGTCTTGCATAGTTTATGGATACTTGTTGTTATGTCTGGCTTAATGGATAGGGTCTTCTATATGTAGGTGGGAAAGTGGCTTCCAATGTGGGGCCAGTGCCCAAAGTGGATGCCAGGATAATCCATTGGAAGTTGTTAATCTAGTGACAACTTAAGAAGAAATTTGGAGGGTTAGGGGGGCTTTCACATTAATTAAGATAAAGTATGCCTCACTCATGGCTTAAGTGCTTGTTTAGGCTTGAGATGAGATGAGAAGGTTGTGGTTGGCAAGATCAACTTCCTTGTCCTCACGAAAGGAATGTTGGTTCTGCATGTGTCACCCTATGGGGCCGGTGCCTAGAGAGAGGCTGCCAGGATAACCATAGATGGGGGCTGGTTTCTAGAGAGAGATAGTTTAGATAACCCATGCTAGGACCATGCGATGACACTCTTCCCTACTATAGTCTAGCATTCCCTCTTGTTATTCATCTCTATGTTGTATGAATGCCTTTGGAAGTTCTGTAAGTGTGGAAGTGATGTTTTGATGCTTATAATGTCTTATTGGATAGTGTTGTACTTGAGTAGTTCTTGTACCTGTCAGTCCTTTGTCTTCTTGTTTGGTTTTTGCTATGAAGCCTTATGTTATCTCCTAGCTCGAGGGGTGGACCTCAGGGTTCCACATGGTTGTGTGGAAGAGCTTAATCCATTGGTTTTCTTGGCATCATGGTTCGTGTTCATTGCAGAGGTGTTTTTCCAGTTCCAGATCTGTATGACATTTAAAGATTTGTACTATGCTTCTAGAATTGTATAGTCCTGACTTATATTGTAAATTAATGTAATCAGTCAAGAAGTCTTGTAATCATGTAAACCTGTGTTTGATCTCATTTGTACTTGTACTTACCTTCTAAATTGAAAGGTGTAATCTTATTATGATGTATCAAAATTGCATATGGGCATGTGTGATGTATTATGTTGTTAATGATCTTTGTTTATAATTATTGATGTAGTTATGTTCCCTAGTGATGCTAGTTGATCATATAATTTAAATTTTGTAATTAGTGTTATCTTTTCTAGTGATTAATGCAAATACTTGGTTTTTAAAAAAATAAAAATTATTCCATATTTTATTGCTAGTTAGCCTAACTCTCTAGGGTTGCATGATGGGGCATCACACCCCACAAAGAGTCAAGGGAATTCTTATAGAGGTAAACTTTTACCTTATAGCAAATAGCTTTCCAGCAAAGGATTCATGCTACCCTTGATAGTCGTCATGTTGAGTATCAGGTTACTCCATTCCAATTTCTATTATAGATACAAGAGAAACTAATTTTTTTTTGAACCCTAGAATACATGATAAAATATCTAGGAATGTTGGTTTCATGGCTAATTCATGGATAGTAGTGTTTACAAACTAGTCAAGAGCTTGGTTAGAGCAATGCTTGTTTGAAGCTAGATTAACCCTACCTACTTTCTCCATTGAGGTCAATCTTTATGTAGCACCACTAGGATCCTATGATGTCAGTTTAGGGATGAAATGTTTTTCACAACATAAGGAAAAAGTTAATTGTATTTCCAAAATAGTAGAATGCCTTGATGATGATGGAAATGTTGTCCTTATCCAAGGTTTTCAGTGAGAAATGAAAATCAGGAAAATTTTTGTGATGCAATTGAAAAGAGAAAATGGAAAGGATGCCAAATGTTTGTAGTTAAAATGGAGGAGGTGAAAGATGAAGATGAGAAGGAACCTAAGGATAATTATTTTCAAGAGTACCATTTTCTTCATGATTTTCAGGATGTGTTTCTGGAAGGCCTTCAAGGTCTACCCCTGAAAAGAGTTTTTGAATTTGCAATAGATATTATTCCTAGTTCCAAATCAGTGTCCAAAGCACCTTATCAGATGACTACTACTGAATTGATGGAGCTAGTAGCTCAAATCTAGGAATTGTTGCAAAAAGGACTGATTAGACCTAATGTGTCACCTTGGGGAGTGTTAGTGATCTTTGTTAAGAAGAAAGATGGCACTCTACATCTTTGTATAGATTATCATATGCTTAACAAAGAAATGATTAAGAACAAGTATCCTCTACCATGCATAGACGATGTTTTTGATCAAATGTGTGAAGCAAATATATTTTCCAAAATTGACCTTAGGTCAAGTTGTCATCAGTTGAGATTGAAGGAAGAAGATATTCACAAGATAACCTTTTGAACAAGATATGGGCATTATGAGTTCATAGTCTTACCTTTTAGTTTGACCAATGCTCTAGAAAAAATTATGAATTTGATGAACAATGTTTTTAAAGATTGTCTAGATAAATTTGTTTTGATGTTTTTAGATGATATTTTAATCTACTCTCGTACTAAAGATTAACATCATTAGCACTTGTGAATAGTTCTACAATGATTCAGGGAGCATAAAATTTATAGAAATCTATCCAAATCTACCTTATTTCAAAAAGAGGTGCAGTACTTGGGTCATATCATATCAGCTAAAGGAATTGTTCGAGATCCATCAAAGATAAAGGCTATTTTGGAATGGTGGTAATTCTAAGAATGCACATGAAGTGCGTAGTTTTATTGGTTTAGCAGGTATTACAGGAAGTTTATTTTCAACTTTTCTAGAATTGCCTATCCTATGACTTCCTTGCAGAGAAAAGGAAAGAGATTTGAATGATCATTTGATAAGTGTGAAGAAGCATTTAATATTCTTAAAAGGAAATTGACTTCAACACCAATTCTTAAAGTGCTTGACCTAGAGGGTCATTTTGTTGTCGTGACTGATGCTTCAAGAGAAGGGTTAGGAGGAGTGCTCATGCAAGAAGACCAAGTTGTGGCCTATGAGTCTAGGAAGTTGTAACCTTATGAGAAGAATTATGCCCCTCATGATTTGGAATTATAAAAAATTGTGCATGCTCTTCAAGTGTGGAGGTATTATTTGTTGGGAAAACAATTTGAACTAAAACTTGGTAATCAAGGTTTGAAGTATATCTTCATGCAACCTAACCTTAATGCTTGATAAAGAAAATGGTTAGAGCTCATCTTTGACAATGATTTTTAGTTTAACTATATTAAGAGTAAGGAAAATTGAGTGGCTAATGCCTTGAGTCAAAGAAGGCTCATATTGGCAATAGTATCAGTGTACTCTAATTTCAAAGCTCAAATATTGAAGAATTTGATCGAAACACTTTAAAAGCTCTAATAGAAAATCCTCAAGATACAAGGTATGATGAATTTTATTTTGAATTTTATGGGTTATTGAGATTCAATTTCTAAGTATATGTTTTGAATCAGGGGGATTTAAGAAGCATTGTGTGGAAAGAAGGGCATTCTGTAGCATATTTAGGTCATCTTGGAGTGACAAAGTTGTTAGCTGATGTGAAACCTTTATATTTTTGGAAGGGAATGAATAATAATGCTACAAGATTTGTGGAAAGATTCTTAGAGTGTTAGTGAGTTAACGCTGAACATCGTCACCAAGTAGGACTTTTGTATCTTCATGACATAATGGAAATGGTATGCTATTAGTATGGATTTTGTCTAAGGATTACCTATGTCCCACTATAAGCATGATGATATTCTTGTAGTAGTGGATAATATTACTAAGGTAGCTCATTTTATACCTGGTAATCTTATAAATGGAGCACCCATCTTTGCTAAGAAGTTCATGCAAGAAGTTTTCATATTGCATTGAATTCTGGAAAAGATAATTTTTGATAGAGATGCATGTGTAACTTCTAGGTTTTGGCAAACTTTGTTCTTGGCTTTGGGAACATAATTGAATATAATCTCAACTTATCATCTAGAAATAGATGGACAAACTGAGAGAGAAAATCAAATATTGGAGGATTCGTTGAGGAAGAGTATAAGTGGGAAGATGATCTTCCACTAGTTGAATTTGTATATAATAATTCTTATCATTTTGCAATTAAGATGGCTCCATTCGAAGCATTGTATGGTAAGAAGTGTTGAACTCCTATAAGATAGGATAAGCTAGAGGATAGGATTTGCATTGGGCTGAAAATACTATCAAAAATGGAAGAGAAAGTAAAGCCGATTAGGAAATGATTAGCAGAAGCTAATGATAGACATAAAACCTATGTTGATGCCAAGCGAATACCTTGACAATTTTTAGAGTAGGAGATAAAGTTCTCTTAAGAGTCAAACCACATAAGAGCCCAATTAAGTTTGGAAAGTCTTTCAAACTAGCACCTAGATATGTTGGACATTTTAAAGTCATAGAAGTGGTTAATCCAGTTGCTTACAAGATAGCTCTACCACCAGCCCTTGCTAGAATGCATGATGATTTCCATGTGTCATAATTAAAGAAATATATTTCAAGATCTAATCATATACTTGATTGGAATGATCTCCAAGTGTAGGACATAGGGATGGTCATAATCAAGCCTCTCAAAGTGCTTGAGGTATGCAAGAGCTGCCTACGTAATAGAAAGGTTACCTAGTGCAAGGTCTAGTGGGACAAGTATTCAAAGTAGAATGCTACCTAGGAGGATTACAATAATATCTATCAAAAGTTTCTACATCTTTTTATATAGCATGATGTATAAGAACATGTTTTGAAGTATTTATTTTTAGTTTGGATTTAATCATTGAGGATGATGATTGCTAAGGGGGGATATGTCACACCCCATTTTTAAACTAATGTATTTATTTTCATTATTTTTGTGAAGATAGATAGTTAGTCAGAGAAAATATTATGATTATAGTGATAATGGAAAATACATTTTTCTTTATATTAATTTATATGCAAGAAATAATTATTTACAACATTATTATTGATCATTAGGTTAAATGATGAAATGGACAAACTACCATCATGTAACTGAGGTGGATGTAGAAACAATGTTTTTTCCCTCCGACATGAGGAGAGAAAGTATCACCATGGAGAGGGTTCTATATCATGTGAATGTAATGATTCTTATGCCATCTGGAAACACACACACATATATTTAGTAGTGAGATCATGTTTATTCTTGTCAAATTATGTGGTCGTTAAGATGAAGGTTGAAATCCTTTTTCAATGTCTAATAGAAGCATGATGTATGCCTTTGGATGACATGTCGACATATCTAAATCAACTAAACATGTTTAATTTAGTTTTCAAGATCTTAGTCGATCTGTGAAGGTTCTCTATTGATAATTGTGTTTAAGATAAACATAATTAGTGTTCTAGAGTACAAAATAACAACATCTATTAGATAAGTGTGTTATGTCTATCTACAAATTATTATTATAATAATTAATAGTACTATTATAGTTAAGATCATGTTTGGGAGGTGTAAAGTATCTCCTTATTCCTCCATATTGTGCTCCTTAGATATTTGGGGAGTCAGAAAAGGAGTAGTTGCTCCATACTCTCCACTTATTCCTACATGATAAGCTTCATGGGAGTGGAAGAGTAATTATTGGGGGTGATATAATTTCTATTTGTCCATAACTATGTGATTGGTTTAAGTAGAATGAAAGAGTGAGAGTGAGAGAGGGAGAGGACAACAAATGTGAGAAGAGGAAGACTCAAAAGCTAGGAAGAAAAAAAGAGATATAGTGAAGTGACAATGGGGAGTCTCAGCCTATGTATTATTCAGGTAAGTCTACTACCAATGACAGATAATGTATATAATTACCTTTCATAGTATGAAATGAGCAAAGTGACTTGTGTTAGAACTTCTATTGGCAATAAGTTTATTCATTGATTATAGTGAATATAGACCAGATGGCTATCCTCTATAGAGGAATATGTTTTCTGTATTATTAGGTTATACAGTTTATGCCTTAAGAAAAGTTAAATAATTATATACTTCTAAGTAGAAGTCTCTCAGCTTCATATTTATGATCTTTTCATTGTTAGGGAAGCACGAATAGGTTCATTGGGTGATAGTTAAATTCTGTGCCTAAGCCTCATAACATTTAACACAGATATCTTTGTATTGCAACCTTAGTTTTCTTAACAAGATTGTGATTTTTTGTGAGGTCGACTGTGATATAGGTTAGACCCATTGTGATATTTGATAGACCAACTATATTTTTCATATAAAGATGATTTTATTATTATGAAGAGGCTAATTGTATTTTACATATAAGGTTGACTGTAATTTTCCTATAAGGCCTGTTGGTTTGCAAAATAACTACAACCCAAAACCTTAAAACATTTAACAATCACCAAGGCCAGGAGTATCATCAAGGTGATTGAAAGAGGTTTATCAATAGGTTAAGGGAAATCTTGTCCAATTGACAGGAGTGGGTATACTCCTCTACACTTCAAGCTTAGCTAGACTTAGGAGGGATATTCCTAGAGGAATGAAGTGGAACACAAACAATCAAACATAGCCATACCCAATGTACACTTGACCCCCAAAGATGTCACTAGGTTAAGACAAACTAGCTGCACATGCCTTTGATTAAGCTGATTATTGCACTATGCATTTGCAGCCAAATATAACTACATTATATTCCTTAAGATGAATCCACTTAATTTTTCATACATGGAATACATAGTGTAGACATACATGTACATGATTCACCAAATTTTGAAATAGTTTCCCATCACTTTAGATTTATCCTTGGTTATTATACTAAGTTGTGGATGGCATGTAGAACCTAAAATAAAACTACTTCTACTCCTACAACTAATATGATGAGGATTTGATCAAAATAGTGATTGATCCATCCCCAATATGGATCGATGCCTACTCCATCAGGCAACTGAGTCATAAGCAATAAAGAGGAAGGAAATAGATTGGACCAGTATCAACAAATGACTAAAACATATTCACATATATTTCTCATATTACATTTCATTCACTGGACATACTTATTTATCTAAAACCATACTACAATGACCCATTTGTACAAAGAGATGACCCAACACAAAGCTTGTATTGACATAAATGTTGTCACACATTATCAAACCTTTATTACAATCACTCCAACAAATGTGGTGAAGGAAAACTACAAAGCTATGACCATGCATTCCCATGAATCATTACAAATGGCCATGGAGACATATCACTATATGAAGATGTGTATTATAATTCCTTCCCACACTATATTAGAAACAATACCCCATTCACTGCTCAGACATTATCCCCTGCTTGATACCAAAAGTTTCTCTTAGGCTTTCCTGACCAGATAATTGGTTCAGTAACCAACTCTAAAAACATTTTTTTCATATGTATAAATAGAAAATCAGCTCATTGTGAAGCCTAGGGCATTGAAATATAGTTCACACACCAAGCCCATGCTGCAACAAATTTGGCCTAGAGGCCCTGTCAGAAAATTAATGGATTTTAGGAAGTCCATGCCTTATGCACTAGTTTTATCCTTAGAAGACCCTACAAAAAATATTGGTCACTGACACAAACCATACTCATTAAATTTGAGTACCTATGCATTGAAAACATGCTATATTCCAACTACCATCCTGACATCAACCTACAATTTATTCCACCTAAATCTACCACCAACCTGTACATCCTCATCAATTCTTCATTCATGGTGGCCAGGGAGTAGATGGGTGTTTAGAATAAAAGACTGTTGAAAGTGTCTGTAATGCTTTTACAACACTTTAAATTATTTTAAAACTTAAATAAAATATTTTAAACTATTACATTTATATTTCATGCATCACATTTGATTTTTTACATTTTTTATTGGCACTCTTTGTCACCAAATCGCCTTATTGGCGAACTTGAGAAACCATGAACCATTCATATTTATTACAAAATTTTCCATTCATGAACCACATTCTCTACCAACCTATCTTCCTGCTTGCCTTTTTGCCTTATCTGTGAATATTTCATTTCATGAACCAAGCCCTAGCCTTTCCTTTCTTCTTTGTTTCATCTTCTTTATCTTTTTCCTTTATCGGTAAATTTCCTTTCGATAAATTGAACCATCAATGAACCTATCATTTTGTGAACTATCCCTTTTACTGACAAAGGTAGTTTTCATCTTTTTTTTGCTTCTTCTTCTTCTTCTCTATCGACAACTTTTTCTTTCCATGAACCAAGGACTTCACTTTCATATTTTTCCCTAACCACCTTTTCCATTTTTCTTTTTCCTTGCCTTTCTCTTTCTTTTCACCCTTTGGTCACTTTGGCAAATAATCGGTGAAATTGTGTATTTGTGAACTTAGTCATCGAGTTGAGCTTCTTATGAAATTTTTGATTTGTTGATGAAGCCTTCAGTTTCCCTTAGAAACATTTTACTTGCACTGTCTTTGTCTTCTTTCTTCTCCATCGGACCCTTCAATAGTCAACAAAATATTGTTGGCAAAACCTCTGTCAGAAAACTTGGGGATTTGTGAACCTCCAACTTCATTGACAAGGACTTAACCCTTTCTTTACATAGAAAATTTTCAAATTTCCTTCTATCACTTGGTCGGTGAATTGGGGGAAACACAAACTTATGAACTGGGTCGGCAAAATTGGTAGTTTGTGAACTAGCCAATTCACTGACAAAGACTACAAACTTTAACTTTTTTCTATCTTTCAAACCTTTTCCTTTTCCTTTGCCTCTTTTGCTACCTTATCGACAAATAGGAAAAACTATGAACACATGAACTTAGTCGATGAAATTGGTAGTTCACAACTTTGTCGATTCACCAACAACTACTTTAACTTGAACAATTTTTCTGAAGAAGACATCACCATTCTTTCAAACTTATCTTTTCTTCCTCTTTGTCTTTAAATCACAAAATTGACAAAATCTTAAACCCACGAACCTAGTCGACAAGTTTGGTAGTTCATGATTTTGTCAATTTGCCAACAAAGGCCTCAAATGAACTGATTTCTCTAAGGGAAGAAAACATCAGGATTTGAGGAGTTTTTACTTAGAATTTTTGAAAGAAAAACTCCTGTAAACTGTCTCAAATCAGATCTAAATAGGGGGTTTTTGACCGCAAAGGCAAAAGTGGGAAATTTTAATGGATTTTTGGGGCAAAATGATGCGTGTTCAAGAAATTGGTTTTTAAGGTGCTAACAAGGTCAATTATATTTTACATATAAGGATGACTATATTTTGCATATAAGGTCAATTGTATTTTACATATAAGGTCGACTGTATTTTTCATATAAGGTCATCTATATTATTATGAAGAGACCAACTATATTTTGCATCTAAGGTTGACTATATTTTCCATATAAGGTTGACTATATGTTGCATATGAGGTCAACTATATATTCTGTGAAGCTCACAATGTTATTGTAAGGATAACAAAGATATATATAATAGGCAAACTGTGTTAGGCTGATTGAGATATATCATAGACCGACTGGTTTTTTATAAGAGGCCGACAATGTGTTTATTGTAGAGGCCAACTGTGACTTAAGTATGGTCAATTATGGCAAAGAACATAGAGTCTAACCATCTAAGGAATAAGTTGACAAGAAGTGTTTAAATACTAGATAAAAACTATGTTGGGTTATAGAAATTTTATTATGAGCCAATGCAGACTTAATAGAGACCTACGAGAAGGTTGTAGTTATAATTAGAGTTTTCTTCTTACATTAGTAGCCAACCAAGAAGACATAGAGTGTGCTTTAAGTCAAAGTCATTGTGTAGGAGCACTTGTCACTACACCATTATTTTCAAGTATATAAAGAATAATGAGTTGTTTTTAGAAGATATTCTAGAGTTATTTTAAATTATATGTAGCCTAGTTTTATAGAGGAATAATATTTTAGACCAATCTTAGGCTAAGAATAGCTACATGATTGTTGAGAGATATACTCATTATGGCAATAGAAAGTCATGATATAGATTACTTTATATTATTATGTTATCTTTAAATGATATACATGAGGAGGTGTATTCAATTGATTGGTATATGAAATTATAGTTTATTTTTGTCAATTTAGGAGTCTAATGATTATATTCATAGATTAAGATAGAGTTTTTAATCATAAAATCTTATGGCTTTTATGTTAGAATCTTGCACGTGTAGAAGAACATAAGGGAGTATGAGGATAGGTAGACAGATCATTGAGTAGATGACATGATGTCATAGATCCATGATTTCAAGGATGCAAAGAGGGTTTCAATGTGTGTTATATAGTCACCTAAACTCTTACTTTAGACTTGTCAAAATGACTAGAAGATAAGGATTATGATATGTCTTTAAGACCAATGTGATATAAGTAAAAAAAATCTACTTTATTTATATGACATAAATTGAGATATAAGAATGTTGTGTCTAAGTTGAGAAAAGAGTGAGTGAACATACGACTATATATTTATATGAAACTTTGGACAAAGTAATGTAAAAGTCACTACTTGCATTGTCAGTTCACAGTGTACCAGATAGATGAACAATCAAACTTGGTCATACATAGCTAGAGCTAGACTAGAGTTGTAAACTTGATTGTATTAGCTAGGACACATCACTAGTTCTTGTTAGATTTAGAGCAGACAATTGAGAGGGGGGGTGAATCAGTTGTCCAAAACTTTCTTTACTTTCAACACTTAAATTCACTTAGCTGTATAACAATAAATCAAACATGAAACTTAATGCATTTAATCAAGAGTAGATAACACATGAACACAAGAGACACCAAGATTTTGACGTGGAAAACCTGTTTAAGGGAAAAACCACGGGGTGATTAACCCAAGATTGTATTCTTTGTTAGAAGAATAGAAGGAACAAAATGGCACATGCCAATTAGGGTTCACTGCCCGAGCACACTGCTCACAAGAGGCTCACTGCCTATAAGAGACACACTGTCTACAAAAGAATGATTATCACATACTTGAACTGGAAGATAGTATCTTCACCATGCTTGAGTTAGTTCCATTTAAGCCCAAACCTTTTGTTGTATTTTCCACTCTTCTCCTTGCTACCACACACTCACCTCCACAAGTCACACCTTGAAATGACTCTGCAATCCCTTATTTATACATGACATCAACTTAGGAACAAACATCTAAGTCAGAACACATCCACAAGAACATCGGCAAGATGAATAACTCATCCGGTCGGCCATCCTAAGTAAGAACACCTTCATCCACATGTGTTTCTTCAATTTCAGGCTCCAACTTTAATGTGAACCGACAACATGAACTGAACATGATCCAAGGATCTCCACAAGCTTTCCTGAATCACCAAGAACATCCGCACTTCCTCTACTTACTGAAATCTCTATCTCCTGCTTCCAGAATCTCAAGAACACAGTCTACCATTACTTTTACAAAGGAGTGGATGCTTCTGGACCTTCAAACCATGATCAAGTAGAGAGTACACATCATAAAGACTTCCCCAACACTCCTTTTGATCTGTAGAATAGGATAATGTATTTCCAGATTCCACCAGACCTTTCTGTAATGCTCTGTCACTTCTGAACATCTCTCGGAACCGGTTCTACTTGATCGATCACAACTTCTTCATATCTTCATGCAGACCTCTGAAATCTTAACTAAAACATCTTAAGACTCATATCCACAAACCCTTTAATCTGCATCTTTTAATCCTCAACCTATCTTGAGCTTTTGCCTTGCTGTCATCACTGTTCTTCACTATTCCTGACTGAGACTAATTTTCTCAGTATCCTCAACATATAACTCATCCAATCCTTATCACTAATGTAATAGAAGTATGTTGACATCAATGACAACATCGGTTAAACCCATACTTGCAACAATCTCCCCCTTTGTCATTGATGGCAACATATGATGTGAAAAACCATCAAGACAAGAACTTCTCCTTACTGTCACAACTCCCCCTATCAACAAAAACTATTCACATGTCTTCTCTTCCTGTATAGTTACTCCTCCTTTGGTCATCAACCACTTGTTTTTCACATGTCTTCTCTCCGCCTTTGAGATCAATGGCAAAGGGCGCATACTTGCAACTTCAGAATCACACCTATTGCTCCCCCTGAGTAGCACTCCCCATTATCAATCCAAATCACAAGATTATGACTGTGATAACCACCAGATTGATGCACATCAGTACATCTTAGTTCACCATCGGAGGGGTAATAACCCCTAACTTCTCCCTGAGATACTCAAAAGAATCCTTGAGAAGAGGTTTAGTAAAGATATCTGCAATCTGATCCTTGGAGGGCACATACTCCAGTCTGACTTCATCCTTGTTCACTTTCTCTCTCAGAAAGTGAAACTTGATAGATATATGCTTAGTCTTAGAATGCAACACTGGATTTTTAGAAATATTTATTGCATTTGAATTATCACAGAAAATTGTGATGGGCTCCTCATACTCTACTTTAATATCTCTTAGCATCTGCTTCATCCACAAAACTTGAGTGCAACTACCTACTGCTGCAATGTATTTTGCTTCAATTGTAGACATGGATATTGCCTCTTGTTTCTTGCTTAGCCAAGAAACCAATCTCTTTCCCAAAAAGAATGCTCCACCAATGGTACTCTTCTGGTCATCCACATCTCCTACCCAATCAACATCTATATATGCATGAAGAGAGAAATCATGATCTTTAGGATACCACAACCGATACTCAACTATCCCCTTTAGATATCTAAAAGTCCTCTTGATTTCCATAATGTGAGATTCTCTAGGATCAACTTGGAATCTAGCAACAAGACCAACAGCCTGCATAATGTCTGGTCTAGTTTGAGTGAGATACAGGGTAAAAGTACAATGCTGTGTCACACTTTTATAAAGGAAACGGCCAATGCTGATCCAACTTTTAAATTTGAATCACTAAAAAGTGACATATATGTTTTAAATTTTGAAATGATGTAAATTAATAAAATATTTATTTTTTAGTATATTTTATGTTTCTATTTTTTTGAAAAAATTAAAAAATTATTTGAATATAGTTTTTAATAAATTGACACTATAATTTAGTTGCTGATAAAATGCTGAAAAATGAAGTTACATGAAACGTCAATCTTTATATAGTAAATTTTATTTGTTTTTCTTCAATTTTTTGTCTGTATTTATAACTTGAAACTTTAGGGCATGGATATATTTTTTTTCAATTTTGATAAACATATATTTTTAAACAAATATTAAAATGTGTGTGTATTAAAACATAATTGTTTCCAGTCAACGTCAACTTTCATATTAACTATTTATCTAAAATAGAAAAAAAATTATACCATCTTGATATAGATTCTTTTATCTAGGGCATCATATTTTTTTCAATTTTTTAAAATAAGTTTTATTATTTTTCCTTGACATGGTAATTGACTTAATGTTTTGTGCTGATAACCTACTTTTAGTAAAAATAAAAAGTAAAATATAAATAATAATTAAACTATTATTATTTTTTTTGAAAACTAAACTTATAGATCTACAAAAGGGTATTTTTATATTTTTTAAAAAATGTTATTTACATGAGTAGAAGTTGTTGAAATATCTAGTTTTTTAAATAATTTTATTTTTTTGGTAAATTGGCCTCATCATGGTGCTACATATGCATTTAGCCAACAATTTTAGTTGGAAAAGTTGTGCACATATCTAACATAGATAGAATGAATCTTACAAGATCATATGTTTGACCAAAACTAATTTTTAGTTAGAAATACTTAAATTCACTTGTGCTGATAAGTCAGCTGAAAGTGTGACATAGATTTGTGCTTTTACCCTACAACAATCCTCCAATCATTGACCTATACTTGGTCTGATCAACCTTGGGAGAGTCATCATCTTTTCTCAACTTGCATCCGGTTTCCATTGGAGTGTTCATTGGCTTTGAGTCTTCCATCCCAAATTTTCTCAACAATTCTTTCACATATTTTGACTGAGAAATGAAGATTCCTTTCTTTGTTTGAGTAATTTGTAGACCCAAAAAGAAATTTATTTCTCTAAGCATGGACATCTTAAACTCACTTTTCATTTGACTTGCAAAAGTTTTACACATACAATCTCTTCCTCCAAAAATGATATCATCAACAAATACTTCAACAATTAAGATATTTTCATGATTAATTTTGAAATACAAGTTACTGTCAGCAGTACCTTTATTGAAACCAATCTTTCAAAGATGCTTATCTAGTCTTTCATACCATGCTCTTAGAGCTTGCTTCAGTCCATATAGTGCCTTTTTCAATTTGTAGACCATGTCATCATGATTAGACAATTGAAATCCATCCAGTTGCTCAATGTACACCTCTTCTTCCAAGTTACCATTTAGGAAGGCAGATTTGACATCCATCTGATACACCTTGAAATCCTTGAAGGAAGCAAATGCAAGAAATAATCTAACTGCTTCAATTCTTGCCACTAGAGCAAAAGTCTCTTCAAAATCAACTCCTTCAATCTGAGAGTAACCCTTGCAGACCAATCTAGCTTTATTTCTGATTACTTCACCAGCTTCATTTAGTTTGTTTTGAAAGACCCATTTGGTTCCAATCACATTCTTGTTTCTAGGTCTAGGAACAAGATCTCAAGTGTAATTTTTCTCAATTTGCATTAGTTCTTCTTCCATTGCTTTTGACCAATTTTTATCATTGCAAGCTTTGTTCATTGTCTTAGGTTTAATCTTAGAAATTAGACAATACTCATTTGAATTTTGAGCAATTCTCCTCCTTGTTTGCACTCCTTTGCTTTTGTCACCTATGATCTAATCTTTAGAATGGTTTAGAATTACATACCTTGGAACTTTGGGAGTTTCTTGCACCACTAACTCTTGATCAGTCTTATTGAGATTTATCTCTTCTTCCTAACTTACCAGATCAACTCGACTTTGTTTCTCAGAAGAGGATTGGATACTTTGAATCTGAACATCATTCTAATTGTCTTCATCATACTCAGGAATTCTTGAGGGTCTTCCAACTTCTTCATCCACCTTCACATTTATACTTTCTACAATCTTTCTTAGTCTCTTATTGTAACACCGGTATGCTTTACTTTGAGTATAGTAACCCAAGAATATTCCTTCATCACTTCTAGCATCAAACTTTCCTAGATCTTCATCCCTTTTAATGTAACATTTGCTACCAAAAACTCTGAAATATCTCACAGTGGGAGTAATGCCAAACCAAAGTTCATAAGGAGTCTTACCAGTATTGTTTCTAATTTGAACTCGATTGAGAGTGTAGACTACAGTGCTGACAGCTTCTCTCCAATAGATTTGAGGAATATTTGCTTCCATCATCATGGTCTTGGATGCTTCCTGGATGGTCTGGTTCTTTCTCTCAACTACTCCATTCTGCTGTGGAGTTCTAGGGGCAGACAACTGTCTCTTTATTCCATGTTTTTCATAGAAGTCTATGAACTCACCGGATGTGAATTCTCCACCTCTATCAGACCTTAGACATTTCAATTTTAATCTAGTTTCATTCTCCACCATGGCCTTGAATATTTTGAATTTCTTAAGTGCTTCTGATTTTTCTTTCAGAAAAGTTACCCACATCATCTGGGAATAGTCATCAATTAGCAACATGAAGTACCTATCACCTTGGATACTCCTAACTCTTGCCGGACCACAAAGATCAGTATGAACTAAGTCTAACAGTCCGGTAGAAGATAATTCCTTACTTTTGAATGTGACTCTGCTTAATTTCCCCAACTGACATTCTTTGCGCAAGCTATTAGTAGGTTTCACTAATTTTGGAAGATCTCTTACAGCCTGAGTATTGCTTATCTTGATGATATTATCAAAATTCACATGACACATCCTCCTATTCCATAACCAACTCTAATCAATTTGAGTAAATAAGCAACTTTTAGCAGTACCAACCAAGTGGAAGATATTACCTTTAGTTTGAGTACCAGATGCAATCTCTGTTCTGAAACTTTCAAAGATCTTGCATTTTCCATTCCTGAATCTAAGATCATAGCCCTTGTCCACCAGCTATCCAACACTAAGAAGATTGTGTTTTAAACCTTCAACATACAGTACATTACTAGTTTTATTCTTTCCATCAAGAGAAATAGTTCCTCTACCTCTGATTCTGCCAGCAGAATTATCTCCAAACTTTACAATTCCTCCTTCATACTTTTCCAAACTTGAGAACTTGTTCTTGTACCTGTCATGTGGTGAGAGCACCCACTGTCAATGACCCAATCATCCTTTGTTTCAACTTGGGCAGCCATAGCTCTTTCTTCAACTTTATGATTGATAGATACAGAGAATATAGGTTCCTCTTCTTTGATGGCAATAAACACCCATTCATTACAGGATTTGTTTCCTATCTCTGATTCATCATCTATTACTCCTTCATTATCATCTTCTTCATGAACATAGTAACAATTCTTTTGAAACCTTGGTCTGTTAGGATTTGGTCTTGAAAATCTTTCCAGACATCTTGAGGCAAAATGACCAATTTTATTGTAGTTAACACACTTAAAAGGTAATTTTCCTTCATACTTACCAGATCCTATTGGCAGTCTCTTAGCAATAAGAGCTTCAAGATAAGAAGTTTCAGCTTCTTCTTCTTCCAAGTCTTTTCTTTCTTTTTCATACCATGATAGGTTCCTTGAAGAGTTTTCTCCCGGATCAAATCTTTGTTTCCCTTTTACAGAGGTACTGGCTTTGAATGTAGATTTAGTCTTTGGGGGGCCATCTCCAAACTTAGCCATTTCAAAAGTAGCCAACTTGCCAATGAATTGACCTCTTGTGATTGTTGTGTGAGCTATGAATTCTTCAATTACAAAAGCCTTCATTTTATAAGAATCAGGGAGGGATTTGAGAACTTTGCCAACAATCTCATCTTCACTCAGGGTTCCACCTGCATTTCTGATTCCACAAACTAGCTCATTTACTCTTAGCATGAAGGTGGTAATATTTTCATCATCTTTCATCTTCAATTTTTCAAATTTCCCTTTAAGACTTTGTAACCTTACACATTTGACAAACTGGTCTCCTTCATGCAAAAGCTCCAGTTTATTCTAGATCTCAAAGGTAGTTGGTAGATCAATAACATTTGAGAGTTCTGAATCAGATAGTGCACTTAACAGAGCCTCTTTGGTCCATAAATTGTTTTCAGCATCCGTGATTTCATTTAGGGTTGTCAGACCACCCTGTGGAGGTACATAGGCCTTTTTAACCATAGACCAGTATGCAAATCCCATACACTACAAGTGACATTCCATGCAACCTTTCCAAAGAGCAAAGTTAGTTCCATCAAACTTCAGACTATCCTTCTTGTAGGATGACATCCCAGATCTCCTCAAGCGGTTAAGTTCCTTTTAGAGGAACTTGGCTCTGATACCAATTGTTAGATTTAGAGTAGACAACTAAGAGGGGAGGTGAATCAGTTGTCCAAAACTTTCTTTACTATCAACACTTAAATTCACTTAGCAGTATAACAATAAATCAAACATGAAACTTAATGCATTTAATCAAGAGTAGATAACACATTAACACAAGAGGCACCAAGATTTTAACGTGGAAAACCTGGTTAAGGGAAAAACCACAGGGTGATTAACCCAAGATTGTATTCTCTGTTAGAAGAATGGAAGGAAAAAAATGGCACATGCCAATTAGGGCTCACTGCCTGAGCACACTACTCACAAGAGGCTCACTGCCTACAAGAGACACACTGTCTACAAAAGAATGATTATCACATACTTGAATTGGAAGATAGCATCTTCACCATGCTTGAGTCAATTCCATTTAACCCAACCCTTCTGCTCTATTTTTTGCTCTTCTCCTTGCTACCACACACTCATCTCCACAATTCACACCTTGAAATGACTCCGCAATCCCTTATTTATACATGACATCAACTTAGGAACAAACATCTAAGTCGACACGCATCCACAAGAACATCTGCAAGATGAATAACTCATCCGTTCAGCCAGCCTAAGTAAGAACACCTTCATCTAGAAGTATTTCTTCAATTCTGGGCTCCAACTTTAATGCAGACTGACAACACGAACTGAACATGATCCATGGATCTCCACAAGCTTTCTTGAATCACTAGGAACATCTGCACTTCCTCTACTTACTAAAATCTCTCTCTCCTGCTTCTAGAACCTCAAGAACACGATCTGCCATTAATGTTACAAAGGAGTGGATGCTGCTAGACTTTCAAACCATGATCAAGTAGAGATTACACATCATAAGGACTTCCCTAACACTCCTTCCGATCCGCAGAATAGGATAATATATTTTCGGATCCCACCGGACCTTTTTGTAACGCTCTATCACTTCTGAACATCTCCCGGAACCAGTTCTACATGATCAATCACAACTTCTTCATATCTTCATGTGGACCTTTGAAATCTTAATTGAAACATCTTAAGACTCATATCCACAAACCCTTTAATCTGTATCTTCTGATGCTCAACTTGTCTTGAGCTTTTGCCTTGCTGTCATCACTGTTCTTCACTGTTCCTAAATGAGACTAATTTTCTCAGTATCCTCAACATATAACTCATCCAATCCTTATCATTGATGTAACAAAAGTATGTTGACATCAATGACAACACCAGTTAAACCCATACTTGCAATAGTTCTCAAATGGCATAAAGAATTAGTTGATTCTCATTATTTATCACCCTCGTGAAGGGAAGGGCCACTTCTAAAATGAAGGTGTGCGATGGACTGTCAGTTTGTGGTTGGAGGAAAAGCACTAGGGTGATGCTCTCTCTCCTGCTATTGACTGTCGAAGATTTGTGAACAAGAATACATTACTTATTTTGTAAAAGAGATATTTGTAAAATTGTAAATCATAAGAAATACGACCATTTTTTATATGTAGAATTTTGTTAGTTGTATGTGAAGTAACCTTTTTTTGAATATATATATATTGTACTTAAAATTACAAATGTAATATCTTTGATTATAGTTAAAAAAACTTAGAGTGATGTTTTCTTTTAAATGTGCTTAAGGATAGCTAATATTCTAGTTGGGATGTTACATAGTACATAGGGTATAATTAATCATTTCTCATCATTCCCCCCTTCTTATATCTGTGACCTTTCGCCATCTCTTTATCATTACCATTCATCCATTCATCTATCCTCCACAACTACCTATCTCTTCTCATCATCACTAATTTCATCCATCATTCTTAACTAGTCCTCTTAACATCCACCTTTTTTATTCATCCCTAACATCTTTAATAACTATTTATTTCATCCATTTTGAGAGCACATCTAGTTTCTTCTAACCTATCTATCCTCTTGAGGGGGCATCCCTCCACCTAATCATCCAAAATCAAGATTGACATTTTGAATCAAAATTCCCTCCAAGCATTGAAATATCATAACCAATCTTAATCATCCAATCCTTTCAATCAATCCAATCAATCAATTTTAAATCACCAATCAATTTTAAAATCATCAAAATGCTTAGGGCATATTATTACCAATGTCATCTCACTAAGTACCTATATTTAGTTTCTTTCAAATGACATTATTTCTTTTAGTCACAAAGAAGAGGGCCAAAATGTAGACACACAAAATTGACGACATCTTAATGACACATCTAACATCACTTTCAACACCATCTTAATTCCATCCTAACCACATATATCATAATATTAATTAATTAATATTTATTTAATTAATTATGATTATCCTTTTAACATTCCCTCCATCATTAAATTAATTAAATAAATCATATTTATTTAATTAAAATTAATTTCTCACAACCCTCTACACTAATTAATTAAATAATGAAAACTAATTAATTAAATAATTAAGCTAAGAGTTAATAGTGTGAATGTGTTAACAAAAACTATTAAGGAGCCTACATATAAAAATAATTACACCAAGAGCAGTTATCCACAAGTGGTATTAAGGGATGACTTTGACAGTACATATAACATAAAAGAGAGCAAATTGAATTGGGAGAAGAAGTTTAATCGATAATAATTGGTAAGGTTACTATGCAACCATTTTTTAAATTTTTTCTTCAAAATGAATTTATGAAGTGATATGCTACTATTATTTATAGAAGGTTAGATTAACATTGAGTATTATTTACTCTTATTCTATCTACATGCTACTCAATAAAATAAAAAGAAAATTGTACAAACAAATCTTTAAATATGGAACCTATAAATTATAATTTATGTAATATTTTTCTTGCATAAATAAATCTTGGAAAACCACAATGAAAATCAAGGCAGGGTAAATTATTTACTTTAGTTTAACAAGTGCCACGTAGTGGCCAGTACCTGCCTTGTAGTGTTGTTATTATAGTATTTGTTTAGTTGTAATTTTTTTTGTTGATTAGTTATTGGTTGTATATAGTATTTGTTTAGTTGTAATTTTTTTGTTGATTAGGTATTGGTTGTATAGACAAATTGCATTCAAATAATTGAAAATTTAATTTTTGAAGAGTGTTGAAATGTCTTAGGTAAATAAAATTGAACTCTCAAAAACAATCTAATTTGGTAAAAATAAAATAGGACTAAAATATTTCCTAACTATAAAACTAAACTTTTACAAAGTCTATTAAATAACACAAGTATTTCCTTAAAATGTAATAATTCTAATACTTTTATAATTTAAAATGCATTAAAATATTGTAAGTTTGAAGAATAAAATAAAAAATGTAATAACATGGCGAAATATTTTTTGTGATAATGTAGTTTTTTAACTTTTGACTAAATAAAATTGAAATCCTAGATTTTTAACTCTTGACTAAATGAAATTGAAATCCCAAAAATAATCTAATTTCATAAAATAAAATATGTAGAACCCTAACCCTAAATGGGTGTGGATAGATTTGAAATGTCTGCCTAAAATATTTAAATGTAATAATATTGAATACCATTACAATTTAAAATGCATTAAAATATTGTATGTTTGAAGAATAATTACATAATATGATAACAGTGTGGATAGATTTGAAATGTCTGCCTAAGATATTAAAATGTAATAATATTGAGTACTATTACAATTTAAAATTTATTAAAATATTGTAAGTTTGAAGAATAATTACATAATATAATAATAAAAACATATTCATATTTACATCACTATAGTATTAATGTAATATTGTGGTTTAGTAATAATTTTGGGTGCATTCATTTAATAAAAGTAGGTAGTTTAGCTCCATTTAATTAGATATCAATGCTTAAGTAATACTAATACTTTTATAATTTAAAATGCATTAAAATATTGTAAGTTTGAAGAATAAAATAAAAAATATAATTAAATTCATGATACTATAGATTTTAAAGTTTTGACTAAATAAAATAAATAATCTAATTACATAAAATAAAATCTATAGAAGAGTAAAAACTAAATTAAAATTATATTACTTTTAGCTAATGAAGCAAAAAATTAATCGCCATCCATTTAGGCATGACTAAAATTTGTGTTCATAATTTGTTTACTTGCCACATATTCCCATCAAATCAACATTCTCTCCACATTTATAGTTTTTTGTTGCATTCTCCCGACAAACCGACAATCCGCAGAGAAGAGGTCATTTTTTTTCAGCCAATGACAATACAGATAAATCATTTCTAAATAATTTTTTGTTAAAAATTTATCATGTTCACAAAGGAAAAGTACAAATTTAAATCAAATTTGTCCGACAAGAAAAATAATCCTATCTTTTGATTGGTTTGCAATCAATAGATTAATAAGTAGATAAGTTGAACTCATTGCAATAGTACCAGCCGAACGTAGGTACTAATAAGAGATAGGGTTAAGGTTCTTCAATCTTTAAAATCCACAAAGAAAATTAATATTTAGTCATTTTTTCTATGGGAATCACACAAAGAAAAATAAGAAAATAAGGCAGGGCAAATTATTTTCTTTAGTTTAATTGAAGGGTAGTAAAGAAAAATAACCACAAGGTAAATTACTTTATTTTAGTTTAATGAGGGCTAGGGTTATAGTACTTCAATCTTTAAAATCCACAAAGAAAATTAATATTTTTACTATGAGAATTAATTCTATTAAAAATTATAATTAAGTTTTTTCATCATTTGGATTAAATTATTTAAAAATGTTCTATTAAAAACTAATTGTTAGAGCTAAGAATTGGTGTTGTATACCCACAAAGAAAACTAATTGCACAATAAATTACTTTTGTTTAATTAGGATTATAGTTAGACAATTATAATTAAGTTTTTCATATCATTTGGATTAAATTAAAAACAAATTTTTAGGATTCTTCAATCTTTAAATGTAAATTCATAAAGTAAATAAAATAAATGTTTAAGTAAAACTAGCATTATATAGTAATATGTATATATTTTAGCTCCTCACTCTATCTATTGAAATAAATTAATAAAATCATTAAAGTAGCATAGATATCTTAAATACATCTATCTGAAAGATGGCCACAGATATCACTCTCTAGGCACCTATCTATTCTCCATAACAATTTCAATATAAGTGCCTCAAGACTGAATGACTTTGACTGTACAAAAAAATAAAATAATGTGTATAAATATAAGTAGTACTCAAACATAAATTTGAGAAAAATCAAATCAAATAAAAATAGAGCAAATTGAATTGGGATAAGTTTAATTGATAAGGAGGGGTGTCTTTTTTTATTTTTCTTGTAAAATGAATTTATGAAATGATGCAATGTTGCTTCTATTATTTATAGAAGGTTAGATTAGTGTTGCCTATTATTTACTCTTATTCTATCAACATGGTACTCATTAAAATAAAATATTAAATTGCAGTTGAAGTGTAGCTTAAATTATGGAACCTATACATTATAATTTATTTAATATTTTTCTTACATAAACAAATCTTTGAAAACCACAAAGAAAATTAAAGGCAAGTAAATTATTTACTTTATTTTAATGAGAGTTAGGGTTAGGGCTCTTCAATCTTTAAAAGCCACAAAGAAAATTAATATTTAGTTTAATAACCTTTGTTTTAGGTGTTTACTATGGAAATTAATTCTTTAAAAATTATTAAGTCTTTTGTATCATTTGGATTAAATTATTGAAAGGAATTAAGAATTGCCCCTACATCCCAGAAAAATAAGAAAATTAAGGCAAGGTAAATTTTTTACTTTAGTCTAATGAAGGCTAGCAAAGAAAAATAATGGCAAGGTAAAGATTAAATCTTTAAAACATTAAATTTTTTTCTATGGAAACTAGTTCCATTAGGCAATTATAATTATAGTTAAGTTTTTCATATCTTTTGGATTAAATTGAAAACTAATTTTTACCGATTCAATCTTTAAATGTAAATTTATAAAGTAAATAAAATAAATGTTTAAGTAAAACTAGCATTATATAGTAATATTTATATATTTTACCTACTCACTCTATACGTTGAAATAAATTAATAAAATTATTAAACTAGCATAGATATTTTAAATACATCTATCTAAAAGATGCAAGAGATGTCAGTCTGAGGCACCTATCTATTCTCAATAACAATTTCAATATAGGTGCCTCAAGAGTGATATCTCTCGGCATCTTTTAGATAGACGTATTTCATCTTTTAGATAGACGTATTTAAGATATCTATGCTAGTTTAATTAATTAGTCTAAAAATCTTAAATCCTATTTTGATCCCTTATTTATCCTAATTAACTCATATCCTTATCCATTGTCCGCAAATAAATGAATTAAAAATTTAACTAGTCACATGACCAACTAAAGGTTGTTTAGATTCACTGAACTTAGACTTATTCTCACAAAAGTCAAACTAACTTTATATCTCCATCATTCATTCACATATGACATTTTTTAATCTCAGCCATTCACGTAAAGATAAGCCCTAGAAGTTGTCATTTTTTCCCTAGTTTTTCTCATTTAATCCTAACCATCCATCCATATTTAATCTCAGCCATTCATCTTTATAGAATTCCTTAGAAGCTTCCATCCTTGCCCTAATTTTTGTCATTTTATCCCAGCCATCCATCCATCTTTAATCTCAACCATTCATCCTTATAGAACCCCAAAGAAGCTTCTAATCTTGCCCTAATTTGTCTCATTCAATCCTAGCCATCCAATCAAATGAATCCCAACCCTCCATTCCTCTACCTCAAATCTATAAATTTAGGCTTTCCTCTCATCCAAAATATCAAGAGGAATCTGCAGGTACATACTGTCATACTACTGTCATACTAATGAATCCACCAGAGAAATGCAACATAGCAATCATTATCGACGCTTTATCATTTGAAGCCATCATTCACATCCAAAGAAAAGGTTTTGAGTTTTGTTTGATTTTGCATCGCTATAATTTCCTTTTCTTTCGTGCTCCAATCATTATCAACGCTTTATCAGTGAGTGTTTATAATTAAAAAAAACCCTAAATAGCTACAGACCTGAATATGAAGCTTAAACGTCATGTACGTATGATAAATATTTCTTTGGTGTGTGCAGGTCTCTATTGGGTAGTCAAAGCAGATCAGAAGTGAAGGAAGCATTCAAAAAGACTCTGTTCTCTCATCTTTATTCATTGCCATCGTTAGAACTCCATTTCTTTGGCTGTTTTTTGAATATTATTCCACTGTGTGTGTAAGACTAGAGTCAGGATGGATCCAAAGAAAATGAGCGATTCTTCCAACGACAGGAACATAGCCATGATAAATGATGAAGACAATACTGAGCAAGGAAAAGACAAGGGAAAGAGGAAAAGAAGAGAGGAAGATAGAGTTGAAACATCCAAGAGAACAGAGAAGGATTCAGTTGATTTGAATGAAATCCCTCAGAAGCCGCCA
This sequence comes from Cunninghamia lanceolata, assembly GCA_027924645.1. Taxonomy (NCBI): domain Eukaryota; kingdom Viridiplantae; phylum Streptophyta; class Pinopsida; order Cupressales; family Cupressaceae; genus Cunninghamia; species Cunninghamia lanceolata. The sequence continues at coordinate 533,567 of BSBN01000244.1, forward strand.
GAAACAAAACAAAAAGAGCTACTCTCAGAGCCAAGAAATGAAACCTCAAAAGCCATAGTTGTTTCTGGGTCAACTATTAATGAGTCTAGTAGCAGGGTGAAGTACATGGAATGTCGGAAGAATCACACCCTTCAGCTTCCCTTTCATAATGTAGATGGATGTGGAGAATTCAAGCCCAGCCAAGATGATGAAATGAGATGTGAGGCCTGTAATTGTCACCGTAGTTTCCACATAAAGGTAGAGTATCATCAGGTCTTATAGAAGGCCTGTAATTGTCAATGGATCTGTGGAATCTAGCGTTGAGGGTTGATGGTGTTTGGTTTTTTGTGATGTTTGTTTTGCATAGCATGATGGTGTGGATATGTAATATAGTGTTTTATGTCTATGTTTTAGTACTCTTCTGTTTGGGGGCTGTTAATGCCTGCTCACTGTTAAATCTTTGTTGACTTTTGGTATTGAGCCTTTACAAAGCTAATTTCCTTGGCCCATTTTATTTAGGGCTCGATTGTATAAACAATATAGTGTTTTATGTCTTTATGTTTTAGTCTGCTTCTGTTTGGGGGCTGTTAATGCCCACTCACTGTTAATCTCTGTTGAATTTTTGTATGGAGCCTTACAAAGCTAATTTCCTTGGCCTATTTTATTTAGGGCTCGATTGTATAAACAATATATTGATATTAATATAAGTCTGGCTTACAACATCGTGAATACAAATATTTTATATAAAGACTCTTTATATTCATAGTCTTAGATATAATTTGATGAATAGATTAATATATGCAATCATTTAATTAATTTTTAATAAATACAATTTCTTAGGAATAGGTGTTGTAAACTTCACAAGTCTTAATGTTGTTGCAATTACTAAATATTTGTCAAATATTGTAACTCTTGGGCCCACATGGAAAAGAAAATGACACACATAGAGCGAATTTTGAAATTCTTTTGTTGGCATTCTCTACTATGTATCATTGGCCTTATGATAGTTGTAAGAAATCATTGAAGAAGGGGGTTGAAAGTTGGACTATGACTAACATATATGATAACATATTAGATAATATTCATACTTACCACTTCTAACTAAATATGATCTTATTGGTTTGTAATAAGTGATCCCATATAGCAACAATATCTATTTGCAAATCAAGACTTATATTTTAGTTGAGTTGAACTTGTAGTTAGTTACCTAGGGTTTCTTAACCACTCTTGAGTAACTTTCCTCATGGAAGTGAAATAGAAAGAAAACCATAGAAGGGATTAAGACCAACCAATGTAAAAAATTACTATTTACCAATACTCATTCTAAAACAAACCATGGCTCATAGAGTCTTATTAATTATTAACAAATCTCAAATTCCTGGATTACCATTACATACCCCCAATAGTGTTCATTAAACAAATGATAGGTATAGTGATCATGGAAAACATATGGAAAATGAGTATAAAGTTCTATCTCTAACAATATTACCACTAAATTTTTACACACACAACCAAAAGATCTTTATAGTTTACCAAAATGAAAGGAAACCAATACCATCTATGTCTAGTTTACCTTGGTATCTTAGGTACCATGATACATTGAATAGAGATAGCCCCATACAACACAATAACAAGGTCATATTCTTTCATGCACAATCATTATGCTATGCTAGGAGCCTAGATTCAAAATCAAAACATTATGATCACAATTCATTACTACTAATAAAAATGCTAGAGTTCACCTAGGTCAACTCTTACATAATAACAATCTCCAAACCCTTTGATCACAAATACAATCTTTAGAAGTATTCCCCTTGATTTTCATCAACCCATTATGGTTCATAACAATATATGGAGAACATCTAGCAAAAAGCTCACAAGTTTCCAAAACATAATTCTAATTATTTACATCTTATAGTGACACTAGCCTCAAACCATAGTATAACCAATATCTTCTAGAATTATTTCATGGTTTCCAAATGACATCATGATCTCTATCATTTCAGTAACACCTACTAATATTTTCAACATGATACATTGAATAGAGATAGCCCCATACAACACAATAACAAGGTCACATTCTTTCATGCACAATCATTATGCTATGCTAGGAGTCTAGTTTCAAAATCAATACGTTATGATCACAATTCATTACTACTAATAAAAATGCCAGAGTTCACCTAAGATAGAGTTCACCTAGTTCAACTCTCAATCTCCAAACCCTTTGATCACAAATGCAATCTTTAGAAGTATTCCCCTTGATTTTCATCAACCCATTATGGTTCATAATAATATATGGAGAACACCTAGCAAAAAGCTCACAAGTTTCCAAAACATAATTCTAATTATTTACATCTTATAGTGTCACCGGCCTTAAACCATAGTATAACCAATATCTTCTAGAATTATTTCATGGTTTCCAAATGACATCATGATCTCTATCATTTCAGTAACACCTACCAATATTTTCAACATCACATTTTATTTTCAGTCTAATATTTAGACAAAAGGGAGTGTTGGAATCAATTACATAGTTTAGACTTGGAAAATAATGATAATTTTTAAAGCCATGATTAAAATAATGAGGTAGAAAATGGTCCTTAGAGTCTATAAGAGTAAATAAATACTAAATCTAGCTCTATTTTGATTGTACTTGATTATCCCTATGGTCCATGAAAGCATGTTATTGAGGCTTCATGATAATGGTAGATTTTTTCCTAATTATAAAAGTGAGTTGTGGAAATAAAAATGTCTCACATTTTTATTATGACTATTTATAGTAAAATGAATATTCTATTTTCATTAATATTTTTCTTCATCTTCAACACATCCTTGTTATCATAAAATATTATTTTAGGTGCATTTACTTTCTATCGTATTCTAAAAATTGCTATAAAAAAATTCTTAGAGTCCTAAGCCCCCTTTCACCAATGTGGCCTAACATTTGGTTGATGGTTTTTGTTATTTTGATGAGCATTTGATCTAGTCAAGATTAGGGGTTCACTAAAGGACAACACATTCAAGTAGTACTTTCTCATTCATAGACATCCATATCCAATGGAAGCAAGTAAAATGCTACTAAGAATATTTTATTAAATAGTTACAACTCCTTACAACATGCTTAGAAAATCACAATTATGCTATGTAAAAGATCATTTCACTTCCTGTAGGTTGCTCCTTCTTAGAATGCACTTTCCCACAGCCACATCTCCATTATAAGCTTCACCCTCAAGGGTTTACAAACTTCTTCAATAGAGGTCAATTTTCCCAACTCCCTCTGCATTTTCTACTAAATACAAAAAAATCCCCCTCATGAATATACTTCCTATCATTTGAGAGTCTCCCTTAAATAAAAAAATAAATATATAAGATGGATACGTCTTGACCTGTTCAATTTCTTGTCACTAGCTAATGAAGGAAATAATAAAAGGTTTAATAGCCAAGAAACCAAGAAAAATAAACCATGTAGCCACCATCAGAGAAGACATGACTTCCATAATGATTTCCATGGCTAAGAGATGGTATAAAACTCCTACAAAATCAAGAAATAAAAGAAACAAAACATCTAAAAGATTGGAAGATTAATCAATATCCCAATGATATGAAAATTCACATCCAAATGGAGAAACTAGTCACCCAAAATAGAAGGCACAATCCCCATTTAATTTGCTACCTTGCTCTAGAAAAACTCCTCTAGATAATATTGCTAAAGCAATAGCAATATTAATCACATAGATTTAATTGGCTCATCACTATGAAGGGTGGAAAAAGATTAAAAATATCCTTTTGTTTGGAAGTTGACAAATGGCAAAAATAAAAGATTTTCAAATATATCCCAACCTGTTGATTATATCACATAAAGCAATATAATTTATCTTATCATCAGAACATATAAATTTGGAAACAATAATATAGAAACACCTTTGTACAACCTTGAAACACCACGAAAAAATCAAACATTAAAATATATTTGTTGTCCTACAATCTTCGTGAAGTTAGAAATGAATAGTACTCCTATAAATGTGTTTGCACATTCTTTCTAAAGCAACTTATAAAAACATTAAAACTAATTTCTAGCAACCTCGAAAATGAATAGTCATCTCAAGGTATTAAACATTGTAAAATATTGCACACACTATCCTCCAACGACAACATACAAAATCTATATAGAAAATAAACAATCTCTATAGCAGAAAATGTGTAACTCCCATAGTAGAAATAAATAGTCAAGTCATATAGTTGCAATTACATAGTCCTCTTGAAGTAGATTTTTCAAGAACATCCAAAAACTGTCTTATCTAGTAGCAAAGTAAATGTCTATAGCAACTAAATCATTTTGAAGCAAGATCCACATCTAAAAACATGTGTATAAATCTACAAAAATTTTATACCAATCTTTGAAAAGTAAGTTGGTGAAGCCAAAAATAACACACACCAAAAATGAACTAGAAAACTAAAAAAATATCTTGTATGTTTTGGTTGATGTGGGATTATATGTGGACCCAAATGCTCTTGCATCAGAAATGCTAGGCAAGAAAAAAATTGTGAGAATGGCCTCACAAAATGGAGTTGAGTGGTAGAACCAGCCTATCAAACAATAGATAATCAATAGCATACTCCAATATTTTCATCCTTCTCCTTTTCCAACACCTACTTATAACTCTTCCTGTCTTCCTCTACCAAATTTGCTCGCCAATCTCTCTTTCATTTGTGGACTTTCCTCTCTTCTCTTTTCTTGTGGGATTCCACCCATCACAATCCTACCACCTCCACAAAAATTTTTTCCACTCTCTTGTCACTATCTCCCCTACACTCAACTCATTACAAAAAACAATATTAAAATTAAACAATTTTATAATCAACCCTTTTTCTTTTTATCCACTCCTCCTACATATAAGTGAACACTATTCTAATTATGGAAATGATTTTCTTCTATCTTCTCTTCCTTGTACTCCCTCACTTGCTCCATGCCTTCCAACATACATGCTATTTCACATACCTATCTCTATTCTTCTTTATCCTCCTGCATGAGGTTCTCTTGTTCAGTGCCATCTACATGACACTTTGCTTCAGATTTTCTTCTACCTGCATGTAAAACAATGTTAACATAACCATGGGACTCATCTCCCATCTGCATCTCCTCCATCAACTTCTCAGGTTCATCTAACATTTGTCCTTCTAATAAACTATATATCTTTCTCATCTTCTTTCTCAACATGAGATCATCCTCATCTTCATCAATCGCCTTATCAAATATGGGACCCTCAAGGTCCATTATCTTAGCTTCTACATCTTCTCCATATTTCTCATTATCCTCCTTCATGAGGATTTCCTTCTCTCTTACTTTTGTTTATTCAATGTTACCTACAAATAAATAAATGTCGGAAAAATATGGGTTTCAATCTTTACCCATTTCCTTTTCCTCTTCTATCACCAACACATTTTCTTCTTTCATCATGCCATCTACTTGGCATTCTCTTTCACAAATTCTCACATCTACAACAACTATATTCTACACAACCTCTAGTGCATCCAACATTGCGTAGATTTCTTTCAACCCTTTAAAAGCTCTTCCCACCTAAATTATTTCTATATTCTTTGCAAAAGAGAATTTCATAGCCTTTCCCAAAGAAACTCTAGTCCTCTTTCCTAAAGATTTTCACATACACATAACCTCACACAAATCTTGGAGATTCATAACTTCTCCCTATAATCACAAGAACATTATTACACAAATCACATTAGAGCACATGTGTAACAAATTTTCTTAGATCCAAAAATCCCTCCACATTTACAAGACTTCCACCTACAACAAACTTCCATCAAGTATCCTCTACCCAGAAAAGTTACTATACGTTGTGATGTACACTCTCAAAACCTCCTCTACCCACTTTCACATGTAGGGGAGGATGCCAACACATCTTCTACCTAGTACCCGCTCTATTGGAGGATAACCCAAAACACTTACACAAAACTAACCCTTATAATCTCAAAGACAACTAATCAAATCCTATCTCTCTATAGTTATAGGAACTTTTTTCTTAGCTACAACAAAAATATTGTTAGATATCTTCTGTCACACAACACAACAACATACCACAAATATGAAACCATTCTCCTCACACACAGATCACAAGAACTTTCCCTGCTTTGATTTCATTATGATGCAATGAAGATTAGGGGGTCCACTAAAGGACAACCCAATCAAGTCATACTCTCTCATTCACACATTCATATGCAATAAAAGAAAGTAAAATTCTATAATAATATTTTATTAAATAATTAATTCTCATTACAACATGCTTACAAAATTACAATTATGCTACAAAGATCATTTCACTTCCTATAGCATACTCTTGACAATGGGCTTTCTCATATAACCACATCTCCATTACAACCTTCACCCTCAGGGGCTTGAAAACCTCTTCAATATAGGTCACTCTTCCCAACTCTCTCTCTACAATATCTACCAAATAGAGAAAAAATTCCCTCTCATGAATAATATTCCTATCCTCTAAGAGTCCCCCTTACATAAAAAAACATGAAATATATAAGATGACTACATCTTGACAAAAAAAACTAGTTAGTTTCTATTTGGAAGCTAATGAAGGCAACAATGAAATGTGTAACCAAGAAATAGGGCCAAAGATACCACACAACCACCAGTAGAGAAGACACGACATCTATCATAATTTCTATGGCTAAGAGATGGTATAAAACCCTCATACAACCAAGAAAGAATAGTGTTGTGATGTTCACAACACTCCCCATTTTGCTCCTTAGCAAAACGAGGACCCCTGCTGATGTCTTGCTTTTTTGCTTCTGCTTGTGTTTTTTCTGCTTTCTGGCGGTCTGGTAAAAATGAAGGTCAGGTGCATCATCATCATGATATTGCATGGGGTAGGTCATCATCATGAGGTCAGTTTGTCAAAGTTCATATTTTGTTGCTGTGACTTCATACTTAGAAAAAGCTTGAAATTTCATGCAGGTTTGCCTTTTACTTCATTTAAAAATTCGTCCATATGTGAAAGTTATGCACGGTCAAAGTCTTGGTCAAACCTGATATTCGTAGGAGGATCATCATTTTTTTATCCTAAGTCATGTTGACAGGATCATCATGATCTTGGTCTATCACCCGATAAAAATCATGCAGTCGCAACATCCGGACGTCAATCTTAGGTGGTAGTGCTTTTTACCCGTCAAAAGGCCTTGTGCGCATCATCAGCATCATGATTTCCTTAGGAGCGTCATATTTTATAAACCTGGTTTTGCTGTATGGGGACATCATCATCATATTTGAAACGCCCCCCCCGATAATATCCTAAGGTTCGAATATCATGATGACATCGGCTTTCAGTCAAGGTAAGTTACCCCGTCGAGGTGGTCTGTTGTATCGCGAGCATCATCATGATATTTCAACATTACCTGATCTTATAATATCATGCTGATAGTATAAGATCACCCTGACTTAGCAAATTCATTATCGGCATATTTGCATGCGCACGTTCAAATCCTATCGCAAGGTCATCATCATGATATTTGCTGAACTTCACGAAGATGATGATGACGACTTCATATCACCTTGATCTTTCACGAGGATCATTTGCTGAAATTCGCTAAGTGCTGGAAACATCATCATGATAATTCGAGAAGGAGGATCACCATCTTCATATCCTCCTGATCTCCGGTTAGCGCAAATATCATGATGACCACCCTATTTATTAAGAAGTGGTCGATATTACATTTCTCAACAGCATCATCATATTTTGTAATATCACCCTAGCGCAAATATCATGATGACCAGCTCATCCTTGTGCTCCGAAAGCGAAATATGATGATGACGTCATCATCATTTTTTATCCTGTCATATTGTCAAGATCATCATGATCTTGTTTGTTCGCCCGATATTTCGCCAAGTCCTCCTGCCGATGAAATACAACCTTTTGCAAGTATCCTGATGATCATCATCATCACATTTTCCCTTCGGCAAGATATTTTCCAAGCATGATCCGTTTGGCAAATTATCATGATGACGTCATGTTCAAGTTTAACGAAGGCTCCGAATATCATGATGACGTCATCCTGATCTGATAAACGAAGAAGTAAATATCCTGATGATCAGCATCATCATCTTTTCTTTCAATAGGATATTTTCCAAAACCAGATCCGTTCGCGAAATATGATGATGATGTCTTATTCTATGTTCGACAGAAGCTAATATCCTGATCATCATCATCATCATCATTTTTTCCTTCAAACAGGATATTTTTTCAAGCAAGATCCGTTTGCCGAATATGATGATGACGTCTTATTCCAAGTTCGACATACGCCCCAAATATGATGATGATCTTCATCATGCTGATCTTTTGAGAGGGTTACCTTGGCCGCAAGAGGATCATATTCACTTCATCATCCTGATCATGCTCCTTGGGTGACCCGATATCACAGTTAGCCCCCTGATCTTAACCGGATATGACGATGACGTCATCCTTAGCATTTCAATAAAGCCCGAATATCATGATGACGTCACCATCATCTTCCTTTCCTCAGCAGCAGGATTATCTTCATATCCTCCTATTATCCTTCATCATGATGATGATGATGATGTTGTTTTTTCTCCAATGTGCAGAAGCGAAACATCATGATGACATTCATCTGGACCTTCAGGAGGGAATGCTATTTCCAGAATATCATGATGATGAGGTATATCGACTAACCTATTTTTTGACGCACCGACAGGGATGATCATGCCGATGGGCGGGAAATGAGGCGGTGGGCATTTTAAAGTGTTTTTTTTGGCACCTCTGGCATTTTCTCAGTCAGCGATAGTTGACCCGATCAATTTTGAGCAGCTTGGGCGCATTTTGGACGCGTTTTGAGAGGATTCTGGATCCGATTTTCTCCATCTTGCGCAGTCACCCGGATTTGAACGCTTATTTTAATTTCATGCTGTTTTTTTATGATAAATGTGAAACTTATTGCTTGTCTTGTCTTGCAGGCTTGCAGTTGAGGAAGTAGCTGGAAAGTCAATACAGTGACCTCATGGAGGCAGAAGATCAGATCTCAGGAGCAAGAAGATAGAGATGAAATGCAAAGGGTCAAGGCCATTCAAGTAAAGAAGAAGGTCGCAGCTGAAGGTATTATCACAAAAGACAAATAGAAGTTATTGCCCAGCTGCTGGAACTTCTCAGAAGGGGCAATATTTCGCCCAGATTTGACCACTGCTCAGAGATATTTTTGAGAACTGGTTCACCTGCATTTATTGCTGTAACTAGGGGTTTGAACCAGGGGTTCAGTTAGGTTTTTGCTGTAGTGAGGACAATTAGAATGTCTTTATATTGTGCCTCTCTACACTGTAATACTTTACAACAGGGGCTACAACAGGGATTTTTAGGGCCTACAACAGAGATTCTAGGAAAACACAGCAAGATAGCTTAACATAGTTTAGAAGTAGAAGAAGGAGGTCGCCTGTTTGTCTGCAGTAAGGTGCGCGTGGAATGTCTGGCTGCCTTACTGTATCTGTAAAGCTTGTAAGTTCTCTGTAGTATGATCAATGAAACTAAGAGTCATTCTTACATTGTAAATCATGTATGGCTATTCGTTTCTAATACAATAGAATCTGGAGTTCTGCATCTATCTTCGGAGTGTTCTCCTGCTCTTCTTTGTGTTTTGAAATATCTTCTTTGAAAGCTTGCAATTTTAAATGTATGTTTGTGAAAATGCTCAGAACTTACATTTAGGGTTTTTACTGTGGATTTGATCAGATTACTGTGGTATTTACATAGTGCATAACAGAAACACTTAGATCCTTCTGTAGATTAAATGAGGCATAGTTTAGATCTTTCTAACTTTTCCCAACCCATCTGAAATATTTAGCTGAAAACGTAGAAATCCAAAGGAAATTGTCTCAAATTTGAAGAAGCATGCATAACAGAGCTATAAGTAGACAGTTTTCATAAACAGATAAAGAAGAAAGCTGCAAAAATCCAAGAAAACCCTCTAAGACTTGCAGCCCAGTATCACTTGTATGCAAATGAACAGAATACTTGTTGAAATCTATGACCTCTTTGCATATTCTTAGTCCAGTAAACCACAAAATAAACCTAAACTACGTAAGGCCCCTTGAACATTACAGCTTCACATTGACCAACTGAACTTGACCAACCGAACCATTGTAGACTTGGGATTAGTTGAATCACCAAATGATTCCTTCTTGTCTTTCAAGTATAGTTTCAGTTCATTTTATGTGAATTTTAACTTATTGTTATGATTGCATCAAAACAGTCATCAACAAATAGCAGAAAAATATCTAGAGGATTGGAAGATTAATCATCAACAAAAATAAAAGCCACGATCCTAAGGATATGAAAATTCATAGCCAAATGGAGAAACTAGTCACCCAAAATAGAAGGCACAATCCACATTTAATTTTCTACCTTGCTCTAGAAAATCTCATCCTTTAAATAATATTATTAAAGTAATATTAATCACATAGATTTAATTGACTCATCATTGTCAAGGATGGAAATAGACTAGTATATTTATATTAAAAAAAATATATCTATAGTATGTCAAGAGATGTCTTCCAATTTGTTGGCATTTATAAATTACTTGTAGTTAGAATATTTGATATGCTCACATGAGTTAATTTAAAGAGACTATGCTATGAGACTTTTCATATTCTTCAAACGTAATATAGATTTCACTCCATAACTGCCCAAGTTTTTCTATTTTTCTATCCATTTGACTTGCACAAATTTATTTATTTACACATTTTATGAATTTAATGAATTTTGTTTACATGGGAATCTAAATCTTAATTATTTATGGGAATCTGAATCTTTCAGCCCTTGCTGTGAGTGTAGAACGCCTCTCGGCGTAATTAAAAAATCCTCTTGTTTGGAAGTTGACAATTGGCAAAAATAAAAGGTTTTAAAACATATCCCAACCATTCGATTATATTGCATAAAGAAAATATAATAATTTATCTTATCATCACAACAAATCAATTTGGAAATAATATTGTAGTAGCACATTTTTACAACGTTGAAAAACCATACAAAATCAAACATAAAAAACATATTTGAAACCCTATAGTCTTTGTGAAGTAGAAATGAATAGTCCTCCTATAGTTGTGTTTGCATAGTCTTCCTGAAGCAACTTATAAACACATTGAAACTGATTTCTAGCAACCTCAAGAATCAACGATGATCCAAAGATATTACACATTGTAAAATAATGCATAGACAACCTCAAGAATCAATGATCATCCCAAGATATTACACATTGTAAAATAATGCATAGACAGTCCTCTAATGGTAGCATACACAAATTCTAGATATAGAAAATAAATAATCCATGTCTAGCAGAAACTATACAATTCTTGTAGCAAAAATAAATAGTCTTCCTATATTTACAATTAAATAGTCCTCTTAAAGTAGATTTTTCAAGTGGGTCCAAAAATTATCTTATAGAAGCAAGGTTAATATTGAAGCTATGTGAAAAAGGTCTGTAGAAACTAAATAAACATTTTGAAACAAGATTCACATTTTAAAACATGTATAAATCTATAGTCTTTTTGTAGTAGTCTTTCAAAAGTAATTTGATGAAGCCAAAAATAGCACACACCAAAAATGGCCTAGAAAATTGAAAACAAAACCTACAATTTTTTTGGTTGATGTGGGATTATACATGGACCTAGATGCTCCTACATCAACATTTTAATTTTTGTGAGCATTGATAGTTTGAAAAAGAGAATAGAACATATTTTCCTTTAGGGAATTATAAAGCTAAGAGATTGGTGGAGATTATTCATTTGAACGTGTTTGGTCTAGTGGATGTTAAATCTATGGGAAAATCTTATTATTTCATTACTTTCATTGACAATGACTCTAGATACACCTAGATTTATTTTAAGCATTCTATAGCTAAACTTTTCACTAAGTTTATGGAATTTAAAGCCTTGGTTGAAAATAAAATAGATTAAAAAATAGGGGTGTTGAGATCTAACAAGAGGGCTGAAAACTATTATAATGAAATTGACGAGTATCATAAGAATGTAGGTATTGTTTAGTAGAAGACTACTCCATACACACCTTAGTATAATTGGGTGGCATAGACAATGAACAAAACCTTGTTAGAAAGAGCCAAAAGTATTCCTAAGTGGTATTAAGCTAGATTGGAACTTTTGGGTAGAGGCTAGAAGTACTATTTTTTATTTGGTTAATAGATCTACTTGTTCAACTCTTATTTATAAAACTCCTTATGAAATGTGAACATATAAGAAATATTTTGTGATGAAGGGGGGCAAATCATAAAACACCCAAAAATAGAAATAGAATACAAAAATCCTAATATTTCTTTATTGATCTGGGCAACTCATTACATTACAGAAGCTCAATTACAATCCAAGGAATCAATCCTCCACAGGCTGTAACACACTACAGCTACACCTCCCAGGCTCTGGAATCTTCTGCCTTTTGTAACCCCAAATCAGCTAGGGTTTCTATTTTCCTACCTATTCTTGACTCCACACTTTCCCACTTAACTCTACTACTACCCAGGGTTCCCAAAATAGTCATAAATAGCACTTTTTGGTGGCCTCTAGCTAAATTTCAAAATTTGCAACTCCCTCCAAAAGTAGGTCAACTTCTGGAAAGCATAACTTTTGATCTGGGTGTCCGATTGATGAACTGTTTTAAGCACCGGAAAGCTCGCAATGTGAAATATCACACCAAATATCTATAAACAAATTTCTATCAACTTTTTGGGATGTTATGGGATGTTTTAGTGCCTCATATCTCGTTTCAAAATTTTTTAGGGGCTTTTTAGAAAACAAAAACTTTAATATCTTTCAGCTCACAAATGATCTTTGCCTGATTCCTTTGCCAAAGGTTTTATATTTCCTTTATGTAACTTTCTGTAAGTTTTCACTTCAATCTGTGCCCAAATGTAAACTTTCCTAAAATGGTAGGTACACTTTCCAAAATAGGTAGGTTGCTATTTTTTGCAGTTTTGGAAAAACTGAAAGTCCTACATCATTATTTTGGATATTATGGAACTAGAAACACTAATTATGGAAATAAATGAAAACAACTACAATAATTTTGAATTAACTTCTTTTTGGGTGATGCAAGATTGCCCTTACACCACTGGATGCTCCTGCATCAGACACCCAACGTAATTTGAGAAGTGACCCTGTCACGTCTCAGATGTTTGTGTGAGGAAGACCCAAACGGTCAACCTCTACCTTAGACAACCAAGAATATTCTTCAACAAGCCTTCCTCTCCATTTTACCAGATATTCTTCATATTGCTTGTTCTGAGTACTTCTTCCCACACAGCTATCCAAGATCTCTTCTATCTCCTCCATTGAAGTAGATGCTAGAATACTCCACTACGCTTCTGTTGGTCCATCCTCTATTCCACCTTCATGATGTTTTGATAATCAACAATGTTGAAAATAGGAGAAATATTGATCCCACTCGGCAGCTCTACCTCATATGCATTTCCTTAATCATGCTTCTTCAGGATTCTGCATGGTCTAAATTTCTTCATTTTCAACTTATTGTATGCTCCAATTGGGCACCTTTCTTTTCTCAAGTGAACCATGAATTCATCTCCTACTTGGAACTCCTTATACCTCCTCTTCTGATCTACCTTAGCCTTGTACTTAATATTCCTCTTATTAATGTGCTTTCTCACCTCTTCATGCAAATTCTTCAGATGTTCTGCAAAGTCTCCAGCTTCAGCACTTGTCTTTTCCCCTTTGTCTAGCTTCCTTAACTCAGAAGCATTTCTTGGGCTATCTCCATATACAATATGGAATGGTGATTTACTAGTACTCCTATTGATAGAATTGTTGTAAGAAAATTCTGCTTGTGGTAAAATCAAATCCCATCCCTTGGGCTTATCTCCTACTAAGCATCATAGTAGGTTACCCAAACTCCTATTCACCACTTCCATCTATCCACTAGTCTGTGGATGGTGTGCAAAGCTAAACTTCAAATCTATCTTCAACTTCTTCCATAGTGTCCTCCAGAAATAACCAACAAACTTGGTATCTCAATCTGAAACTATGCTCTTTGGTAGACCGTGTAATCTCACCACCTCCCTAAAAAATAACTCTACAATATGAACAACATCATTAGTCTTCTTGAAAGGAATAAAATGTGCCATCTTTGAGAATCTGTCCACCACCACAAAAATGGAATCATGTCCTCTCCATGTCCTTGGTAAACCAAGAACAAAATCCATACTAATATCATCCTATGGCTTCTCTGGTATAGATAATGGCTGATATAGACTTGTATTCTGACTGGTTCCTTCTGCCATTTGACACACTCTTCAACTCTACACAAATTTCCTCACATCCTATTGCAACTGTGGCCAATAATAATTTTCACGAACAATAGCAATGGTCTTATCTCAACCAAAGTGTCTAGCTAATCCCCCACTATGCTTCTCCTTAATTAGGTTCTCTCTCATGGAACTCCTTGGAATGCACAACTGGCTTCCTCTAAACAACATGTCATCTTGGATAATGAAATCCAACCATTTTGTCCTATCCAAAGTAATAGGTTCCAAACAAGCTTTCCAAGCCTCTACAAAATCTAGATCTTCTGGATAAAAACTTTTGAGCTCATCAAACCCAACAACCTCCATCTTCATTTCTATCAACAAATTTTGCCTTCTGCTCAAGGCATCTGCAACTCTGTTGGACTTCCCACTCCTATGCTTCAAAACAAAAGTATAACTCTACAAAAAATCAACCCAGTTTAGGTGCCTTTGATTCAACTTTCCTTGGCTATTAAGATACTATAAAGCCTGATGATCAGTATATAAAACAAACTCTTTTACCAACAAATAATGTCTTCATTTCTTCAAATCCTGAACTATAGCATAAAATTCCTGATCATAAACAAAATACTTTTTCTTGGCATCATTAAGATTCTCACTAAATTAGGCAATGGGCTTACCTTCTTGACTCAAAATAGCTCCTATAGCACTACCACTAGCATCATAGTCCACCTGAAATACCTTATTAAAATTTGGAAGTGCCAAAATAAGTTGTTCTATAACTTTCTACTTCAATGTATCAAAGCTTTTGTCTACTCCTTTAGTCCATCTAAACTCTTTTCTATCCCTGATAAATTTTTTGTAAAAACTTACCAAACCATGAAAAGATCGTACCTCTATGGTACTCTTTGGTGTAGGCTATTCAAGGATAGCTCTCACCTTCTTTGGGTCCATCTTAAAACCTTCCTCTAACATAACAAATCCCAAGTATACAAACTCCTTCTCATTCATGAGCCGCATGAATGTGCTTGGTGCATTGGTTAGCCTAAATGACATGACTAACCACTTATACAAACCCTCCTTTGTCTTGAACGCTGTCTTCCATTCATCTCCTTCTTTGATTTAGATTTGGTGATACCCACTCTTTAGGTCAATCTTTGTGAAGTACTTGGCTCCGCTCAAACACTCCATTATGTCATCGATTCTTGGCAATAGAAACCTGTACTTGATCGTGATCTTATTTATGGCTCAAGAATCTGTACACATTCTCCACTCTCCATCTTTCTTTGGTGCTAGTACTACAGGTACCACACATGGACTTAGCCTCTCCCTTATTAGTCCCTTCATTAAAAACTTGTGGACTTGTCTGTTCTGTAGGAGTTCAGGACAACACTGAGAGGGGGGGTGAATCAGTGTTGTATAAATTTTAACCTTTTGCAAATTTAACTTTCAGGACATGAAGAAAGAAAGATATCATTTGTTACACACATGTGCACATAACTAAGAATGAATGATGAGATTAAAATGTCATGAATAAATCATACACACAAACAGAGAGAAAATCAAGACACAAGAATTGCACGAGTGGAAAACCCTCCTGGGGTAGAAAAACCACTCCAAAACTGCCTCGCTGGCTTAACCTTAAAAAATATCTTTACAAGCCTCACTGGCTGATGTGAGTGTCTCACTGACAAATGGTCTCACTGACCTAGCCTCACTGGCATACTGTGCCTCACTGGCTTTTCTCAATCAATCAAAATAAAAATCTCATTTGCAAGAAGTGATTGCTGTTCAATCTGATTTGCACCATTTAAATCAACTCATCTTTCTTTTCAAAAAGGTTTTCTCTACATATCATAACTTCATAACATACATAACATTATTTGCTCATCTCTGTTTTCTTCATCAACACACACTCTGTCAATGTACTTGTGAAGCCAATAATAATAAGATCCCTCTCCACGTTCTGCAAAATCATTTTCATATTTTCATGACCTTTCATATTCCAAAATATATATCTTCTTCTTTATTTTTGTTTCAATTTCACCTTCTGACCTTTGACATCTGCATAAACAATTCATCTAAAAACAATAGTAAGGTCACACAAAAATCTTCAATAAAATAAAATCTCTTTTACTTGTATCCTCTTCATATCCACCATGTTCATAACCTGCAAGAAATCCTGTACCAACAAATTACATCTCTATAAAATAAAATCAATTTCTTTCCATATTCCATTTATATTTTCTCTGTATAACTTTTCAATTTTCATCTTGAATATTCTTTTTGTATTCTCCAATTAAAAAAAAATAAATCATCTCTCCAGTCCTCTTGTAATTTCTTTTCAAAAAGAAAATAACCCTTCATATTCTATGATCTACAAAAACCATTTTCTGCAAGAATATAAATCTTCATATTTATCTGTGCATAATTACTTCAAAGATTTTTTAATTTCCCTCTGCAAATAAAAAATCTCTAAGAACTTTCATCTTCTCAAACCCTTCATCTTCTCCTTCACATTTTTCATTTTCTTTTCAACAAGACTTCAAAAATCATTTTGCCTTGTATAAAGTCTTCATAAAAAAATCTCTGTCAAAACTTTATGTTCATCTGCAAATAACCTTTGATTTTCTATAATAATAAAATTTCAATGAAATATTGTCAATCTTCCTCAATCTACACATAAAAAGCTTCACAAAAAAATACTTCAAATCCTGGAAAAAACTTTCATCAAAAATATTCATTAAATGACCCTTCTTTGCAAATATCTTAAAAAATAAACCAATCTGCCTTTTTATCTTCTCTGCAATTTTATTTCAAAAATCTTCAATCTTTCATTTCAAAAAAAATCTCCTTAAAAACTTCAACTTCAAAAAGCCACCTTTGATAAAAAAGTATTTCACCTTTTTGTTTCTTCCTTTAAAAGATACTCTTTATATTCTCTCACAAAAACATTAATTCCTTAAAAGAAATTAACTCCACCTTTATTGTTTTTGCTGCCACTAGGAGGTTTAAAATAAGAAAGAATTTCCTTAAAGATCTCATAAAAAATCTTCAAAAAAAACATTTCTAAAACTCCTCAAAATCTCCCACAAAAATCGCCTTAAAAATAACTTTGAAAATCTCCTTAAAATCTCCTTAAAAGTAGCTTTGTAACTTCACATTTTTATTTATGTCATAAAATATGGCATTTAAAAGGGATCAACAAAATAGGATAAAAATCAAACTTTATATATTTAAATATTCAATGCTTTTGCTCCCCACTTTTTAAGCATATAAAGTCCACTTTATTTAAATAAAGCAATTTGAGCTCTCCTTCCAATTTGCTCCCATTAAATATTGATCTTCAAATATATTTGGATGCTTTTTAATAAATGGAGCTCCCATTAAATAAGGTTCTTCATAAAACAAAGTCCTTTGAATATTTAAACAAGTTAGCATTTCCTAACTTAGCCATGAAGCAACATATCAACCTGAAGTATATGAACAACTCCTATCAATACCAACACCTTTTTGACATCAATGACAATCTACTTTCATCATGTTCAACTCTTCATTCTTTGTTGGCGTCATTCTGTGGGCTACCTTATTTGGCAAACTAGCTCCTGGTATCAAATCCATTTGATGACTCATCTTCCTTACTGGTGGTAAACCTTTTGGTAGATTATCAAAGATAATATCCTAAAATTCTTCCAACATAACTAAGACTTCTACTGGTACATCTTCACATTTCTCCTGACTAATCTCAGGGATTAATGCAAAGAAATGACATTCATGCTTCATTCCCTCCAAAAATTTTCTACCATCTACCAAGCAAATTTTGGTAGCACTACATACCTTTTCTTCCACCTCCTTTAAAGGCTTCAACTTATGGAGAACTCCATCCTTTGTTAGGGAATATGTGTTTGCATGACTATCATGGATAGCGCTCCTATCATACTTCCACAGCCTCCCCAACAGCATATGACATGCATCCATCGGTATGATATCACACAACACCTCATCATGGTAGTCCCCAATCTTGAACTTTACTAAACACTGCTCATTGACCAAAGCTCAGCAGTCCTTCTGCAACCATGCAATCTGATATGGATGTGGATGCTTTCTTCTTGTCAACTTCAACTTGTCAACCATCTCCTCTGAAACAATATTGTCAGTACTTCCACTATCAATAATAATGTCACAATACTTACCTTCACATTTGCACCTTGTGCGGAATAAACTCTTCCTCTGATTGGGTTCTTTCTCCTCATTCAGCAAAGTTCTTCTGACAACTAGGGTTTCTCCCCTTTCAACATCTTCAGAATGCTCAGATTGTGCATCTTCATCTACATGTGCAACTCATGCATTACCTTCAATTCTTCTATTTATCCTTCCTTGATGTTGCAGACACTCATATGCTTGATGCCTTTCTTCTCCACATTGGAAACATGTTCCTCTAAAACCTCCTCTTCTAGGTCCTTGCCCAGGTCTGCCTCTGCCTCTTCCTCTTTGCTCACCATTGTTCTGGTCATGAGGATGGTAGGTATTATCTCCTCTCTAATTTTGACTGGTGCTAACTTCTTTTCTTTTCTTTACATCTTGATTTTGGCCCCCATAGGGTCTTCCACTAGTTCTTCTGCCTTGACCTCTTCCCCTTTGCTTGCTGTCAAATCTTTTATTCAGTTTCTCTTCCACCTTCAGGGAAAACCGGTATGCATCTTCTATGGTGGTCATTCTGACTAGTCTTAGCTCCTCTTGAATACCTGGACACAACCCATTAATGTAACAGGCTACCTTCTCCTTGTTGGCCTCTACATGTCCTATCCTGATAGTAATCTTATAAAACTCTTCTGTATACTCCTTGACAGACTTGTTACCTTGCTTTAGTCCTTGCATCTTCTTCAACAACTCCATCTCATAGTCCACAGGAATGAACTGCTTCTTCAGTTTCTCCACCATTCAATCCCATCTGGTGATCTTTCCTTTTCCTCTTCTATTCCTCTCTAATTGGACCTCCTTCCACCAAATACTGGCATGGCCCTTCAACTTTGTTTTTGTAAACTTGACCCAATTTGGGTTCTCCACATCTTCATACTCAAAATACTCCTGCATGTCATTGATTCAATCAATAAGTTGTTCTGGATTCAAATCTCTAGAATATGTAGAAACTTTGATCATGGGCCTCTTTCTGATCTTCAAAATAGCCCTCAATAACCTAACTTCTGTAGGGTCTCCTGCAGCTTCTTGTTCTTCCTCAGATAGCTCTTCCTCAGCTTCATCTTTGCTTTCTTTTCTTGTTCGCAGGGCAAACCCTCTTCATAGATCCTCTTGCAATGCATCAATTTGCCTTTGCAAGGTTCTAAAACCCTCTTCTGTCAAAGCATTGGTCCCAATATAATTTCTTCATGGAGGCATCTTGATCTCCGCAACAAACCCACAACCTCAGGTCTTGGTACAATCTTCCTCACAGTCAGCGATCTGTCTACACACTTAGGAACCCTTGCTTTGATACCACTTGATGAAGGGGGTAAATCATAAAACACCCAACAACATAAATAGAATACAAAAAATAGAATATTTATTTATTGATCTGGGCAACTCATTACATTATAGAAGCTCAATTACAATCTGAGGAATCAATCCTCCATAGGCTGCAACACACTACAGCTACACCTCCCAGGCTCTGGAATCTTCCACCTTTTGTAACCCCAAATCAGCTAGGGTTTCTATTTTCCTACCTATTCTTGACTCCACACTTGCCCCCTTAACTCTACTACTGCTCAAGGTTCCCAAAATAGTCATAAATAGCACTTTTTGGCGGCCTCCAGCTAAATTTCAAAATTTGCAACTCCCTCCAAAAGTAGGTCAACTTCCGGGAAGCATAACTTTTGATCTGGGTGTCCAATTGACGAACTGTTTTAAGTGCCAGAAAGCTCGCAATGTGAAATATCATGATGGAAATATGTAAGTGGATTTCTATCATCTTTTTAGGACATTATGGGAGGTTTTAGTACCTCATATCTCATTTCAAAAATTTTCAGGGGCTTTTCAGAAAACAAAAACTTTAATATCTTTCAGCTCACAAATGATCTTTGCCTGATTCCTTCACCAAAGGTCTTATATTTTTGTTATGTAACTTTCTGTAAGTTTTTGCTTCAATCTGTGCCCAAATGCAAACTTTCCTAAAATGGTAGGTACACTTTCTAAAACAGGCAAGTTGCTATTTTTGGCAGGGTGCTATTTTTAGCAGTTTTAGAAAAATTGAAAGTCCTACATCATTATTTTGGATATTATGGAACCAAAAATACTAATTATGGAAAGAAATGAAAACAACTACAATAATTTTGAATTAACTTCTTTTTGGGTGATGCAAGATTGCCCTTACACCACTGGATGCTCCTGCATCATTTTGTATCACATTTAAGGGTAGTTGGTTGTGAGGTTTACGTTCATGTGCCTAAAGTAAAGTGATCTAAATTGGACCCAAAATAACGTAAATGCATCTTTTCTGGTTAAAGTGATAATGTAAAAGGTTATAGGATTTGGAATCCACTAACCTAGAAAATTATCTTTTCTAGAGATGTGGCTTTTAGGAAGCTTGGAGTATTTTTGACACTTATATAGCCAAAAGAAAAATGAGGAAAGAAAATAGTGCATTTTGAGACCAAAGTTAAAAGCAAGAAGATGCACATGTTGAATAATAAAATGATGGATTAGAGGATGGAGAGGAAGAATATGGTTTTGATGAGAGTCCCGAGTAGGATGTGCAAGATTTACTCCTATCTTGAGATGATCCATGAGAAAACATAATATAGTTAATAGGTATAACCCAATAGATTTTTGTTGTGTATTTGCTTTGTTATGTACTAACGATGAACTGAGATATTTTTGAGAGGCTCTTTCTTTAGAGGATAGTAAGTCTTAGATGTAGGCCATGTAAGAGGAGATGATGGCCTTATACAAATGTGACACTTGGGATCTTATTAGTTTACCTAAGGAAAGAAAGCCCATTGGTTGCAAGTGGGTGTATAAAAGGAAGATTAGACTAGATTGATGGTTGGTGATGCAGTTCAAAAGGATTCACCAACTCAACATGTCATTGCTTAGCATAAATCAAACATACAAACTGAAAATCTCACTATTCCTCTCATGCTTTCAAGGATTTCAAACACCTGATAGGCCAAAATGGCTTAAATGACTTCAACCAACTACAAGATGCTTTACACAAACTAATTTTCAATCCAACAAAGTCAACTCAGTCACCAAAACTCAGAGTACCCTTGTTTAATGAATTTTCACAAGGATGTTGTCTCATCTTAGTAAGTCTTCCATTTAGGATAGTCATAAGTACCTTCTAATATAGAACAGATATTAGGGCTGTAAAATAAGTTTAAAATACCATTTTCTAATGCATAAAACATATCCAAAAAATCAACATATGATCACTTGGGAAGTATGCTTCAAAAAGTGGTTTTTTTTCAACCAAGAGGCCTAATTAAGGCTTCACCAAGAGGGTTTATTGGATATATGGTTTCCCAACACCAAATTACTCCAAAAAAGGCTCAACCAAATTAAATTAGACCTGTATGAGCTTTGTAAATTGATAGCCTTGCATTTCCATGAGTATTTTGACAAACCCTTGCACCAAACTCACAAAATTGCATAAAAACATTATAACAGTCACCTAGGGCTTCTTCAAAACTCATCTAAAACTTCTCCAAATAAATTAAACCAATGGGAAAT
Source organism: Cunninghamia lanceolata (assembly GCA_027924645.1). Taxonomy (NCBI): domain Eukaryota; kingdom Viridiplantae; phylum Streptophyta; class Pinopsida; order Cupressales; family Cupressaceae; genus Cunninghamia; species Cunninghamia lanceolata. The sequence continues at coordinate 555,569 of BSBN01000244.1, forward strand.
CATTCATAACCATAAAATAGACCTTCATTCAAGTTTTTACCAATTTCTAATCGTTAAAATGAAAGATATGCACTTTTTATTTATTGCTACCCTGTGTAAATCTAAATCTACCCGCCTGAAGTAAAATTGTCATAACTTCTTCATACTTACATGGATTTCAGAAAAACCAATTGTATTTGAAATTAGACTCACATTAATTTGACATCCAATCACTCTTTCATCATTATCTTCCCTTACAAATCAGTACAAGGCATGAAAACTGAAAAGAAACGTTCAGAAATTGTAGACGATCATGATACAATCGATGTTTTTCATTCAAATTCTTAACACCCTGCCCCCTCCATACAATGATGGAAATGAACTTTTTAAAGGCCTCTCAACTTCCTCAAATTCCTACAACTGATTCAACTATCTTTTAAACCTACATGACCACTCATCTCCCTAATTTGCAAAATTTTGCATTCTTTGAAATTACACCCATTTGACAATTTTTACATTACTTTGCAATTTCAATCCTATAGACTCTAAATAACTCAAACTACCTTAAGATGGTCTATTATACCTTATTAAAAGGTTAATGTGGCTATTTAGGCCTTATTACAACATGATATTATCTACACTCAATCAAAACTTAAGATGTCTGATGGAGGCATGTACTTGCTAGGGTGCTCCTGCACCATACTCTTGGCCAAATAAAAAAATCCAAATCCACTTGGATTGGTCTTTGAAATTGGTCTTCATCCTTGCATGGTCCTCCTTGATGATCTGCTCCTTGAAACATCTCACCTTCATCTTTACTCTTGGTTTCTACTTGTTCATGCTAAATTGCCTTGCTACTTGGCTTCATCCTTGCAATCATTCCTGCTCCAAGTCTTCTAACCTTCCTTGCATCTATAATTGGGTTTATATTTTCTTGTACTCTTGTAATCAAACAATTACCTTGGGTGTCTTGAACTATCTCCTCCTTACATGTTTTAAATTCATCTACTTGTGCCTTCATGGACAACTCATCATTGGTCCTTTCTTGACCTGCCTTTATCTTCATCTCATCATTCTTTATCTCCACTATCTTGTCATCCTCTTCTTGTATAATGGCCGCAATCTCTATCTTCATTTCTTCATGTCCTTCTTCCTGTATTTTGTACCTTGACTTATATCCCATCAAGATTGCAATGAAATGATAGATGTTCTCTTTAACTTTTTGCTTTTGCCATGTAACTATGCTTTCTTCACTCTTATTCTCCATACCTTTCATCAGGTTCTCTGCTCCCTCAAGGAGTTCATCCTTCATTGTCTCTATCTTAGGCTTTGTTATCAGCATCTTATCTTCTTCTTTCAACTCATTCTTTGTTGTCAGCATCTCTTCTTCTTTTTGCTTTTTATCTGCTTCCCTTTCTTGTCTTTTCCTTCTTTGGACAATCTCCTTAATGGGCCATGTAATTCTTTTCTTAATCTTCAAGTGTCAACGTGTCATTTGTTCAATCCTTTGCTCCATCTTCATCAAGAACTCCTAGAACTCCAAATTAAATCTTCTTATGTCTTGCTTTAGTGTTGCTATCTTTCTATCAAACTTCTCTTGCCTCAACTTTTCCTCTTTTCTCTTCCTCTCTTCTTGTTTCTTCTTCCTTTGTGAACCCTCTGCCTGCAAAAGTCTTCTCAGAAAATCCATCTTATTCTCTACTCAAGTAAGCTTCTCCTTGCTTCTCAACTTCTCTCAACTTTCTTACCGTCACCTACGTCCTTTCCACTTCTCCTTAACCTAGTCTCTTGGCCACCAACAACCAAGTTCTTTCTTAACCTGCACAAAACCACAAATACACAACCACAAAACAAAAAATTCACTAGCCCAGACCTTCTAAGCTCTGATATCACTTGATGCATTTCAAAAGGGTTCACCAACTCAACATGTCATTGCTTAGCATAAATCAGACATACAAATTGAAAATCTCACTATTCCTCTCATACTTTCAAGGCTTTCAAACACCTTATAGGCCCAAATGGATTAAATGACTTCAAAAAACTACAAGAGGCTTTACATAAACTAATTTTCAATCCAACAAACTCAACTCAGTCACCAAAACTCAGAGTACCCTTGTTAAATGAATTTTCACAAGGATGCTGTCTCAACTTAGTAAGTCTTCCATTTAGGACAGTCATAAGGGCCTTCTGATATATAACAGATATTAGGGCTGTAAAATATGTTTCAAATGACTTTTTCCAATGCACAAAGCATATCCAAAAAATCAACATATGATCAATTGGGAAGTATGCTTCAAAAAGTGTGTTTTTTTTAACCAAGAGGCCTAATTAAGGCTTCACCAAGAGGGTTTATTGGATATATGGTTTCCCAACACCAAATTACTCCAAAAAAGGCTCAACCACATTAAATTAGACCTATATGAGTTTTGTAAATTGATATCCATGTGTTTCCATGAGTATTTTGACAAACCCTTGCACCAAACTCACAAAATTGCATAAAAACCTTATAACAGTAACCTAGGGCTTCTTCAAAACTCATCTAAAACTTTTGAAAAATCAATAAAACCAATAGGAAATCATTAATAACCTTAAAAAAGACCTTCATGCAGATTTTTACCAATTTCTAATAGTTAAAATGAAAGATATACAATTTTTATTTATTGCTGCCTTGTGTAAATCCAAATCTACCCGCTTGAAGTAAAATTGTTGTAACTTCTTCATACTTCCATGAATTTCAGAAAAACCAATTTTATTTGAAAGTATACTCACATTTATTTGAAATCCATTAACACTTTCATCATTATCTGCCCATACAAATCCGTACAAGGCATGAAAATTGAAAAGAAATGTTCAGAAATTGTAGACGATCATGGTATAATCAATGTTTTTCATTCAAATTGTTAACAACCCCCCCTCCCCCCACATAAAAACAATGGAAATGATCTTTTTAAAGGCCTCCCAAATTCCTCAAATTCCTACAACTGATTCAACTATATTTTAAACCTACATGACCACTCATCTCCCTAATTTGCAAAATTTTGCATTCTTTGAAATTACACCCATTTGACAATTTTTACATTACTTTGCAATTTCAATCCTATGGACTCTAAATAACTCAAACTACCTTAAGATGGTCTATTGGACATTATTACAAGGTTAATGTGGCCATTTAGGCCTTATTACAACATGAGATCATCTACACTAAATCAAAACTTAAGATTGCGTCATGGAGGCACATACTTGCTAGGGTGCTCCTGCACCAGTTAGAGGGATAAAAAGCCATATTAATGGTCAAGGGATACTCCTAGATAGAGGGAGTTTATTTTGGTAAAGTTTTCTCTCTTATTGCTAAGTTATCTTATATTAAATTCCTATTATCCATTTCTATAGCTTGCACTTTTGAGATTGAGTAAATAGATGTTAAGATTGTTTTCCTACATGGGGATCTTGAGGAGGAGATTTATATGTGTAGAATGATGATTTGGCTTTGGAGGGAAATGGAAATTTGGTTTGTAGGTTGAGACATTCATTATATGGTTTGAAATAGTCACCTAGAGAATGTGGTACCAAAAGTTTTATACATTTACATTGAGTTTGGGTTTTTTTAGGAGTGAAGAAGATCATTATGTTTATGTTAAAATGATTGATGATTGGATTCTAATTATTGTTTTGTATGTGGACATGTAAGATTTGGATATGGAGATAGCCACCCAAGATCTAGAGGCTGAATGGAAAGCACAAAGAAATGAGAAGATCAATATGACAAGAACAAACTATATTTCTATCAAAGAATACAAATACAACATTGTACAAGATTATAATATAATATGCCATACCTTGATTATAAAGGTAAGGTTGAGAGATAAGATTTTGTAGTCTTGTGACAAGTGTCTTAATCCTATAACATGAGACAAATAGAGGATAAGACAACTATCAACAACTAGAGACAACTGTCAACATATAGAAACAACTAGAAACAACTAGAATGCTTCCTAAGTCAACATGTGAATATATGTGTTGAGTATTATTTAATTAATAAATAGTTAAATAATATGAATTATTTACACAACAAGGGGAAACTAGCCAGGAAATATCAAACTAGATATGAAATATACCTATTCACACTAACACCCCCCTTAACTGCAACTTAGGGAGAATTTGACAAATGAAAAGTTGCAATGATGGATGAGTCCTGGCTACTAGGCCATGTTAGGTACCCATGTACAAACAAATCTCAAGTAGAGTAAAGGAGAAAACCTCATGGGAAAAAATCCTCCCCAAAAGTGAGAATGCAAGAAGTGTGGAAAGGTAGAGTCAACATGAATCATATGCTACCAATTCCAACATATATACTATGAATAATCCCACCCAAAGAGAGGACAAGAAAATAGACCAAATAGCCCCCCCTCAATGTAGAGTCTCATGTAGTGATGGTAGATGCCTAACAATGAATGTTGAAGATGATCCATGATTATTGAACAACATTCCTCCCCTTAGGAAGAAAAAAGACCAAGAATGTATGTAGGAAGTCTTCCCATTCTTGAAAAAAATATAAATGAAGAAAATTCAAAATGTATGAAGTCTTTGAACTCTACTCAAGTGTTGCCATGTCGATTCCAAAAGATGTTGTTTAGGGTAAATTGGATAAATAATGAATATGCAATGATAACCAATATCAAATACCCAAAACTCAATAGAATAGTGAACTAAGAAGATCAAATCAAACAAGCAATGAATCAACAAATGCAAACCTTCCTTAGATCAAAACTTCCATTGTTGCCTATCAAAAATCATCCTTGTGTGTATGAAAAAGGGCCCTCAGTGAATGCACTTCTTTGCTTTGCCAAGAATTTCGATTGAGAATGGCTATGGTAATGTCATTTGAGAGAAATTTTGGCATGATAAGGATACAAGAAGAGGTTCCTTCTCCTCCCCTCCTTTCCTCCTTTTTTTTTTTTGCTTAGAGAAGGGTATCATTTATAGATTTTTGAAAAGGGGATGGAGGGTGAGGATCAAGAGTTGAGATCAAGGGCTAGGAATGAATGAGAGTTAGGGTTAGGATTGAAGCTGCCATAGCCTTGTGACAAGTGTCACAAGGGGAGTGGATGAGAGAGATCAAAGGTTGAAGCTTGATCAATGGGATTGGAGGGCTCTCATTATTTGTGAATTTTAAATTCACATGGGAAAAGGTGTGGAGGAAAAAAATGAATTAAAGATTCATTTTTGGGAAGAGTGGATATGACAAGTTGCATTTTTAATTCAACTTATGGGGGAGTGTGGAAGACAAAAATGAATTAAAGATTCAATTTTTTTGGGAGTGGATATGACAAGTTGAATTTTTAATTCAACTCATGGGGGAGTGGAGGACAAATATGAATTAAAGATTCATGTGGTGGGAATGCAAATGAATTAAAAATTCATTTGGGGATAAGTGGATAGGACAAGTGAATTTTTAATTCAACTCATGGGGGAGTGGAGGACAAAAATGAAGTAAAGATTTAATTTTGGGGAGTGGATAGGACAAGTGAATTTTTAATTCAACTCATGGAGGAGTGGAGGACAAAAATGAATTAAAGATTCATTTTTTGGGGAGTGGATAGGACAAGTGAATTTTTAATTCAACTCATGGGGGGGTGTGAATTAAAAATTCACTTTTATGTGGGTGACGGAATATTAGCTAATTAAATATTAAAAATATTTAATTACATATGCAACATGGTGAGGTGGAAAAGTTGAGGTGGAAAGATGAGGTGGATTGATGAGGTGGATTTATGAAATTAGGACTTAGGATAGAGGGATTTAGGATTAATTAAATAATGTAGGATTATTTAATTTATGTGAGACATTAGAAGAATTTAGGGAATTTAATTAAATAAAATGATTTTATTTAATTATGGGATAATGAACCAATCAAATAAACTTAGAATATTTATTTAATTGACAGAAGAAAATAAGAATTAAGATAAATATTAAAATATTTACTTAATTCGACATGAGCCAATTTTAGGTGTATACAGATGCCACTATCAAATTAGAAGTCCCAAGCCTATCTAAAGAAGGTGACAATCTAGGATCTATTGGAAATGGATGTAGAATATGATCCAAGGACAAGGAATCCTTTGAATGCTGCTCAAGATAATCAAACTCAATGCCAAACTATGACAAGTGAAGAGGAGAAGAAAGAACAAGAGGGTATGAAGGTTCCCTCATAACATTTGAAGTAGATGAATCAACTCCATAAGAGTCAACATCAAAGTGGAGATGAATATCTTCAATGGTGTCCTCTAAGTCTTGATGGGACACACAAAACAAACCTGTAATGTCTGTAAAGTAGTCATCCCAATAAGGTGTATCTGGAAGACAATGAATGTCCTACTGCACTAAATCAATGGAAACCATGGATGTAGCAACACTAAACTTTGTAGATACAACATGAGATGATAAAGGAGATGGAATGTCAGCACATATCTCTAGAACCTTAGTCGATGAAAAAACATCAAGATTCAAATGACCATACTGCATCTCCTCAAAAGTGTCCACATGAATGTGAATGTCAACCAAAGGAACAACAATAGTAAAATGTGAGAAGGTGTACACTTGAGAGTGATGATCTAGCTCCCCAACTGCAACTATATCTTTGCTATGAAAATATCAAATAATCACAGAATCAAGTGCAAAATCAATACTCTTTCCTACTCCACCATGTGTAATCTGATAGATAGAAAGAATATTTGTTGACAATGAAGGCACACAATAGATCATTGAATGATCCTTCGTTCATGTCAATTGAACCTTTCCCACAAACACTCATATATGTGTTGTTGCCCATTAGGATATGTGGTGATGAACAAGTGTCAAATAAAGAGAACATACTCTACAATGAAACCATATGATGTGAAGCTCCAGAATCAAGAATCCATCTTCCTAACTCATAATCTATAACTGCAAAAAGTACTTTCCCCTTTTGTCTCTCTGACTTTGAAGATGAAGGAGAAGATGATGAACCCCTTGACATAGTTGAAGGTGTAGTGGCTTGATTCTTCTTAAGAAGATGCTTCAACTCATCAATCTATTTTACATAACATTTATGTTCATCATGCCTCAATTTCTTGAAATATGCACACTTAGGCTTCTCCTTCTTAGGTGATTACCCTTGTGAGAGATTCAAAATTGTATTGTGTTGTTGGTTGATTATTCTTATTCTTCTATTTATTTTAAGGAGTACCAGATTCTTTCTCACTTTGTGGTTGACTAGCCACCAAATATTGTGACATAGATGGCTTGAGAATGCCCATTGTGATTAACATTACTTGTTCAAACATCAACATTTTTGAAATTGACTCAAATAATGGTATAGTGTAGTACTTTCCCATAATCAATTGATGAGTGTGAAAAATAGAAACAATTGCTGCATATTTAGAAGAAAGCTTGCCTAACACATTGAAGACCAGTTGTGTACCCTTCTTATCAATACTACATTCTTTGAGTTGTGCCCTTAGTTTATTAATTTTTGTTACATAGTCTTGGATATTGTCAAAACATTTAGGATTTAGATTAGTGAGATCATTATACAATTGTGCAATTTTTTCCCAATCCTCCTTACGTGTAGTACAATTACCAATATGATAAAGAAGGTCAAGTGAAAAAATCTACGTAGATATCCAAGTGCCTTAGAATTGTTAATGAGCCATTTAATTCTTGATTTATCATCCTTTAGTTCTAGTTCAAGATCTATAATTCGAGGTGAATACCTTTTACTCATCAAGGCATTCCATGCATTTGATTTCCATGTTGCATAGTTATATGGAGTCAAATAAGGGAAATTAGGATAACCCATGGTAAGAGCACAAGTGAAAACTCAAAGAGAAGATGAACACAACCACACAACACCCCCCGCCCCCCCGCAAAATTCACTCAATCAATGATCCCCCAACAAATTATGATCTTGGAACTTTATACTTAGTGCGATTACAATTTCCACTAGCCAAAAACAACAAAGTGGTCTTTTGATTTTGGTACATGCAAAAGCCAGATTAGGTCTTAAACTGAAAGTATAATTTCTAAGAAAAACTAGACCAAAATGATTATAGATCTGAGAAGTACTCAGTAAAATATGCATTTTCAAAAAAAATCATCTGAAAATGTTATCGTATGACCCCAAACGGAGCCTCATAATGCTTGAAAATGACAACTTCTCATCAACAACAATGAAAATATGAAACTTTTGGAAAACCTAGACACCAAAACAAAAATTTGCCTATGCCATTACAAAGCCTACAAAATTATGCCCCAAATTAAAAAAATTCTCTGAAAAAGGAGCCCAGATGACTGAGAAATAGGCTTTGAAATTTGAGTGCCAAATCAAGAACTCCAATGGAAGGGGTCCGAGTTTGAAAATTCAACCTCTGCTAAATTTGGTGAAACTACTACCAAATCTAGAGGTCTACTAAGTTTAGTTGTCCACTAGATAAAGTAGTCATCACCAAATCTAGAAGTGTCACCAAACCTTCTGCTAAACTAGAGATTCTACCAAATATTTCACAAAATATGGTGGAATCACCAAAAGTGCTGCCAAAAATGCCAGATCAGGGCAGATTGGGAAAAAATATTAAATTTTTTTTTTTAAAGCCAATGGCCTGTCAGTTGGTGTACCGAATCTTTTTTTTATACTGTTTAAAAAAAAATTATTTTTTTACAAAGGCCAAGTGACCTATATTAAAGGCCGAGCCTCTTGTTTTGGGGTCTGTGGACCCTAAGGGTGCGCGTGGGGGTTGCCTCTCCATGTGACCTTAGGCTATAGGGGCCCCTATAAGGGTTGTGGGCCTGGTCCTGTGGGCTGCATGGTACGAGGCCTACGTGGGGCCTGTGTAAGGCCTGCATAGGCCTTACAACACCTTTTTTTTAATTTTACATTTTTTTACAATTTTTTTAATAGATTATAGACTACAATTTTTTTTAAAACCAAAACAAAATTCTAAGATACCTTCTATGCTAGCATCTATGTAGGGGAATATTCTTGCGTAGGGAATATTCCATAGAATCTATTTGTATGGTTGAGGGGGCAATTTTTTTTTGCCTTTTTGAGTAACTTTGTCCAATTTAAACTAATGAATAGTTGATCTATAGGTTTTCATGTCTTCTGAGCATGATGGCAAGTTCATATTTTACCCAAAATGCTTAGAAACGGTGGCTCCCTATTGGATCTGGTAACAAACCTTTGCCTTTAAACCCTCATAGATTTGGCTTTCAATGTCCAAATTGGATGAAATAAAAGGCAATTTTGACTATCTCCAACCCCCTGAACACAACGGTGTGCTGAGATTTGTAATAGTATGTTACAAAATGGACCTTCAATATAAAACCAAGATAAGGATACGCTCTCAAATTTGGTATATCTCTCAATTTTTTTTGATTCTCTAGGTCATCATGCGATGCAAGAGAAGAGCATATTAAATTTTTAAAGATCCACCATGATTTACACTCAAGATCTATCAATAGAATAACCAAAGGCAATCTACAAGATCTAATACCATGTAATATTTGGCTATGGAGATAGCCACCCAAGATCTAGAGGCCTAATGGAAAGCAAAAAGAAATGAGAAGATCAATATGACAAGAATAAATTGTATTCCTATCAAAGAATGCAAATACAAAAATGCATAAGATTACAATATAGTATGCCATACCTTGCTTATAAAGGCAAGGTTGAGAGATAAAATGATGTAGTCATGTGACAAGTGTCTTAATCATATGACATGAGACAACTAGAGGATAAATCAACTATCAACAACTAGAGACAACTATCAACATCTAGAAACAACTCGAATGTTTCCTAAGTCAACTTAACATGTGAATATGTGTTGAATATTATTTAACTAATAAATAGTTAAATAATATGAATTATTCACACAACAAGGGGAAACTAGCTTGGAAATATAAAACTAGATATGAAGCACCCCTATTCACACTAAAAGGATGACATGTTTATTGGTAATAGTAAGATAATGATTAAGGAGCTCAAAACTGAACCTTCTATCTTATTTGATATGAAGGATTTGGGGGATACACAATACATTCCTTGTATGGAGACTAGTAGGGATTAGGTACATAGAAAACTTTATTTAAGTTAGAGTAAGTATGTTGATACAATTTTGTAGTGGTTTAGTATGCATGATTGTAAACTTATGGGTATTCCTTTTCTTGTTGGTACTAAGATTTTGTTAGAAATGTGTTCCGAATTGGATGATGATTTTGAGGATATGTCTAACATGAATTATGGGTATGTGCACCAAGATGTGTGGCCAAAAAGTGGCTAAGAAACATTTTGAAGTAAACTATGACATAAATCAAGTGCATTATAATGTGCTAGTGTTATGGCTCATAAATCTTAATTCATAGCATGCTCACATTATAATTTCCTTAAAGACATAGAAAACACTTTTATTTTGAATTTATAATATATGCATGTTATAATGAACATGTGTTTCATTTGAAGTTGCTATGTTATATTTTTTGACAAAAATAGGACCACTTTGTGTGCTCCCCCTATTTCAACCTCTAAATATCCATAATTTAAATGAAATAGTAGTTTAGAAATTAGATTCTAAGCTCTACTAAAGTTGTTCTCGTCATATCTTAAATTTTTGAGCATTGATATCTTTAATTTCTCATCCAACCAGTTTTTGATGATTTTAGAAGAAAAGTGGCCAATTTTTTACACCCTTTTAGCCCCCCATTTTGATGTATATATACCCTTATTCTAGTTCTATTTGTCTATCCTTGTGTATGAAATGGTTTTCACTAGACTAGATATTTCCCAACTAGTAGGCATTTTAAGTAGGTTTATGTCTAACCCTATTAAGGAGCACTAGACTTATGTTAAGAGGGTGTTTAGATATTTTGAGGGGCTTCTAATTATTATTTGTCTTATCATGGTACAAATAATGTAGATAAGACATTGAACATACATGGTTTTGTTGATGGGGATTGGGCAGGTGACTTGGATAGTCAAAGGTCCACTAGTGGTTATGTGTTCTCTTTGTTTGGGAGTGTAGTTAGTTGGATGAGTAAGAGGTAGTCTATGGGTGCTTTATCCACCATTGAAGTAGGGTATATGGCTAGTACATATTCCTATAAGTAGGTGGTATGGTTACAGAGACTGTGTTTAGGTATGGGTTTTGATTCCACGATGGTTAGAATTCCTTGTTATAGTCAAAGTGCTATTTGTTTGTCTAAGAACCCCATATACCATGCTTGTACTAAAAATGTTGATGTTCAGTATCATTTTGTTCATGAGATGATAGAGAATGGGAAGATGATATTGCAAGAGGTTGACACTTAAGATAATGTTGTAGATTCCCTTTGAAATCTAATGAGAATAGAGTAATTCTCTTGGTGTAGGAAGGGAATGGACCTTGGATCTTGTAGTTGATCATTGCAATGTATAATGTCAAGTGGGAGAATGTTAGGATTTTGTGATAGTTAACTATAATCTTATGTGTAATATATTATATGTGACAAGTGGTCCAAAAGGGCCCCTTCATACCAATCACCTAGAGCCAATGGATTCAATATATGCAGCTAAAGGCTACATGGAGGGGGTAGTGCCCCCCAAAAATTACCTTTTTTTAATCTTTTTGGGAACTTTTCACATTGTTTCCTTAGCCCATGGTTTTGATTCCCATGGTATTATAAAACTACCTTTTTTATGTTCCTATATTAATATTTGTACATGTGTAAGGGATCAGTGTAGTGAGTTTTATAGAGATATCATAGGTACACAAGGGCTACTAGAATGTTATCAGATTGAAGGGAGAAAGTGTGTTGCATATGTACTCTTATGATGAAGATTAATACATACTTTTACCTCTCTTTGATGGTGGATATTCTTCGCACAAGGGTTTTTTCATGTATGTTTGGTCTCAAGTGTTTATTTGTCATGGTTTTCTGATTTCTATATTCTTCCATAGAATCTCATAATAGGTAGTCCAATGTTACATTAATAAAAATCAAATTTGCATACCTTTGAAGAGATAACATTTGTAGTGGTTTACCTTGTTTTAAAAATAATTACGTCACAATTACATGTACATTCCTTTGCCACCTCCTCAATTCATATTTTGTGACAATTTATAGGATGTGACATAATGCTTCTTCTTTATCAAGATTTTTCTCCCATACACCTTTTTAAACATTGATTATCGCTTCTCTTGGTTTCCATAGTTGGGGGTATCTTTATTATACTTTTTCATGACTACACCTTACATGGTATGTTTCCATTGATACTTATATGATGATATGCTTTATGAAATTTCTCTTATAGTATTTAAATACTATTATCTTACACTATCATGCTTCTGGCATCATACATGATTACATTTTACATGAAATAATTATTGCACTTACATGATCACATTTAGCATATGACTATTTTCTTATCTCTTTCAAATCAATTATTCTCACTTTTGATGGAAAAATAGGGGCAAATTTTTCCTCCATTCACATGAACTTTCATGTGCGATTATCATTTGATTCATACACTAGGACCAACATACTATTATATGTGTGACCCATTGATGAAGCATACTCCTCCTCAAACACAATCAGACATAGTAACATAGTAAGTATGCCACAAACTTCTTTATATCATACTCATAAAAACATAATTACAACATGCAATTACCAACATGCAAGGGTTTCAAGGCCACATGTTATAGCAACCTGGGATGTATTACAATTGAAAATAAAAATATTTTCTAACTCTAAAATCCTACAAGCTCGAGGTCAAAACTTTCTTTTTGAAAATTGTCTCTGTCTTCTCCACTCTCCCTTCTTATCCTACCCTTCCCCTTAGTTTATGCTTTCCTTCTCCTATTATTTTTGGGAAATTCTATCCATTTCTGGCACCCAAAGAGTCTAGTTGTATCTTTCCTACTCAAGAGATTTTAAATTTGAAATTTGGAAACACAAATTCTAGAAGCCATAACTTTTGAACTAGGTGTTAGATTTACAAACTATTTGATGTGTTGGAAAGCTCGTGAAAAATTAAACTTTTGATAAATATCCCTTTTAGGATATTTTTATTTTTGGCCAATTTTGGGCTTGTACAGGGCCTCTAAGTGCCTCAAATTTGACTTTGAAAATTTTTATAGGGGTTTTTTGAAAACAAAAACTTTAATAGCTCTCAAACCATAAATGATATTGAGATGCTTTCTTCATCGTTTGCAATATCTTTACAATTTCACTTCTCAGGGTAAGTTTTCAGGTCCATACATGTATAAATGCAAACTTGCTAAAAATAGAAAGGTTACTATTTTTAGATATTTTAGAAGCTTTGACTGTTCTGAACCACTGAGAATGTCAACATAGGCTACAACACAACTAAACAACCCTATAGAACAACAAGACAAAAGACATTTATTTTTGAGTGATGTAAGATTGCCCTTACACCACTAGATGCTCCTGCATCACCCATTATATCATTTCCTCTCCTTAAATTGATTTCATAACAATGTATACACTCAATTTGACGATGTCATATCACACACCTTAAATTATAAAAGTTTACATGAGGTCAAGCATGCATAGATTGAGGGATCTATATCAGTTCCAACTTCTTGACAACTCTATGCATCATGATCTCATTTTGTAGCCTTTACATGATTGTATGTTTGTGTAGTTTGAGGGGGGCACACTAGTTTCAACTCTTCAACAAACCTATGCAACATATTCTAATTTTTGGCTCATATTTGTATATGTTGAGGGGTCCACACTAGTACCAACTCTTCCACAATCCTATACAATATGACACCTTTCTTTTCTTAGCATTTTTACATGGAATCATGGGGGCTAACTCAATCACTTCCCCATGACTCAAATTCTTAAAATTAGATGTCACATTCATTTGTCTTTTGTACATGATTAATTTCACTCTTATTGAACTATAAATAGTGATGATTATGATTTTTATTATACTGATGCCTTTTTGCAAGTACTACTAATGATATGTGTGTTTAGGTTTAGAAATGTGGGTCTACCATGCGCATGAAGAAAGCATGAGGCATCATACAACCATGTATCCTTTAAATATTTGTTTGCTCATTTTATTTACTATCTTTATCACTTCAGCATGCATGATTCATGTAGCTCACATGCATGCTAAAGTGGGGAAAAAATGTAGAGGAAAAAGTTTACCCTCTTATTTTACTCTCTTGTCTCATTTTTTTCCTATTTTATGCATAAGTTGACCATAACCACACTTATCACTTTGGATGTGATTATCCTAGCCACAATAGTAGATGAGTCCAAATTATTAGAGTTTTTCTTATCTTACGTCACATGTTTAAATGAATAAGAGAGAATAAGGTTTGATTGAATCTAAAGAAATGTGTCTTTGGGGTCACCTTAGGCAAACTCTTGGATTTCATTTTCTCTAGGCATGGCATTGAAGTGTATCCTAATAAATTCAAAACTGTCATAGAAACTCCTCCCAACAAAACCTCAAGCAGTTATGTAGTCTTCAAGGAAAACTCCAAGCTATTGATAGATTTATTGCCCAATGTGCAAATAAATGTCAACCATACTCACTTAATAAAATGTTATCTTTCAGTAGGACAAGTCATGTTAGTAGGCATTTGATCAGATCAGGCAATATTCTTCCAATCCATTGGTCCTTGTAGCTCTAACTCTAGATAATCTCTTTCTACTTTATATTATAGTTACCCAACATGCCTTATGTGCTCTCCTTACACAACATGATGAGAAAGGGAGTGAAAGGGATATTTACTATCTAAGTCAACCTCTAGTAGGTTGCGAAGTCAACTACATGCTCATAGAAAAAGTATGCATGGAGGTTGTATACACTTCGTAAAATATTTTACATTATATTCTCAATGCCACAATCCATCTCATTGCCAAACTTGAGCCTTTCAAATACCTCTAATCTAAAGTAGCCCTTACTAGAAGAATGAAAAAATGGGTTATGCTACTTAGTGATTTTGACATAGAATATGTGAATTAAAAATAAATTAAGGGACAAGTGATCACTGATCAATTAGTGGAAGCTCCTCTCTAGGACATGCAACCATCAAGGAATTTGATTTCTCTGATGAGTCAATACTTGATGTTGGAGAACAAAAACAATGGATTTTATATTTTGATTGTCACTTCATCACCCATGGTTTGAGGGTGAACATCTTATTTATCACACCCCGAGGTGATCTCATCCCTAAAGTATTCTGAATTGGGTTCCCTTGCACAAATAATGTTGTAAAATATGAAGCACTCATCTTCAGATACAAACTAGCCATCTAATGGAATATTTAGTACCTACAAATCTTTGGTGACTCTCAATTGGTTATCAAGAAAGTCAATGATGAGATCCTTAAAAAAGATAAAATTTTGTTCCTTACATATGCATGGTGGATAGCCTCAAATAGTACTTCCAAGATGTATCTTTTGTATAGATCACCTACATCAATAATAAGGCTACCAACGACATGGCTACAATTAGGTCTCTTTTGGAAATAACAGCTCATACCTAAGACCATCAATTTATAGTTGAATAGGTCCTAATCCCCACATATGATGTTCCAAAACTTGAAATGGTGTGAATTTATTGGTCCCAATTCCCCATGGCATAATGACATATATGCCTATCTTAACAATAAAACCATCCCACCTAATCTATCCTTAAACCAACAAAAAAAATCCCATTTGTTGAGCCTCATGCTTTACTCTCCTTGGTGGCACACTCTATCATAGGGGCTATGATGACACTCTGCTTATATGTCTTAACTCAGATGAAGTTGTATTAGTGATCTAAGAGGTGCATAATGGTATTTGTAGTGCTCACACCTATAGTATGAACTTAGCCATTAAATTACTTTGAACATGATATTATTGGCCCATAATAGAATTTGATGCATGTGAGTACATTAAAAAGTGTGTTACTTTCTAGAATCATGGAGACTTAATTCATGCACCATCACAAGATCTTCAACTAATCACCACACCATGACCATTTTCTACATGGGGCCTCAAATGTATTGGCAAGATAAACTCATCCTCCTCAAATAGACATAAATTCATCATTATTGCTACAAAATATTTCACCAAATGGGTTGAAGTTATCTTACTCACCTTCACCACTAGAACCCAAATCACCAAATTCATACTCCACCACATCATTTGTCATTATGGTATACCCTCTACCATCATCATAGATAACAATACGTCCTTCAAAAACCATGAAGTGCATACCCTTTGTGATAAATTCCACATCAAGCACAAGTGGTGCACTCCATATTACCCATAAGGCAATGACCAAGATGAAGTGTCAAACAAAAACCTCATCAAAATCCTTAAGAAAATTGTTAATGACATTGGTTGTGATTGGCACCTTCACCTCAACCCTTTACTATGGGTGTGTTGCACCAACATATGTACTCCCTGTTGGAACCCTAAAAAACCAACTCCCAAAATGCTACATTTAGCCCTGAAAAACCAAAAAAATCCATCAAATTTCCTAGTTTTCCTTTCATTTCAAAACCCCTCTTTTAAATCTGATCTAAGATAGTATTTTAGGGGTTTTATGCCAAAATTTTCTAAGTAAAGTCTTTCTCCTCATGTTGGTTGTCTTCCTTAGAAAAAATTGGTTCATTTGGATCCTTTATTAGAAAATCGATGAATTTGCGAACTAGCGAACTAGTTCGCTAGTTCAAAAGTTCACCAATTTACCGATATAGTGACTAGGTGGGTAATAAATGATGTCCAAGGTAGAAAACGTATGCACTCAGAGGCCTTTGTCAGTGATTTATTGAGTTAATGAACTTGAGAGTTCACCAATGACGAGATTCACTGACAAGAGGAAGGAATACAGAGCCACGACAAGTGCAAAAAGTTTATAAGGAACAATGAAGAAGAGAAAGGAAAAGCTTTGTTGAAGGAGTTGGAGGTTTGTGAACCTCCAAGCTCATTGATGGAAGGTTTGGCTGATAGAGGATTCGCTGATAGAAGACAAAAGAGGAGAAGGCCATAGTACAAGTGAGATTTTCTAAGGCAAATGAAAGGCCATATCGGGGAGTTGGTGAAGACCTGAACTTTCTAAAAGTTTAGAGTTTTCATTGTTTTTCGATGGTAAGGATTCCCTGATAAAGAAGAAAAGTGGCACAATTGGGGAAAGTTCAAGTTTCACTCACTTTGCTAATAAAGGGGCCAAGGTGGAGAAAAGTCAAAGTTCTGAAAAGAACAAAGTAGCTGATAAGGAAGGAAAAAGAAAATAGTGTAGCTCCCAAAGGCAAAGTTTGTAAAAGGTCATATTTGCCAATAAGGAAAATAGAAAGGCATAATGTGGCTAAGGAAAAATGAAGAGGGATAAAGCAAAGTGCTTGGTTAGGAAATCAACGAAAAGCCAAACTAGTCAAACAGTTTAGATTTTTGCAAGTTTGCCGATAGGGAAAATGGTTGACTAGATCAAAAGGAAGAAAGATAGAAAGAGTTTGGCATAATGAGAATTTGCTGATAAAAGAAGAAAATGGAAAAAGTGGTCATAGTTCGACAAAATAAATATTTTTTGATAAAGGCAAAAGGTCTACTAGTTCAAAAAAGGTAACTTTTGTCAACCAAGGAAGAAAGAAGGTAGAGTTCACAAAAAAGAAAAATTGCCAATCAAGGGCTGCAAAGGTATGGTTAAGCAAAGTCAAAAGTTGCGAATAAAGAAGATATGAGGTGGCAAAAGGTGAAGTTCTAAAAAGATGAAATTTATCGATAGAGGCAAATTCATCCAAGTTTGAGAAATTGAAGATTTACTGATAAGGAAAAAAGGAGGCAGAAAATGAAGATAAAGTGCCAAACAAAAAGGAAAGTTTGATGGAGATTGATTGTCATTGATGTTAAAAAGGTGTTGAGTTCTCAGTCTGATTGATGTCATCAAGATCAGTGTAGTCTGATATCTTCTTGCTTGTCTTAGGATGGATTCTCATGTTCTTGGTGTTTGGTGTTCATATTGGTTCATATTTGACCATCATGTTTATGATAGGTCCTTGAAGTTTCTAGTTTTGTTTTATGATGTTGATCATGCAAGAGTTTAAGCAATGATGATGTAGGACATTTAGATCATCCTATGTAATGGATGCTTTCAGTTTCAAGCACATAATCATCTCAAGTCATGCTCAAGGTTAAGGTTGTTGATATGTTGCTTTGGAGGAGTGATGTTGGAGGAGGTATTTGTTCATGAGTTGGTTTGGTAATGTCCAAGTCTTCATTTGTCAGTAATAATCAAGGTAATAGGTGTTTTCATGATGTTGATTACAAAGGAGAGTTATAAGTTTGATTTTTTTGTGGTTTGATGGATTTGCTTCCTACCAAGATCATATTAGTGGTGGTTGCTTCAAAAAGATAAGAAGCATGCTAGTGGAATAGTTCTTTAGATGTGTTTCACATGTTGCATCAATATTGTTGTTCTAGGAAAGAGCAAGAGAAGAAATAGTATCTTCATTCATCATATTTTATGACATGGTACTCAAAATTGGTATTGCTTAATGCCATGTTTTAGTTCATATGTCAATTGGTTGGTTATGTTGGATCTGTCTTTAGGAACTCTTCATGTTGGATCATATTGGTTGGAAATGATCATACAAGACTTGATGTCTTCATAGGTTTGTTATGATTCTTGCATAGGACTTCATTATGGGATTGCATCAATACAAGACATCAAGGAATCAGATCATGTCATCGTGTTCTCATCTTCTCATTATCAGGAGGTTGATGGAGATTGTGTAGGTGTCACAATGTTGGCTTCATGACTATCATTGATATCACTATGGTTCTTAGATTGGATTGGTGACATCATGCTATCTACATACATCAAGATTGGAAAGAGCTTACATTGTTGTTTTCCATGATCATCTTATTTCATCTTTGATTTAGTATGATAAGATTGAGGTCTAGCATTAACTCAAAGAACTGCAAGTTGATATGTAGGTTGGAGATGCTTATTACAGAGTCAAATATTTAACATTTATCAAAGGTTGTTTTTGTTTAAGTTCCATTACAAATTCCTTATTCTATCCATCCTCTATTCTTTACACTTTTCTTTTATTTCATTGTTGACCTACTATCACAAGTCATAAAATAACTCAAGTTGCAACAAAGGGGGTTGCCACCGTCGGGCAACTAGCCCCTCTTCCTAGTAGAACCGACTGCACAGGTCACTCTTCCTTTGATAGAGCGCCAAATCATGATTAATGGATCTGGTTTAAAATGTGATGAGCGTGCAAGTGAAGATCAAAGGCGTTAATTTTTAAACTTACTTTTCATGTTTATGTGTTCAATATTTGAAGTGTAAATAAACATCATCTTCTTCTAACTACAGTTTTGTAAGGCTATTTTTTAGTCTTTTTAAATGAAGTTTTTTAAGGAGATTTTAAGGTAGATTTTGTTGGGCGATTTAAAGCTTTTTTTAAGAAGATATATTTGTATTTTTTTAATATCTTTTCATGGAAGAAGAGATAAAGGAGGAAGTCTTTTTAATTTTCTTTCTAATTTTTTCATGAGGAAAGTTAGACCAAAGTTTCTAATAAGAAATATGAAGAGTTGATATATGAGATGAAGTTTATTGAAGAATTTTTTTTTAGATGCAAAGAAGATATTTTTATATACAAGATTCAATGGATTCAATGAAGGAGAATGAATTCTTGAAGGGATTAATGATATATTTTATTCTTGAAGATAGAAGAATATCAAGGGTTTTTGTAAAGGAAATTAAATATTTATTTTGAAAGAAATTTTTGAAGAGTTATATCAAGGAAATCTTTGAAGACTTTATTTGCAGAGGAATGTGAAGTGAAGATGAAATTAATATGAAGAGAAGATTAATTTAATATTATTGAAGATTTTTTATGCAGGGAAGATGAATGATGAACAGGGCAGATTGATTAAAATTGATTGAAGATTTTTGAGTTGAAATTTTTAAGAAAGGGAATATGAACAGATTGAAGGCTTCTAAAATATGAAAGTCATTTGTCTGAAGATTTGTTTGAGAGATATCATTTTATTTTTGTAAATTCTTCATGAATAGAAATGGTCATACATAGAAGTGAAATGATTTTATTTTTGCAGATGAAGATGATATTTGCAGAGGAGATAAAAGGTTTTCAAGGTAGAATATTAATAGACACATTTTGTATTGTTTCATACATATAAATTCTTATGCATCCAAATGAAAAAAAATGAGAGAGAGAAGAGAGGATGATAAGAAGTGATATGGTGAGAAACAGAGGTTTTACTCTATGTATATAATTTTTGTATTTCAGATTTTGTATGCTAGTGAGGCAATATTGTTAGTGAGACATTGTTGAAAAGACCAGTGAGGCATAATGACAAGTTGGTGAGACTTGTAAGCCAGTGATGTTCTATAATTGTGATTATTTCTATCAAGCTAGTGAGGCATTTTGAATGGTTTTTATTTCCCATGAGGGTTTTCCACTCAGGACAATATTTATGTTATGGGTTATTATTATCACTGATGTGCTTGATTCCTTATTTGCATATCATATGTTTATTTGGTCTACATTAACACATATTCATCATACATCATTGTTTGTAATGGTATTCTCTACCTATCTTGATTATAGTCAATCAAAAATTTCAAATTAATCCCTAAGTTATGATATCAATCGTTTGTGTGCCTAACATAGATTGTTTCAATAGTGTTTGATGCATTCTTGATATTGATGTGTCAGTTATTGCTGTCATGATGTTAATAGCTATATGATGCCTCATCTCTGTTTAGTAGAAGTTTTCTTTGTTTCAAAGCTTTGAAAGATTATGTCAAAGTATTTTTAAAATTTGTATACCACTGATTCACATCCCCTCTCAGTGGTATTGTACTCCAACAAGTGGTATCAGAGCATAGGTTCTTTGTTGAAGTCTAATTGGCTTGGGTAGGTCTTGAGAGTGGAGTACTATGGGTAAGTGCAAAAGAAATAGAGAAAAGAAAAATGTCAAGTCTCCTACTAATCAAAAGACACCATCTATACCAAATTTAGGTGTTGTACAATCAGTTGATGGAAATGAGTCAGGTATTAAATTAGAGAAAGATTTTTCTAAACATCCTTTCTTTGATGGCTCAGACTTCTCTATTTGGTGTATTAGAATGCAAATCTATCTATCCTCTTTAGGATATGGTGTTTAGATGTCTATTGAATTACCTAATTCTACAAATCGTAGAGAGGCTTATACAACAAAGAAGGCTATTCTGTTTGGTTTGTCTAATGAAGTTTCTTGTAAAGTTATGCACTGTAAAATAACTCAGGATGTGTGGAAGGAGTTGATAAGAATATGTCAAGGTGATGCACTTGAAGGAGAGGACAATTTGTTATCTGAGAAGAGTGACAATGATGGAAGACTTTCATATGAAGGAGATGAGACTCAATTAGATTTAGAAGAAGAAGATCACAATTAGGAGTATGATGAACAAGATTGTGAGATTGACATAGAAGGAGAACCTACATGTGCTCTGAGTGAGATCAAGAAATATAAAAAGGAGAATCACATATTAGAGTTGCAGCTACAACAGGAAAAAGAATCCAAAGACAAAGTAATTTCAGATTTTGAAAGAGTATCTTCTGATCTTGAAGAAGTAAGATTTTAGATTGTAAATTTAAGGACACAAGTTGATGATTCAGACAAATTAATTATAATCCTAAAGACTGAGATTGAAGAGGCCAAGAGAATGATAGATTTTACCAAGTCTGAAAATAAAGTAAAATCTTTTGAATGCATAAAACTTGAAGGTAAAATTGTTACCTTGAGAAAAGATATTGAATGTCTCAAGGTTATGTCAAGGAGAAGTCATGAGTTTGAGGAGAGCACCACCAAGTTATATGAGATGCTGGGAAAGCAAAAAAATATAGAGACACTACTGGACTTGGCTATGAAAAAGGACAATCTTCTAAAGTTAATGAAACTCCAAGAAGGAAAATTGATTTAAGTCATCATGTTTCTACCCCTGAAGGTAAAAAGAAGTGTGAAGCTAAGGAGAAAACCAAAGATGAGTATGTCAAAATGCACAATCAAAGAAGAAATTTTAGAAGAACTGCTCCTATAAGACAAGCATATATGTACAGGTATTACAAAGAAACTGTAAAATGCATAGAAGGTATGATCTTGCATGGAAGCATAACATAAATGCTCAAGGGATGTCAAAAATGTGTTATCAGTCATTTGATAATGATTACAATATAGTTTGTTATTTGTAAAACTCTCTTGGTCACAAAGCACATAGTTACAGAAAAGTATTACTTGGTTTGAAAAGTTGGAAAAGGAAAGAGGCTGAAAAAGTTTGGATGAAGAAAGAACCTGTGAAAGTGTGGAAATAGAAACAAAGTTGAAAGAAGACAAATTCTAAACTTGTGCATCTTGCACACGTTAAATCATTAGTTGCATAACAAATAGCATGAAGTAAGCAGGAGTTTTTAATGTCCTATCAAATGTCCCCAAAATTTTTTAGGAGGAGATCTTTTTATTCTTGAAAATATGGTGATCTTGTCTTGTTTACCATTCTATTAGATTCTTGTCTAATAATATTTGCTGAGATGCTACTCATGTCAGTCTTATGAAATGAAGTTCATGATAGTGATACAGGTGATCAGTGGTTCATGATGCAAACAAGATGTTGATAAGATGTTCAGAGGTTTAATGCACAAAGTGTTTAATGTTGTTGAGTGACTTGGTCCTATTTATATCTTGTTTATATCATAAATTTTCAATTCAAAGTGTTCTTGATATGTTTGTGAGAATGTGAGAAAACTTGATGGTGTAATTAGTTTGTTGATGTGTAGACTTGATGGGATGATTTGATTAATGATTGACAGGATCTTGAGTATACTCAAGGAGTTCTCATCAGATGTTATCATATGTTGGATGAGGAAGTTACAAATGGAAGAAGTTAATTTATAGCATATGTCTCTACATTTGGTTTTGCAAAGGCATCAATAGTGGTTTTGTATATCTATCATATTTGACATTGTGTTGCAAAAAGTGTCATGTGTAGGAACATGAGGATGATCTTAATTCTTTATCATGCCAAGAAGTGTGTGCATGAGTAGATTGGTTACTGATTGTTGATTGTCCATCTTGGTCAAAGTCTTGGCAAAGTCATTTCTAAATTAGTCATCATGTCATCATGAGTTGTGAATTGTGTGATGAGTAATCTTCATGTTGATGTTTATGGGAGATGAAGTGTTTATGATATTGTTTGTATGGAGTTCAATTTCATATGTGTCATGTCAAAATGATCATACATCATACTCTATGTTTTTGAAGATCTTGGAGATTTGTCATTTGGGTCAAAAAGTGTTGGTGATTGTGGAAGAATTATTTGTCATGAAAAGTTTGTTTTGCAACCATAAGTGATGTCATCAAGAGTTTGTCTTTGATAGAAAAGATATGTTAGTTTTCATCTTCATCTTCATATTGGTGTAGTGACATTGTGCTAAGATAGATATGCATGCTTCATTCTATCAGGACAGTGTTCTTTTGTGTAGATTTTATGATGTAACATATCTCTTTTTTATGTATACAGAATATGGTACAGTCAATGAGTAGTCTATAATAGAGGTTTGATGTTTTGTTTGATGTGTCTCATATGCTATTTCTCTTAGGTTTTGTGTTTTAGGATGTATGTTTTTAGATGACTTGTTTCTCTCAAGTTGAAGAGTTGTTTTCAAGTTCAAAGGGGAAGATAATAGGTTTATAGGAGTTTATGTCTTCAAAATCTTCATAGTGCAATGTGATTGTAAATGTTATGATTAGCTTTAACATCTTTAATGCAGTTAAATGACAGGGGGAGTATCTTATCATTTGTCATTTAATGACAAAAAGGGGGAGAGAGAGAAAATGCATCATATAGTTTTTCCATCAATGACAAAGGGGGAGATTGATTGTCATTGATGTCAAAAAGGTGTTGAGTTCTTAGTCTAATTGATGTCATTAGGATAAATGTAGTTTGATATCTTCATGCTTGTCTCAGGATGGATTCTCATGTTCTTGGTGTTTGGTGTTCATACTGGTTCATAGTTGTGTTAGTTTCAAGATAGACAACTGAGAGGGGGGTGAATCAGTTGTCCCAAAACTTTCCTTTTATTAACCACTTAAATCCTTCTTGTAATTTAGTAGAAAAAAAATAAATCAATCATGGAAACACAATGCAATAATTCAAGAGCAGAAATATATTAACACATATGACACCAAGATTTTAATGCGAAAAACCTGATTAAGGGAAAAACCATAGGGTGACTAACCCAATATTGTATTCTCTATTAAAAGAATAAAATGAACAAAATGGCACATGCAAATTAGGGCTCACTACCTGAGCACACTACTCACAAGAGGCCCACTACCTATAGGAGACACACTATCTACAGAATAATAAATATTACATACTTGAACTAAAGAATAACATCTTCACCATGCTTGAGTTAGTTCCATTTAGCCTCAACACTTCTGTTCTACCTTTCACTCTTCTCTTCTCTAACACACTCTCATCTTCACCACCACACTTTGAAATGACTTCACAACTCTTATTTATACAAGACATCGACTTTGGGATAATCATCAAAGTCAGCACAATACATACTTTATTTTATTACAGAGAAAATACACAAATACAACTTGTCTTATTACAGAAGACTTCATGTGAATCACCACATAGTCAGCCATATATATCTGGGACTTCAATCTTCTTTGAGGAACACGCCATGCTTCATAGAACACCTTCAAGATCATCCACAAGATGTGCAAACCATCCGGTCAGCCATGATTATGAAGAACTTCATCATCTGGAAGTAAATCTTCAATTACGAGCTCAATCTTCAATGCGGATCACCAACACAAAGTGTACGCAATCTAGAGACCCCACAAGCTTGCTTGAATCACCAAGAACATTCATACCACTTCTATCTACTGAAATCATCCTCATCTTCATCTAGAACCTCAAGAACACATTCTTTCATCACTATCACATTAGAATAAATGCTTATGGACCTCCAGACCACAACCCAATTGAGTTGTCAATTCACATTGGCTTCCTAAACACTCCATCAAATCCATAGAGCATGATATTACATTTTTGGATCTTGACGGACCTATTTGTGTCACTCTGTCACCTCTGAACACCTGCCAAAACTGGTTTCACTCAAGTGGCCATAACTTCTTCAAATCTTCATGTGGACCTCTCAAATCTTGATTGGATCATATTTAGACACATATCTACAAACCCTTTGATGCACATTCCATGATCTCCATATTATTTAGGATCTTCACTTCATAGAGCTTCACTATCTTCACTGTTCTTCTTTGTTTTTGATAGGACTAATTTTCTCAATATCCTCAGCACACAACTCATCCAATCCTTGACATCAATGCAACAAGAGTATGTTGACATCAATGACAATATCAGTTAGGCCCATACTTGCAACAATCTCCCCCTTTGTCATTGATGGCAACATATGATGTGAAAAACTATTTTAACCATCAAGACAAGAACTTCTCCTTACTGACTGACATAGCTCCCCCTATCAACAGCAATCATTCATATGTCTTCTCTTTCTTTACTGCTCCCCCTTTGATCAAAAACCACTTTTTTTTTCACATGTCTTCTCTTCCCCTTTGACATCAATGGCAAAGGGCACATACTTGCAGCAATCAGAATCATACAGACTGCTTCCCCTGAGCAGCAGCTTCCTATCATCAATCTGGATCACAAGATATGACTATGGATCCTCTGAACTGATGCACATTAGTGCATCTTAATTAAGAACTGGAGGGGTAAGAACCCCTAACTTCTCCTTGAGATACTCAAAAAGAGTCCTTAGGTAGAGGTTTAGTAAAGATATCTGCAATCTAATCCTTAGAGGGTACAAACTCCAATATGACTTCATTCTTGTTCACCTGCTCTCTAAAGAAATGAAACTTGATGGATATATGTTTTGTATTTGAATGCAATGTCAAATTTGTTGAAATGTTTATTGCACTTGAGTTATCACAGAAGATTGTGATAGGTTCATCATATTCCACTTTGATGTCTTTTAGCATTTGCTTCATCCACAATACTTGAGTGCAACTACCTACTACTGCAATATATTATGCTTCTACAGTGGATAGAGACATTGCCTCTTGTTTCTTGCTTAGCCAAGAAATCAATCTTCTCCCCAAAAAGAATGCACTACCATCGGTACTCTTTTGGTCATCCACATCTCCTACCCAATTTGCATCTGTATATGCATGAAGAGAGAAATCATGATCCCTAGGATACCATAAACCATATTGAATTGTTCCTTTTAGATAACTAAGAATCCTCTTGATTTCCATGACATGAGATTCTCTAGGATCAACTTGGAATTTGGCAACAAGACCACCAACATTCATAATGTCAGGTCTAGTTTGAGTAAGATACAATAGTCCTCCAATCATTGACCTGTACTTTTTCTGATCAGCCTTAGGAAAGTCATCATCTTTTCTTAGTTTACATTTGGTTGCCATGGGAGTATTCATTGGTTTTGAGTCTTCCATCCCAAATTTCTTCAACAATTCTTTCACATACTTGGTCTGAGAAATGAAAATTCCTTTCTTTGTTTGTGTGATTTGTAGACCCAAGAAGAAATTCATTTCCCCAAACATGGACATCTCAAATTCACTTTTCATTTGATTTGCAAAAGTCTTGCACATACTATCTCTTCCTCCAAAGATGATATCATCAACAAACACTTCAATAATTAAGATATTTTCATGATCAATTTTGAAGTACAAGTTATTGTTAGCAGTACCTTTTTTGAAACCAATCTTCAAAAGATGTTTATCTAGTCTTTCATATGAGGCTCTTGGGGCTTGTTTAAGTCCATATAGAGCTTTCTTCAACTTGTAGACCATATCACCTTGATCAGATAATTGAAATTCATCCAGTTGCTCAATGTATACCTCTTCTTCCAAGTCACCATTCAGGAAGGCAGACTTGACATCCATCTGATATACATTGAAATCCTTGAAGGTAGCAAATGTAAGAAATAATCTGACTGCTTCAATCCTTACCACTAGAGCAAAGGTTTCTTCAAAATTAACTCCTTCAACTTGAGAATAACCCTTGCAGACTAATCTGGCTTTATTTCTGACTACTTCACCATCTTCATTTAGTTTATTCCAGAAGACCCATTTGGTTCCAATCATATTTTTGTTTCTAGGTCTGGGAACAAGATCCTAAGTGTGTTTTTTCTGAATCTGCATCAACTCTTCCTCCATTGCTTTAGTCCAACTTTCATCATTGCATGCCTCAATTACTATTTTTAGTTTAATCTTTGAGATCATACAGTACTTTTCTAAGTCTTGAGCAATCTTTCTTCTTGTTTGAACACGTTTGCTTTTATCACCTATGATCTGATCTTTAGAATGATTCAATCTTACATACCTGGGAGTTTTGGGAACTTCTTGCACTTCTATTTCTTGGATAGGTTCATTCAAACTTGTCTCTTCTTCTTGAATTTTAGAATTCTTTGGATCAGTTTGGATCTGAATTTCAGAAGGATCTTGAACCAAAACATCATTTTGATCATCTTCTTCATATTCATAAAACCTTGAGGGTTTTTCAATGCCTTCATCAACCTTCACATTTGTACTCTACAATCTTTTTAAATCTCTTATTATAACACCGGTATGGTTTTCTTTGAGTAGAATAACCCAAGAATATTCCTTCATCACTTCCAGCATCAAATTTACCAAGGTCTTCATCTATTTTAATGTAACATTTTCTACCAAAGACTCTAAAATACTTCACAATAGGAGTGATGCCAAACCAAAGTTCATAGGGAGTCTTACCAGTATTGCTTCTGATTTGACCTCTATTAAGAGTATAGATAGTAGTGCTTACAGCTTCTCTCCAGTAGATTTGAGGAATATTTACTTCCATCATCATGGTTCAAGATGCTTAGTAGATGGTCCGGTTCTTTATCTCCACTACTCCATTCTGTTGTGGAGTCCTTGGAGCAGATAACTATCTTTTTATCCCATGTTTCTCATAGAATTCTATGAACTCTCCGAATGTGAATTCTCCACCTCTATCAGACCTGAGACATTTTATGTTTAATCCAGTTTCATTCTCCACCATAGCCTTGAATATTTTGAATTTATCAAGAGCCTCATATTTTTCTTTCAAAAAAGCCACCCACATCATCCGAGAGTGGTCATCAATTAAAAACATGAAGTATCTATCACCTTGCAAACTCCTGATTCTTTCTAGTCCACATAGATCGGTATGTACTAAGTCCAACAATCTAGTAGAAGATTGTTCCTTACTTTTGAATGTGAATTTGCTCTGCTTTCCCAATTAACATTTTTTGCACAAACTATTAGTATGTTTCACCAGTCTTGGAAGATCTCTTACGGCCTAAGTGCTGTTTATCTTGATGATATTATCAAAATTCACATGACACATTCTCCTATGCCACAACCAACTCTGATCAAGTTGAACAAATAAACAACTTTTGCCAGTACCAACCAAGTGGAAGATGTTACCTTTTGTTTAAGTATTGGATGCAATCTCAGTTCTAGAACTTTCAAAGATCCTACATTTTCCATTTTTGAATCAGAGATCATAGCCTTTGTCCACCAACTATCCAACACTAAGAAGATTGTGCTTTAGACCTTCAACATACAGTACATCACTAGTTTTGTTCTTTCCATCAAAAGAAATAGTTCCTCTACCTCTAATTTTGCTAGTAGAATTATCACCAAATTTTACAACTCTTCTTTCATATCTTTCCAAATCTATGAACTAATTTTTGTCACCAGTCATATGGTGGGAGCATCCACTGTCAACGACCCAATCATCCTTTTCTTTGACTTGGGCAGCCAGAGCTCTTTCTATCATTTTATGATTGACAGATTTAGAGGGCATTGGATCTTCTTCCTTGATGGCAATATACACCCAGTCACTTTTGGATTTATTCCCTATCTTTGATTCATCATCTATTACTCCTTCATCATCATCATCTTCATGAACATAGTAACATTTCTTTTGAAATCTTGATTTTTTTAGATTTGCCCTTGAAAATCTTTTCAGACACTTTGAGGCAAAATGACCAATCTTGTTGCAGTTGAAACATTTGAAGGGCAATTTTCCTTTATACTTACTAGATCCTCTTAGCAGTCTTTGTGCAATAAGGGCTTCAAGTTGAGCAGCTTCTGCTTCATCTTCTTCTAGATCTTTTCTTTCTTTATCATACCATGATAGTTAATTTGAGGAGTTCTCTCCTGGATCAAACTTTTGTTTGCCTTTTACAGAGGCACTAGCTTTGAATGCAGACTCAGTCTTGGGGGGTGCATCTCCAAACTCAGCCAATTCAAATGCAGCTAATTTTCCAACCAATTGATCTCTTGTGATGTGTGAAAAAGATCTGAATTCTTCAATAGTAGCAACCTTGTATTTGTAAGTAGGAGGTAGAGATCTGAGAACTTTGGCAACAATATCATCTTCATCCAAGATTCCACTAGCACACCTAATGCCACATACAAGCTCATTTACTTTTGGCATAAATGTAGTGATATTCTCATCTTCATTCATCTTCAGGTTTTCAAATTTTCCTTTTAGACTCTGTAGCTTGGCACATTTAACATATTTGTCTCCTTCATGTAGAAGTTGCAATTTTTCCCAAATCTCATATGCAGTTTTTAGATCTATAACATTTGTCAACTCTAAATTAGATAAGGCAATAAATCTTCTTTAGCCTGAAGATTATCTTTAGCATCTTTGATTTCATCTACAGTTGTCAGACCATTCTTTGGAGGAACATACTTCTTTGAAGTTATGGTCCAATATTGCATTCCCATACATTACAAGTGACATTCCATGTGGCTTTTCCAAATAGTGTAATTGGTTCCATCAAACCTCAGACTATCCTTCCTGTAGGAAGACATCTTGGATCTCCTCAAGTAGTTAAGCTCTTTTAGAGGAACTTGGCTCTAATACCAATTGTTAGTTTCAAGATAGACAACTAAGAGCAGGGGTGAATAGTTGTCCAAAAACTTTCATTTTATTAACCACTTAAATTCTTCTTGTAATTTAGTAGTAAAATAATAAATCAATCATGGAAACACAATGCAATAATTCAAGAGCAGAAACAAATTAACACATATTACACCAAGATTCTAATGTGGAAAACCTAGTTAAGGGAAAAACCACAGGGCGACTAACCCAAGATTGTATTCTCTATTAAAAGAATAAAAGGAACAAAATGGCACATTCCAATTATGGCTCATTGCCTGAGCACACTTCTCACAAGAGGCCCACTGCCTACAAGAGACACACTGTCTACAAAATAATAAATATTACATACTTGAACTAAAGAATAGCATCTTCACCATGCTTGAGTTAGTTCCCTTTAGGCTCAACACTTCTGCTCTGCCTTTCACTCTTCTCTTCTCTACCACACTCTCATCTTCACCACCACACTTTGAAATGACTTCACAACTCTTATTTATACAAGACATCGACTTTGGGATAATCATCAAAGTTGGCACAATACATACTTTATTTTATTACAAAGCAAATACACAAATACAACTTGTCTTATTACAAAAGACTTCATGCGAATCACCACACAGTCGGCCATATATATCCATGACTTCAATTTTTTTTTAGGAACACACCATGGTTCACAAAACACCTTCAAGATCATCTGCAAGATGTGCAAACCATCCAGTCAGCCATGATTATGAAGAACTTCATCATCTGGGAGTAAATCTTCAATTACAAGCTCAATCTTCAATGTGGATCACCAACATGAACTATACACAATCTAGAGACCCCCACAAGCTTGCCTAAATCACCAAGAACATTCATACATCTTCTATCTACTAAAATCATCCTCATCTTCATCTAGAACCTCAAGAACACATTCTGTCATCACTGTCACATTAGAATAAATGCTTGCAGACCTCCAGACCATGACCCAATTGAGTTGTCAATTCACATTGGCTTCCTAAACACTCCATCAAATTCATAGAGCATGTTATTGCATTTCCAGATCTTACTGGACCTATTTGTGTCACTTTGTCACCTCTGAACACCTACTAGAACCGATTTCACTCAAGTGGCCATAAATTCTTCAAATCTTCATGCGGACCTCTCAAATCTTGACTGGATCATCTTTAGACACATATCTACAAACCCTTTGATGCGCATTCCTTGATCTCCATCTTAGCTAGGATCTTCACTTCATAGAGCTTCACTGTCTTCACTATTCTTGTCTATTTATGACAGGACTAATTTTCTCAATATCCTTAGCACACAGCTCATCCAATCCTTGACATCAATGCAACATGAGTATGTTGACATCAATGACAACACTGGTTAGGCCCATACTTGTGACAATTTGACCATCATATTTATGACAAGTCCTTGGAGTTTCTAATTTTGTTTTATGATGATGCATGACATCTAGATCATCCTATGTAATGGATGCTTTCAATTTCAAGCACAGAATAATCTCAAGTCATGCTCAAGGTTAAGGTTGTTGATATGTTTCTTTGGAGGAGTGATGTTGGAGGAGGTAGTTGTTCATGAGTTGGTTTGGTAATGTCCAAGTCTTCATCTGTCAGTGATAATCAAGGTAACAGGTGTTTTCAAGATGTTGATTACAAAGGAGAGTTATAAGTTTGATTTGTTTGTGGTTTGACAGATTTGCTTCATACTAGCATCATATTAGTGGTGGTTGCTTCCAAAAGATAAGAAGCATGCTTGTGGAATAGTGCTTCAAATGTGCTTCACATGTTGCATCAATATTGTTGTTCTAAGCAAGAGAGAGAGAAGTAATAGGATATTTATTCATCATATTTTATGACATGATGCTCAAAATTGGTATTACTTAATGCCATGTTTCAGTTCATATGTCAATTGGTTGGTTATGTTGGATCTATCTTCAAAAACTCTTCATGTTGGATCATATTGGTTGGAAATGATCATACAAGACTTGATGTCTTCATAGGTTATGATTCTTGCAGAGGACTTCATTATGGGATTACATAAATACAAGACATAAAGGAATTAGATCATGTCATCATCTTCTCATCTTGTCATCATCAGGAGGCTGATGGAGACTATGTAGGTGTCATAGTGTTAGCTTCACGACTATCATTGATATTAGTATGGTTCTTAGATTGGATTGGTGCCATCATGCTATCTAGATACATCAAGATTGGAAAGAGATTACATTGTTGTTTTTCATGATTATCTTATTTCATCTTTGATTTAGTATGATAAGATTGAGGTCTAGCATTCACTCAAAGAATTGTAAGTTGATCTGCAGGTTGGAGATGCTTATTGCAAAGTCAAAGATTTAACATTTATCAAAGGTTGTTTATGTTTAAGTGCCATTACAAAATTCTTTATTCTGCCCATCCTCTATTCTTTGTACTTTTCTTTTATTTCATTGTTGACCTGCTATCACAAGTCATAAAATAACTTAAGTTGCAATAAAGGGGGTCACCACCATCAGGCAACTGACCCCTCTTCCTAGTAGAATCGACTACACTGGTCACTCTTCCTTTGATCAAGTGCCAAATCATGATCAATGGGTATGGTTTAAAACGTGATGAGCATGCAATTGATCATCAAAGGCACTAATTTAAACTTGCTTTTCTTATTTATGTGTTCAACATTTGAAGTGCAAATGAACGTCATCTTCTTCTAACTGCAGTTTTGTAAGGCTATTTTTTAGTCTTTTTAAGTGGAGATTTTTAAGGAGATTTCAAGGCAGATTTTGTTGGACAATTTAAAGCTTATGTTAAGAAGATTTATTTCTATTTTTTAATATCTTTTCATGGTAGAAGAGATAAACGAGGAAGTCTTTTTTATTTTCTTTCTAATTTTTTCATTAGGAAAGTGAGTCTAAAGTTTCTAATAAGAAATATGAAGAGTTCATATATGAGATGAAGTATATTGAAGATTTTTTTTTTGGATGCAGAGAAGATATTTTTATATGTAGGATTCAATGGATTCAATGAAGGAGAATGAATTCTTGAAGGGATTAATGATATATTTTATTCTTGAAGATAGAAGAATATCAAGGGTTTTTGTAAAGGAAATTAAATATTTATTTTGAAAGAAATTTTTGAAGAGTTATATCAAGGAAATCTTTGAAGACTTTATTTGCAGAGGAATGTGAAGTGAAGATGTAATTAATATGAAGAGAAGATTAATTTTATATTATTGAAGATTTTTTATGCAGGGAAGATGAATGATGAACATGGAAGATTGATTAAAATTGATTCAAGATTTTTGAGTTGAAATTTTTATGAAAGGGAATATGAATAGATTGAAGGCTTCTAAATATGAAAGTCATTTGCGTGAAGACTTGTTTGAGAGATATGATTTTATTTTTGCAAATTCTTCATGAATGAAAATGGTCATACATAGAAGTGAAATGATTTTATTTTTGCAGATGAAGATGATATTTGTAGAGAAGCCAAATGGTTTTCAAGGTAGAATATTAACAGACACATTTTGTATTGTTTCATACATATAAATTCTTATGCATCCAAATGAAAAACAAAGAGAGAGAGAAGATAGGATGATAAGAAGTGATATGTTGAGAAATAGTGGTTTTACTCTATGTATATAATTTTTGTATTTGAGATTTTGTACGCCAGTGAGGCAATATTGTCAGTGAGACATTGTTGAAAAGACCAGTGAGGCATAATGGCAAGTCAGTTAGACTTCTAAGCCAGTGAGGCTCTGTAATTGTGATTATTTCTATCAAGCCAGTGAGGCATTTCAAGTGGTTTTTATTCCCCAAGAGGGTTTTCCACTCAGGACAATATTTGCATTATAGGTTGTTATTATCACTGATGTGCTTGATTCCTTATTTGCATATCATATGTTTATTTGGTCTGCATTAATACATATTCATCATACATCATTGTTTGTAATGATATTCTCTACCCATCTTGATTATGGTCAATCAAACTTTTCAAATTAATCCCTAAGTTATGCTATCAATTGTTTGTGTGTTTTACATAGATAATTTCAATAGTGTTTGATGCATTCTTGATATTGATGTGTCAGTTATTGCTGTCATGATGTTAATAGTTATATGATGCCTCATCTCTATTTAGTAGAAGTTGTCTTTGTTTCAAATCTTTGAAAGATTATCTCAAAGTATTTTTTGAAATTTGTATACCACTGATTCACCCCCTCTTAGTGGTATTGTACTCCAATAAAGTTTTTCAAAGTTTGAACAGGTGACAGTTTGCCGATAAGGTAAATATAAGAGGAAAAGGAAGGTAGTTTGTAAAAATGAAAAAAATGCCAATAAGATAAGGAAGGATACTCAATATGCAGAGGAGGATTGTGTAGTTGACATATACTCATATTTAATGATTTTACAGAGTTGTACCTTGCAAGAGGTTGAAACAGTGTAATCCTTTAATGCATGAGTACATTTGGAGGACAAGGCAAATATGTCAGATGTTGTACATCTTAGAAAGAGGATTTGAACCTTCCCTCTTTATTGTCCCTAGTATGCTAAGATTGCAAGCAATCTTCTGCTATTGAAGTTTGCAGAGTTGTCAGAGTATGGGTAGGCTTCTAAAGTGTAGATTTTTTGACATTACACTGAGCCTAAATTTAATGCAGCATAGTTGCTTGTTGACTAATTTTGTCTAACACCCAGGGGCTGCACAGTAAGAGCTAAATTGCTATATATATATATATATCAAATTTAGATGCTTTTAAGGTTAGTCATTGAGCCAATTATCTGGTCTAGGAGCACCAAAGGAGTATTCTCTAGCACCAAAACATGTTCTATCTAGTTTCTTAGTGAAGGGATGTATTCAACATAGTGTAGGAAGGTTGTGTAATGCATATATGAATATAATGGTATGTCTCCACGGGCGTTTGTAGTGATTTTGGTAAATATATAATTAAATTTGTATATTTTCCTTTGCCACATTCTTTGGTATGTGTTGATGACTACAATATACAGCCTTCTGGCCCTCCTTCTAGCGCCAGAAAACTGTTGATGACTGTTTTGATGCAATCATAACAATAAGTTAAAATTCACATAAAATGAACTGAAACTATACTTGAAAGACAAGAAGGAATCATTTGGTGATTCAACTAATCCCAAGTCTACAATGGTTCGGTTGGTCAAGTTCAGTTGGTCAATGTGAAGCTGTAATGTTCAAGGGGCCTTACGTAGTTTAGGTTTATTTTGTGGTTTACTGGACTAAGAATATGCAAAGAGGTCATAGATTTCAACAAGTATTCTGTTCATTTGCATAAGAGTGATACTGGGCTGTAGGTTTCAGATGGTTTTCTTGGATTTTTGCAGCTTTCTTCTTTATCTGTTTATGAAAACTGTCTACTTATAGCTCTGTTATGCATGCTTCTTCAAATTTGAGACAATTTCCTTTGGATTTATACGTTTTCAGCTAAATATTTCAGATGGGTTGGGAAAAGTTAGAAAGATCTACTCTATACCTCACTTAATCTATAGAAGGATCTAAGTGTTTCTGTTATGCACTATGTAAATACCACAGTAGTTTGATCAAATCCACAGTAAAAACCCTAAATGTAAGTCCTGAGCATTTTCACAAACATACATTTAAAATTGCAAGCTCTCAAAGAAGATATTTCAAAACACAAAGAAGAGCAGGAGAACACTCAGAAGATAGATGCAGAACTCCAGATTCTATTGTATTAGAAACGAATAGCCATACATGATTTACAATGTAAGAATGACTCTTAGTTTCATTGATCATACTACAGAGAACTTACAAGCTTTACAGATACAGTAAGGCAGCCAGACATTCCACGCGCACCTTACTGCAGACAAACAGGCGACCTCCTTCTTCTACTTCTAAACTATGCTAAGCTATCATGCTGTGTTTTCCTAGAATCTCTGTTGTAGGCCCTAAAAATCCCTGTTGTGTAGCCCCTGTTGTAAAGTATTACAGTGTAGAGAGGCACAATATAAAGACATTCTGATTGTCCTCACTACAGCAAAAAACCTAACTGAACCCCTGGTTCAAACCCCTAGTTACAGCAATAAATGCAGGTGAACCAGTTCTCAAAAATATCTCAGAGTAGTGGTCAAATCTGGGTGAAATATTGCCCCTTCTAAGAAGTTCCGGCAGCTGGGTAATAACTTCTGTTTGTCTTTTGTGATAATACCCTCAGCTGCAACCTTCTTCTTTACTTGAATGGCCTTGACCTTTTGCATTTCATCTTTATCTTCTTGCTCCTGAGATCAGATCTTCTGCCTCCATGAGGTCACTGCGCTGACTTTCCAGCTGCTTCCTCAACTGCAAGCCTGCAAGACAAGACAAGCAATAAGTTTCACATTTATCATAAAAATAGCATGAAATTAAAATAACCGTTTAAACCCAGGTGACTGCGCAAGATGGAGAAAATCGGATCCAGAATTCCTCTCAAAACGCGTCAAAAAAATGCGTTCAGACTGCTCAAGATTCACGGGTCAACCATCGCTGACCGAAAAATGCCAGAGGCGCCAAAAAAAATGCTTTAAAATTCCACCGCCTCATTTCCCGCCCATCGGCATGACTATCCCTGTCGGTGCGTCAAAAAAAACATGTTAGCCGACATACTTCATCATCATGATACTTCACCTCTGCATATTGGAGGAAAGAACAACATCATCATCATCATCATGTTGAAGAAGAATAGGAGGATATGAATATAATCATGCTGCCGAGGAAAGGAAGATGATGGTGACATCATCATGATATTCGGGCTTCATTGAAATGCTAAGGATGACGTCATCATCATGTTCGGTTAAGATCAGGGGGATATTTGTGATATCGGGTCACCTAAGGAGCATGATCAGGATGATGAAGTGAATATGACCCTTTCGCGGCCAAGGTAACCCTCTCGAAAGATCAGGATGATGATGATCATCATCGAATTTGGGGCTTTTGTCGAACTTGGAATAAGACGTCATCATCATATTTCGTGAACCTGATCGTGTTTTGGAAAATATCCTGTTGAAAGAAAAAAAGATGATGATGATCATCAGGATATTAGCTTCTTCATTTATCAGATCGGGATGATGTCATCATGATATTCAGAGCCTTCGTTAAACTTGAACATGACGTCATCATGATATTTCGCCAACCGGCTCATGTTTGGGAAAAATCCTGCCGAAGGGAAAATGTGATGATGATGATCATCAGGATACTTGCAAAAGGTTGTATTTCATCGGCAGGAGGACTTGGCGAAATATCGGGCATACAAACAAGATCATGATGATGTTGACGATATGCCAGGATAAAAAATGTATGATGATGATCCTCCTTATCGAGTTATCCAGATGACGTCATCATCATAATTTGTCTTCGGAGGACAAAGATGAGTTAAGGTCATCATGATATTTGCGCTAGGGTGATATTAAAAAATATGATGATGCTGTTGAGAAATGTAATATCGACCACTTCTGAATAGATAGGGTGATCATCATGATATTCGCTAACCGGAGATTAGGAGGATATGAAGATGATGATCCTCTTCGATTTATGATGATGTTGTCCCCATCACTTAGCGAATTTCAGCAAATGACCCGTGAAAGATCAAGATGATATGGAGTCGTCATCATCATAATTCGAAGTTCAGCAAATATCATGATGATGACCTTGCGATAGGATTATAACACGCGCACACAAATATGCCGAAGGTGGATTTTTCTAAGTCTGGGTGATCAGTATGATAATATAAGATCAGGTAATGTTGAATTATCATGATGATGCTTGCGATACAAAAGACCACTTCGACGGGGAACTTACCTTGACTTAAAGCCGATGTCATCATGATATTTGAACCTCAGGATATTGTCGGGAGGGGTGCGTTTCAAATATGATGATGATGTCCTCATACAGCAAAACCAGGTTTATAAAATATGACGCTCCTAAGAAAATCATGATGCTGATGATGCGCCTGAGGCCATTTGACGGGTAAAGGGAACTACCACCTAAAATTGACGTCCGGATATTGCGACTGCATGATTTTTAGCGGGTGATAGACCAAGATCATGATGATCCTGTCAACATGACTTAGGATATAAAAATATGATGATCCTCCTGCGAATATCAGGTTTGACCAAGACTTTGACCGTGCATAACTTCCACATATGGACGAATTTTCAAGTGAAGTAAAAGGCAAACCTACATGGAATTTCAAGCTCTTTTAAAATATGAGGTCATAGAAACAAAATATGAAATTTGACAAACAGACCTCATGATGATGACCTACCTCATCATATATCATGATGATGATGCACCTGACCTTCATTTTTACCAGACCGCCAGGAAGCAGAAAAAACACAAGCAGAAGCAAAAAGTAAGACATCAGCAGGGGTCCCCATTTTGCTAAGGAGCATAATGGGGCATGTTGTGAACATCACAACAACTAGCAACCAAAACAAAACAATTAAATTCAGAGTGTTCAAGGAAACTAGGTGAAATGAACTCATAACTTCCAACTATCTTTCCTGCAAATTACTATTCAGCTTGAGACTCAAAGTGTTCAATAAAGATGCATGAATTTCCATTTTCAGTTTAGTTGTGTGCATGTGATTAATTATCCTCATCTTGAAGATCAGTTGAACAAACCAGTGACTGACATTAGCCTACGTAGGTGAGGATATTCCCTCATGGCCGACCGGATAGAGCCTTGCTACCAGCAAGCGTCTATAGCCCCGGCAAGGTTATCGTTACAATTCTCCTAAGTAGAGCCCCACTGCCAGCGAGCGTCCATAGCCCCGGTAGAGTTACTTAGATGGCTTAATCTGGATTTTCAGTATAATCCACTTTATTCATTCATTTATTTATTTATTTATTTTCTAATTTTAAAAGATTTCATAAGATATAGCAATTTGTAACTTCATGATGCAAGGAGTGGGCACTTGCTGAAATTAAGCTGAGAATTGTAATGGTAGCAAGGGTGACCTCTGATTTTTCACCTAATATCTACACTGGTAGGTTCAACAAACCCAAGGATTTTAGGTGTGTCATCATGAGAAACCTGCTTCAAATTCTCAATCACATTTATTGAATACGAAACTTCAGAAGATGAACAACTCTCTACATTCATGACAGTGACAAGTTATGTGTAAATTGCAAATGGTTAACCTGAATATCCTAAATTATATACTGTTTTGAATGGTTGCTAGTTCTGCTCCTTAATACTCTACAGTAAAATAAAGATCCCTGCTGAGGAGACAACAAACAAACCAAACAAACAGGCTGTATAAACAACACAGCAAAAGAAAAAACTGTACAAACAGAAAGAAACAAAAAGAAGACAAGCTATACAAACAACCAACCTAAAAAAGAAAACAGCAAAAGAAGAACACAAAAACAAAAACAACTACCCTACCAGACTATCTACAAGCCTCTACGAGGCAATTTAGAAACCCAGGAAATAGACCCAAGAACACCCCTACTTGCATATTTCTTTAGGTTGTGCAGGAGTAACAGGGTACTAGTTATGGTCCTCATCATAGCAGATTTATCTTTGAATTCTGAAAAAAATTCTGATATTCTAGATTCATTGTGTTTATCAGAATAGCTCTTAACTAGTAACTGAGGCTGCTCATCAGGGTTATGATTAATCCATAAGCATGTCCTATCTCTTGAATTTCCATAATCAAAATAGCATTTATCATTGTTTACTAAGGAAAGGAAAGAGACAACCTGATGTGCCTTTAGCTCTGTGGAACACACTTGTTCATTGATAGCTGGCTCTTCATTTAGCTCTGCATTTTCATTGCCCACCTCTATGTCTAGTCCTTCTTCAAGTTGAAAGAAGAATGACTCTAGATGTATCATTTCTTCATCTTCATCCAGCTTTGTTTCTTCATTCTGGATGTTCAGTTTATCCTCAAATTTAGCACACCTCTCAATGTTCTCATTAGTTTCCTGCACATCAGCACTTAAGTAAGTATCTTCATCATCATCTGATATACAGAAATTAATCATTTCTAAATCACTTGAGAGTAAAGGTGGGACAACATCTTTTGATTGACAAGAGTACTCCCCTGTTTTATTTTCAACATGGCATGGGGGTGATGTCTGACTGTATACAGCAGCTCCATGATCCTCTGTATCTTCTTTTTTTAAGGATTGTTCATCAGATGACTCATATTTATCATTCAGTGAAGAGTCTAATTCTATTGACCTGCAACAATCTTGATTTTGATCATTTAATTTAAAGAAGTCAGGTGTAACACTAGGATTTACTTTCTTTTCTATGACTTCATTAGTTTCTACAGTAGGGATCTTATCAATTTTAGTGCATTTTAATTCTGCCAATGCTTGTTTACATTTCTTTGCCAAATCATGTTCGTTAAAACTTTTCAGGTCAGACCCAGAGGCTTCTTCTTGACAAATATTCCTTAGTAGTTCCATATATTTATCAAATGTATCAAGATGAACCTCACTTTTCTTTTCTTTTTCATTAAATCCTTTTTGCTTATTATCTAGAAAAGAGACAGGAGCTATGATTTCTTCTCTGCATTTTTTAGGATATTTATACTTTTCAGTAACTTTAATCACAGCCGGATCCTGACGAAAAGACAGATTTTTTTTCTTACCATCACATGATTCCTGCCAAGAGATCTTATTACCCTTTATTCTTAGCATTGGTTCCATCTTTGTATTCTCTGCACATTTAATGACCGTTGATGCTGCATCCTTCTGTCGCTCAATAATCTCCTCACTTCCCTGCCAACTTTCAGCCTTATACACATCTGAGAGAGAGATTAGTCCTTTCAAATATAAATCTAATCTTGTAAGGAAAGATAGACAATTAAGCTCACCATGCTCTATGGACTTATGTATCCTACACCTTCCAAATAAACCATAGCTATATAAATTTTTGGGATAAAGCTGGTTATTCAAAGCTTTCTGAAATGAAGGAATGTCAACTTGAAAACTGCCCCTATATGAGTCCATTAAAAATAGGACCCTCTTTCAACTTTTTAGGCCTTTGAAATTTTATGAGATCTAACATATCTCAGAATATAGCATTTAAACTCAGAAAATTAACCCTAAACCAAATCAGGCCCTCCTTCTAGCGCTAGAAAACTGTTGATGACTACAATATACAGCCTTCTGGCCCTCCTTCTAGCGCCAGAAAACTGTTGATGACTGTTTTGATGCAATCATAACAATAAGTTAAAATTCACATAAAATGAACTGAAACTATACTTGAAAGACAAGAAGGAATCATTTGGTGATTCAACTAATCCCAAGTCTATAATGGTTCGGTTGGTCAAGTTCAGTTGGTCAATGTGAAGCTGTAATGTTCAAGGGGCCTTACGTAGTTTAGGTTTATTTTGTGGTTTACTGGACTAAGAATATGCAAAGAGGTCATAGATTTCAACAAGTATTCTGTTCATTTGCATAAGAGTGATACTGGGCTGCAGGTTTCAGATGGTTTTCTTGGATTTTTGCAGCTTTCTTCTTTATCTGTTTATGAAAACTGTCTACTTATAGCTCTGTTATGCATGCTTCTTCAAATTTGAGACAATTTCCTTTGGATTTATACGTTTTCAGCTAAATATTTCAGATGGGTTGGGAAAAGTTAGAAAGATCTACTCTATACCTCACTTAATCTACAGAAGGATCTAAGTGTTTCTGTTATGCACTATGTAAATACCACAGTAGTTTGATCAAATCCATAGTAAAAACCCTAAATGTAAGTCTTGAGCATTTTCACAAACATACATTTAAAATTGCAAGCTCTCAAAGAAGATATTTCAAAACACAAAGAAGAGCAGGAGAACACTCAGAAGATAGATGCAAAACTCCAGATTCTATTGTATTAGAAATGAATAGCCATACATGATTTACAATGTAAGAATGACTCTTAGTTTCATTGATCATACTACAGAGAACTTACAAGCTTTACAGATACAGTAAGGCAGCCA
This sequence comes from Cunninghamia lanceolata, assembly GCA_027924645.1. NCBI lineage: Eukaryota > Viridiplantae > Streptophyta > Pinopsida > Cupressales > Cupressaceae > Cunninghamia > Cunninghamia lanceolata. Next base: position 597,538 of record BSBN01000244.1, read on the forward strand.
GACATTCCACGCGCACCTTACTGCAGACAAACAGGCGACCTCCTTCTTCTACTTCTAAACTATGCTAAGCTATCATGCTGTGTTTTCCTAGAATCTCTGTTGTAGGCCCTAAAAATCCCTGTTGTGTAGCCCCTGTTGTAAAGTATTACAGTGTAGAGAGGCACAATATAAAGACATTCTGATTGTCCTCACTACAGCAAAAAACCTAACTGAACCCCTGGTTCAAACCCCTAGTTACAACAATAAATGCAGGTGAACCAGTTCTCAAAAATATCTCAGAGCAGTGGTCAAATCTGGGCGAAATATTGCCCCTTCTGAGAAGTTCCAGCAGCTGGGTAATAACTTCTGTTTGTCTTTTGTGATAATACCCTCAACTGCAACCTTCTTCTTTACTTGAATGGCCTTGACCTTTTGCATTTCATCTTTATCTTCTTGCTCCTGAGATCAGATCTTCTGCCTCCATGAGGTCACTGCGCTGACTTTCCAGCTGCTTCCTCAACTGCAAGCCTGCAAGACAAGACAAGCAATAAGTTTCACATTTATCATAAAAACAGCATGAAATTAAAATAACCGTTTAAACCCAGGTGACTGCGCAAGATGGAGAAAATCAGATCCAGAAATCCTCTCAAAACGCGTCAAAAAAATGCGTTCAGACTGCTCAAGATTCACGGGTCAACCATCGCTGACCGAAAAATGCCAGAGGTGCCAAAAAAAATGCTTTAAAATTCCACCGCCTCATTTCCCGCCCATCGGCATGACTATCCCTGTCGGTGCGTCAAAAAAAACATGTTAGCCGACATACTTCATCATCATGATATTTCGCCTCTGCATATTGGAGAAAAGAACAACATCATCATCATCATCATGTTGAAGAAGAATAGGAGGATATGAATATAATCATGCTGCCGAGGAAAGGAAGATGATGGTGACGTCATCATGATATTCGGGCTTCATTGAAATGCTAAGGATGACGTCATCATCATGTTCGGTTAAGATCAGGGGGATATTTGTGATATCGGGTCACCTAAGGAGCATGATCAGGATGATGAAGTGAATATGACCCTTTCGCGGCCAAGGTAACCCTCTCAAAAGATCAGGATGATGATGATCATCATCGAATTTGGGGCTTTTGTCGAACTTGGAATAAGACGTCATCATCATATTTCGTGAACCTGATCGTGTTTTGGAAAATATCCTGTTGAAAGAAAAAAAGATGATGATGATCATCAGGATATTAGCTTCTTTGTTTATTAGATTGGGATGACGTCATCATGATATTCAGAGCCTTCGTTAAACTTGAACATGACGTCATCATGATATTTCGCCAACCGGCTCATGTTTGGGAAAAATCCTGCCGAAGGGAAAATGTGATGATGATGATCATCAGGATACTTGCAAAAGGTTGTATTTCATCGGCAGGAGGACTTGGTGAAATATCGGGCGTACAAACAAGATCATGATGATGTTGACGATATGCCAGGATAAAAAATGTATGATGATGATCCTCCTTATCGAGTTATCCAGATGACGTCATCATCATAATTTGTCTTCGGAGCATAAAGATGAGTTAAGGTCATCATGATATTTGCGCTAGGGTGATATTACAAAATATGATGATGCTGTTGAGAAATGTAATATCGACCACTTCTGAATAGATAGGGTGATCATCATGATATTCGCTAACCGGAGATCAGGAGGATATGAAGATGATGATCCTCTTCGATTTATGATGATGTTGTCCCCATCACTTAGCAAATTTCAGCAAATGACCCGTGAAAGATCAAGATGATATGGAGTCGTCATCATCATAATTCGAAGTTCAGCAAATATCATGATGATGACCTTGCGATAGGATTATAACACGCGCACGCAAATATGCCGAAGGTGGATTTTTCTAAGTCTGGGTGATCAGCATGATAATATAAGATCAGGTAATGTTGAATTATCATGATGATGCTTGCGATACAAAAGACCACTTCGACAGGGAACTTACCTTGACTTAAAGTCGATGTCATCATGATATTTGAACCTCAGGATATTGTCGGGGGGGTGCGTTTCAAATATGATGATGATGTCCTCATACAGCAAAACCAGGTTTATAAAATATGACGCTCCTAAGAAAATCATGATGCTGATGATGCGCCTGAGGCCATTTGACGGGTAAAGGGAACTACCACCTAAAATTGACGTCCGGATATTGCGACTGCATGATTTTTAGCGGGTGATAGACCAAGATCATGATGATCCTGTCAACATGACTTAGGATATAAAAATATGATGATCCTCCTGCGAATATCAGGTTTGACCAAGACTTTGACCGTGCATAACTTCCACATATGGACGAATTTTCAAGTGAAGTAAAAGGCAAACCTACATGGAATTTCAAGCTCTTTTAAAATATGAGGTCACAGAAACAAAATATGAAATTTGACAAACAGACCTCATGATGATGACCTACCTCATCATATATCATGATGATGATGCACCTGACCTTCATTTTTACCAGACCGCTAGGAAGCAGAAAAAACACAAGCAGAAGCAAAAAGCAAGACATCAGCAGGGGTCCCCATTTTGCTAAGGAGCATAATGGGGCGTGTTGTGAACATCACAACAGTATGATTGTAACAGATGTTTGGAGATGTGTGACAACATCCAAATTAATACAAGGCTTTGTATTTGTCATTTTTTTGTTGCATATGAATCATTGTAGTTCTCTTTTGGATTATTAAGTATATCCATTATATGAGGATCTATTTGTGTCATATATTTGAATATATGTCTAGTTTTGTTGATCTTATGCTATGTATTTTCTTTCCTCCTTGTATTCTGTGACTCTGTTGCCCAATGGAGTAGGCATCAGTCGATATTTGAGAGGGACCAATCACTTTTTAAAATCAAACAAATCATTCACCTATAGTTTAGGGGAAAAAACCATATTTTATGTGCATGTACATTCACAAAGTTGAATCATATATATAGGGGTTTTATGATAGCTAGTCATTTTGGACTTAGTGACAACTTTGGGGTCAACATGATGAGTTGGGTTTGGTTGTCCAGTTATTTTTAGTTGTTTGTCTAGTTTTGATATTAATACGTACTTAGGTATACCCCTTGGAATATCCCTCAAGAGTTTAAGCTAAGCTCAAAGTGCAGAGGAGTCTACCCACTCCTGTTAGTTAGCCCAAATCCCCCTCAACTTATTGATAAACTACTTCCTATCACCCTGACAACAATCCCTAGCCTAGGTGATTTAGGAATGTTTTAGAGTTTTGGATTGTAGCTATTTTAGGTTGCAATACCACCATTCGCACCACTCCATACTCCATTATCTTTGATACCAAAGCCTGATAGGTTGTCGTAAGGTCCTAACACTTTAATTAAAAATATGTCAATTATGTTGACCGAGCTGTGTTGAAAGGCTGTATACAATAGGGGATATTTTTGGACATCTCACTTAGTGCAAATTTTCCAAATTTTTGAAAAGTTTGAAAATAGAAATTAAACTAGAAAGCATGAAATTGTTTAAGCTAGAAAGCATTCAAATTCCTATTCTAGAAAGCATGTAAACTATCTAAGAATCAACACTTGCGGTTTAGCTATGAAATTAAAACAAAGGAAACTAACTACTAATTGAAAGTACACCTAACATCTTTTAATCAATAGCCAACAATGGTTTTATGACCAGAGTGGATTCTTCAAAAATTTCAAGTAAATAAAATTTAGAGATCATTAACTTAAAACCACAACCTATAGGAACACACAATAGAGCTAGACACAAAGTAACATTTATCCAAACTTAACATGCACAGAAAATAAATAACAACATTAATGATAAAAATACTTATCTACTCTATGATCCCTCAAGTGGCTAACTCTTGGGCGATCCCACTATCAGTTCAAATCACATGTGATACTTTAGCAGATTCAAATTAAATCCCATTCACAATACTTCCATTACTTAGAATCAGATTACTCCAAACAAATTACTCAGAACAATATTGGCGATATTCATTCATTCATGTCATAAAAGTGTAACGGTATAGAGAACATAACTAAACAATATTTATAATATATCATAACACCATATCCTTGTTTTGAGCAACTCCATATATACTGCACTACTACAAAATCCTAATTTGTAGATGGCGGGTAAATGCCATTGAAAAAGTCTTAAACAAAATTACAACTAACTAGTGTTCATGACATAAAACATAGTAAAGGCTCTGAGTGGAGCTGTAAAGTCTCAAATATTGTTAACAGAAAATAATAGAATCCTTTAAAAGAAGTCTTTCACTATGCACGCCTAAATTTTTGGTGCCCCAACTTCCGGTCCTTTGACTTCAATCGCTTGAAGTCCACTCCTTTCATAGGCCATGCATAAGTCTTGCACAATTACTCAAAGTCTATACCATTGTATCAACACTAGTAGCTAATTCTAATCAATTGAGAAATAAAGATTTATACACCATTTTATTAAAAGTAGACAATTATTGCTTCTAAAAATAAACAAATTGGCATGGTTGGGGTGGTTGGCAAGAACAAAAAGGGGTATTTAGCTCATCATAAGAATGAGGTTGTTTATACCTCATCAAAGTCATCTTGCCAATAGAGGTCAAGCTATCATCCTTGCACATTTATTTGCACAATCTCATCACTAATGAAGAATAATAAGTGGCATGGCTACATGAGCTTGAACTCCTAGATGAAATTTGGCTCAATGCGTTGAATCACATCAAAGAATACTAGAATCCATTGCACCATAATTATAACAAGTGTATCTGTGAGAGAGAATTTGAAGTTGGTGATCTTGTAATCAAGTCCCCCTTCTTGTAATCACCTTTTAACCAATCATCTTCCCATACCCCCAATCCCTCAATCTCCTGATCCCTTTTTGCTCAAGTCTCATCATCTCCTCTTATCACATTCCCTCCATCCCCTTTCATTATCCCCACTCTACACTTTCATAAGTACCATCTCCCCTCCTTGTTTCATTGGGAATGCTGAACCAACATCCTCCAACCACCCACTCCCCCACATTAATTCATTTCATTTCACTTTACTTCATCCCCTATCTTCCACATGCGCCTTGATTTTACTCTAGATTGGGGGTATCCCCTTGTTGACTCACACTTGGAAAGGGTTCTTGGACAAATACCCCTCTCGTGGCATGACCCTAAGTCTACCACCACATGGTTGAACATCCCATCCCTTTCACACTCACATGCCTTCCAACTATTTGTACAACTTAACCCTCTTCCCAACCCCCTACATCATTTCCATCTTCATACATCATAATCATGGCTTCCCTCCTCATTGGTGAAAAAGTGATTGTGTTCTTCCTCCTATCTACTCCTTAGTTGGGAACCACCATATCCATCCTCTCCAAGCCCTACTATATCCCTTCGAATTCATCGTTAACCTAGATCATACCTTTCCTCAAACCCCCTTGGCTTCAACATTGTACCATTGGATTATCCACCTTTTTGTGTGTTTTCTTTCTTGAGGTTGTTGATTTGTTTTTATGTCTTTATGTTTTATGGACATCATCCCATCTACATACTCCACCAAGGCCACTAGGGTCTACCATACCATGTTGTGTCTTAAGGACATGTTTTTAGGATATCTTTGTTTCATGTTTTTTTTTCTTTTCATTGGCTTGTTTACATCAAGGTTTATCATTTACCCTTCACTTATTTTTCTTATTTTCGATGTAGTCCTTTTATGTATAAACACCACGTCACCTTGATCCTTATATCTCAGCTCATCTTGTTTTATGTCATAGCAATGAGTTTACTTAGCACATTTCAAATCTCCTCAATGATTCCTTGCATATAATTGCAATCACCAATATCCCTTCCCATCATACCTCATAAACACATCAAATTCTCTTCAATCATTACCCTTCACTCCATCCTAAAATCAACATGCTAGTACTTAGGGTATAATTAATCACTTCTCATCATTCCCACCTTCTTATATATGTGCCTTTTCACCATCTCTTTATCACTACCATTCATCCATTCATCTAGCCTCCCCACTACCTATCTAGATTCTCATCATCACTAATTCCATCCATCATTTGCAACTAACCCTCTTAACGTCCAGCTTTTTATTCATCCTTAAAATATTTACTAGCTATTTATTTCATCCATTTTGAGAGTACATCCATGTTCTTCAAACCTACCTATCCTCTAGAGGGGGGATCCCTCCACCTAATCATCCAAATCAAGATTGACATTTTTAATCAAAACTCCCTCCAAGCATTGAAATATCATGACCAATCTTAATCATCCAATCCTTTCAATCAATCCAATCAATCAAGTCTAAATTGCCAATCAATTTTAAAATCATCAAAACACATAGGGCATATTATTACCAATTTCATCCAATAAGTGCCTATATTTACTTTCTTTCAAATGACATTACTCACAAAGCCATTTCAAAGAGGGGCAAAATGTAGACACCCAAAATTGACCACATCCTAAATCACACATCTAACATCGCTTTCGATACCATCACAATCCCATCCTAACCACATATATCTTAATACTAAGTAGTTAAATAAATTATATTTATTTAATTAATTATGATTATCCTTTTAACATTCCCTCCATCAATAAATTAATTAAATAAATCATATTTATATAATTAAAATTAATTTCCCACATCCCTCTACATTAATTAATTAAAGAATGAAAAGTAATTAATTAAATAATTTTATTATTTAATTAATTAGTCTAAAAATCTTAAATCATATTCCAATACCTTATCTATCCTAATTAAATTCTATTCTTATCCCTTATCTCCAAATTAATGAATTAAAAATTCAACTAGTCACATGACCAACTAAAGCTAGATTCATTGAACCTAGACACTCTCACGAAAGTCAAACTAACTTTATATCTCCAACATTTATTCACATATGACATTTTTTTATCCTAGCCATTCAAATTAAAGATAAGCCCTAGAAGTTTTCATTTTTTTCCTAGTTTTTCTCATTTAATCCTAGCCATCCATCCATACATCCATCTTTAATCTCAACCATTCATCCTTATAGAATTCCTTAGAAGCTTCCATCCTTGGCCTAATTTTTGTCATTTAATCCCTACCATCCATCAATCTTTAATCTCAACCATTCATCCTTATAGAACCCCATAGAAGCATCTAATCTTGCCTTAATTTGTCTCATTCAATCCTAGAGCCATCCAATCCAAATGAATCCTAACCCTCCATTCCTCTACCTTAGATCTATAAATTTGGGCTTTCCTCTCATCCAAGGTATCAAGAACAATCTATAGGTGCATGCTGCCATACTAATGAGTCCACTAGAACAATTCACCATGGTAGTCATTATCAACACTTTATCATTTGGAGCCATCATTCACATCCAAGGAAAGGTATTGAGTTTTGTTTGATTTTGCATCACTATAGTTTCCTTTTCTTTCATGCTCCAATCTGACGTAGAGGCAGCCTATTAACTTAGCTTTGCATTCTTAGCCTACTATCACAATCATGTTCTCCATTCTCTTTAATATTAAAGTACAATGTAAGCACTAAATATAACTATTTCAGCTAGAAATTATTATTTATTTCTAGTGATTTGTTAGTGTTTATAATAAAAAACCCTAAATAGCTATAGACCTAAATATGAAGCTCAAACGTCATGTAAGTATAATAAATATTTGCTTTTGTGGGTGCAGGTCTCCATTGGGTAGTCAAAGCAGATCAGAAGTGAAGGGAAACATTGAAAAAGACTCTCTGTTCTCTCATTTTTATTCATTGCCATCGTTAGAACTCCATTTCTTTGGCTGTTTTTCAAAAATTATTCCACTCTGTGTGTGTAAGAATAGAGTCAGGATGGATCCAAAGAAAATAAGTGATCCTTCCAATGACAGGAACATAGCCATGATAAATGATGAAGACAATATTGAGCAAGGGAAAGACAAGGGAAGGAGGGAAAGAAGCGAGGAAGATAGAGTTGAAACATCCAAGAGAACAGAGAAGGATACAGTTGATTTCAATGATGAAGACAATACTGATCAAGGAAAAGACAAGGGAAAGAGGGAAAGAAGTGAGGAAGATAGAGTTGAAACATCTAAGAGAACAGAGAAGGATACAGTCGATTTGAATGAAATTCCTCAGAAGCCACCAAAAAAATAGACCAAAAAAAAGAAAAAACTCTCAGAGACAAGGAATGAAACCTCAAAAGCCATAGTTGTTTTTGGGTCAACTATTAATGAGTCTAGTAGCAGGGTTCAGTACATGGAATGTCAGAAGAATCACACCCTTTAGCCAAGATAATGAAATCATATGTCAGGCCTATAGCTGTCACCATAGTTTCCATAGAAGGGTAGAGTAATATTAGGTCTTACGGAAGGCCAATAAAAGCTTAACAGTTGGTACCTTGTTGTTATTTGAGGCATTCAAATAACAAAATTGTCTTTTGCAAATGTTATTCTGAGCCTGTAAGGGCTATTATTGTGGTTAGCATGTATGTTAAAATATCTATTATATAGAATCATCTATACAAAAATTTTAGAACTTTTAATAAACTGTTTTGCATGGAAAATTGAGCTTTAACATTTTAAAAGTGTTTTAAATGAGTTATTCTTAAACATCATCCACTTCAATAGTCAAAGATTAATTTTGGCCAATAAAAATAAAATAAGTATTTACCACTTTTTGTTGTGAATGAGATGTAAAATTGCTATTGACTGTTTAAGCATTGAAGTGGATGATGTTTAAGTGGAGTGTTTTAAATGAGATTTTATGTAGAAAAAAATTAAACAATTTGTATATAGTGATTAATTTGTGAATTGCTTATGAGGGAGTGGTTGCTCACATAAGCAACCAAAGGGATAACCACAACATAATAGTTATTTATATTAGATATTTTTTAAAAGGGTGAAGAATAATAAGAATACTAATTACAAAAATATAGAACATTAACATTATAAAATATTACATATTTAAAAAAAATATACATTCAAGATATTATGTTTACATTAAATCATTTAAATAACCCTTAAATATTTTTTCAAAAAAACTAGTGATATTGAAAAACATTTAAACTATCTTTTGGGTTCTCATTATATCCAAATACCCTTCGTAATATTAATAATATATTTGTGAGATAATTCATTTTGTATATCACAAAACGTGGTTGGAAATATTGATGAATTTTTTATATTTTACATAATATTTTTTTGGTAAAAGTTTAAATAATTTATGCTTTGCAATTCATAGTGTAAATACAACAATCTAGGACTTTTGATCCATCAAGATTGTGAATACAAATATTATATATAAAGAATTTTTATATGCATAGTCTAAGATATAATCTGATGAATGGATCAATATATGCAATCATTTAATTAATTTTTAGTAAATACAATTTTTTAGGAATAGGTGTTGTAAACATTGCAATTCCTAATGTTGTTGCAATTACTAAATATTTGTCAAATATTGTAAATGTTGGACTCACATGGAAAAGCAAATGACACATATGGAGAGAATTTTGAAATTCTCTTGTTGGCATTCTCTACCATGTATCATTTGTCTTATGATAGGTGTAAGAAATCATTGAAGAAGATGGTTGCAAGTTGGACTATAACTAACATATTTGACTCACTATTTTTAGTCATTTGTATGAGGTGTGTAAGAGGAATGATGACACCCACATCGAGCAATTGGAAGTTACACTTGACCCCTTTGGTCAAAAAATATGAAATTAAAAACTTTATTTTTTTAAATCTGTCACCAACAAAGGCCAAAGTATGACAATTTTTTGTTTAAAAAAAAAACCATCAAAAACCCTTTTTTTAATTGAATTTGGTTAAAAAATGTCTATTATTTTTAAGATTAAAGTTGTGGACAATTTCAAGATAAACTAGGCAAGTGATTTTATAATTTTTTTGGAAAGGTTTGAGATTCACACTTGGCTAAGTCTATGGTAATCCCAAGGTATTTTTTAAAATGGAATGGAAAATTTTGAGCTTAAAATGTTAGCACTTTTTCCATCCAAATCTAAGTCTAAATCCAATATTAGTAGATTTCCATCCATCATGTATTTTTGTCATTATCATTTCTTGGCCCATTATGATCTTGCTCTTGTCCATTATTTTCCAAGGTATATCTTATATTAATGATAATTATTCTACTTACATTTTTTTAGATATATATGTACCTCAATTGATTCTCCCTAAAGTTAATGTGGACTTATGCTTAGTTTTATTTTATTTGTTATAATATCTTGTTTATTATAGCTTGCTTGATATGTGGGATAATAAGATATTATTAACCCTTACTCAAATGGGAGATTTATGTAGTTGATCTTGTGTTTTTAGGCATATAAAATGACAAACACATATAGAATGGAGATCAATAATTTCAATGACACTAACTTTAATCTTTAGAAATGTTAGTAAATGTAGAGTATATTACTCTACATTTTGTTTTTAGCAGTGCGCCCGCGAGTTTCAGTTTATGTATCTATAAATGTTTCTGAGAATGGCCATGAGGGTTTACAAGGGTTTCATTTTACTATTACTGTGGGTTTCTTTTCTTGCCAGTGCCACAGAGTTTGACAAGTGTTGAGTTACGGTTTAAGCCATTTTTGTTTCTAGGTTACAACTTTTGCAGCAGATTGTGCCACGTGGATTAAATGTCTCTAATACCTTCTAAGTTGCAAACTTGCGAAAGATGCCGCATGTCACCTGCAGAGACACAGTTATAAAGTTTCAATGTGCCTGTGGAAGAAGCCATGTGTATTTTGTGATAGCCACGGAGCTTACCAAGTGTCAGCTTCTGCGTGTCTATTTATATATCCTTCGATACAAAGTAAAGATGGAGGTGGGTCCTGGTGTAAAATCTTAAGAGCAATGAAATGTGCCATGTGGTGGATGCAGCGCCTAAGTAAGAGCTTCCTAGCTTTTCCTCCAATGATAATAAATGTTTCTCAAATAATACGGAGCTCGACATGTGTCAACCTTCGTTTGACTTTCAAGGAGTATATTATAATGTTTCAAGTGTAGCGGAAGCTACCACATATCAGTTAGTTACTCCCGTGGAAGCTACCACCTGTCCCTTTTGAGAGTTACTAAGAGAAGGGTTGTGGGTCCCATTTTTGATATGTTTTAAAAGTTTCTAGTTGCTGTGGATCATGACAGATGTCATCTGCGAAATCCTCCTGAATACAAAGACATAGATAAGTAAAGTGGCACGGATAAAGACATGTATTATTTCTAGTTGCTGTGGAAGCCACCAAGTGTCAGTTTCCTGTTTCGTTCTAAGGAACGAGGGAGTTTCAAACTTTGATGTGGATGCTACCATCTATCACAAGGTTTTATTGTTTCTGAAGAATGTGGAGGCTGCCAAGTCTCTTTTCTGTATAAGAGGATGTATGCCACATCTATTTTGTAACAGCTAATGAGCTTGCAAAAAGACTAACAGTTAAAGATCCAAAAGATATTTACTGTCAGACACTTCCAGTTACCTCCAATTCGGTTGGGCCGTTGGGATTCGACTGTTGCAAAAAATCTAAGAGTTGATCACATGCTATAAATATGTAACATTTGTAATGAGAAAAGAGTTTAGTTCAGAGTTAGAAATCTAGATTCATTCAGGAGATAGTTTTGCTACTGATATTTTCTGTCAGAGATTTAAGAAGAAAAGTTTGAGACGTTTGCTATGACCAGTGAATATCATTTGCCTTTATTTTGTTACTTTTGATTTGGAAGGTTAATGTAACTTTGCATGTATCTGTGCCTCTTATGTTGCTAGAAAATTAATGAGAAAGACAAAGTTCTATGCCTTGGTTGATATTTTCTGTCATTGCAAATTGTCTCATTGTGAGCCTTTGATTCTATTCATTTTATTTGTTTATGTTAATCATGCAGTATCTACTCTTTAATGTGACTGAATCTTGAGGGTAGCTTCACTGTACTTAGTTGAGAGAAATATTTTATTTCAGGTGCATCGCCATAGATAGATTTGCTTTCATTGTATCTGTAATCTTGTTTACTTCCTACCCTTTTCCCCAAACCCATTTAAGAAAGAGAAGAGCCAGCTTCTTTAAAATCTAGAGGTTGTTTTAGGTCGTAAGTCCCACATTCTTGAAACTTCCCATGTTGGTGTTGAAACCTGCACAATTTTATACATCAACAATTTTTGGCACGCTCGGTGGGACCATTCTTGAAGTTTCTGTCAAGATTGTATGAGCCAGAGAGCCACAGGAAGCCAGAGCTATGGACCTATAACAAGAGCTCAATCTGCTACTAATCTAGGCATTCTTTTGCCACCACTGGTAGCTAATCCAAGGAGAAGAGTATATCAATTTGCAGCAACACCAAGGGCAAATATGGGAGCACCTATAGCCCCAAGGAATTATGCAAATTGGAACACTGGCAGTCCTCTGATTCTCCCAATACCACCAGCCACTTGGGATGCTATTCCAGCTAATGCTCTAAAGGCTTTACCTAAGTTCAGTGGGGAAGATTTTAAGACACCTGATGTATCTGATGTCTGTGTAGTGGATGTAATCACCCAACAGAATGTGGCCATAAGACTATTGGCAGCTTCTTTCAAAGGGAAGGCTCTTGACCTGTATAGATCTTTAACCCCAAACACTATATCCACATGGGATCAACTTGACCAGTGATGCTTTCTTTGAAAGATTTAAAGAAAAGGGTGATAAATCTTCTTTGCTGCAACAATTGATCACTATCAAAAGGGCACCACAAGAAGCTATGACTGATTTTAATTCAAGATTTCAAAAGAATGTATCTAATGTCTGTGCAGTGGATGTAATCACCTTGCAAGATGTATCTGATGTCTGTGTAGTAGATGTAATCACCCAACGGAATGTGGCTATAAGACTGTTGGCAGCTTCTTTCAAAGGGAAGGCTCTTAACCAGTATAGATCTTTAACCCCAAACACTATATCCACATGGGATCAACTTAACCAGTGATGCTTTCTTTGAAAGATTTAAAGAAAAGGGTGATAAATCTTCTTTGCTGCAACAATTGATCACTATCAAAAGGGCACCACAAGAAGCTATGACCATTTTTAATTCAAGATTTCAAGAGACTGGGGAGAGGATTCCTGCTACAGCAAGACCATTACCAGGTATGGCCATTGTGTTTTATCTTAAAGCTCTAAACTCAGATATATCAGTGATGATTCGGTCTCTTGGAGGTCAGACACTACCAGAAGCTTATGAGTTGGTAGTCAAAGCTAAAAATAACTTAATAGATGCTGGAAAGTTGCCCCCAAGGCCTCCTATGCCAATGTTCCCAGAAATTACCTTACCATTGCCTCAAGAAGCTCCTAATCCTACAACCCCACCTGTGTCTATGTATTCTTTTCATTAGCAACTTGCTAAAGTAACTGCCCCTATTCAATCATCTGAAATGGATGATGTCAAGAACATCTTAAGAACCTTCTCAAATGAGATAATTAACCTAAAGAGGCAATATAATCCTTATCCAAAACCCCCTTATCAAGGTTACCAAGGAAATAGGCCTCCCTTTCAGCCAAATCAATATCAAGGCCCTCAGAGGCAAGCTAATCCTCAGCCATCAAACCAATTAGTCATAGTCCCTACACCTTTACAAACTATTTCCCCTAATCCCAACAGGGAAATTGTTCCAAGGAAAAATAATTTTGCAGATGGTACAAATGCTTGGTGTTTTCCTTGCAATAATGCCCATATGCCTAGAGACTGACCTAGAGGAAATTTACAGCAAAAGATAGCATAACAGAGAGGATTAGGACAATTTGCAACTTCTAACACTCCACAATATTAGTCTCCTAGTTTACAAAATGCAGTCTTGGTGGCCCAGATGCAAGGAATGTCCTTACAATAGGAAGAGGAAATATCCCCTGAGCATGCTTTATTTTCATGGATTGAAGATGAAGAGTTAGCGTTCTTGAATGAAACATCTATTTCCAAGAAGCCATTGGTACAATCAGATTACTATACCAGAGCAAAGAGGAGAATGATAGAACAACTTGAAGTCCCTAATAATGAGATCATGGGAGCTCCTCCATTTCAGAGTCACCAAAATATAGTTTATAGACAAGAAATTCGCCAGCCTGTGCAGAATCAAGTAGCCTCAGGACAAGCTCTAGAAAAGTTGAGGTACCTTTATTACTCAAAGGCCCAATCATTAGGACCTGTGAATGTGGTGGATCAACTAAAAAGGACTCCAACGCATGTGTCTATCTTGGACATGCTAGCTATTCCTAAGCAGAAGACACTGTTGCAAGAGGCTCTGCAAGGCCAAGAAGTTCCTAAACACATTGGTACTAAAAGAGGATCTGCTGATAAAGAAAAACTGTAGCTCAAAGATACTGTACCTCTATAGATAGCAGCCCTATTGAATAATACATCTGAGGTAGGTAAATCTAAACCAGATCCCTTTTATTTAACTCTGATAGTTGGGAAGAAATTGTTGCATAATGCAATGATAGACTCTGGGGCTAGTACTACAGTAATGCCAAAGCAAATAGCAGATGCTTTGAAAATAAAATATGAGCCACTTGCAAGAGGAGTCATGCAGTTGGATGGGAAATCTGTGCAAACAATAGGGAAAATTAAACAACTCCCATTGCAATTATATACTTGCCCCAATATAATTGTGAATCAAGATGTGGTAGTCATAGATATTTCCCCTGTGTTTGGTCTATGCTTATCCAAGGATTTTACAACCAAGATAGGAGGGTACATGTCACTAGATTGGTCACACCTTATTCTAAGAACCAAATATGGGACAAAGATGAAAATACTATCTGAACCATTGTCAAAAGACCATATCACAGATGAACCAACCCCAAAATTAGAGGCAGCCCATGCTATGCTAAATAAAGAGGAAAGAATCTTTGTTGAAGAGATAGGTGACTAGACTGAACATGATCAATAGGAAGAAGAGAATAATCAGTCATTGACTATGATGCAAAGTGATCCCTATAGAAATTATGACTCTATTGGTTTAGGCACTTATGTCATATTTGAAGAAGACCAAGAGATTCCAAATGTTTTCAAGGAAGAGCCTAATCAGACTCAAGAATCTAAAAAAGACTCAGAAATCTAGACTCTAAACTTTGATGGGGCTAGAAGCAAGAATGGAGCTAGAGTAGGAGTTTTTCTTACTACCCTAAATGGTGAGAAAATCTTAAGAGCTATTCGCTTTCAATTTGCCTGTACCAATAATGATGTTGAGTATGAATCCTTGGTGCATGGACTCATGTTGGCAAAGAAAAAAGGAATAAAGAATCTGATAGTTAGAGGAGATTCAAAACTGGTGGTGAATCAAATCAGAGAAAAGGTAGTGGCCATAAATGTAAGAATGAGATCCGATAGGCATAGAATTTGGGACCTAATAGATGATTTTGAAGCTTTCAATATTGAATTAGTCCCTAGAGCCCAAAATTCTGAGGTAGATAGAATGGCACATATTGGCTCACAATTTGATCCATCAACTGATTTATTAGTCAATAATGAGTCAGTCAAAGTTATATTAAGGCAAACTATCCCAGATAATGACCAAAATTGGCATGTTTTTGAAAATGATTTTCAAATGCTTTCATTTTTACAATAGTTAGGAGAATTTTCTGATCAGTTGAAACCTAAAATTGAAGAAGCATATGGTGACCAAATTATTCAACTAAAGTCAAATAAACTCCCTAAAGGACTGATTACCTTAGAAAACTTATTTGACCCGGAAGATGTAAGTCTGGAGAAGAAGAGGTTTCAAGCAAATAAAGAAGATTATTCCAAAATCCAAGTTACTGAAGGAAGAAAATTGAAAGTTGGAAATTCTGCAACCCAGCAAGAAAGGGAAAGATTGATTGATTTATGTGAGAGATATGATAGGGTGATTTCCTAGACCTATGAAGACCTCCATGGTTATAATAGAGACATCATCCAGCACACCATAGAGCTGACTGAAGGATCTAAACCAGTCAAACAAAAGCAAAGGCTAGTAAATCCTAGAATTGAAACTCTAATGGTAGATGAATTGCAAAAGCTCTTAGAGTCAAAGATAATTTTTCCAATTAAACATTCAACTTGGGTATCAAACCTAGTGCTAGTAAGAAAAAAGAATGGTGACATAAGACTCTATGTAGATTTTAGGGATGTGAACAGAGATCTCTGAAAGATCACTATCCTCTACCCTCTATGGAACAAATTTTACAGACTGTGGCTGGATCAGAGAGATTTTCCTTGCTAGATGGTTTCTCTGGATATAATCAGATTTGGTTGGCTGATGAAGACCACCATAAGACTATATTTACTACAAAATAGGGAACATTTGCATATGCAAAGATGCCTTTTGGCCTCTCAAATGCTGGAGCTACTTTTTAGAGGGCAATGGATATAAAATTTGGAGAATTAATAAACAAAATCATCCTGATTTATCTAGATGACCTCACTATCTTCTCTAAAAATGTTGTAGATCATTTTGATCATTTAGAAGTTGTTTTTAAGAAATGTCAAGAGTTTGGAATATCCCTAAATCCAAAGAAGTGTATCTTTACAGTACCCCAGGGTAAACTGTTAGGGCATATAGTGTCAAAAGAAGGGGTCTCTATTGATCCTGAGAGAGTCACTGCCATAATGAATCTATCTTTGCCAGTCAATAAGAAAGTAGTTCAGTCTTTCTTGGGGAAGATCAACTTTGTCAGCCGGTTCATATCTAATTTTGTAGGCATAATTAGGCCTATGACACTGTTGCTAAAGAAGGACCTTGTTTTCAAATGGACAACAGAAGGGAGATAGGATTTTGAAGAGATCAAAAGAGCAATTTCAACAGCCCCAGTACTAAGAAACCTAGACTTCTCTAAGTCTTTTATCATGTATGTGTATGGAGGAGAGTTCAGTGTTGCTACTATCTTAACTTAGAAAGATGAATAGCAAGAAGGAGAGCATCCAATAGCCTTTTTCTCTAGGACTCTTAGAGAATATGAGACTAGATACAATTTTGTGGAGAAACATGCATATGCCATGGTAAAATCCCTTAAGAAATTCAGGCATAGGGTTACAGGGAATAAGATTCTCATATTAGTGGCTCATCCTAGTGTAAGGGAATATATTATGGAAGGTGAGATCACTGAGAAAAGAGCCAACTGGATAACAAAGATCCTTGAATATGATGTGGAAGTTAGACCCACTAAGTTAGTAAGAGGTAAAGGATTGTGCCAATATATGGCTCAGGATATGGAGAGGATGATGACTGAAGAAACAGAAAAAAAAAATGTATTAACAATACAAGAGGTTGATCAAGATTCCTGGGTCACAAACAGAATACAATTTATGAAACATGGGGTTTTCCCAAATCAGCTCTCCCATGACAAGAGAAGATACTATAGACAGCAAGGGGCCCATTTTTTATTAATTGAGAAAATTCTTTTTAGAAGAAATGCTAATGGTATACTTTTAAGATGTATAGAGAAAGACGAAGCCAAAAGAATACTACATGAGTTGCATCATGGAGCCTCAGGTGGACACTTTTCAGCAAGGACCACTACAATAAAAATAACTTAGGTAGGATACTTTTGGCCCACTTTATAAATAGACTGTTATCAGCTAGTTAAAGAGTGCTAGTCTTGTCAGTTTTATACAGGGAAAAGAAGAAATGCAGCAATGCCACTAAGCCCCATAATTGTGGATGGACCCTTTGCCCAATGGGGTCTTGATTTTATTGGTATGATCAATCTAGTGTCAAGTATGGGACACAAATGGATCCTAACTACCATAGATTACTTCACTAGATGGAGTGAAGCAGTACCACTCAAGGAAGCAACAGAAAAGGTAATATTAGACTTTCTGGAGGGTATTACTGCTTGTTTTGGTCTCCTCGTACCATAATATCAGACAATGCTAAGGCCTTTTTGGGAACAAAAATATCTAAGTTTGCATTAAGGTATGGAATTTATTTGAAGACTTCTTCAAATTATTACCCTCAAGGTAATGGTCTGGCAGAGTCTACTAACAAGAACCTAATTAGACTCATCAAAAGGATAGGGACTGATCATCACAGAGAGTGGTACAAACTACTTAACACAGCACTGTGGGCTGACATAATCACACCAAAACAAGTGACAAAAATGTCTCCATATGAATTAGTCTATGGTAAGCTAGCTGTAATGCCACTAAGTTTAGAGATTCTTACTCTACAATTATTGAAACAAATTGAAATTGAAGAGAATGGTCCCATGCAAGTCAGACTTGCTGAACTATTGGAAGTACAAGAGAAAAGAGAAAAAACACATGAGTCATTGATGAAATATCAGAAAATAATCAAAGACTCTTTTGACAAGAAGGCTTCAAATCCCCATTTTGAAGTTGCCTCAATAGTGTTGAAATGGGATGAAAGAGCTACTATGCCAAGTCAACATAGCACATTTGAATCAATGTGGATTGGCCCTTACAAGATTTGTTCCTGTAAGAAACAAAATTATTTTGAGCTTGAAACTATGGAAGGTGAACCTAAAGAGATTCTTGTGAATGGGATCTATCTAAAGCATTTTAATTAAGCAGTGTCTCCTATGTACTATAGTTAGTTTCTTTTATTGCTTTCCTGTTTTCCCACTTCTTTTTCTTGCTTTCCTTTTTAATAAGTGTTCTATGAACATGTGGCATCAACACAAGCCCCTTCTCTTTTTGAAAATCTCGTATTCATTTAAGGTTGTCTCCAATCCCCAAAATCCTTAAAAGTACGCACTTTCGTAGCCACTATCATAATGTTTATGACACTTAGTCCTATACTGATTTGGAAAGATGCATTAATGGTTTCTTGGCGTTAATGCCATTTATAAGGCATGATGTGTCATTAAAGCCCCATTAATAGGAGTTAAACCTTAACTATGGCTCTCATTTGCTTCTGTCTCTCTATTACGAACCACTATTGTCTACAATCCAATCCCTAGAAAGCCCTTCCTAGTTGAGTGTCTCTCCTGTTGCACAGTTTCCATCTGTTACTGTGTTAAAGCACCCACATTCTCCCCATAGACATAGACATGGTGTTCAAAGCACAGTCTTCTTAGGAGGGACTCAGGATCTATGAGTCAATTGACAGGCTTCTAAGCAGTAAATCATACGCCTTGGTGTCTACGCAGCCTAAGAGAACCTATCCAAGGACAAGGGTTCCCGAGGTAGGGTATTCTATTGACCCATAGAAGGTTAAGGACTTTGCAGAAATCTACTAGGGCTCTCCATGAAGGAGCACACCAGAGATGCATCCTGAAGGCAAAGAAAGGGGAGTCTAAAACTTTTAGAATGAGAATCTAGACTGCACAGTTGGCGCAGATTATGGTACCAAGTGTGCACTTGTGTCCTGACCTAATTGATATATGTGTAGAGCTATTTCATGCCCCCTCAAGCACCATACAACAGGTTCCCCTTATGGTGCAAATTACACCCAAAGCTATAAGAGACATGCTGGCCCTGTATCACGATCAAACGGCCACATTTTCCACTATTGTCAAAATGCAAAAGACATGGTCAAATGTCAACAACTAGCTTAGGTTTCTCAACTTAGAATTGCAATTGCCAGAGGAGAACACACAAATGCCCACATTACCAATAGGAAGGGCACAATTCAGCCAAGCTAGTCAGGAGGCACTGTCAATGATGGCTTTTATTTTTGGGATGAAGGAAGACATTACAGTCTATGATTGACAAATTGCTATCCTTTTCAGATTGAAGACTGTGGATAAGTCACAAGATTTTTGACTAGATTTTTCAGAACAAATTGCCTATTCCATGGTTGAGCAGCTTGTCAATTTTAAATCCAAAGGAGTTTTCAAGTATTCTGCTTACCTGTTTCATTTGATGTTATATTAGAATTATGGTATTTTTGCACAAAATATGCAATTGAACATGTATGACCTAGATTTTGGGAAAAATAGAACAATTCTTGTGTCTGCATGGACACCTATGCTATCTGAGGCATCAAGCCCTTATGAGTTCTGGGAACTTTTTGTTGCCCCTGCATTTTACCATTTGAGCCCTAAACCTGTAGAACATAGGTTGATGCCGAGCATTAGGGGTTTCATGACTAATTGCCCAATCCCATGTGATTATTTCTTTGGGGCCCAAAATACTATCATCAGGGTCCATGGTTTCAATGGGGAACCTATGCTGCTACCTAAAATTTTGACTCCTAGGTTAGCATTTCTAGAAGTAACCTGACAAGTATCCATGGTTGACAATGAGTATGGCACCAAGAGGAAGAAGAAGAAAATGTATGATATCCCATGGGCCAGAAAGAACATGGCCCTGGAAGTCAGAGATGCTAAACATCTGTTGCTACAAAAGTTAGCTGTCTTGGGATTCTTTATCATCAAAGACAAATGGAGATATGACCCAAACAGTTTTATAGCCTCTTGGGTTTGAAGCAACAAAGTTGGAGCTAAAATAGTACATGAGGGTCATCCCTTTTGGAAGGATAGAGGAAACCCTAAGGAAGATACCCCTGAATTGTATGTGGAATTGGCAGATTTGCCTTATGAGGGGCCCAGGCAATGGGACACCTTTTATGTTAAATAGAAGGCTTTTGACCCTAAGGTTAGAATGGGTACTGGTTTAAAGAAAGCATTGAAAAACAAAGAATGGAAGCCAGAGAAAATCAAGGCCTGTTGGAAGTATAGGCAGGAAATTTATGAGTTGACACACTCTTTTGGGAAGGTTGACATAGATGAGAGATGGGAGTCTATTTGGGATGAGTGGCATCCCTCTCCATTTTCTAGCCCTGATACAAGAAGAATTCACAAAAAGGGTGAAGAGTCTGAAGAAGAGGCTGAGTCAACTCATACAATGCAGGCAATAGGACAAGCCTCATCTACTACCCTTGTATCTTCTTGGCCCCAATCCCTTAGTACTCTGGAGTAACAAAAGGGTGTGGTGTCATCACCAACTAGAGGGACCCCATTAGTTTCAACTGTTGGAGCTTCCAGTTTTGTATTGTTGCCACCATCAGTAATGGCAAATGTGGTAGAGAAAGTAGAGTCAGAAGAATCAGGGGAGAGATCGAGGAAGCATAGAAAATTGTACTTAGAACTTGAGTCAGAGGAAGAAACAGAGCTACCACAACAACAAATACCAGTTAAATTTGTTGCTTCTCAGATAAGTGTTTCTTCTCCTTTTTCTTCTCAGTCTCTTCCTTCTACCATAGGGGTGGCAATCCCAATTGGCCAAACATTAGTATCCCCTACCACTTCTGTTGTGCCTATATCTACACTTGACCCAATTGCTAGTCCTCAGGCCATATCTTCACATGCCCCTTCATTGCCATTCTTTTCCCCCTCTGTTCCAAAATGAGCCCCTCCCCAAATTTCCTCTAGCTAACAATCATTGGCTATACCTTATGGTTTACCTCAGAGTCATCCCTTTGTTGGAGGTTTCATTGCCTCTCCTCCCACTTTCCAAACTCAGGCTGATACAATAAAGAAGGCTAGAGAAGCCAGGATGGATAAGAAAAGAAAGAAAGCAAATAAAAGCCTGGCTATGCCACAGACCCAATTCAACAATAGTTGACTGTCACACATTTGTCCCCAAATGTGGTGAAGCCAAATGAATAGATGCAGCCTCAGGACTTTGCAATGAATGCAGTAGCCATTGACATGTCCCTTTTCATACCACAAGATAGGGTTGAGCTACTCAATGAAACTACTTTTATGGTTGCAACTGACTACTTGAAAGTGTCTAGGAAGTTACAGAAGGTTGAAATTGACTTATCTTAGAAGAAGTCAAATAGTAGCATCCTTTCTACAAAGTTGAAATCTAGAGAAGATGAGATAGAGAATCTAAATAAACACTTGCAAAATAATGTTTCCTATCATATTCATCAGGCAACTCAAGCCCAAAATGCTTCTTTGGAAATGGAGTTAGCACAGGAGAAAGTTGCAGTAACGGTTCTAAAGCAAGAAAAGGCCACATTGGAGAAGAGATATCAGGATAAATTGCAACAAGCTACACAGTTTCAACAAAAGTTGCTAAGTGAGCAGAATGTTACTGTTGCAATACAGGCTCAACTCCTAGTAGAGCAACAAATGACAAAATAGCTAACACTTGAGTTAGCTAATAGGCCAAAGAATGTTGGAGTTCTAAATTTGGTCAAGGAGCTATATGTGTTAGTGTGGAAAAGAATCTCTAAGGAGATTATCCATCTTAGACCCTTATTAATGTTCCTGTTAAATGCACAACAGTTGTGTGAGAAAGTGGAAACTTCAGTTTAGGCCACTCTGTCTACTGTGTCTTTGAGAGTTTCTGACTCTCAACTATTGCTAAAGAAGTTGTTTGACACAATAGATGAAATATTGTCATCAGCAGGGATTAGTGACAAAATGATAGCTACAAAAAGGGTGAATGAAGTTCTGAGTTGCAACTCGGCTGCCACAACTTGCCAGGAGCTCCTAGATATTCTCAAGGAAGGAGTTAAAGACGTGAAGAGACACATAGAGGATTTGCTGCAGCTGGGTCTTCCATCACCATTTCCAGATAATAATATTGTACTAATGATTGATAAGATTAAGACTCTATTGTTAACAAAGCAAAATGATCAATCAATTTTTCAAGGTTTAAGTGATTCCTCATCACTACAAGAGGTGGAAGCTGTCTTGATCCCGATGGCTCAATTAGAGTTTCAACTGAAGACAGCGGTTCAATTTCTGTAGAAGTTTTCTCACAAGGACATAATAAATTTAGATTTTGCCTTTCAGGATTTATAGAGCAAGTAGGGACTCTCTGACTCTGAATGGTCTATTTATCAGACAGCTTTGCAGAATCTGTGACCCTGTATTGTATTTTAAATACAAATTTTGTCACAATTTTGGGTTCTTTTTAAGCAAGGTCAAAATCCCTACTGGTCGCCAAGAACTGTAGAGTATATTACTCTACATTTTGTTTTTAGTAGTGCACCTGTGAGTTTTAGTTTGTGTATCTATAAATGTTTCTGAGAATGGCTGTGAGGGTTTACAAGGGTTCCATTTTACTATTGCTGAACGAACTATAGAGTATATTACTCTACATTTTGTTTTCAGCAGTGCGCCCGTGAGTTTCAGTTTCTGTATCTATAAATGTTTCTGAGAATGGCCGTGAGGGTTTACAAGGGTTTCATTTTACTATTGCTGCGGGTTTCTTTTTTTGCTAGTGCTACGGAGTCTGACAAGTGTCAAGTTACAGTTTAAGCTGCTTTTGTTTCTAGGTTACAACTTTTTCAGCGGATCGTGCCATGTGGATTAAATGTCTCTAATACCTTCTAAGTTGCGAACATGTGGAAGACGCCGCATGTCACCTGTGGAGACACAGTTATAAAGTTTCAGTGTCCCTGTGGAAGAAGCTATGTGTATTTTGTGATAGCCACAGAGCTTGCCAAGTGTTAGCTTCCATGTGTCTGTTTATATATCCTTCGATGCAAAGTAAAGATGGAGGTGGGTCCCAGTGTAAAATCTTAAGAGCAACAGAATGTGCCACATGGTGGATGTGGTGCCTAAGTAAGAGCTTCCTAGCTTTTCCTCCGATGATAATAAATGTTTCTCAAATGATGTGGAGCTTGACATGTGTCAGCCTCTGTTTGAGTTTCAAGGAGTATCTTATAATGTTTCAGGTGTAGCGGAAGCTGCCACATATTAGTTAGTTACTCCCACGGAAGCTGCCATTGTCCCTTTTAAAAGTTACTAAGCGAAGGGTTGTGGGTCCCATTTTTGATATGTTTTAAAAGTTTCTAGTTGTTGTGGATCATGATAGATGTCATCTACGGAATCCTCCTGAATACAAAGACACAAATAAGTAAAGTGGCACAGATAAAGACACGTATTGTTTCTAGTTGCTATGGAAGCCACCAAGTGTCAGTTTCCTATTTCTTTCTAAGGAACAAGGGAGTTTCAAACTTTGATGCAGACATTGCCATCTGTCACAAGGTTTTTTTGTTTTTGAAGAATGCGAGGCTGCCAAGTCTCTTTTCTGTATAAGAAGATGTATGCCACATTTGTTTGGTAACAGCTAATCAGATTGTAGAAAGAGTAACAGTTAAAGATCTGAAAGATATTTTTTGTCAGACACTTCCAGTTACCTCCAGTTCGGTTGGGCCGTTGGGATTTGACTGTTGTAGAAAATCTAAGAGTTGATCTCATGCTATAAATATGTAACATTTGTAATGAGAAAAGAGTTCGGTTCAGAGTTAGAATTCTAGATTCATTCAGGAGATAGTTTTGCTACTGATATTTTCTGTCAGAGATTTAAGAAGAAAAGTTTGAGACGTTTGCTATGACCAGTGAATATCATTTGCCTTTACTTTGTTGCTTTTGATTTAGAAGATTAATGTAACTGTGCATGTATATGTGCCTCTTATGTTGCTAGAAAATTAATGAGAAAGACAAAGTTTTGTGCCTTGGTTGATATTTTCTGTGTCATTGCAAATTGTCTCGTTTTGAGCCTTTGATTCTATTCATTTTATCTATTTATGTTAATCATGCAGTATTTGCTCTTTAATGTGACTAAATCTTGAGGGTAGCTTCACTATGCTTAGTCGAGAGAAACATTTTATTTTAGGCGCATCGCCATAGATAGATTTGCTTTCATTGTATCTGTAATCTTGTTTACTTCCTACCCTTTTCCCCAAATTCATTTAAGAAAGAGAAGAGCCAACTTCTTTAAAATCTGGAGGTTGTTTTAGGTCGCAAGTCCCACATTCCTGAAACTTCCCATGTTGGTGTTGGAACCTATGCAATTTTACACATCAACAGTAAACAAATTTGTCATTACAACATTTTGTTAAATTCAAGGCAGCTTTCCTAATGGATAGAAATAAATGTTCATAATAGTTGGAGAAATTATTATTAGATTAATGATTTTCCTCTACATTTGAGAGGGAAATCTCCCTGAGATGATGGGGTTTTTGTATACTTTTAACCAAATAGTACAAAAGGAACACAAAAATGGGAAATGGAAAAAAAAGTAGAAACCCTAGATAGGCTCATACAAGACACTACATAAGATTCCTTGGGAAAAATGTAGGAAGAATAAAGGGGGGGGGGAATAAATAATGTTTAGTAGCTAGTGAAGACACAAACTCCATTTTATGCATCCAACATTTAGGGAAGAGAAAAGAATGCTTGATGGTTACACCTTCAATCTACAAGAAAAGTATGAGGAGTCAATTACACATTAGACATATGAATAATATGTAATAAACAAAGAATATGGAGACACAAATTTCTAAAATATTCTTCACATTCCTTCACATCAAAGCACAAAGTCTCTATTCCATTTCCTATCCAACCAAAAGTATAAGAAAATATGAAGAAATGATTACAAATCAAACATGCAAAAAACCTGTGATTAAAGGAGAATAATTGACATACAATTTAGGAAAATTCTTCTAATTTCTTCAAAAAATGGAGCACAAAGACTGCTTAAATTTTTGTATAGTGGCTATGTTGAAAGGAGGAGAACCTCCCATCAAGGGATCATTACAATTAGAATTAACTTGTATATAGCATGACCAAGACCTAGTGATATAGACCTTAGGGAAATTTGATTTCCTTTCAGGGGAAGTAGAGTAAGTTGGCATGTTAAATAGGTTAAGATCACTAGAGAACATACCTTGGTGTGCAATGGATACACCGAATAGTTGGTAAGTTCAATTTCTATGTCAATTACCTACACAAAAGGAAAGATGGAGGAGGAAGACCAAAAAAATGTAGGTGACCTGGGAGGTAGGGCTTGGGGTGATGTTGAAGATGACTGGCATGCAAGAGAAGAAGCAAGAGTGAAGCAACAAGCTTAGGAAAATGTCCATATCCTGCAATGAGTTTTTGAAAAAGGTAGATGGGTGGACAAATGCATAACAAGCTTCTTCCCACCCATGAAAAATACACCCAATTAGAAGTGGCAGGAGGTGCACCACAGGAATCAGAGATGGATCTCATGCAAGGAACCTCCTTAGATCCAACCAAGGAAGTAATTCTGTTAGAACCAGTGGCACCAAAAAAATTGAGGGCAAGGCAGGTTCTAGAAGGGCAAGGGCAATTACATACCCAAGCGAAGGAATGCAACTCCTAGGAATAATGGATGGTTCAGGGAAAAATACATCAAGGTAGACATGGTGGAAAGTTGGTGCCACAATGACACACCAAAATAGAGCAAGCTGCAGAGAGGCCCTTGGAAACTGAAGGAGTTAGTGGTTGACAATCCGATTGCCCTTGACACTATAAAATGTATGGTTGACAAACCTAAATTTGATAGACCTAAGATAACCCTAAGCAAAGATCAGATTGTGAATTGTGTAAACAAACTTAGGGATCAAGGGGTTATGGCCAAATGGGGAGGGGGATAGACGGAAATCAAGAGAATTCAAAATTGGTGTTGGGCAATATGGAGAAATAAACCAAAATCATAGCAATCCCTAATGCCTTCTTCCTGATTGAATTCCCCTCCAACACAATAAAGAAGGAAGCCCTAGAAGGCGGGCCTTATATCCTGGATGGGATAGGTATGCATCTGATTGAGTGGTACCCAAATTTTGACCCATGGAACCACAAAATAGGGGAGGGACCAGTCTGGGTTCGGATGTATAACCTGCTGGCAAAATATTGGGGGGAAGAAACCCTAGAAGAAATAGGGAGGGGACTAGGGACTCTTCTAGCTATTAACAAAATGACTGAAGGTAGAATCCAGGGTGTGTATGTGAGGATGTGCATAGGGCTGAAACCCCATCACCCTCTGCCGCAGAATGTGGAGATCCATGTGGATGAGAGAAAATGGACTCAAGACTTGTTAAGGGAGGATCCGATAAAACTTTGTCCAAATTGCAAATCATGGGACCACAAGGACTTGGGGTGTAAAAATAAGGCAAATGTTGACAAAGAAGGGAGATACATTTGGGAGGGCATCTAGCTAGAAATCTCTCCTGGGGAACCAAGGGGTTCTAGCTTGAATCAGAAAACCAACCCAAGAGAAGGATATAGGTCAGAAGAGGGATTGATAAAGGACATTGGGGCTGAAAAAAGGAACCTTGACTAGGAGAAAGGAACCACCTCTCCAACTCCCTCAAAAATTTGTAATAAGAAAGACTTGGGATCTGGTCATCTATGAACCCCTCAGAATGGGGCAGACTGGGATTGTGAGCTAGAGCAAGGAAAACCCTTAGGGACCTCTCCCAAGAAGAATGCCCCCCCAACCTCCCATGAGAGGAAGGAGGCCTCATTAAAAGAACCCTCCCTTGTCAGGCCTCCAGAAAATAGGGGTGAGGAACATATTGGCACTCCTCCCAGGGTAGAGGAGAGTGAGCAGGAATCTGAAGAGGAAGATGATGTGGGATTTGGCAGAAAGAGGAGATAATTTGGGATGAGAGAATGTTGGAGCAATCCTAATCATAACATCAAGAAAATAGGGAAAAGGGTGGCCAAATCCAATAGGGAAAAATTGGAGATAGTAGCTAATGCAGCTAGCCAAATGAAACTAAGATCAAGGAAGAATGTATTCCTTCCCCAGGAGCAATGAAGGTGATTATGTGGAATGTTAGGGGCATCAATGCCCCTAACAAGTGGCATTTGGTCAAATGCCAAATTGACCAAACAAATGCAGACTTAATCCTTCTACAAGAAACTAAGCTAGGCAAGGAGGAGAGTGAGAGGAGATTCAAAAACTAGAGACAATGGAAAGGAATATCCAATGAAGCTGAGGGTGCCTCTGGAGGTTTGAGCATTCTATGGAACGCCCTATCCATGGAAAGAGAATTAATAGAGGTTAGCAGAAAGTGGATAATTATGAAAGACAGACTTTTACAAAGAAATGAGAGCTTCTTCATAAATAATGTCTATGGGCCAATGACTACTCTGGAAAAGAATATAGTTTGGCAGCAGTTATCAGAGAAATTAAGGCTCTTCAAGGAGGAGAAGGGCTTTGTAGCAGGGGATTTCAATGCAACCATCAACAATGAGGAGAAGAGGGGAGGTCTATCCAAATTGACCAATGTGCAAAGAGATTTCCAATATTTCATTGATAGGAATCAGTTTCAATACATCCCCACAAAAAATGGCACCTTCACATGGATGAATAGGAGGAGAGGTTTCACTAATATAGCAAAAAGATTAGATAGATTCCTGTTAGTTGGAGATTGGGAAGCTCAGTCTAGAATAGCAGAGGCATACATAGTGCCCATGTCAGGCTCAGACCACTTCCTGGTCTAATTGACCATCCTCCCAGGACAACCCCCCAAGGGGTGCCCCTTTAAATTTGAAAATATGTGGTTGAGGGACGAGACCCTACAAGAACTAGTAGCCAACTGGTGGGAAGAAGTCAAAATTGTAAACCAATCCAAGCTTTTCATCCTGAGCAAGAAGCTTGGGTTTGTGAAGTCCAAACTCAGGGAATCGTTTGGGCCTTTAGTTTAATGTTCCTATTTAGTGGCCATGGATATTGGCAAGAACTTATTGAATCTATTGTTTGGGCCCATAATAAATTGAAAGTTGCTCCTACTATCCAGCCCAGAGCCTTGAGTATTGTCCAAGGACGTGCTGTAGGAGTAGCTCATTACCTTCTGGGTGGAATCGCCACAACATGGGCGTTCTTCCTAGCAAGAATTATTGCAGTAGGATAATGGCTAGGAGGATTTGAAAAGCATTATGGCATCAAGATTTCCAAAGTTCAGCCAAGGCTTGGCCCAAGACCCAACTACTCGTCGTATTTGGTTTGGTATTGCTACTGCACATGACTTTGAGAGTCATGATGATATTACCGAAGAACGCCTAAATCAAAAGATTTTTGCTTCTCACTTTGGTCAGTTAGCTATAATCTTTCTGTGGACCTCTGGTAATTTGTTCCACGTAGCTTGGCAAGGCAATTTCGAAGCATGGGTACACGATCCCTTACATGTAAGACCTATTGCACATGCAATTTGGGATCCTCATTTTGGTCAACCGGCCGTAGAAGCCTTTACCCGAGGAGGTGCCCCCGGTCCGATCAATATTGCTTATTCTGGTGTTTATCAGTGGTGGTATACAATTGGCTTACACACTAAT
Source organism: Cunninghamia lanceolata (assembly GCA_027924645.1). NCBI lineage: Eukaryota > Viridiplantae > Streptophyta > Pinopsida > Cupressales > Cupressaceae > Cunninghamia > Cunninghamia lanceolata. The sequence goes on from BSBN01000244.1 coordinate 626,564, forward strand.
GAAGATCTTTATACTGGAGCTCTTTTCTTGCTATTTCTTTCTGCTATCTTTTTAATAGCGGGTTGGTTGCATCTACAACCTCAATGGAAACCAAGTGTTTCATGGTTTAAAAATGCTGAATCTCGTCTCAATCATCATTTGTCGGGGCTCTTCGGAGTCAGTTCTTTGGCTTGGACGGGGCATTTAGTTCATGTCGCTATTCCTGAATCAAGAGGACAGCACAAAAGATGGGATAATTTCTTGAATGTATTACCATATCCCCAAGGTTTGGAACCACTTTTTATAGGTTAGTGGAATCTTTATGCTCAAAATCCTGATTCCAGTAGCCATTTATTTGGTACTTCTCAAGGGTCGGGAACTGCTATTCTAACTCTTCTCGGAGGATTCCACCCACAAACTCAAAGTTTGTGGCTAACTGATATCACTCATCATCATTTAGCTATTGCATTTGTCTTTTTCATTGCTGGTCATATGTATAGAACCAACTTTGGGATCAAACACAGTATAAAAGATATTTTAGAAGCACATATTCCTCCAGGAGGCTTATTAGGATGCGGACATAAGGGTCTTTACAACACAATCAATAATTCTCTTCACTTTCAATTAGGTCTTGCTCTAGCTTCTTTGGGAGTTATTACTTCCTTGGTAGCTCAACACATGTATTCTTTACCTGCCTATGCATTCATAGCACAAGATTTTACTACCCAAGCTGCATTGTATACTCATCATCAATACATTGCCGGATTCATTATGACAGGGGCATTTGCTCATGGAGCTATATTTCTCATTAGAGATTATAATCTAGAACAGAATAAGGATAATGTATTGGCGAGAATGTTGGAGCACAAGGAAGCCATAATATCTCATTTGAGTTGGGCTAGTTTATTCCTAGGTTTTCATACCTTGGGACTTTATGTTCATAACGATGTTATGCTTGCTTTTGGTACTCCAGAAAAACAAATCTTGATTGAGCCTATATTTGCTCAATGGATACAATCTGCTCATGGTAAGGCCTTATATGGTTTTGATGTACTCTTATCTTCAGCAAATGATCCAGCATTCAATGCTGGTAAAAGCATATGGTTACCCGGTTGGTTGAACGCTATTAACGATAATAAAAATTCACTGTTCTTAACAATTGGTCCTGGAGACTTTTTGGTTCATCATGCTATTGCTCTAGGTTTGCATACAACTACATTGATTTTAGTAAAAGGTGCTTTAGATGCGCGTGGTTCTAAGCTAATGCCTGATAAGAAAGATTTTGGTTATAGTTTTCCTTGCGATGGTCCAGGATGGGGCGGTACTTGCGATATTTTGGCCTGGGATGCTTTTTATTTAGCAGTTTTCTGGATGTTGAATACCATTGGATGGGTTACTTTCTATTGGCATTGGAAGCATATCACCTTATGGCAGGGAAATGTAGCTCAATTTAATGAGTCTTCCACTTATTTAATGGGATGGTTAAGAGATTATCTTTGGTTAAATTCTTCACAACTAATTAATGGATACAATCCTTTTGGTATGAACAGTTTATCTGTCTGGGCGTGGATGTTCTTATTTGGGCATCTTGTTTGGGCTACTAGATTTATGTTTCTTATTTCTTGGTGTGGATATTGGCAAGAACTGATTGAAACTCTTGCATGGGCCCATGAACGCACACCTTTGGCTAATTTAGTTCGATAGAGGGATAAGCCGGTAGCTCTTTCCATTGTTCAAGCACGATTAGTTGGATTAGCTCACTTTTCTGTAGGCTATATATTCACCTATGCAGCTTTCTTAATCGCCTCTACATCAGGCAAATTCGGTTAATTCTTTTTCATTTTAGAGAATATTTCTATTTTCAATATAATCTCTATGGATAAAAAGAAGGAGTAATCCATGTAATACTTCTCCATCTCAAATTTGATCTATATTTTTATATAATGAATATAAACTGACTGAATCATTATGGCAAGAAAAAGTCTCATTCAAAGAGAGAAAAAGAAACAAAGATTGGAAAGGAAATATAATTTCCTTCGCCAATCTTTGAAAAAAGAAATGAGTGAAGTCTCATCACTGGATGAAAAATTGGAAATTTATAGAAAATTACAATCTCCACCGCGTAATAGTGCACCTACACGTCTTCGTCGACGTTGTTTGAATACTAGAAGACCTAGAGCCAATTATAGAGACTTTGAATTATCCAGATATATAATCCGTGAAATGGCACACGCATGTTTGTTGGCTGGGGTAACAAAATCGAGTTGGTAGGGTAAAAAAAAGGATTCTTTCAAGTTATTGTGATGATAGAAAAGTCCCTCCCTATATAGGGAGGGAGGATAGCATACCCAAGGGATTGCTCGATGTACCCATTTTTGGGTATTATAACAAAGGTAATATGAAGGGATAGCGCGGAGTAGAGCAGTTTGGTAGCTCGCAAGGCTCATAACCTTGAAGTCACGGGTTTAAATCCTGTCTCCGCAAAGACAAAAAAGGATGGTCTCATTCCATTTATATTGACCGTATAAATAAGATAAAAATATGATTGAGCCAATAACTAGTTCATAGTTATATTCTATCCTACAGATGGGCGGGTAGCGGGAATCGAACCCGCATCTTCTCCTTGGCAAGGAGAAATTCTACCATTCAACCATACCCGCATTTGACTCGTTATATGGGTATAATATATACCCATATATATTCCCATTCTATGTAGGTAAATTTGAATAGACTTATGGATCAATTATCGATCATACCAATAATAAAATAACCCCTCCCTTGAGCACTTTCATTACCTGGTTTTTTTTATTTATCAGAAATTCGCTTGCGAATTAATAATGCCCTCTAGGGAGGGGGGGCCAAAAGAGCTTAAAACATATCTTAAGATATGAAAGAATTTAGAATACCTACTAAAAAGACTGATCCAATCCATAATGATACGCCCGAAAATAGTACATTTTTGCTACTTAACCAACCATTAGGAGAGGCAAGTGCGACAGGTACACCAATAACTAGGAGAATTGAAATTGCAATTAATGCAAACATAGACGATTCGAACGAAATAGTCATGGTTGTTATCTTAAAAGTTTCCAACAGATTCAAAAGGCTATACCATTCGATCCCTATCCGGTCAAATTTGAATCAAATGCACTATGGATTTTATTTGATCATAAATTCATCGAAATTTGAAATGTTTATTTTAGTATAAAAGAATCAGGAAATTTATATCTTTTTATCATCATGATGTATCAATATCATACATATATGACTATTAGCCCTATGTTCAGGTATTATCTGTCGGGGTAAGATAGGATGAGTTATCCTTGTTCGGGAGAGATGGCCGAGTGGTTGATGGCTCCGGTCTTGAAAACTGGTATAGTTCAAAAACTATTGAGGGTTCGAATCCCTCTCTCTCCTTTTGTTCGTCGAACAATAAAACTAATTTATTAGTTCAGTACAAAAAAAATGCTCGGCTATAATATAGCCGAGCAACAAGGATTCAGTTGGAAGAATAATGGCAAAGGATATCGCTATCCCGCCTTCCAATGAAAATAAATTAGATAGATTCTTATTTTATCTAGTTTTATCTCTAGTTTAATTAAGAGGGGTCATGGAAAGAACAGGTTCAAAATCACGATCAATTCCTTTCTCAAATCCTGCTGCAGCTGCACGAGCCCTTCCTGCATGCCACAAATGACCTACGAAAAAGAAAAATCCTAGAACAAAATGAGAGGTGGCTAACCAACTTCAAGGTGAGACATAATTGACTGCATTAATCTCGGTAGCTACACCACCCATAGAATTTAAAGAACCTAAAGGAGCATGAGTCATATATTCCGCTGAATGTCATTCTTGTTAGGGTTGTATGTCTTTTTTCAACTTACTCAGGTCCAAACCATTAGGACCCCTTAGAGGTTCCAACCAGGGAGCACGAAGATCCCAAAAACACATCGTTTCCCCTCCAAAAATAATTTCTCCAGTAGGAGAATGCATAAGATATTTACCTAAACCAGTAGGCCCTTGGGCAGACCCCACACTAGCTCCAAGACGTTGATCTCTAACTAAAAAAGTAAATGCTTGAGCTTGAGAGGCCTCTGGACCGGTAGGTCCATAGAATTCACTGGGATAAGCTGTATTGTTAAACCAAACAAAACAACAAGCAATGAAACCAAAGACAGAGAGAGCTGCTAAACTATAGGATAAGTAAGCTTCTCCGGACCATACAAACGCGTGACGAGCCCATGCAAAAGGTTTTGTTAAGATGTGCTAGATACCACCAAAGATACAAATGGAACCTAACCACACATGTCCTTCAATTATATCTTCTAGATTGTCCACGCTAACAATCCATCCCTCCCCTCCAAAAGGGAATTTGAGTAAATAACCAAATATAGTACTTGGGTTAAGCGTAAGGTTCGTAATTTTTCTTACATCTCCACCGCCGGGAGCCCAGGTATCATATATGCCAACAAAATACAAAGCCTTAAACACTAGGAGAAAAGCACCAACACCTAGCAAGATTAGGTGAATACCTAAAATTGTGGTCATTTTGTTCCTATCTTTCCATACATAACCAAAAAATGGAAAAGATTCTTCTAAAGTTTCGGGTCCCATTAATGCGTGATAAATACCACCGAAGCCTAAAACTGCAGAAGAAATTAAGTGAAGTACCCCAGATACAAAATAGGGAAAAGTGTCCACAATTTCCCCGCCAGGACCGACTCCCCATCCTAGAGTAGCTAGATGGGGAAGTAAAATCAATCCTTGTTCATACATAGGTTTTTCCGGTACAAAATGAGCCACTTCAAATAGATTCATTGCTCCAGCCCAGAATACAGTTAATCCGGCATGAGCCACATGAGCCCCAAGTAATTTGCCTGACAAATTAATAAGTCGGGCATTACCAGCCCACCAAGCGAAACCAGTGGTTTCTTGGTCACGACTAGCTAAAGTTAGATTTCCATTAAAGAGCGTTTCCATGGGGTAGAACCTCCTCAGGGAATATAAGGTTTTCATGAGGCTGATCCTGAGCCGCCATCCAAGCATGAATACCTTCGTTCAAGAGAATATTTTTTGTATAAAAAGTCTCAAATTTAGGATCTTCTGCTGCACGAATCTCCTGGGAAACAAAATCATAAGCACGTAAGTTTAGAGCTAGGCCAACTACTCCAATGGCACTCATCCATAAACTGGTCACTGGCACAAATAACATGAAGAAATGTAACCAATGTTTATTGGAAAAAGCAACCCCAAAAATTTGGGACCAGAAACGGTTCGCAGTGACCATAGAATAAGTCTCTTCGGCTTGAGTTGGGTTAAAAGCACGGAATGTATTTGCACCATCACCGTCTTCAAATAAAGTATTTTCCACGGTAGCACCGTGAATAGCACATAGAAGAGCAGCACCCAATACTCCGGCAACTCCCATCATATGAAATGGATTCAAGGTCCAATTATGAAAACCTTGGAAAAAGAGGATAAATCAGAAAATAGCTGCTACACCAAAACTAGGGGCAAAAAACCAACCAGACTGGCCTAATGGATAGATCAAGAATACGGAAACAAAAATAGCAATCAGAGCAGAGAACGCAATTGCATTATAAGGTCACAATTGTACAGATCTAGCAAGTTCAAATTGGCGTAACATGAAGCCTATTAGACCAAAAGCACCATGAAGAGCAACGAAAGTCCATAGACCACCTAATTGACACCAACGAGTAAAATCTCCTTGTGCTTTAGGACCCCATAATAGCAGCAAAGAATGTGCTAAACTATTAGCAGGTGTAGAAACTGCGGCAGTTAAAAAATTACAACCTTCCAAATAGGAACTGGCCAATCCATGAGTATACCACGAAGTCACAAAGGTTGTACCCGTGAACCATCCACCTAGTGCAAAATAAGCACAAGGAAAAAGCAATAGACTAGACCAACCCACAAAAACAAAACGGTCTTTGCGTAGCCAGTCATCCATAATATCAAATAAAGTTTGTTCCTCTTCGGAAGACTTTCCAAGGGCTATAGTCATAGTGATCCTCCTATTTAACTATTCCAACCTTTTCCGAGCACCCTATCTGATAGAATCAAAGGGTATACACTATTTTGTATATTTATGGACAATTTTGAATCCATCCTCCCTTTCAACAAATCGGGTTCCGAAGATTTCTTATTGGCATAGACATTATTAAGTTAAACTGAACTAATACAATATAAGTAAATGCATGATAACCTGAAGTTGTTTCTATTCCATTTTTTTTTTCTCTCCTAAAATTATCTTCTGAATGTAATAAATATCAACAGAAGAATTGCTTGAAAAGCAAGTTAGCTTTTTTTCCTCCCTGTTCTTCACTAGAGACTATTCACAATATCCTAGAGACTATTCTCAATATCTATTCCATTCAATATTATTACGTCTTGAACCTTACTCCAAGATTAACAAAATCGATAGTAGTATTTCTAGAGATTTTATCAATCTCTATGTTTCTTAATACTACATCATTTCTACAAATAAATAGGAAAAACAAGAAGGAGATATTTTATATATCTATAGCTCATAGAGCTATAAGAAAGAATTCTATTCATTTCTTTTCCTTTATTCATAAGGAAAAAAAGGGATACTATTTTAGTATAATGAAAAATGAACAGTTCCTTTCTTTTACATTTACCTTTTCTTATCTTTTTTGATATCTGAATTCTAATCTATTTTCCACTGGTAGAATGACCAAAGTCAAATGTCTAGTAAATTAATAATACTAGAATGTTCGGTACATCATAATTGAATTAATTCGATTCTCTAACTAGATAGGAATCAACTTATGAATTAGAGATAAAAGGAAAATGATTCCATCTAGAATTTAGACTTACATATCTATTTTTTCCGGAAAGAAAAAATTCTAACTATTCATTCGACAGAATATCCAATTAATAACCAAATATTCAATTATTTGAAGAATTCAAATATAATTAAATTGAAAGATTCACTTTCAAAATCCACCTCAATTTTCAATATCAGAATAACTGATCTATTAATCAGTCAATGGGTTAGGTTCACTTACTTCTAATTTTTATTTAATTTATTATTAATACGAAATAATTAAGAGAAAAAATGAAGAATATTCTAGTAATTGAAATTAGGTATTAATCATTTCAATTATTATTCTTCAATGATAATTACGAAAGTGAAGTATATTATGTCTAATCTTATACTATTCCTCGTCTTATTAGTAGCAAGAAAAAAAAAACTATTATCTAATATTATAGATAGAATTTTATAATAGTTATTCTCAATCATATTATGTGTTCTATTCCGGTATAACAAAAAACTCATCATGACAGATATTTTTATTTTTTATTGCAGGTTTTTTGCCTTAATCAAATGTTCAAAATGAAAAGTGGGAATCATTACAAGAGCCCTTTATCAGGCTTGAACCGATGACTTACGCCTTACCATGGCGTTACTCTACCGCTGAGTTAAAAGGGCTTTTGTTCATTTCATGACCAATGGATAAGTCTACTACATATTGGATAGATATGAATAATATAATGGGGTCCATATTATATAAGTATATAATATAATATAACTAAATATTGTAATATAATTATATTTCTGATCCTGACAATAAAAGAAGAAGAATACGAAATAATTAATAAAAAGAAAGAATATTTTTATTGACAAATTCCTAGGGATTTTAATATTATGACAATTAAGTAGGCCCCTATCGTCTAGTGGCCCAGGACATCTCTCTTTCAAGGAGGCAATGGGGATTCGATTTCCCCTAGGGGTGCTATGCTAGGAAAGTAATTATAATACCTAATAAGGTATTATAATTACTTCCCATTTTTTCCTGGGTCGATGCCCGAGTGGCTAATGGGGATGGACTGTAAATTCGTTGGCAATATGCCTACGCTGGTTCAAATCCAGCTCGGCCCAATACCAACTTGATCGATAGATTTATATTGATATCAATCGATGATATTGGTAAAAAAGGTAATTGGTTTTTGAATCTCCGAAATAGAAAGAATCGGAACGAACAGATACTTTTAGAAGATTTGAAAGAGAAAAGTTTTACAAAATGTTTTATCGACCCGGCACTAACTAACAGTTGAATTACTATGACTAATTAGTAAGTCAACTGTACCTAGTGGGATTGTAGTTCAATTGGTTAGAGTACCGCCCTGTCAAGACGGAAGTTGCGGGTTCGAGCCCCGTCAGTCCTGATCCATCCAATAAATTGATCAATTCTTTGAGCGATCTCCGCCCCAAAGAAGAGCAAAAAAGGAAAAGAGAGTAGACTAGAATAGATTTACTAGGGATTATGTAGATCTATCTGGATCTACATAATTCACCAAATCTAGAATGGTGATTTTTGTCAACATTTTGAATGATGATTATACCATCGAATTATCATGGTAAATCTGCAATCCTCTTTTCTCCTTGAGAGATAAAAAAAAGGTTTCGTAGGAAGATAGATCTGTGTTAGGAAGAATAACACAGAGGTATTCTCCTTCTAAGTAAGAATACCACGTATAGATCTATGTGGTCATTCTATCTTATTTCCAGTAGATACTACTCCATCTATCTCATATTCTTCCTCGGAAATAGGAATATTTCAAATGTGCTAGTTCCCCCTTCAGAAACGAGAATAACGTTTTTTAATGGTTTCTAAAAAATAGAAAAAATTCCAATTAATTAGAATCCATAAAGATTGGATTCTATTTGACTTACTATCCAAATAGTTCTGCTCATTCCAGGGTCATGGGCAATCCTTAGGGGAATTTGGAGCTATTCATTTTATTCTTTTTAGCTCTCGGTAAAAACTACATTACAAGACGAATTAAGGGAAATAAGAGTTTTTACCAATTATCAGTAATCATTTACTGGTGCTTTGAAATATGCATAGGTACAAATACAGGTAGTGATAGGATTTGACCCAATATAATCAATTTTTTGACTATACCCTTTTTGGTCCTTTTTCATGAAAAGACTATTTGCGGGGTCATCGAAACCATATCTATCTATATAGATAGGTCTTGTTCATCTCTTGTACGATGTAAGTAATATAATTAAAAAAATAAGTAGGACTACAGGGCAATTTACCTTCATGTTTGCCCTTCCATAAAATAGAGCGAATTGAATAAATTTGGAGATTCTTGGGATTACCCTTTTTAGGTCCCGATCGATTTAGATCGATCGAACTTATGAATAAGAAAAATACGTTGTCCTTTTTTAGTGTAATATAAAATATCGATATTCAATTGATAGGTCTAATATTCCGTCCCTTTCAATTTTGGAAATCAAGATGAAATATCTATGCCTTCCAGAATTAGCAAGCAAAAGTTTTTTTTTTACGCATTTTTTATCCAAAATTTTAATATATATATATATATAGATTAAAATATATAGGCATATGTTGGGATGTCCTCTAATTAAAAAGCAAGGAATCATTTTATGGTCAAGATTTTCAAAGTATTGAAAAAGATCTTCACGAAAAACAAAAATTAATTATGTATTTATTGAGTGAATCACTCAGACGATTCACATCAACAACATCACTAGGACTTTGTTCCCCCCCTTTTTTCAGCTCCAGTTACCCCATTGATTTGTTATGTAATGAAAGCTTCGACATCTCTCTCACCCGAAAAAGAGAATGAATTCTCTTTTTTGTTTTATCTATTATTATATCCCCGTACTACGAGGGGGATTTATTCTAATGAAGGTAAATTTTGAACTATTAGTTAGTCTTATTGAAATAAGAAATCAATGAGTATAATCCATCAGAACAATCTTTATCATACTTTTTTGACCCTCGAATAGGCAAAGGAAATTCGGATCATCATTAATGTCTAAATATTTGATTGAGACGGAGATTTTCTCAATTAATATCAATTAATAAAATTGAGAAAATTTGCATATCTAATGTTATTTTGACTAGCGATAAAATTGAATTGAGTCAACCCTTGGAACTATACTAATAAGACGGTGGGATCGATCCATTAGGGATCGAATTACTAAATCTGATATGAATAAGAGATAATAGTATGTTATACTAATTCAATTTCTATTGAAGAATTAATCAAATCCGCTAGATTCCGTTACTCAGATTGATCCTATTGATGGAATTACTCCATGGATTCAATACATTTTTTTTTGTAAAAAAAGGAGATACTCTATGAGATCAAATCTTGAGTTATTGTAAAACGAAGGTAAAATAAATCATGGAAGTAAATAGCCTCACATTTATTGCTATCGCATTGTTCATTTCATTTCCTACTGCTTTTCTACTCATCATTTACGTAAAAACGGTGAGTCAAAGCAAAATACAGTGATTAGCGATGATCTAGAATTCATCTAGATCATCAGTAAAAAATAGTAATAGGAGTCATCATATTAAGAATAGATATTTATTTGGAAAAGAAGTAGTACGAAGGAAATAAAAAATCTTCCTTTCCTTTTTCTTTTGTACTACTTCTACACAGATTTTAGATAAGTAGATCTAAATTATCATTTGTCTCGTAGGGACATAAATGTAGGATCAGTACCTGATAAAAAAAAGTGAAACTAATCACAATCTCTTACATATAAGGAACTTTATGTAGACAGAACATAGGTGTTATTCAAAATAGAACCTACCCCCCCCCCCCCCCCCCTTTTTTTTCAATTTATTTCTAATATGGTAGAAACCATTATTTACTAATACATAGTAAAATAAAGAATTAGAAATCGTAAAGGAAAAAAATTGATATAGAAAAGGAATCTATGTATGGTTGAGACAGAGCAGCATAATAATGCTCCATCTCCATATTTTTTTGTTACAAGAACAGATGCATATTAAAGAATATTATGCTAAACAGCATAAGTTTGCTATATATGGAACTACTTCATACTTGATAAATATGAAGTAGAATTGTATTTATAACATGATTCATTTTTTTTATTTTGATCATATCATTGATGATTCAATATTACTAGATCATTAATAATAATAATACGAAATTATCATCGTAAAATTATTTGTTTATTTATTTTTAATAGAATAATTGAGAATATCAGGACTGTTAATTCTATTAAAGCCCACTTCTACCCCATACTACGAGTGAAAGAGAAAAAGTAAAAACTACCATTAGAGTAGCCCAAGCGATACCGACTATATCCATATGAATCCCTCTATTTTCATTTCAAAAAGAATAATATCATTATTGATTCTTGATGATAATGGAACTAATCAGGATAGTGCAAAGTGGAAATCTTCTACCTTACCTATTCTGGAAGGATAAGTCGATAGTAGAGACTTCTCAAAATTGTTTATTGGAACTAGTTACTCTCAACTACCTATAGGATCAGACATTCATGATAAAAGGAATTTTGAATTTTATCGGCTATATTAGTAATAGGACCTGAAGCTACACAAGTTGTTTCCAAAAGTTATGTAGTGCAAATGGAAACTTTTTCATTCATTTCACTTTATTTACCCTACCAAGGCGACACCCGGATTTGAACTGGGGATGGAGGATTTGTAGTCCCCTGCCTTACCACTTGGCTATGCCGCCATCCCCAGATCTAGTTTCAGCTAAATCTGGGGAAAGGATATTTTGAGTTCTTTATTCTATTTCACCTCACGTATTTTTCTTTATCAATCCGATATGTCATATAACCGATTTATAGCCTCCGGGTCTAGGATTTAAACCCCCTATTGGGGGGCTCTAGGGATTTTGAGTCCCTGGGGGATTTGGAGTCCCCATTGAAGGGATTTGGAGTCCCCATTGAAATTATACTACATTCAATGCATAGTTGTCAATCACTAGAGAATGAACAACTATATAAAGAAAGATCCCCATCATATATTAAAAAATCCGCCCTGTTTTAACCTTGTAACAAAGGTTTTAATAAGAAAATAGAAAAGGACCTCTTCTTTTTATTCTATTTTTGGGATATAGTGAAGAATAATATACATGCCAATTTTTTGTCGAATTTATTCGTATAGATCAATGAGGATTCGTATAGAATAAATATCGAAATATACAATATACTTTTATATAGGAAACATCCAATGCAATTAGATGAAAATAAGGGAATATTTACAATTCCCCAATTTGGTAAAATACAACTTGAAGGATTTCGTCGTTTTATTAATCAAGGCTTAATAGAAGAACTCCATAAGTTTTCAAAAATTGAAAGCCCAAATAAAGAAATAGAATTTAGCCTTTTTGTGAATGAATATAAATTAATAGAACCTCTCATTAAAGAGAGAGATGCTGTATATATGTCTCTTACATATGACTGCCAATTATATGTACCAGCAAGATTGATTAATAAAATTTGTAGAAAGAGACAGAACCAAATTGTATGTCTGGGAAATATTCCTTTGATGAATTCTAAAGGAACTTTTGTAATAAATGGAAATTACAGAGTTGTGGCCAATCAAATATTAAGAAGTCCCAGTATTTATTACACTTGCGAACAAAAACCGTCAGGAAACATTAGCTATATTGGCACTATAATTTCAGATAGGGGAGGACGATTAAGATTAGAGATAAATAAAAAAACAAAAAGGATATGGGTTCATGTAAACAGAAAAAAAAAAATATCTATTTTACTTTTATTATTGGCTATGGGTCTAAATTCCAAAGAGATTTTCAACGATAAGAATCTCTTTGCATTTTTCAATGGAATGGAGGAGCACCTTATATATTACAATTGGTATGGAGGGAAGGAAGCTGCCATGTTGGAACTTTATAAGGAACTCTACAGAAGTGATGACGATGAAGAAAACGACGACGAAGAAAATTTGGAATTTTCTAAGTCTCTATATAAAAAATTAGACACAAAGTTTTTCTAGACTAAATGTGTATTAGGAAAGATTGGTCGACGAAATCCGAACAAAAAACTAAGTCTTGATATACCCGAGAACGAATTTTTTTCATTACCACATGATGTATTGGCTGCTGTAGATTACCTTATTAGAGTGGAAGTTAGAACGGGTACACTCGATGATATAGATCACCTTCAAAATTGATTTATTCGTTCTGTAGCAGATTTATTACAAGAGCAATTACGATTAGCTCTATATGATTTAAAAGAAGCAATTGAAACAAGTATGTTATCTGCATTAATCAGTCCTAAAAAGAAAATAACTCTTGAGAAATTTGGAGAGTTAATTCCATTAACAAATACTTTTCAAAATTTTTTTTCTTTACACCCTTTATCATAATTTTTGGATCAAACTAATCCATTGGCAGAAATAGTTCATAGTTGAAAAGTGAGCTCTTTGGGCCCTAGAGGATTGACAAGTCGAACTGCTCCTTTTCGTACACGGGATATTCATCCTAGTCATTATGGATGTATTTGTCCGATTACGACGTCCGAAGGAATACAAGTTGGACTTATTGGATCGTTATCTATTTATGCAACGCTTGGTCATTATGGCTCTTTACAAAGTCCATTCCATAGGCTATCTAAGAGATCGAAGGAAGAAAATATGGTTTATCTATTACCGGGAGAAGAGGAATACTATTGGATAGCTACAGTAAATTCTCTGACATTAAATCAAGGGGTTCCAGAAAAACAATTTACTCCAGCTCGATTTCAACAAGAATTTTTATTTTTTGCATGGGACCAAATTCATTTCAGAAGTATTTTTCCTTTCCAATATTTTTCCGTTGGAGTTTGCCTTATTCCTTTTATCGAACATAATGATGCGAATCGTGCTTTAATGGGTTCTAATATGCAGCGTCAAGCAGTTCCACTTGTTCAACCCGAGAAGTGTATTGTCAGAACTGGATTGGAGGGTCAAGTAGGTCTAGATTCCGGAAGTGTAGCTATAGCCAAGCAAGCGGGGAAAATACAGTCTATTGATGGTGGAAATATCACTATAACTTCATCCGTTGTTTGAGACAATATAGAAACAGAATTGATTCTATATCAACATTCTAATAGTAATACTTGTATGCATCAAAAACCCCGAGTTTGCCAAGGGGAATATGTAAAGAGGGGACAAATTATAGCAGACAGTGCAGCTACAGTAGGCGGAGAACTTTCTTTGGGAAAAAACATCTTAGTGGCCTATATGCCATGGGAAGGATACAATTTTGAAGATGCAATACATATTAGTGAACGTCTGGTATATGAAGACATTTTTACTTCTTTCCAGATCGTAAGATACGAAATTGGATTTTATTTTACGAACCAGGGCCCTGAAGTAATCACCAGAGAAATACCTCATTTCAATGCTTACTTACTCCGTCATTTGGATGAAAACGGCCTTGTAATGATAGGATCTTGGGTAGAAACAGGTGATGTATTAGTAGGTAAAATAATACTGGAAGCAGAAGAAGAAGACTCTATATACAATACTCCAGAAGGAAAATTATTACAAGCTTTATTTGATATTAAGGCACCTACTGGAAAAGAAAAATGTTTTAGAGTCCCTAAAGGTGTAAGAGGTCGAGTTATCGATGTGAGATGTATCCAGACCCAGATGACGGATGAAGAGGATGATTATTTCGGCGATATTATGGAAATAGTTTATGTATATATTTCACAAAAACGTAGAATACAAGTGGGTGATAAAGTAGCTGGAAGGCATGGTAATAAAGGGATTATTTCAAAAAATTTGTCCAAACAAGATATGCCTTATTTACAGAATGGAACACTAGTGGATATGGTATTAAATCCATTAGGAGTACCTTCACGAATGAATGTAGGACAGATCTTTGAATGTTTGCTTGGTTTAGTAGGAAAACTAATGAACAAACATTATAGACTAGCACCTTTTGACGAAAGGTACGAGCGAGAAGCTTCTAGAAAACTAGTGTTTTCTAAGCTTTATAAAGCTAGCGAGCAAACAACTAATCCATGGGTATTTGAACCTGATCATCCTGGAAAACATTGATTAATTGATGGAAGAACAGGAAAGGTTTTTGAACAACCTGTTACAATAGGAATAGCTTATATATCCAAATTGTGTCATCAAGTTGATGAGAAAATTCATGCACATTCCAATGGACCTTATGCAACGGTTACACAACAACCTCTAAAAGGAAAATCAAAAAAAGGAGGGCAACGAGTAGGAGAAATGGAAGTTTGGGCTCTAGAAGGTTTTGGTGTTGCTTATATTTTACACGAGATGCTTACTATAAAATCTGACCATATGGACGATCGTCAAAAAATATTTGGTGCCATTATCAATAGAGAACCAATGCCTAAACCTAGCACTCCTCCAGAATCTTTCCAATTGCTCAGTCGAGAACTACGATCTTTAGCTCTAGAATTGAATCATACTATTATATCTGAGATAGACTTTCAGATAGATAAGAAGGAAGTTTGATCAAAATGAATCAAAATTTATCTTTTATGAGTGACCAGTATAAACATCAACAACTTCGAATTGGATTAGTTTCTCCTGAGCAGATTCTTGCTTGGTTTGAAAGAATATTACCTAATGGGGAAAGAGTCGGAGAAGTGACTTCAGACGATACTGTAGAATCTGGTACTTATGAACCAGTGAGAGATGGATTATTTTGTGAAAGAATATTTGGACCTAAGAAAAGGGGAGTTTGTGCTTGTGTAAAATATCAAATGATGGAGAGCGAAAACGAGAGCGAAAACGAGAGCGAAAATGAAAATGAAAAATCTGATTTTTGTACCAAATGTGGAGTTGAACTTGTTGTTGATCCTCGAATTTGAAGATATCGAATGGGATACATTAAATTGGCATGCCCGGTTGTTCATATTTGGTATTTCAAACGACGCCCCAGTTATATCGCAGATCTATTAGATAAAACTCATAAAGAATTAGAAGACCCAGTATACTGCGATGTGTGACTTGATCACAAGCTCCGATTGTACAGATCCGTAGGAACTGTCATCCTATTCAATCTAACTGGGATGCCCTTAGCTCTGACACGTCCCTTGGGAAGAGTAGCATGAAGCTCAGAATTAGAAGCATTTTAAAAAGATGTTGATAAAGAGGAATGGATCTAGGGTTAATATCTTGTATATTAAATTGCTAATTGGACTTCGTAAAATACTTCTTTTATTATTCAAAATGGAATGAATAATCTATTTCATTTTCATTATTTATTCTAGACCAAAAAGAAGATATGGTTATAGGAGTCTATTCATCACACATATGCTTGAAATAGTATTGTAACCATCGAAGTAAAATAGAAACCTATAGGATCAATTATAACGAGATACAGACAAGTAAATCCCTTATGAATTTCAAATGAATTGAAGGTATTTCACAAAGAAATGTCTCACTAATTCCATATTTATGTCATAATACGAATCGTAAACCAATAATCGAATTCACTTGGAACTTGAGCAAAGAGTAACTATTTAGTTTTATACAGAGCAAAAAACATTTTTTTGCACAATCATACATAATCATTTTCCATTTCAGTATAGTTACTTGAGCCGGATGAGGGGAAACTTTCATGTCCGATTCTAAGGGGGGATTAGAATAACCTATCCAAATGCTTGTATTACCAGGCCCATAGCTAACAAGCTGACTTTATTGCGATTTTAGGGTTTATTTCAATATGAGGGTAAATCCTGGCTAGAAACTATTGCTTATTATCTCTCTTGGGATTTTGCACTATTTCAAGAGCGAGAAATAGCCACTGGAGGAAAAGCTATCAGAGACCAATTAGCTGGTCTAGATCTGCAAATTATTATAGATCGTTCATATATAGAATGGAAGAGAATAGATGAGCTAATATCTATATTATTTGCGGAGGTAGAGAATGTATTTAGTGATAAAGAAATATATGCTCAATTTAACGAGCAAAAACTTCAAAAACTTCGAAGCAGAAAGGATTTGGTTAGACGGATGAGATTAGCTAAATATTTTATTCGAGCAAACGTAGATCCACAATGGATGGTTCTATGCCTATTACCAGTTCTTCCTCCCGACCTGAGACCAATGTATCAATTATCGGAAGGTTTAGTTATTAGTTCGGATCTCAATGTACTTTATCAAAGAGTTATCCATCGAAATAATAATCTTTTCCAATCCATAGAAAATAGTCGTGTATTTCTAATGCTGGGTTTATTTATTGATCAAAAGAGATTAGTCCAACAAGCCATAGATGCACTTCTTGATAACAGTATCGGCGGACAACCAGTGAGAGACAGGAACAATAGACCTTATAAATCCTTCTCAGATTTCCTCCAAGGTAAAGAAGGAAGATTTCGTGAAAATTTACTTGGAAAATGGGTTGATTATTCAAGTCGTTCTGTTATTGTGGTAGGTCCCCTTCTCTCATTGTATCAATGTGGATTGCCCCGAGAAATCACAATAGAACTTTTTCAATCATTTTTAATTCTTGAGTTAGTTGAACAACAGATTGCTCCCAATCTAAGATCTGCTAAATTTTTAATTCGAGATAGGGCACCTATTATATGGAATGTACTTAAACAGATTATACAAAGACATCCCATATTGTTAAATCGAGCACCCACCTTACACAGATTAGGAATACAAGTGTTTATACCTATTTTAATAGAAGAACGTGCCATTCGGTTACACCCATTGGTTTGTGCAGGATTTAATGCTGACTTTGACAGAGATCAGATGGCTGTCCACGTACCTTTATCTATGGAAGCTCAAGTAGAAGCTCGTTTACTTATGTTTTCTCATCTCAATCTTATCTCTCCAACTATAGGAGATCCTATTTGCGTACCGACTCAAGATATGCTTCTAGGACTTTATAGATCAACTCTTCAAAAAAACCAAGGTATTTATGAAAATAGGTATCACCCAGATAACTTAAAAAATAAGATGGTTTCGCCTTCATTTTATAGCTATGATGATGCGCTTAGAGCTTATCAACAAAAACAAATTGATTTAGACAGTCCTTTATGGCTCCGGTGGGAGAGAAATATAGATACCTCTATTATTAATTCAGTAAAGAGAGAAGTCCCTATCGAAGTTCAGTATGAATCTTTAGCTACTTTCTACGAAATCCATGAACATTTTCGAATAAGAAAAGATAGAGTGGGGGAAATACTTAATAAATACATTCGAACAACTGTTGGTCGTATTTGTTTTAATCAATAAATAGAAGAAGCCATAAAAGGCTTGTTGACTTATGAGATCCGACAAGAAATGTCACTATTCAGAATTTAATGTTATTAATCTTATGATCCTTTCATTCATGCAGAGATAGAGATCAAGGGAGCCTTCTAGGCTTAAACCCATTGCTGAATCCTGCTCCCCAAAATGGGGAGATTTTATTTTTATGGCTAATTTTGTCAAAGTTCCCTTTCCCTTCGAAGTGCCCTTTTTTAATAAAGGGATGGATAAAATTGTTATGAAGCAGCTTATTAGCAGATTCATAAATCAATTTGGAATGACATATACATCACATATATTAGATCAACTGAAGATTTTAGGTTTCCAGCAAGCTACTGATGCAGCTATTTCATTAGGAATTGATGATCTTTTAACAACACCATCTAAAATATGGCTTATCCAAGATGCACAACAACAAGGTTTTGCTTCGGAAAAATATCATGATTATGGGGATGTACATGCAGTGGAAAAATTATGTCAATTGATTGAGATATGGCATGCTACCAGTGAATATTTGAAACGAGAAATGAATCCAAATTTTAGGATGACTGATCCTTTGAATCTAGTACATATGATATCCTTCTCAGGAGCTAGAGGAAGTACATCTCAGGTTCACCAATTAGTAGGTATGAGAGGATTAATGTCAGATCCTCAAGGACAAATTGTGGATCTACCCATTCAAGGGAATTTCTGTGAAGGACTTTCTTTAACAGAATATATTATTTCATGTTATGGTGCTCGTAAAGGAGTTGTGGGTACTTCTATATGAACAGCAGATGCTGGATACCTCACACGTAGACTTGTTGAAGTAGTACAACACATCGTTGTACGTAAAGCAGATTGTGGTACTATCCAAGGTGTTTTTGTAAGTCTCATTCAAGATCAAGAAACAATCCAAAATAAATTTGTTCTACAAACACTAATTGGTCGTGTATTAGCAGACGATGTATATATAAATGGGAGATGTATTGCCACGCTCAATCAAGATATTGGAATTAAACTTGCCCATCAATTATATTATTTCCAAGCACAACCAATATATATATGAACCCCTTTTACTTGCAAAAGTATATCTTGGATTTGTCAATTATGCTATGGTCGGAATACTACTCATAGTAACTTAATCAAATTAGGAGAAGCAATTGGCATTATTGCAGGCCAATCAATTGGAGAACTGGGAACTCAACTAACATTAAGGACTTTTCATATTGGTGGAGTATTTACAGGTGATATTGCAGAACATGTACGAGCCCCGTTCACCAGAAAAATTGAATTCAAAGAAAATTTGGTTTATCCTACACGTACCCGTCATGGGCATCCTGCTTATATATGTCATAATAGTTTATATGTGACTATCGATAATAAAAAGAAAGTACAAAACTTAACCATTCCACCAGAAAGTTTGCTTTTCATTCAGAATAATCAACTCGTGGAATCGGAACAAGTTATTGCCGAGGTTCGTGCTAAAAAACCTCCCTTCAAAGAAAAAGTTGAGAAATATATATATTCTGGCCTAACAGGAGAAATGCACCGAAGTCTCCCTATGTCTAATTTTATATTAAAGACAACTCATTTATGGGTATTATCAGGAAATATATATGAATCTGTTGTAGTACCTTTTTCTTCATTTTATAAAGATCAAGATCAAGTGGATATTACAGAACTTCTTCTTCGCAAAAAACATAAATCACTTTCGAATTCTTCAGTGGATCAAGTGAAACATGAATCAGTTGACTCAAACTGTTTTGAAAAAAAAATAAAAAAAAATATATTGAATTATTTTGAAACTGATCGAACCATAACTAATTCTTTTTTTTCCAATGATAAAAGTAAATCACTTAGTAAGGGGACTATTCGTTCATTCCCTAATGAGAATAAAAAAGATGAATCTTTTATGGTTCTTTCTTCTTCTGATTTTTTGCAAATCGTTCTATTTAATGATTTAAAATGTTTGAATATAGTCAAAAAGTCAGATGCAAATAGAAAAATCATTGAATTGTCAGGTCTCCTGGGTCATTTACATAGTATTGCTAACCGTTTCCCATACTCCCATTTCATAACTTATAAAAAAGTGTTACTAAATAAACGTTCAATTTCTAACAATGACTCGAACACTTTCCAAGTACCTAAATGCTGTTTTATGGATGAAAAGAGAGGAATTTATAAATTTGATTCATGCAGGAATATTATTTTCAATTTCTTCAATTTGAATTCGTACTTCTCCTTATCCCATTTTTTTGAAAAAACATTTCCAGTAGTTAGCCTTGGACAATTTTTTTTGAAAGTATATGGATATCCGAAGATAAACAACTCCAAGGATCTGGTCAAATTGTAGTTGTTCATGAGGAATCTTTAACCATTAGATTAGCTAAACCCTATTTGGGTACTCGAGGAGCAACTCTTAATAGTCATTATGGAAAAATTCTTTACGAAGGAGATACATTGATAACTTTTTTATACGAAAGATTAAAATCTGATGATATAATTCAAGGTCTTCCTAAAGTTGAACAATTGTCAGAAGCCTGCTCGGCTACTTCAATATCGAAAAATCGAAAAAAATATTTTCAAAAATTGAACAGGCACCTGGCAATATTTTTTGGAAACTTTTGGGGGTCATTCATCAGTGTTAGGATAACTATGGACCATAGTCAGAATCAGTTGGTCAATGAAATTCAAAGGGTTTATCGATCCCAGGGGGTGCGAATTTTTGATAAACATATAGAAATTATTGTGCACCAAATTACATTGAAAGTTTTAATTGTAGATGTGGACAATTCAGAAAATAAAAATTTTGAAAATGGACTAAGTAGTGTTTTTTTACCCGGAGAACTCATTGAATTATCACGAGTACAAAGAATGGATCGTGCTCTAGAAAAAACAATCAACTATCGAACCATTTTATTGGGAATGACAAGGGCATCTCTGAATACTCAAAGTTTTCTGTCAGAAGCGAGTTTTCAGGAAACTGCTCGGGTCCTAGCTAAATCTGCTCTTCAAGGTCGTATTGATTGGTTGAAGGGCTTGAAGGAAAATGTTATTCTCGAGGGAATGATACCTGTCGGTACTGGATTCAACCGTTTGGGAAAAGGCAACAAAATGGATCCGAGAACGAGGAACAAAAATCTATTTATCAATAAGTGAAAGATTTTTTCTTTGATCATCAATATAAAGAAATCTCTGTTTTATCTGTTTTTGTTAAGCAAAAAAAAAAAAGTGATCAAAAAAATAAAAAAATTACTAAAAAAGAAAAAATCAACACGAGCAGTAAAAAAGTAATTTTTATAAATGAATAAATTTCTTGTTAGATTTCTTTTCTAATAAAAATAGAAAATGAAATGAATATCTTGTACCAAGTATACTATGGCAAGCAATCTTTTAAATGTAACCCATTCCATTGGAATGTAGATATTACAGTTTATAGTAAAAAAGAAAAACAAAATGACGAAAAAAAATTGGAACATCAATTTGATTGAGATGGTAAAGGTAGGAGTTCATTTTGGTCATGAGACTAGAAAATGGAATCCTAAAATGGCACCTTACATTTTTAAAGAACGTAAAAATAGTCATATTATAAATTTGACTTACACTGCTCGTTTTTTATCAGCAGCCTGTGATTTTGTGTTTGATGGAGCAAAGAGAGGAAAACAATTTATGATAGTTGGTACAAAACATCAAACAGCTGATGCTGCTAAATTAGCTACTTTAGCAGCTTGATGTCATTATGTAAATAAAAAATGGCTCGCAGGTATGTTAACTAATTGGTTTACTATAGAAACAAGACTTGAAAAATTGAAAAATTTAACGAAAAAAAAAAATACGGGAGGATTTGATCGATTTACGAAGAAAGAAGCAGCAATACTCAACAGAGAATTGAACAAATTGCAGGAAGATCTAGGTGGTATTAGATACATGACAAAATTGCCTGATATTGTAATAATTCTCGATCAAAAAGGACAATATACTACTATTCAGGAATGTAGAACTTTAGGTATTCCAACAATTTACTTAGTTGATACAGATTGTGACCCAGATCTCGTGGATATCCCAATTCCAGCCAATGACGATGGTAGAGGACCAATCCGACTGATCCTAAATAAATTAATTTTAGCAATTCGTGCGGGTAGAGAACTGTAATTATATAAAAAGTGAATTAAAAAAAAAAAAAAACGAGAAGATAGAACTAAGTTGGCTACTATTCCCAAATCTTATAGAATAGATTAAGATAAAATCTTTTTATAGAAATAAATAAATCTTCTTAATCAATCAAATAATCATTCCATTATTTTATTTCGTAGCCTGACTGATGATAGTGAAATAATTGAGGAATCGGTCATTGAACCAAAATCATTTCTTTTTGAAGTTCATCTTTATAAAGGGTAATATGGATATTGCACAATTTCCTATTAACACGCTGAATCATTTCTATGAGATATCCGGTGTGGAAGTAGGTCAGCATTTTTATTGGCAAATAGGGGGGTTTCAAGTTCATGCACAGGTACTTATAACTTCCTGGATTGTAATTGCTGTCTTATTAGGTTCAGCTACTCTAGCTGTTCGAGACCCACAAATAATTCCGACCGGAGCTCAAAATTTTGTGGAATATGTTCTTGAATTTGTTCGGGACTTGGCTAGAACTTAGATTGGTGAAGAAGAATATGGTCCCTGGGTTTCCTTTATAGGGACTATGTTTCTATTTATCTTTGTTTCTAACTGGGCAGGTGCTCTTTTTCCTTGGGGAATTATTAAATTACCCCATGGGGAATTAGCCGCACCTACAAATGATATTAATACTATAGTAGCTCTAGCTTTGCTCACATCAGTAGCCTATTTTTATGCAGGTCTTACAAAGAAGGGTTTAGGCTATTTTGGTAAATATATTCAGCCAACCCCAATACTTTTACCAATTAACATATTAGAAGATTTTACAAAACTTCTATCACTTAGTTTTTGACTTTTTGGAAATATATTAGCTGACGAATTGGTAGTTGTCGTTCTTGTTTCGTTAGTACCTTTAGTGGTACCTATACCTGTAATGTTCCTACAAGTGGTATTCAAGCTCTAATCTTTGCAACTCTAGCCGCAGCTTATATAGGCGAATCCATGGAAGGTCATCATTAATTTTGCACTCAGTCTTTTCTAACTTTCAATTCATACATAATTTGATATGTATCAGACGTGAAATGTTCTTTCCATTTTGATTCTCTCTTGTATAATCATAAATGTAAATACTTAATCTCTAAGATCTTAGTAAAAAGATTTAGGATAACTAATCCCGTCGATAAAATTGATAGATAGAATAGATCATATTTGTAGGTTCATATCTACATAATAAAATGGAATAGGTTTACTAATGGGAGTTAGTTGAGTAAACTATGTACCCCGGTGTAGAACAATGAATTTTTCCACCTCGAAGGGATACATACATTTTATATACATAGTTTGTATTATGTCATATATGTACATGCATATATGATCTATATATATTAATATATACATATATATATATCTTTTAGAATTACTCATAAATAAAATAGGCTATTATGCAGAATATTTCATTTTCTAAATGAATAAAAATCTGCCTCTATTTCATCTAAAAAAGAATATAATATCAGGGTATAGAATTTACCTATTTGGTAATATCATAATTTTAAATACCATTTCATTGGAGTTTAGTTGTTTCAAAGAAATTGTTCTCTAGTTGAACGTGAACAATCAAATCAATAGATAAAACTATCGTATTATCCACCATTTATCAACCTTAGTAAGAGGAGATTACCATGAATCCTTTAATTTCTGCTGCTTCTGTTATTGCTGCTGGATTATCCGTAGGTCTTGCTTCTATTGGACCTGGCATTGGTCAAGGCACTGCTGCGGGACAAGCTGTTGAAGGTATTGCGAGACAACTAGAGGCGGAGGGTAAAATACGAGGTACCTTACTGCTAAGTTTAGCTTTTATGGAAGCTTTAACTATTTATGGATTAGTTGTAGCTCTAGCACTTTTATTTGCTAATCCATTTGTTTGATCTCGGAGACCAAAATCCGTACCCTTTGGGATTTTAAGTACCCTCCTCTATGAATTTTTTTGTTCAGCCAATAGGGGAGGGGCTGATCCAAAATAATGAACTTATACTTCACTTGTTTTGGCCAGAAAGATTTGTGACACTTGAAGAAGTAGATAGATCGAGCAAAGTTTTTTTTTCTAATTGTATCCTTATTTATCATTATGCGGGACCTGGGACTTACTAAGTACTTGAAATCTTCTTATCTGGAACTGGAATAATAGTAGAATTGAGGCAGAGAAAAAACTTTGTAAAAGTATCCTTATTTATGAGGGGAGAGCATATGAAAAATGTAACTGACTCTTTCATTTCCCTAATTTCTTTACCCTCTGCTGAGGGTTTTGGGTTAAATACCAATATTTTAGAAACAAATATAATAAATCTCAGTGTGGTGCTTGGTGTACTGATCTATTTCGGAAAGGGAGTGTGTGCGAGTTGTATATTTGAATAATCTAGCTGGGTCCAACCAACTACACTTTGTAGATAGAAAAGTGCATGATCTCGACGAATTACTTCTAAAGGGGAAAAAATAAATATGGAAGAACTATAGCATTTCGTAATTGATTGGGAAATTTTCCTACCAATCCCAACCAACAAGAGAAAATCTTTAGAATGGTTAAAGCTAAACTGCTTGATGTCCGAGCACAACTGGGTACTCTTTCCACCGCTGTGCTAATATGAGATTGGTTCAAAGGCATAGTTGGAGGTTGATCCGATATATAACATTCATATCAATGGAATTATTCAACCTATCTACTAAAAAATAGTCCTAATCTCCCATCCAATTTTTTTGGTTTAAATGCGGAACCGACGACCTACACAGAAGGAAATTTATTCAAGAAAAAGTAAAGAGGAAATAAATATGAATGAAAAGAAAAAAAGAAGAGAAAAAAAGAAGAGAAAAGAACAACAACTTTGTTGATAATAAAAAATCCCTTTTGGCAAAAGAGCCCTTCGTAGATTTTGGTCTTTGATAGATTGATCTTATTTTTACATAATATGAATGAAAAGGGTAGGCTTGGTAAAAAAAAAAGATTTATAATGTTGTAAAAAAAAAGCCGAGCGGGAGAGCCGAATGAATCGAAAGGTTCGTGTTTGGTTTGGGAAGAGATTAGAAATTCGTTCAACTTATGAATAGATAATCTACTTTCATTAAGTAATCTATTAGATAACCGTAAATAGAAAATATTGAGTACTATTCAAAATTCTGAAGAACTATGTAAAGGAGCTGCTAATCAGCTTGAGCAAGCCCGGGCTCGCTTACGGGAAGTAGAAAGGCGAGCGTGCGAAATTCGGGTAAATGGATACTCTCAAATAGAACAAGAAAAAGAGGAACTTATCAATGTTGCTTCTGTTAATTTGAAACAATTAGAGAATTTAAAGAATGAGACCGTTCACTTTGAACAACAAAGAGTAATTGAACAGGTTCGACAACAAATTTCTCGCCAAGCTGTCCAAAGAGCTCTAAGAACTCTGAATAGTCATTTGAATAGCGAGTTACATTTACGTATGATCGATCATAATATTGACCTGCTTATAGCCATGAAAAACATAACTGATTAACATTACATATATATATATATTAATATTATTCAAAAAAAAATATAGAGTAGGTCTTATTTTTAAAAAGAGAATTAACTAGTGTTAATGGTAACTATTCGACCTGATGAAATCAGTAGTATGATACATAAACAAATTGAACAATATAATAACGAGGTAAAAGTTGTTAATATTGGCACTGTACTTCAAGTAGGAGATGGCATTGCTCATATTCATGGTCTTGATAAAGTAATGGTAGGGGAACTAGTAGAATTTGTAGATGGTACAGTAGGCATTGCCCTAAATCTAGAATCAGATAATGTTGGAGCTGTATTAATGGGTGATGGCTTGATGATAGAAGAGGGTAGTTCTGTGAGAGCAACAGGAAAAATTGCTCAGATACCAGTAAGTGATGCTTTTTTGGGTCGAGTTGTAAATGCGCTAGCTCGACCTATTGATGGTAAGGGGAAGATTTCATCTTCCGAATCTTGATTGATCGAATCTCCCGCCCCAGGTATTATTTCAAGATGTTCTGTATATGAACCTCTTCAAACGGGTCTTATTGCTATTGATTCTATGATCCCTATAGGACGCGGTCAGCGAGAATTGATTATTGGCGACAGACAGACCGGTAAGACGGTAGTAGCTACAGATACGATTATAAATCAAAAAAATTAGAATGTAATATGTGTTTATGTCGCTATTGGTCAAAAAGCTTCTTCCGTAGCTCAGGTAGTTAATACGTTCCAAAAACGTGGTGCAATGGAGTATACCATTGTGGTAGCAGAAACTGCGGATTCTCCTGCTACATTACAATATCTTGCTCCTTATATAGGAGCAGCTTTAGCCGAATACTTTATGTATAAAGAACAACATACATCAATCATTTATGATGATCTTTCCAAACAAGCACAAGCTTATCGCCAAATGTCTCTTCTATTAAGAAGACCACCTGGCTGGGAAGCTTATCCAGGAGATGTTTTCTATTTACATTCTTATTTATTGGAAAGAGCAGCTAAATTAAATTCTCAGTTAGGTGGAGGGAGTTTGACTGCTTTACCAATAGTGGAGACTCAAGCTGGAGATGTCTCAGCTTATATTCCCACTAACGTAATTTCCATTATAGACAGACAAATCTTCTTATCAGCCGATTTATTCAATGCAGGAATTCAACCTACCATTAATGTTGGTCTTTCCGTATCTAGAGTAGGATCCGTAGCTTAGATGAAAGCTATGAAACAAGTAGCTGGAAAATTAAAATTAGAGTTAGCCCAACTTGCAGAATTAGAAGCTTTTGCACAATTTGCTTCTGATCTTGATAAAGCTACTCAAGATCAATTGGCAAGAGGTCAACGATTACGCGAGTTGCTCAAACAATCTCAATCAGATCCTTTGACAGTGGAAGAACAAATAGCTATGATTTATACTGGAACGAATGGATATCTAGATGTATTAGAGATTGTACAAGTGAAAAAATTTATCCTTAAGCTGCGCGATTATTTAGTAAATAAGAAACCCCAGTTTGGAGAAATTATACGTTCTACTGGGACATTCACGGAACAAGCAGAAGATCTTTTAAAAGAAGCTATTCAAGAAAATACCAAACTTTTTCTTCTTGGAGAACAAAAATAAATTTCTCTATTTAATAAATTGCTCGGAACAGGATAGAAGAGCTTAATAACCACTTTGCAACATTTACAAGCACAATGGATTATTGCGTCCAATAGGATTTGAACCTATACCTAAGGTTTAGAAGACCTCTGTCCTATCCATTAGACGATGGACGTTTTATTTTCATTATTCCTTGAAATACTTTATCGTTCAAAAAAATCTGATTTTTTCTCCATCCACGACGAGATTCGGGAAATAAAGAGAAAGAATAGAGATGTAACATGGACATAAAAAATTCATGTGAATGAGAAAGAAGTTGACATTCAAAAAATATTTTGAATAAGGAATATGAATGAGCAGGTAGCGGGAATCGAACCCGCATCATTAGCTTGGAAGGCTAGGGGTTATAGTCGACGTTGATTAACGCCTCTAATTCAGAACCGAACATGAAAATTTCATTTCATTCGACTCCTTCATGGCAGAGAGATAGAAAGGGAGGTAAATGAAAAATGTTTTTTCATATAAAATAAAATCTTTGTGAATAAAAAAGGAAAATTCAATTTTCTTTTTTCTTTTTATCATCAAAAATCTATTTTTGCTCTGCTCCATAACATCTATGTTAGTTTATTTGTAGTTTTTTCTTTCCTTTTTACTCCAGGTGAACAACCTTAAATAGGGAATACCTATTCACTTGATAGATGATCCCTATAGAAAGATAAGATTGAAATAACTAAAGAATCTTTCTAATTACTTCGTTCCCTATTTCTACTTATTGCGATCCTAGAGGAAATCAAATTCCACCGAGCTCAAACAAAATCACGGTGACTCAAGTAAACCAAAGTCACTGTTATCTAGCTATTTGACTCCAACTTTTGCTGTTGAACATTTAGTTACGATGAAAAATAATCTTTTGATATCCATGAATCTTTGATTGATCCGATTAGATCGATTGGTCTAATCCTTGAAAACATTCTACATTCTGTTTCGCCATCTTGGATGGAATGGAAAATATGGTCCTTTTATCATTCCAGACCCAAATTACGAGAATGTATACAATTCCTTTCCTGAACCAGGGTATTCATAGGAGAGGTTTGGAACCTATATAGAAATAGAGTTTTTTAAAAATATAGACAAGAGTTGAAAGATCCTTTAACTCTGCGAATATAATGATAGAACGAATCACACTTTTACCACTAAACTATACCCGCCACAATTTCGTTGTATCATACAGATCGATCTTTTGTCCAATAGGAAAAAAGGAATTATTAGCTTATAATAAGAGTTTAATGCAAGTTCTTATCATCATATTTTCCTAATCCAGAAATTCAATAGGAAATGGCTCGTTTTAATTCCCCCTTATAGTTTTTCATTTTGCAACAACAACTCTTAATCAATATTATAGTAATCATTATATATATAGCTATTATTATTATTATTAACACATTCCTTAGAATGATTCAAGTGATTTTGTCATAGTTTTTATTTATGACAGATATAATGAAAATTATGATCATTTTCACAATTTTGATCCACTCTTAGTCTTTGAAATCTCTTTTTTATCACCCCAATATGATCTATCCAGTTTCAATCTAGAACATCTCATCCATATTATAGCCTTGAACAGCTGGAATTATTAAAATACAAAAAATAGAAGTCCTTATCTAGATAATAAAAAAAGTGATTGGAGAGGAAATAAAGAAATGATATCAGATGGTCAAATTTTGATAGCCCTTTTTACTGCTTTTATAACAATTATTTTAGCTTTCAGATTAGGTAAAGCACTATATTCATAATTTGGTCAATTATTCTTATCTAGGAAAGAGAATGGCCTAGCCAGGTACTAGCCGGGCTAGAGAAACCGAAAAATTGTTTGGAACAGAATAAAGAAATACATTTGGATTCTCACAAATGTTGGTCTTTATTTAGTGAAATGCTATATTCATTTTATATCTCCCATCTCAGAGAGATGGCTGAGCAGACTAAAGTGGTGGATTGCTAATCCGTTGTACAGACTATCTGTACCGAGGGTTCGAATCCCTCTCTCTCTGTTCAGTCACTTGAGATGACTCCTCAAAATCTATAGAAATAGGTCTTTTTACAAAACCTACTTTCTAATCTTTTTTCATCACTATTCTTTACGCCCAGGATTCCGTCCTGGATCGTTTGATAGGAATCCGAAGATAAAGAGAGAAACAAAAAATATAACTACTGTGTAAACAAACAGCTTAAGAGTAAGCATTATGTAATCTCTGGGATTCTTATTAGAATTACAACGCAATAGATAATCAATCTTTGTATCATATATTTGTACTTCAAGACCAAGCAATAGTATCTAATAAAAAAAAGAAGAAAAAAATGATACGATTTTTATCTCCACACATGATGTGGAGATTGAATTGAAAAAAAAAGCACACACACAGATTCAAAATTGAATCTATTCTGTTTCTCTTTTCCTCTTTGCTTGAGATTGAACAGGATAAATAGGAACTCAAGTACTAATTAAACTATCCTAAACAAGTTTAGGATTATCACAATAATATCTACTTTTTAAACAAAAAGTAGAAACAAGTATATAAATTGTCTAAAATAGAAGAGACATTGGAATACATAGACAAATTCTCATCCTTACTCGTTCTTTTAAGAAATCTCACAGATATGTCCTTTATTAATAAGAATAACATATTCTAATCAATATCTAATAACCCGAACTCCAACTGTGATGGAGTTGATATTTACTAATCTGAGGTATTTTGATCTGTTGAGAATCATAATAGAATTGATGTCCCATAGAATAAGCATCAGAACAAGAAAAAAGAGTTATACATCAATTTGGTTATTGAAAGTGATCCAATATCCATAGTTAGAATGTAAATATTGAAACAATAAACGAATTTTTTTATTCGTATCCAGTGAATAAAAAAATGAATCAAAACTTATTGTAAGTTTCTCGTTATCAAAAACTTACGGCAGCTTGCCAAGCAAAGGCTAATAGAAAAAAGAACAGAGGGATAATTGGCATTACATTAACAATTGGATCGAAAATCGCATAAGCTTTGGGCAATTTGGCAAAAAAGGGATTATTCAAATGAAAAGCGGTGTCATTTAGACAAATATGGAGGTTGAGGATAACTGGCATTTTGATTCTCTGATGAATAAAAATGATGTAAAGACCCAAAAGTATTTTTCCAGTCAATCGAATTTCTTCGGCAAGATTCTATTTTTAGTCTTCGAGTTGGAAGGGATCATTTCTTCATATAATATTTTAACCATTCTGATAGAGAATGACCAATGAATGTATATTCTTGTTTCTTTTTACGTTACCCTTATATATCTGATTCACTCAAGAGTCTATGTCCCTCCGGTCTTTCTATGCTGAATTGCATAGCACCAGATAAGAATTCATCTGCAATGAATTACAATAAAACATTGCAAAAATTTTGATTTTTGATTAAAATAAAACAACAATGGGGCGTGGCCAAGTGGTAAGGTAGTAGGTTTTGGTCTTGTTATTTCGAAGGTTCGAATCCTTTCGTCCCAGGTGGAAATCATAACCTATTATGCCTATAATATAGCTTATAATATGCATAAGAAGGTGGGTGTCTCCGCAAAGTTTCGAATAAACCTTTACATTGAATTTTTCAATCGTTGATGCACTTGTCATAGGTTGGTTCAAAGAAA